>CM030358.1:420329185-421529185 GCA_017893485.1 Hemerocallis citrina | reverse complement strand
GAAGGTATTCCGACCTCGAGAGGTATCACAGCCTCGGACCCATAGGTGAGGTTGAAAGGGGACTCGCCTGTGGGGGTCCGCTTGCTCGTGCGGTAGTTCCATAGGACGTTGGGGAGCTGGTCGACCCATAAGCCCTTGGAACTTTTGTCTAGCCTTTTCTTGATGCCTATGAGGATCTGCCGGTTAGCATTTTCTGCCTGTCCGTTCGACTGAGGGTGGGAGACGGACGAGAAGCGCTGCTGGATGGCCAGGTCGTCGCATAGAGCTCGGAATGCTGCGCCAGTGAACTGAGTCCCGTTGTCCGTTACGAGGACACGGGGGACGCCGAACCTACAGATGATGCTTTTCCAAAAGAACTGTACCACCTTGTTCTCGATTATGGTGGCGAGGGGCTCGGCCTCGACCCACTTCGAGAAGTAGTCGATGGCTACGACCAAGAACCTGAACTGACCCGGAGTCGGAGGGAAGGGCCCTAGTAAATCCATGCCCCACATTGCGAAGGAGATGGGACTTGATAGGGAGGCGAAGTTGGCCTGAGGGAGGCGTCGGGGCTAGAGTGTCTCTGACAAGAGCTGCATTGCCGAACGTGTCGCTCGGCGTCTTGAAGGAGGGTCGGCCAGAAGTACCCATAATTCAAAGCTTTTCGGGTCAAGGACCTAAATCCTGAGTGTGCCCCTCCGATGCCTTCGTGGAGCTCTTGTAGGGCATATTCGGCCTGATTCGGAGAGAGGCACCTTAGGTACGGTCGGCCGTCTATTTGAGAGAAAGAGCGTTTGTATAGGATGCCCTCGATCAAGACATACCGCTCGGCCCGGGTTCTGACTCGGCGAGCCTCTTTAGGGTCTTCGGGTAGGAGCCCGTCCCTCAAGAACTCCACAAGCGGCTTCATCCAATTATCTTGTAACATAACCGGCAACGATTCCACCGAGCCAGGTGTCTCGTCTTCGATGCTCGGCTTAGAGAGGACTTCGATCAGTACGGTCTGTTCGAGACCTTGCAGTGAGGACGAGGCCAATTTGGAGAGGGCATCGGCCTGTGAGTTCTCTTCACGAGGGACCCGCTGGATGAGCGCCTCCTCGAAACGGTTCATGAGGGCCCGAACCTTGGTGAGGTACTTCGCCATCCGCTCGTCTCGGGCCTCGTATTCGCCCAAGACCTGATTTACGACGAGCTGGGAATCGCTGTGGATTCGGAGGCGCTGCGCCCCAGCACTTCGTGCAAGTCCGAGGCTAGTAACGAGTGCTTCGTACTCCGCCTCGTTGTTCGAGGCCTTGAAGTTCATGCGAATCGCGTACTGGAGGACGAAGTCGTCAGGGCCGTTCAGAATGATGCCGGCGCCGCTTCCTTCATTACATGAGGATCCGTCCACGAAGACTGTCCAAATGGGGGGTCCATTCGGGACGTGGCCGACCTCAGGAATAGTGGACTCTACGATGAAGTCGGCGAGTGCCTACGCCTTAATTGCCGTCCGAGGCTGGTAAGAGATGTCATGCTGGCTCAGCTCTATGGACCACTTCATCAGTTGGCCTGAGGTCTCAGGCTTGTAGAGGATCTGCTTTAGGGGTTGGTCGGTGAGGACGACGATCGAGTGGGACTGAAAGTATGGCCGAAGCTTCCTCGCCACCGTGACTAGGGCGTAGGCCATCTTCTCTATCTTCGGATAGCGGAGCTCGGCGTCCCGAAGCACCTTGCTCACGTAGTAGATCGGCCTTTGGGTTCGGTCCTCTTCTCTCACCAAGACAGCGCTCAAGGTCTGCTCGGAAGCAGCCAAGTAGACGAAGAGAGTCTCGCCCGGGACCGGTTTGCTGAGCAGAGGGGGGTTCACCAAGTAGGCCTTCAGCTGGTCGAACGACTCCTGTTGTGGCTGGCCCCATTCAAAACCCTTAGCCCCCCTGAGTGCTTTGAAGAAGGGGAGGCATCTTTCCCCTGACTTCGAGAGGAACCGACCGATAGCGGCGAGCCGACCGGTAAGCTTCTGCACCTCCTTGATGTTCCGAGGCGGGGCCATGTCTAATATGGCCTTAATCTTCTCGGGATTAGCTTCGATCCCTCGTTGGCTTACCATGAAGCCGAGGAATTTTTCCGAGGAGACCCCAAACGCACACTTGTTCGGGCTCAGCCGCATGCTGTGCCTTCTCAACACGCCGAAGGCCTCCTGGAGGTTGGCCACGTGATCTATGCCTCGGACGCTCTTGACGAGCATGTCGTCAACGTACACCTCCATATTCCGGCCTATCTGGTTCTGGAAAACCTTATTGACAAGGCGCTGATAGGTGGCGCCCGCGTTCTTCAAGCCGAACGGCATGACCCGATAGCAGTAGAGGCCCTGGTCGATGATGAAGGACGTCTTCGGAATGTCCGGAGGGAACATTCGGATCTGATTGTACCCCAAGAAGGCATCCATGAAGCTGAGGAGCTCATGGCCCGAGGTGGCATCGATAAGGGTGTCGATGTTCGGGAGAGGGAATGGATCCTTCGGACACGCCTTGTTCAGGTCGGTGAAGTCGATGCATATCCTCCACGAGCCATTGGACTTCTTGACCATTACAACATTCGACAGCCACTCGGGGTAATTTACCTCCTGTATGAACTTGGCCTTCAGCAGTTTATCCACCTCCTCTTTGATGGCCTGTTGTCGCTCGGGAGCGAACTTTCGCCTCTTCTGCTGAACGTGTTTGCACCCCGGTTCGACACTTAGGCGATGGACGAGCAGCTCCTCGGAAATGCCGGGCATGTCCGCGGCCGACCATGCAAACAGGTCACGGTTATCCCGGATGCATTTAATCAGGTCCGAGCACAGTGTGGTCGGCAAGAATTTGCTGATGAGGAACTTCCGGCTCGGGTCCTCGTCCGAGAAGAGCACTTCTTCTAACTCGTCCGCCGGCTCGGACGTTGGCCGAGCTTTCGGCTCGGGGATTTCTAGTGTCTCGAGCGAGAGCACTGGTCCCCCGGTGGAAGTCATGTAGCACTTCCGGGCTGTTTCTTGGCTTCCCCTGACTTCCCCTACTCTCGACCGGGTGGGGAACTTCATCTTCAAATGGTACGCCGAGGGGACAGCTTCCAAGGCAGCTAGGCCGGGTCGGCCTAGGATGACATTATACGCTGCCGGGACGTCGACGACCATGAAGTCCATCGGCTCGGTCCGGGTAGTAGGGGTGCTTCTCGCAGTAACGTCTAGGGTTATCACCCCCTCGACAGTTACCGGGACCCCCGTGAACCCGTGGAGTGTGTAACCGGCCGGCTTGAGACGGTCTCGGGACAGCTGCAGGCCTCGGAAGGCCGAGAGGAAGAGGATATTGACCGAACTCCCATTGTCTACTAAAATCCTCTGTACCTTGAAGTTGGCCATGCGGAGGTCGATGACGAGGGCGTCGCAATGTGGGGTTCGGACCCCTTCGAGGTCTGCGTCGGAGAAAGACACAGGGACGCCGAGACCTTTGGGGGGAGGGGCACTGTGGACCGAGTTGACCTCTCGGACGAAGGCCTTCTGCGAGGAATTAGAGGAGCCCCCCATGGGGCCTCCGTGGATCAGGTGCAGAATCCGTTCCTCCTCGAACTCGGGTGTCTCCTCGCGCCGCTCGGAGCGCTTGTTAGCCCCCCGAGGCGGAGGAGAGTTGCGATCCGTCCGATCGCTAGCCTTCACGAATTTGGCCAACTGCCCCCTCCGGATGAGGGCTTCAATCTCATCTCTCAAAGCCCGGCAGTCGTTCGTGTCGTGGCCGTGGTCTCGGTGGTAACGACACCACTTATCTTTGTTCCTCCTCTTCGCTGGGGTGTGCATCCTCGGAGCTGGAGGGATGACCCCCTCCTTCTCCACCTCCATTAGGATAGTAGAGACGTTAGTGGTGAGGGGAGTGAACTTCTCGAACCTGGGAGGAGGGCGATGCTGACCGCCATTGTCCTTCTGAGCTTTCTTGGACCCCTCTGCCCCCGTCGCCTTCCTCTTCGACCCTGTGGAGGGCCCTCCGAAGCTCGGAAGGGCTTCAGCCTCCTCTGCTCGGATGTACTTCTCGCACCTCAGGAGGAGGTCGGCGAAGTCATGCGGTGGCTTCTTGGCTAGGGACGATCGGAGGTTGGCGTTGAAGACGTTCGACTGGAACGCCACGGTCGCCACCGACTGGTCTAAGGAGGCGATAGATCTAACCTCTGCGGTGAATCTCTTCACATAGTCCCGCAGCTTCTCTTCCCTTTCCTGCCGCAGGTTCAGCAGGGAGAGACTTGTCTTCTCGGCTCGCCTGCTACTCACGAAGTGAGTAATGAACAGTGTTTCAAACTGCTCGAACGAGAAGATGGAGGAGGGGGCGAGCCTGGAATACCATTTCCGAGCCGACCCCCTTAGGGTGGCAGGGAAGGTCCTGCAGAGCACGGCGTCGGAAGCTTGATGGATCAGCATCAGGGTCTTGAAGCTTTCGACGTGATCGACCGGGTCGGATTCCCCTGAGTACGTTTCAAACTGCAGAGGTTTGAAACCCCTCGGTATGTGGGCCTCCATGATCGACCGTGAGAAAGGGGTCGGCTGGGACGGACGGTTCCTGCTCGGGACTCCTCCTCCCTGTCCATGCGGCCGATACGCCTTTCCACCTCATGGAGACGGCGGATGAGGGCGTCGTCCCTCCGCTGGTAATCGTATGACCCCCCGGACTCCTCTTCTTAGGAGGGGGAGCGCGGACTGCGGCGCCGGTAGTCCTGTGATCGGCGAGGACTGTATTGCTGCTGCTGGCGGCTGGGAGCCGGGAAAGGACTTCGGGTTCGGCGGTGAGGACTGGGGTCCCTCGGGGGCGTTGGAGTCCTCTGAGCATTTTGGACGTTCTGTCGAAGGTTGAGAGCCTGCAGAACAGTGTCTTGGAATTGTAGGAACTCGGCACGGGTGATGGGTGTGTCATTGTTTCTGCGATGATGCCGATCCGCGGGGGACTGTGGCCTCCTCCTTCGGCGCTCGGGAGATGCCGCTCGACCTCTGCGGTCCGGGGACCTCCTACCGTCTCGGCGGCGAGGCGACCGCTCACCCTGACGCTGGCGGGAGGCTCCCTCTCGGGCCTGCCTCTCGTCAAGGTGGGTGCGGAGGTCGTCGTCCTTCTGGCGGTTCAGGAGCGTGTTGCGGAGGTCGGGATGGTGAGAAGCCATTGAGTCCGAGGACCCATTATGGACCGAGACATGGTCCTGATGGAGGGGCTGCTTCTGCTTCCGGCCGTTATGACCGGAAGGGCCATTGTTGGGTTGCTGCTTGGGATGAGGAGGTGGGACCTGCTGGGCCGGTGGAGGAAGATCGGACTGTGGAATGGGGTTGACCGGGGCTTCCTCCGTAGGGTCGGCGGGATTGGCCACACGGTTCGACCCCCTAGATCTGACCTTCTTCGAAGGCATGGCTGCAGAGGACGACG
Organism: Hemerocallis citrina; assembly: GCA_017893485.1. NCBI lineage: Eukaryota > Viridiplantae > Streptophyta > Magnoliopsida > Asparagales > Asphodelaceae > Hemerocallis > Hemerocallis citrina. The sequence goes on along the minus strand of CM030358.1, from coordinate 421,523,804 downwards.
GAGAAGAAGCTGAGGCTGTTCGTGCGGTTTTTCCCACAGACGGCGCCAATCTGTTACCGCTGATTTCGGTGTGGGGGTAAACAGATAGAATTTGTGAGTCCGAGAAAAACCTGAACAGTTGACTCGAGCCTTCTTGCTCCTGGCGCAACCTGCAAGGAAGTGCGAGACACCAGGGTTGATTCCGGCGACGCACCCTCCGACGCTCTTGTCAGTAATCAGAAGAGATTAAGAAAGAGCTTAAAAGTGGTGAAGAAGTGATTAACCTGGTCATGGTGGTAGGGGGTGGTATTTATAGTCGCTAGGGGAGCCGTTCAAGGGTCTGATTTCCTGTGTAACAGCCGGGAGCAAAATCCTCAGTCTGTTTAGGAAATCTTTCCTTGATTCCCGGTGAGAGCAAATCAAGGCCATTGACTTGGCCAAATCATGGATCCTGATTTGTCTCTTGTTGGTTTGGGTTCATCTCGGGTCGGGACCCGTACCCGATAGGTGTGGATCCATTCGCGGGTTATTGGATCTGTGAGAAGGAGATTCAATACCCGTCTTGGATCCACGTGTATGTGAAATTACCATTTTACCCCCGAGCATCGAGATTCGTGCCCAATCTGGACGGTTCCGATTTAACCCCATTTTTAGCCATATCAATCACTTATTACCTGATTTTTTTTGAAAATTATAAATAAAAGAGAGCGAAAAGTTTGAAATACGCATAAACGACATCAAAAAAATATGAAAGTTAGGTTTTGATTCACTACACAAGCTAACACAACTTGTAGAAGTGAGTTTCGAATCTCGGTTTGCAAGAGATTGCCACATATCACTTATTACTCTTGTTTTTTTTAATATTATGAGTAAAAAAAGAGGAAAACGATTTAAAAGTGCACAAACAACATCCAAAAAATACGAAACTTTGCGATAGGCTAGGATTCACCTCACGAAAGCTAGCACAACTTGTAGAAATGAGTTTCGACTCACGGTTTGCAAGATACGGCCACATATCACTTATTACTCATTTTATGACTAAAAGAGAGCAAAACCTTTGAAATGCGCAACATAAAAAAAAACAAAATTTTGTAATTGGATAGGATCACCACACACAATATAACCCAACTTATAGAAATGAGTTCTAACTCATGGTTTGCAAGATACCACGACATAACACTTATTACTCAAATTGTTGGAAATTATAACTAAAAGAGAGTGAAACGTTTGACATGCGCACAAATGACATCCAAAAAATATGAAACTTTGTGATAGATTAGGATTCACTACACACAAGCTAAAACAACTTGTAGAAGTGAGTTCCGACTCACGGTTTGCAACATACAGCCATATATCACTTATTACTCGTTTTTCTGAATATTATAACTAAAGAGAGCGAAATGTTTCAAATACGCACAAACGATATTCAAAAAATATGAAACTTTGTGATAGGGTAGGGTTCACCTCACACAAACTGACGCAACTTGTAGAAGTGAGTTCTGACTCACGGTTTGCAAGATACGGTGACGTATCAATTATTACTCAATTTTTTGAAAATTATAATTAAAAGAGAGCGAAATATTTGAAATGTGCACAAACGATGTCACACCCTGCTTCCTAAAATACGAAAATACGAGTCCGTGACGAAGGCCCAGCGAATGATATTAACATCATCCATAAGCTGTATCAGTCTTAACTCAACAACATGAAAATGAATAATCACAACCATACAGAAAATATAATCACAAAAACAGATTCTAGATAAAACAAGTAGTAGTCCAACATAATAACCAACAACTGGAAATTAACCAACAATTATGAGTTAACAAAGCCCGGGATACAAAGTTCAACAAAACTAACAATGCGATATGAAAAAGAACATAGAAGAAACAATTTATTGCGAAGCAAGTTCCAGCTCACCAATGCCTTCTGGCAATTCTCCTTGTGCACCTGTAGTTGGATCAACTAGAATGGAAAAGAAAATGTCCTTAAAGCAAGTACGGACAGCAAGTAGTGAAAAGCAAAGAGTAAAGGAACATGGTACATCAAGGATTATGAAGCAAGATCAAAGTCCAAAAAGTAATAACAATGTCAATAAACAATGGTCAAGTATACAAGTTTCAACTTAGGTTTATTAGCATTTTATTACTCTATCTGGTGAACGTAGTACTGTGTCCCATACCACAGGTTCGGTTCATGCAAAACAGTGTATGTTTTATACATAGTGGTGGGATCTACAGAGCGTGTACTCGGTGTAACAAGATAACATGATAACAAGAGAACAAGATAACATGATAACAAGTTCACAAGTATTTCTCCACCTTCTATGTCAATATTCCTTGTAAACAAGAAGGTCTCAACCGAGTACATTTTCTGAGATTATCCACTACTAAGTCAACCCTTATTAACCCCGTCTTGTTTAATATTTTTGTTATATCATTCTTGATCATGCAAGTATATATAAGAGTATTAAGGCGATGATAAAGATGCAGCAAAATGATTTAATGCATGACAATGTACACGTAATTGTAAATCTAAAAAGAGCAGACACGGCAGTACTAGAACAACAATAACTCATAAACTATAAATCGGAATTCGATTCCATCAAAAGGACTGTAAACTAGACATCTGGGGCTACAATTCATATTCGGTAAGTTTTAATTGATTCTGACTGTATCTAGGTTGATTATTATAATCTTTATAGCTTAAGGGTTCTGCCAACAGCTTATAGTCAAAACACTATATGTGAAATCAAGGTGTCAAACCAGTATAAAAATCTGCAAATTTTAGAAAATGAATCTTAAGCATGTCTACTAAGTTTCTGGAGAGTTTCATGTCATTACACTACTATTATCATAGTGTTTCCAACTGAAAGTTGTGTTGATGTTTCACTAAATTGCAATCTGAAAAATACAGACCAGCAGTAACTAAAACTGCAATATCTCATAGCTCACAGATCGGAATCTAGATCCGTAAAATGTTATGGAAACTAGATTCATTAGGCTACAATTCCTTTTTATATAGTTTTGGTTGATTCTTATTATAACATGGTCAAAACCTCAGTGCAAAACAGGGCAGGCAGCAAGAAATAGTAAAAAGTCATCGTGTACATTCATCAAAACGAACAATCTACTTATTCTTGGATCATGAAATGCATTAACATTATATAAAACAAGCCAAGATGAATTTCTACAGTACACAAGGCCAAATTATCATGTCACGATTCGATTCACGATATCTCAATCAATCAACATGTAATCAAATCATTATATATTTCCATATACAAGTATCTAGTGAATTTGTTTATGTTGAGTGTGCATGCAAGCTTGGATTTGAATCAATGGATGTTGGCACGAAGTTAAGGATACTTCGGATTAGCTCGTGTAAACCCTTGATATCTCCAATAAAAGTTACACAATGCAATATAACGATAATTGAAAGAGAACTACTTGCCGAGATCAATAATCTTGAACTAGAAAAATAAACGAGTTCAAGTGGACCTGCCTTTTGTGTGAGATATTTGAATATGAGAAAAAAATAACGGGATCGGAATCCCAAGCAACGAACTACGAACATGGGAATATGCAAGCACGTGCGCTCTACGTGCAAAATAGCAACAACGAACACAGCACACCAGATCAACCCAAACTCCAAACAGCAAGACACCAAAGCTCAGACCAGATCCCCTTCACAACACCAAACACCTATTCACGATCCCCTACTCCACAATACAGCACACACTGAAACAGCCCACTGCGGCTTCTTCTTTCCCAATGCGACAGAGAGAAAGTGAGACGGCAGGAGAGGGCGGCGACTGTGGTGACGGGAACTGGTGAGGCAAGGACGGTTGATCGCTCGTGGTCGGGAAGCGACGCAGTGATGAGAACTCTGGGCTAGAGCGAGACTCGATGCTCTGTTTTGCACCGAAAATAGTATAGGCGAACTATGGGGGTTCTGGATATTGATGACGACGGCGAGGGGATGAGGGAACAACAGTGGTTGTGGGAGAAAGCGGAGAGGCGAAGATGGGGAGGCATTCGAGTTCTAGAAGACGACGAGGAGGCGACGTAGATGGGTTCGAGTGGAGGGAGGAAGACGAGAAGGTGAAGGCGATAGCAATGGTGGAGCAGCACTTCGGTGAGGGGGATGGAGAAGGTGAACAGTTGGGTTCGTCAATGGGGGACAAGGTGGCGATGAGCGGCGGAGTTGCGACAAGGAGAGCGGAGGACTTCGGGGTGGTGGAGGCAGAGGAGGTTTGATAGGGTTCGAACGGGAGGAGTGAGGAAGAATATGAATAGGAGGTGAGGGAGGCCGCAGCTGTGGAGGATGAGGAGGTGGTTGGAGGACGAAGATGATGAGGATGGTGGTTGTCGAGCGGCGCGACGAGGAAGGCAGGGGAAGCTCGAAGAGGTTGCAGGCGGAGGCTCGAGCTCTAGCAGCGATGGCAGCGATGAGTTAAGAGGTTGGGTGCTCTCTGTTTTTGTTGGGAAATAGAGGAGAAAGATAAGGAGGGTGGGAGAGAGAGAACGGTAGGGTTATTTAATAATAAAATAATGGGAGTGAAATGTGGGTAGTTAGGAGATACGGGAGATTGTGGGGGAGGAAATCTGGGTTGGTTGTTAGGGAGAATATGGGTTTGTGGGTTTGGGTAGACTAAGATTTGGGTTTAGGATTCAATAAGAAGATGGGTTTGAGTAGATAATACTATGGGCTTGAAAATGGATTGGGCTAACAAAAGGTAACAAGGATAATAATAATAATAACAATAATACAAGAATAATAAATTGTAACAGAAGGTCCATAACAAGTCCAAGACCCAAAATACATTAAAATAGAAAAGAGAACACTACAAAATACAAGAAAAATCCATACAACTAGGAATAGGGTTTACAAATCCTACCCACCTTATAAGAAGAATTTTGTCCTCAAAATTCACATCGGTGGATCGTAGGGTACCCCGAGAGAAAAAAAAGACAAAACAAAACAACCTACTCAAAGAGATGAGAGAAATTCTTCTGGACATCCTACTCCAGTTCTAAAGTCTACTCACCAGGCGAGTGAGGATTCTATGAGACACAAACAAGTTTGATAACTTTATTCTTTAGCACTTTCTCACGTCTGTCCAGAATAGCAACTGGTTGAACTTCGCAAGATAGGTCTAGTCTCACGGACAACTCTGAGTAGTCAATCACATGACTTTCATTCCTGACATACTTGTAATAGACCATATTTTTAAATAATATTTTTAAGATTAATAAATGAATTAAAATAATTTTTTGTGATTTAATAAATATTTTTCTGAAAATTTATCTTTTTGTACGTGCAAAATACATGCAAATGTTTTCTTGGAAAGTTCAAAATCAAAAATTATTTTGTGGAAAATCATTACTTATTATTAGATATTATTTGTGAATTTTCTGTATTTTTTTGAGATTTATTGGACCTATTTGCAAATATTACAAAAAAAGGTCATTTTGCAAAATTGCCACTTAGAGGGGCAAAAGTGTAAATTCATTTTTCTGGGTTTTTCAAACAGTGCCGGATGACTATTAGGTTATTTTTTTTGTTTTTAAAACTCAATTAAGATGGTTTTATTTGATTTCCAATGTATAGAGATTTATATATATAAAGGTATATTTTAAAGAGGTATTTTGCAAATCTATTTACAAAACCCTAAAACCTAATATTTCGGCCTATAAAAGAGTGGGTGCAGCTGTCTCTTGCTGTACAACACAAGGATTTTTATTATTGCTATTTTCTTGGAGTTTTCAGGCGAGGATTCTTGGTTTTCTTGCGAAGTAGGATTTCTCTTATTCTTTATTTCTTTTCGGTTGAATCTTCAAAGAGGTGAGTGACATGTTTGTTTTGTAATTTTCCATGTATGTTGTATGTGATGATTTATCTATTAGAAAGCATATTAGGGTTTGGATGAAGATATAATAAATTTGATGAGTATATGAGTTATAAATTGAATCTTTACTTGCAAATATACTATTGATGACCAAAACCCTAATTTGATGACTTATGATTGTTAAAGAACCTAATCTAGATCATGGGTAAATTAGTTTCTATCATATGCCTGCTGATTTAATCTTGTATGTTGAGTTGTGTGATGTTGATGTATGAAAAGTAAACAAAATTAACTAAAGATGAACTCATTGTGGGTATATATTGAGATATCATCTGTTTTGGATTTGATGAAATGAAACTTGATTTATAGTTGTTATACTTGATTATACTCGTGAGTAAACTATTGTGAGTAATTGTATATCGATCAAATGGATCATAAGAGGGGTTATTGAATTAAAAAGATCGAGTTTTGAAGTGAACAAGGGTTGTTGATTTTTGGGTCTGTAATGCACACAGCTGAAATTGATTTTGTGTTGTTTTGTGAAGTTTTGAGAAGTTTTCAATTGAATATGATAGGTTTTAGTACTGAGATTAAATCTAGACACTTCGTTATTTCCAATTGATGGGTTTTTGATGTTTTCTTAATACACAAACATGCACACATATACTTATATTTATATCCTATTTCATTGTTTTGAAGAAATTGGGTTTCTTGTGTTTTGCGGAGTTTTGATTTAATCTTGGTTATTTTAATATTGAAATAGTTCTAAACATCTTACTACTTTTATTGATGGAGTTTTGAAGTTTAATATGATGATTAAGTCTGTATTTGAATATATATGTATATATGTTGACTGATTTGAAAGTTTTTGTGAAAATTCCCATTTTGAGATCTTGATGTGTTTTAGATTGTTTTGATAACTATTATATATAATATAAGATATGTTCAAGCATCTTAGGAAACTAGGTTTTGATTTTATAAAGTTTAATTGATGTATCAGTAAAACATGCACAGAACTTAAACTGCAGTCTGTAGGTTCGACAGTCGATCGACCAATGTCGGCTGTCGACCGTCGATGTCCTGGCTGAAGCATTTCTTGAGTTTCGGATTTTTCTACGGGACAGTCGACTGACTATCTTATGCAGTCGACTGTCACTGCTCTGATTGATGTTTTCTTGAGTTTTGGATTTTACGCGGGACAGTCGACCGACTACCTTATGCAGTCGACTGCCACTGCTCTGACTGGTGTTTTCTTAAGTTTTCCGATGCTTCTTTTGAACGATTGTGCCTTCAATATTATATGGTTTAAATGATGTTTTCTCTACAGATTACAATATTTAACAGAGAAATTATATTTTATTTATAATGGAGTTGTAAATGTATTTTTTTGACCTTATCAAATGAGTTATCCGTGTTTTCAAAAGAATTGATGTTTTGCGATGTTTAAAGACCTAAAAATATGGTTTTCTGGTATTTAATGGATTTAATCGTTTATTTGAATTCTAGAAATTTATGAACGCATTAAATGAATTTGGTTTTTGTTGATTTAAGAAGTTTTCTTCGTATAAACGTTTTGATGATGGATTTATGAGTTTTATCGAAATTTTCGTGTTGATGTTCGTTTTGTGAATTCTCTAGGAGTTGAGTGGGAGTCCTGTGAACCGGCAGATGAGATTTTTGTTTAGACCAGTTGGGTTTTGGGGTTGTTGTTGTGAAATTAAGTCCAGCAGGATACACTAACTCTAAAGATGAGTTTTTTTGTGTTTTAATAATAATGAACTTAAGAACAGGCACTAGTGGAGATGTGATGGAACTTGGGAAACGTAAGTATATACTCTTGGTCTGTTAGTCCAACGGATGCGTTCCAGGACTATTTGTTGTTCTGTCTCGAGAGAACATTTGTATGTTCGCGTGTCGAGGGTCTGCATGCCTATTCATGGAGCATGCAGGGTGCATTCGCGTGTCGAGAGTCGGCGGGCCTATTCACGAGATGTACCCGGTGTATCCGCACGTCGAGGGCCTCGCAATCCTATTCGTGGGGTACACGGTTGGGAGGTGATTCTTCGGTTTTAGAGCTATTCTTACATGATGCTTGTGAGTCGATGACTGTGATGCCTATTCGCGGAGTATTCTGGATCTTGTTTCTATCACCGTAGTAGGATTAGTTGCATAATGAGGGATTTAACCCTATAAAGTGGATAACGATAAGGGCTTGCACCGGACCTATGTATTGTGGGATGCATAGAATCCAACAAGTATGCATTACAGAGTCAGCATATAGCATTGGTGTTTTCTAGACTTGGTTTATGCATGTCGTTTTCTGTTTTCCTATACTTGTCACTTAATCTAGTTTCACTTGTTGTTTTCATGCTCTACTATTTACTATCTTATATTCCTTGATGTTTTCATGCTTTACTTATTGCTATTTCTTATTTCATTTATTCTTGCTGTTAATACATGTTGTTATGACCTATGCTTTATGTTTTATTTATATTGTTTTTCTTTGATGTCACTCACACCGTTATGGCTGACCCCTGTAGTTTTGGGGGTTAGGGTTATCTCTAGCCTCATATTTTACAGATAGGTGCTTATAGCTTGGGATTTGGATGCTTGTGCTTGAATGATAATAGAGCTTATGTAAATTGTAAAAAAAAGTGTTGTAAAAGGAATAGTTTGTAAGTCAAGGTGTTTTGTATTCCGCTGTGTTTTGTAAACAAGTGATGTAATAAAAGTTGAAATAAAAATTATTTGTGTTTTTGGATATGTTTACTATTGCAATTGAAGTTGATGCTGGGAATTGTGCCACATATTTCTAAGATATTATATTGGTAATTCGGGGCGCTACAATACTTCCTGAGCTGGGAGACGTGGAATACGTCATGGACTCCAGACAAGGCTGGCGGTAGTGCAAGTCTATAGGCTACCTGTCAAGCCCCGCTTCCCAAAAAGAGAATACGGAATACGGATACATGACTAAGCCCAGCGAGTGATTTTCATCATTCATAAGCTATCAGGAATCTTTACAACATTTCACAAGAATAATCAGAGTCAGAACCAAGCATGCATATTTGAATCAAAATACCAACAAGAATACTTGAAACTAAAATATTATAATCTCAAATAATCCAGATATGAATAAGTCAATATTCTGGGTCACATCGCCCAAATACAAATAAATCCAAGTATCAAAATACAATTGTTCAAAATAAGCAACAAGAAATAATAATAGCAAATTCTAGCAGCTAGTATCTCATATCACCTACACCATCTGGCACCTGATCTCCAAAATCTGAAAGTTACAAATTGTAGGAAGACAAAAAAGAAAACAAACTCTCGTCAATGCAAGTTACGGGCCGCTTGTAGTGCAGGATACAAGTACATGGGAAAAACTAACTAATAACATGGAATATGCATGATAACAAAATAGAGTACTAGCATGGCGAGATGAACAAGTGCAAGTGGCATGTATCAAGTGTCAAGTGAACAAGTATCATGTAAACAAGTAACAGGTAACAAGTGTCAAGTATCGAGTATCAAGTATCAAGTATCAAGTATCAAGTGAACAAGTATCAAGTATCATGTACAAGTAACAAGTAACAACTGTCAAGTGATCATGTTCATGTCTTGTATTTATTAATATCTAGGTAACACTTTATGCATCCATCCTTTTACTACATGGTTGCTACATTCAACACAGTTTCGTTTGAGATTTCATAGTGGATCATATAGGGCAGTGTACTCAGTGACAAGCCTCAAGAAATCAAGTATCAAGCCTCAAGAGTGGAACATCAAGCCTCAAGTAATGAAATATCAAGCCTCAAGTAACAAATATCAAGTATCAAGTATCAACTATCAAGCCAAGTATCACGTAGGATCTATATATCATCTTCCGAGTACATGTTTCTGTATTTTCCATTATTAGATCTTTCCCTTTAAACCCCGGCTTGGTCATTTATTATTATTATAAAACAAGCATGTATGTGTCACAAACATGACAAGTATAACATGGTATGATCAAGTAACAAGTTCAAGTTGCAAGATAATTATGTACGGTGAAAGATAACACACATAAGGATAAAACAATGAAATTTCTAGTTCAGGACAACAAGATAGTACTACACTAAATCTAGAATTCTAGTTTCTACAAAAATGTAAATCTAGATCCGTCAAAGAATCTGGAAAATAGACTCCTGGCCGAATCCAGCAAACATATATAAGTCATATGGTATTTCAGAAAGACAAGTTTCAAAACAGGTTTGAATCCAGAAAACGTGTTCAGCCAGAAATCAAAAGATTGTATTCAAAGTCAGGAAAACAGCATGAAAACTCATTAACTAAATCCACAAAAAAATTGGGATATTCCCATATATGTATAGAATCAGAATATAAAGTTTCATAATTTTCCAATATAATTAGTTTAGTCAACAAAAATAAGAAAACATCAAGACATGACAGTTTTGTAAATTTGGAATCACAAACACCGCAGTACAAAAACAGCAATATCTCGCAAACCGTAAATCGAAATCCAAATATGTCAAAAGAGTGATAAAATAGATACAATAGGATAACTTTCATGTTCACAAATATTTTACAAACAGCAAGTAGAATTAGGTCGAAAATCAGGTTCTTTACTGAACAGTATGAAAATTGTGCATGTATAGTAGTTGTTTGGAAACATAGAACGGTTTGTAAAACTCATCAAATAAATCCACAAAAATTTAGGGTTAATCCCAATCAATTTTAGTTGTATTGTGCAAAATTTTGGTTCAAAATAATACTTTTAACATTATGATAAAAATAGATTACTCTTCAGAATTCATAGAAAACAAAATCTAGAAATCTCTCTACACCATTGTAGTAAAATAGACATTACTCACAACTCGTAAATCAAAACTGAGATCTGTCAGAAGGGTTGGAAAGTAGATAGAATTTTCTACAGTTCATGTTCACAAAATATTTCAATTACTGACCTTAATAGGGTCTAAAATACTGATCAAAATGGGAAAAGCCGGCAAAACTGAAAATATCCTTCATGCACAAAATCAACTAGTTCATATAAAACTCATCCAAAACATAACCGAACATAAAATATGATAAACTAGATGTCCAAGCAACATGGTATAGGGTATTTCATAAGTCCACAATAAGTCTACCACGAATAACACGAACGAACAGATGATATCACATGAACAACATGCATATATACAACAAGAAGTGGTCAACCATAGGTTATTTCATGTCATGTATGTCGCGAGGCAACTATGGTCGAATCAACACAATACAGACAATATCAACAAGGGGTTTCACACAAGAATTGTCTCTAGAACCCAACTATACTACAGGCGGTATTTAGTACTTGTATTACATAAAGAAAAGAATACAAGTTACTTGCCTTATAACCAACGACGAAAACAGTGCAAAGCAAGAATAACAGGAACGGGTTCCTGGGACAAGAACCCAACGAACACAAGGCGAGCACACACTAGCTCCACGAACCCAAACACGCACACAAAGAGAGAGTAACGGAGGGGAACGATGGCGGACAAAGCTGTTGCCTGGCGTCGAGGAGGAGGCACAGCACCTCGGTGATGTTGCTGCTGTTGCCGAGGGAGCACCGGGAAAGAGGAGGGGAATGCAGCGGATGAGGGGAGCACTGCTGGGGTCGTCGACCAGGGTGTGGCCGGTGGCTGCAGTCGTGCGGCGCGACGGAACCGGGAGGACGCACACAAGGAGATGGAGAATGGGTGGTGGTCGAAAGAGAGAGAGCACAGGGAGAGAGATGAGTTGCGGCTGTATAGGAGGATGAGGGGCGGCTTGCATGGGTTGCAAAATATATATGTGGGTTTGAAGTTTAGGGTTAGGGGAAGTTAAGGGGGAGGCGGCACAGTAAGGCTAATGGGTCGGATAAGGGGATGCGGGTATGGGTTAAATAACCAAAGGGAAATGGGTTAATAGATTAACAGGGTATGGGTTAATAAATAATGGGTATAGGCACAAGGACCTAAAATAAATGAATAAATAAATAAATAAATAAATAAATAAATAATTAAGAATTTAATAGATCCAAAGAGAAAAATGAGATGGCACAAAGAAGATAAATAAATAGGGTGTGACTAAAAGAAATAACGGAGATCAAAATAAGAACCCGATCAAATAAAGACGACACAAAAAGAGACAAAAGGATCGAGAAGATCAAATAAAGGAAGACAGAGCAAATAAATGAATATATTGAAAATAAAAGTCCAAAATATGGTCCAAAAGAGATACAATAAGAGAAAATATACCAAAAAGAAAAATACACCCAAAAATACACAAAATGGAAACCAGGGGTTACACTACCTTGCCCACACATTCCACGATATCAAAGGGACCAATGAATCGGGGACTTAGCTTACCCCGACCACCAAACCGGATGACACTCTTCATGGTGATACCTTCCGGAATACATGATCGCCTGCCTCAAACTCTAAAGGTCGTCGATGATAGTCAGCCCATTTCCTCTACCGATCCTGAGCAGCTTGCAAGTGTTTCCAGATTTGAGCTACCACATCAACTGTCTTTGTGATCAACTCTGGTCCCAAGAGTTTCCTCTCGCCAATGTCGTCCCAACAGACTGGCGACCTACATTTTCGACCATAGAGTGCTTCGAACGGAGCTGCATTGAGACTCGCCTGATAACTGTTGTTGTACGAGAACTCGACCAGGTGCAGATGATCCTCCCAAGAACCACCAAATTGTAGAACACATGATCGCAACATGTCCTCCAGTGTTTGAATTCGTCATTTCAGACTGCCCATCAGTCTGGGGGTGAAATGTCGTGCTATAGTTTAACTTGCTCCCCAAACTCTTCTGAAGACTGCCTTGATCTGCCTGAGCTGCCTTGATCTGCTCCACCAATGAAGACTGCAACTGTAACATCATACACTGCGATATTGTACCCGAAAAAATCACTTCTAATTCCAGCATTCTCATATCCTCCAACATTTCCCTCTGCTTGGTCAGAAACATTGCAGCAGGTCTCCTGCTCAGAGCATCGCGTACCAGATTTACCTTGCCCGGGTGATATTGCAAATCGATGTCAAAATCCACCATCAGTTCCAACCATCTTCTCTGCCTCATGTTCAACACCTTCTGTGTGAACACATATTTGAAGCTCTTATGATCTGTAAAGATTTTCACTCTATCCTCAAGCAGATAGTGCCTCCGTAATTTCAGGGCAAAGATCACGGCTGCAAGTTATAGATCGTGGATAGGGTAGTTCTTTCCATGTGGCCTCAACTGCCTTGAAGCATAAGCCACAACCTTACCTTTCTGCATCAGAACTGTGCCCAAACCTCTACCTGAAGCATCGCAGTGAATCACGAATCCTCCAAAACTGTCTGGTATTATTAGCACAGATGTTGATGTCAACCGATTCTTCAATTCCACGAAGGCTTCCTCACAGGTACTGTCCCAGACAAATTTCTGCTCCTTCTTCGTCAAGTTGGTCAAGGGTCTTGCAATCTTCGAGAAGTCTTAGACAAATTTCTGATAATACCCTGCCAATCCGAGGAAACTCCGCACCTCTGGGACTGACTCGGCACTGGCCAATCCTTGACAGCAGAAATCTTCGACAGATCTACTCATACACCTTCACCAGAGATAATGTGGCCCAAGAAGGCAACCCGGTTCAGCCAAAATTAGCACTTGCTGAGCTTCCTGTACAACTAATTCTCTCTCAGAGTTTGTAAGACAACTCTCAAGTGCTCGGCATGGTCTTCCTTGTTCCGCGAGTACACCAAGATTTCTTCTATGAACACGACGACAAAATGATCCAAGAACGGCGAGAATACCTTGTTCATCAATCTCAATACTGCCGGTGCATTGGTAACACCGAAGGGCATCACCAAAAATTCGTAGTGCCCGTATCTTGTGTGGAATGCCGTCTTCGGAATATCCTCAGTCTTTACCTTGACTTGATGATAACCAGAGCGAAGATCCAACTTCGAGAACACAGATGCACCACCCAACTGATCGAACAGATCATCAATTCTTGGCAGTGGATACCTGTTCTTCACCATGACATTGTTTAGCTCCCGATAGTCGATGTAGAGCCTGAGATTACCATCCTTCTTATTGACGAACAACACTGGAGCTTCCCAAGGTGAAACACTTAATCTGATAAAGCCCTTGTCCAATAACTCCTGGACTTGCACTTTCAGCTCAGCCATTTTAACTGGCGCCATGCGGTACGGGCTCTTTGAGATTAGTGTCGTACCCGGCTGAACCTCAATGCTGAACTTCACGTTTTGATAAGGACTTGCACTTAATCTAAATTCGTCAAGTTCGAATTTCATGCGGGTGAGACACTGTCTGGGCATGGCGAGAGCCCGATATCGCTAAAGGCTGGTGCACTTGAGTCATTGTGCACTGATGGTGAGGTTGCACCCATAGTCATGCGAGATTTTCTTGATGTCTTCCCTGAGGTCGCAGATTTTCTTGATCTCACAATGCAGTACCTTCTGTACAGGTCGGGGCCGTTCTCGGAGCAATGGGCGGATATGGCAGTGCTCTCGCAGGGGGGTCAGGACTGGCCTCCGAGTAGGACCCACAGATGATCGAGCGACGGTGGGGTACTGCACCGCCTGCTGAGTGGCGTTGGCCCTCCTGTGAGCCTGCTCTTGAATCCTTGCAACATCAAGGATGTCGACATAGGTGCAATGGCAGTGGGCCACCAACTAGTTTTGAATATCCAAATACAGTCCCAACAAGAATCTGCGAGCCCGGTCTTCCTCATTTGCTACCATGGCAGCTGCAAAGTGGCTGAGCCAATCAAACTCTGCGGCGTACTCAGCCACCGACTGATTCCCCTGGTCCAAGATAGTGTTTAATTAATACTGTCACATATGTAGTAGGCAACAATAAGCGAAACTAAATAACATTATCGAACCTGAGTCAATGAAACGAACTACTATTCCATCTCGACCCTAGAGACACTGGGGAAGAATTTAACCATGAAGCTCCCAGTAAAGGTGGTCCATGCGATGGGTCTCTCCAACCTCTCAGTTTCTGCCTGCCACAAGATGCAGGCAAGGTCGGTAAGCTGGATGCTCACCACATCCACACGGTCCACATTGGAGACCCGCGTTACTTGCAGTAACTGCTCTGTGCGAATCAGCCATTGTTCAGCCTCCTGCGGCGTCTTCGTGCCCAAGAACTTGTCCAAATGCAATCTCATAAAATCTGCTACCGTACCGGGCCGGGGTGGCAACTGCCCTGGAGCAGGTCCTACAACAACCCGATTCACGGCCTCCAAACTGGTCATCATCAATTCGTTGTGCTTCTGCTGCAGTGCCATCATTTTCTGCAGTGCTTGAAGCACAACTGAGTTCTCGAACTGATCATTCCTCTGTCGGGAAGTAGAAGAGCCTCCACGAGCCATAGTTTGCAACATAGCAAAAATGATTAGTATCCAGATTGCATGTTGGTTATTAAATATTCATGTGATTAACGTGGTGCACACATTTTTAAGTTAAACCTGGCACTGATACCACTAAAAATCTGTCACGCCCCATTTCCTAAAATACGGAAATACGAGTCCGTGACAAAGGCCCAGCGAATGATATTAACATCATCCATAAGCTGTACCAGTCTTAACTCAACAACATGAAAAGGAATAGTCACAACCACGTAGAAAATATAATCACATAAACAGATTCTACATAAAACATGTAGTAGTCCATTATAATAACCAACAACTGGAATTTAACCAACAATTACGGGTCAACAAAGCCCGGAATACAAAGTTCAACAAAAGTAACAATGCAATATGAAAGATAATATGGAAGAAACAATTTATTGTGAAGTAAGCTCCTGCTCCAATCCTAGAAAAACTGCTTACCAATGCCTTCTGGAAATTCTCCTTGTGCACCTGTAGTTGGATCAACTAGAGTGGAAAAGAAAATGTCCCTAGAGCAAGTACGGACAACAAGTAGTGAAAGGCAAAGAGTAAAGGAATATGGTACATCAAGGAGTATGAAGCAAGATCAAAGTCCAAAAAGCAATAACAATGTCAATAAACAATGGTCAAGTATACAAGTGTCAACTTAGGTTTCTTAGCATTTTATTACTCTATCTGGTGCACGTACTACGGTGTCACATACCACAGGTTCGGTGCAAGCAAAATTATGTACGTTTTAGACATAGTGGTGGGATCTACAGAGCATGTACTCGGTGTAACAAGATAACATGATAACAAGATAACAAGATAACATGATAACAAGTTCACAATTATTTCTCCACCTTCCATGTCAATATTCCATGTAAACAAGAAGAACCCTACTGAGTACATTTTCTGAGATTATCCACTACTAAGTCAACCCTTATTAACCCCGGCTTGTTTAATATTTTTGTTATATCATTCATGATCATGCAAGTGTATATAAGAGTGTCAAGGTGATGATAAAGATGTAGCAAAATGATGTAATGCATGATAATGTACACGTAATTGTAAATATTAAAAGAGCTGACACAGCAGTACTAAAACAGCAATAACTCACAAACTATAACTCGAAATTCGATTCTGTCAAAAGGGCTGTAAACTAAACATCTGGGGCTACAATTCATATTCAGTAAGTTTTAATTGATTCTGACTGTATTTAGGTCGATTATTATAATCTTTACAGCTTAAGGGTTCTGGCAGCAGCTTATAGTCAAAACTCTATATGTGAAATCAAGGTGTAAAACCAGTATAAAAATCTAAAAATTTAGAAAATGAGTCCTAAGCATGTCTACTAAGTTTCTGGAGAGTTTCATGTCATTAAACTACTATTACCATAGTGTTTCAACTGAAAGTTGTGTCGATGTTTCACTAAATTGCAATCTGGAAAATACAGTCCAGCAGTGACTAAAACTGCGATATCTCACAACTCACAGATCGAAATCTAGATCTGTAAAGTGTTATGGAAACTATATTCATTAGGATACAATTCCTTTTATATATTTTTGGTTGATTCTTATTGTAACAGGGTCGAAACCTCAGTGCAAAACAAGGCAGGCAGCAAGAAATAGTAAAAAGTCATCATGTACATTCATCAAAACAAACAATCTACTTATTCTTGGATCATGAAATGCATTAACATTATACACAACAAGTCAAGATGAATTTCTACAGCACACAAGGCCAAATTATCATGTCACGATTCGGTTCACGATATCTCAATCAATCAACATGTAATCAAATCATTATATATTTCCATATACAAGTTTCTAGTCAATTTGTTCATGTCGTGTGTGCATGCAAGCATGGGTTTGAATCAATGGATGTTGGCACGAAGTCAATGATACTTCGGGTTTGCTCGTGTAAACCCTCGATATCCCCAACATTAGGTACACAATGCAATATTACGATAATCGAAAGAGAACTACTTGTGGAGATCAATAATCTTGAACTAGAAAAATAAATGTGTTCAAGTGGACTTGCCTTTTGTGTGAGAGATTCGAATATGCGTAAAAAATAACGGGATCGGAATCTCGGGTGACGAACCACGAACACGGGAATACGCAAGCACGTGCGCTCTACGTGCAAAATAGCAACAACGAACACAGCACACCGGATCAACCCAAACTCCAAACAGCAAAACACCCAAGCTCAGATCGGATCCCTTCACAACACCAAACACCTATTCACGATCACGTACTCCACAACACAGCACACACTGAAACAGCCCACCGCGAATTCTTCTTTCCCAACGCGACAGAGAGAAAGAGAGACGGCGGGAGAGGGCGGCGACTGCGGCAACATGGACTGGCGATGCTGACGGCGAGGCGAGGGCGGCTGATCGCTGATGGGCGGGAAGCGACGCAGCGATGAGAACTCCGGGCTCAAGCAAAACTCGATGCTTTGTTTCTCACCGAAAACAGAGTAGGCAAATGGCGGGGGTTCTGGATGTTGATGACGACGATGAGGGGATGAGGGAACAACGGTGGTTGCGGGGGACAGCGGAGAGGCGAAGGCGGCGAGGCGTTCGATTTCTGGATGATGACGAGACGGCGATGTGGATGGCTTCAAGCGGATGGAGGAAGACGAGAAGGTGAAGGCGATGGCAATGGCGAAGCGACACTTCGGTGATGGGGATAGAGAAGGTGAACAGTTAGGTTCGTCGATGGGGGACAGTGTGGTGATAAGCGGCGGAGTTGCGTCGAGGAGGGCGGAGGACTTCAGGGTGGTGCAGGCGGTGGAGGCTCGACAGGGTTCGAGCGGGATGAGTGAGGGAGAAGATGAACAGGGGGTGAGGGAGGCCACAGTTGTGGAGGACGAGGAGGTGGTTGGAGGATGAAGACGATGAGGATGGTGGTTGTCGAGCGGCGCGACGAGGAAGGCAGGGGAGGCTCGAGAAGGTTGTAGGCGGAGGCTCGAGCTCTGGAAGCGATGGCGGCGATGAGTTAAAAGGTTGGGTGCTCTCTGTTTTTGTTGGGAAACAGAGGAGAAAGAGAAGGAGGGTGGGAGAGAGAGAGAACGGTAAGGTTATTTAATAATAAAATAATGGGAGTGAAATGTGGGTAGTTAGGAGATACGGGGGATTGTGGGGGAGGAGATCTAGGTTGGTTGTTAGGGAGAATATGGATTTGTGGGTTTGGGTAGACTAGGATTTGGGTTTAGGATCCAATAAGGAGATGAGTTTGGGTAGATAATAGTATGGGCTTGGAAATGGATTGGGCTGACAAAAGGTAACATGGATAATAATAATAATAACAATAATACAAAAATAATAAATTGTAACAGAAGGCCCATAACAAGTCCAAGACCCAAAATACATTAAAATAGAAAAGTGAACACTACAAAATACAAGAAAAATCTGTACAACTGGGAATAGGGGTTACAAACGACAATACTGAATTCAGGGCAAAACCCACCTTGGCAGCCCCCACACCGCAAAATAAATGAATCTTAACAAATCAAGTGACAATGCTCCACACTTTTGAGAATGGAAGATCACAATATGAGAGCAGGAACAATCGGGATAATGAAACCTAAAATTTCAGAATTTAGAGATCAAACATCGTCCACCTAGATCTTCCATAAGTACTCCGTCAAAATGCTTCCATGGCCGACGAGGAAGAAAGAGACGATCCATGCATGCTCCAAACCAGTTGGATCCATGGTGTATACCCTGATCCTTCCAAGAAACACCCAAGCCAGTCGAGTCCATGGTAAGACCATGATCCATGCCCCCAAATACCCAATTTGTTTGGATATATCCACCATGGACAATAATCCCGACCACCTCCATCACGGATCTTAGGCCATTTCACCCACGTGTCTACATACCACTCAATTTGGATGTGGCGGGAGTAGCAGAGGAAGGGGAGAACGACAAGTTGTCCCATAAAAAAAATGATTTCGCTGAAATGTGCCGGTACCGAAAGTACCATTAGAAAGAATTATGTATAACTTCAAAATTTTGATAGAAGTAAAAAACACTTTTTAAAAAGTTTAATGCACCAATTTAAGTACTTTGAAAAAAATACAAAAAAATAGTAGTTTTAGAAAAACATTTTTGATTAAAACACTATTAATTAAGTTTGTCGAACACTTAGGCTCTATTTGATATAAGTGTAAACAAAAACAAAAAAAGGTGTTCTAGATAAAAAGTGCTGGTATCAAAAGTACTTTTACAAAAAATAATGTTTAACTTAAAAGTTTTTCAAGTAAAAACACTTTTTGAAAAGCTAAATGCACCACTTTATATGTTTTGCGAAAAAAAGGAAAAATAAAGTAATTCGGAAAAAAAAGTACTTTTGGATAAACACATCTTTAACTAAGTTTTCCCCACCTATTTTGAGCCTAAAAAAGCTTTCACACCTAAATGTACTCTGTAAAAGTAATGCCGAACGAATGCGCAATCCAAAAGCAATTTAAAACAGATCCTTAAAACATGTACTTTCACCCAATTTTTTTAAAAAAATGTATGACATGTACCTAGAACTGGTATCGGATCCTATCGGGTCGGGTCCTCCACTACTTGGACCCAGACCCGGGACCTGGACTTGCAAGAACCGGGTCCGGGTTAAAAAAAATTACCCGTCGTGTCCGGTAGTAGAGAATAAATATTTACACTTAAGTATTTTTGCACTCGATACCCTACGATTCTAACAATTTTTACACTTAAGTACATGAATTAATATTATATTTACATATCTATCTTCAACAATTACTTTTATATGTATATTCCTATAACCCTATTATTCAAATTCTATATGTTTGGGGGTATTTTTTAACGGGACCGGGTCCGGGTCAGTTCTATTTTGAGCGGACCCGGACCCGGACCCGAAAGTGCATCAAGTCTTATTTTAGGACCCGTATAGGTCGGGTCCGGGTATCGGGTAAATTTGACAGTGCTACATGTACCAACCCCCCCCCAATCACCACCACCACTAGGGCTGCAAACGAAATCGAGCTATTCGCGAGCTATTCGGCTCGAGCTCGGTCAAAGCTCGGCTCGAACCGAGCTCGAGCTCAAAATTGAGCTCGTTTCGTAAACGAGCCGAGCTCGAGCCTGAAGGTATTCGGCTCGGCTCGGCTCGATTGCAGCCCTAACCACCACACACCAATTTTTTCGCAAAATAGATCATTTTTGAAACTAATTTCAAAAATAGACCACTTTCGAACTAATTTTGAAAATAGACCACTCGCAGTTCCCAACTGCAGTGTCTGTTGTTTTTTGGCCATTTGGGAACTACGGTATCTATATAACACATTTTTACTTGAAAAATTTTGTTTAAATCTCACAGTTATTTTAGGCCAAATATAAAATGAACTAAGGCCGCAGTTCCCAACTGCGGCCTATGTTATTTTTAGGCCGCAGTTGGGAACTGCGACCTATATTTAACACATTTTTACTTGGAAAAATTTGTTTAAGTCTCAAAGTCACTTTAGGTTAAATATGAAATGAACTAAGCCTGTAGTTCCCAACTGCGGCCTCTGTTATTTTTAGGCCACAGTTCTCAACTGCGGTCTCTATATAACATATTTTTACTTGGAAATTTTTTCTAAGTCTCACTGTCATTTTAGGCCATATATGAAATGAACTAAGGCCGCAGTTCCCAACTGCGGCCTCTGTTATTTTTAGGCCGCAGTTGGGAACTACGACCTCTATTTAACACATTTTTACTTGGAAAAATTTGTCTAAGTCTCAAATTCATTTTAGGCCAAATATGAAATGAACTAAGGCCGCAGTTCCCAACTGCTGCTTCTGTTATTTTTAGGTCGCAGTTGGGAACTGCGACCTCTATATAACACATTTTTACTTGAAAAGTTTGTCTAAGTCTCAAAATCACTTTAAGTCAAATATGAATTTTTAGGCCACAGTTCCCAAGTGCGACCTCTATTTAACATATCTTTATTTGGAAATTTTTTTCTAAGTCTCAAAGTCACTTTAGGCCAAATATGAAATGAACTAAGATCGCAGTTGGGAACTGCGGCATCGAAAAAACACAATTTTGAAGATGCCTCAATTTCCAACTGCGAGTGGTCTCTCTTCAGAATTAGTTTGGAAAGTGGTTTATTTTGAAAGTCTGTTTCAAAAAGTGGTCTAATTTGGGGAAATAATCCTCCCCTTCCCCACCCCCCCTCCCTCCTTACTCCCCACCCCAATGGCCCCGTCCTCCTCGTCCTCCTCGTCCTCCACCTCAAAATTCCTCCTCCTCTCCTTCTCCCTCCTGTCCTCCCTCCTCTTCTTCATCCTCCACCCCCCTAAGCACCACCACCACCGCCTCCTCCTTCAAGATCCATCTTCTTCTTCATCGTCGTCAAACTTCTATTTGAAGATCCATTCCTCACTCAACGATGACCCCGCCCTCTCCCTCCCCCTCCTCTCCCTCCTTCTCCTCTTTCACTTCTACTTCCTCATCCGCACCGCCCGCGACCACTTCTCCCCGGTCGTCACCCTCCTCTCCTCCCTCCTTCGACTCTCCCCCTCCCTCGCCGCCGTCACCCTCCTCTCCCTCGGCAACGGCGCCCCCGACCTCTTCTCCTCCTCCGCCGCCCTCCGCAGCGGCCTCCCCCGCACCGGCCTCGCCGCCACCCTCTCCGCCGGCGCCTTCGTCTCCGCCTTCGTCGTCGGCTCCGTCTCCATTCTCGCCGCCCCCTTCTCCCTCCACCCCTCCCCCTTCATCCGGGATGTCTTCTTCTACATACTCGCCGTCTCGGCGCTGTTTTATGTCTACCTGAGTGCCCAGATTTATCTGTGGCAGGCGGTAGGGATGGTGGGGTTTTATGTGTTTTTTGTGGGGATGGTGTTTTGGATGGATTTCTTTGGGAGGGAGAAGGAGAAGGAGAAGGAGGTGGAGGTGGAGGTGGAGGTGGAGATGGGGCTGGTTGAGAGGAGTGGGAGGGGATCGAATTTGTTGTTGGAGAGTTTGGATCGGGAGGGCAAGGGAGCCAGGTGGAGCTGCTGTTGGATCATCGGAAAGGTACATTAGCACGTGTATCTTTAATGAAATTAGATCTGGTTGATATTGTCCGTGGGTTGGTAATTTTTATAACGAGTAATGCTACATCCACTACCAATTTCACTACATTTCTCTTCACTACCTTAGGTGGCACACTCCAATAGATAGGGGAAGATAGAGTAGGTAGGGGGAACTCTCCAATAGGAGTTTGCCACTTAAGGTAGTGAAGAGAAATGTAGTGAAATTGGTAGTGGCTAAAGTATTACTCTTTTATAACTTGTAGGGAAATAGCTAGTACACGAAGATCGTTAAATCTATGTGATATCAGCTTGCGTGGTGCTTAATTAATTATGTACGTTAAGCTTGCTTGTCTTGTTGTGTTATTATGTTAGGTATACAATGTGTTTTCTTTATTAGCTTTTTTTTAATTTTTTTTTGAAGAGATTTATTAGCTATTGTTGGATATGTAGTTACTTGTAATTAGGTTGGGGTATACTACGGAATTGTACCCAAGTCGAATGAATCTTATGGACCTAAATAGTAAATAGCTTGAGACCCTGCCATTCAAAATGTACTCAAGTTTTCACATTGCCTTCTCGGCTTAAAACTATTGAAAATTTTGAAACCCCCCTTAAGTCTATTGAGTTTTATGGTTTGCCTAGGCAGTTACAATCGTTTTATGGAACTAATCGGTCTAGAAGCGATTAATGATTAATAAGTTAATCGGAAAGTAATCAGGGATTAAATCGAAAAAACTGTATACATATATATGTATATAAAATTAAAAAAATGATCTATCCTCATTATGTAGCAACCCTAAATCCTAACATAAAACTATTATGAGATTATCAGATAGGAACATATAATTATAGAGAAATAGAAGGGAGTAATTGGTTTGAGCTGAGTTTGGATTCTGGATGTGGGCCAGGTTAGTTTTGCTGATCGGTTCCAGCAAACAAAAACAATTGGGGAGGAGCAGCACGAGCAACAAGCTAAGCAGTTAAAATTCGATTAATCGCCTGATTAATCTCCGATTAATCTCTAAGTTTTATAGTGCAGGTTTAGGTATCTTTTGACCCAAACCCCGAAACCCGTTTCAATAAAACACCACCAAATTCCTAGATCCCCAAATTCTCTCTTTCTCTTCAGATCTCATTTTCTAACTATGTTGTGCTATGTTAGACCTTATGACTATGTTAGACTTGTTAGTATTGTATGACTGTGTTTAGAGTTTTTTAACTATATTGTGCTATATTGTCATTCTGAATCTCTGGTTAATGAATGATGAATGACAATGAATGACAATGATTCTGGTTTTTTAATTCAAAAATATTAATATTAATATAAATATGTAATTATATAAAATAATTATTTAAATATTAGCTGAATCCTAGCCGCACCCGCATCTCACTGTTTTTGAAAATTGCCGCATCCCGCACCCGCACCCGCACCGCATCCACCGCACTCGCATCCCCACACCCGAATCGGTGTGTTCTAGACATTGGTCTAATGGGACCAGTGGCTCCATGGGTATTAGATTTGTCTTGAACTTGGATTGCAATTGCGCTAATTGGATGATGGTGCCAAGAAGGTGCCAAATGGCTCTTCATTAGTCTATGTATGCACTTAGCATGGTTATCTTTAATGAACACTGTATCAGAATTCATCTTTTGGGATGTCGTGTCCTTTGAGCTGGTCTGCTCAATATTCAGTGTTCCATTCAGCACTACTATAAGTTATGACCATAGAACACCAATAACCTCACTGATATGGCTAATGCAAAGAAGTCCATCTGTAGGTCAGAGTATCTAACTGATCCGCTGTGGTACAAGGTTGTAGGCTAGAACTAGCCCTACTGTAGATCTTGATCATGTGCAATAAAGCGGTGAAAGAGATTGCTTAATCAGCTTGTAGGGAGATGTATGTCTTTTGAGAGCTGTTCTTAGAGAGATTAGGTTTTGAAGGGTTTTGTTGGCTAATTCTCTAGTTGTCTGAATAACACTTACGGGGGCATTTAAACAGAAATACGTATATAATAGCTCTACTTTGTACAAGTTCTTTGAAGTTTGAGGCAATGACAGAATGGCATATCGATCTATTTTTTATGCCTTGGATTTGGAATGTATTAACCTGGTCCGTGTCATATATTCTAGTTAGCAGTTGTCTCCCTTGTCATTTGTTCAAAGAAGTTCTCGTTTCTTTTCTACTTCATAGTAACTGTATAAAGGTTCTAAAATTTCCAGTTACTTGTTGGTTTATTCCACATTTGGCCCAAATTTCCGATTGGTTTAACAGTGTGGAAGTGCTATCTAACAAATTATATTGGATTTGGCAGTAGCTATGGGAATTGACTGCCACAAGCTTGAAAGCTCTGATGATGCTACCTACAATTTACTGTTTACTGTTAACATTATAATTTTCAAATTATTGAGGATTCCTGTCCAATGGATTTCAGAATGTTAAACTAATCTAAATTTTCAAAAGAGTCTAATAGTCCTTTAGTTAATGGCTAGTATCTTGGTATTGATAATTGCTAATGTAGTTACGATAAAATTGGAATGAATTTCACACCTCTCCAGTAGATATCAAATATTGAACCTCATCCATTTTCTTCTATAATAAGTAGATTTCTATCAATTTACATGGATATTCTGAACACTACATGTTTTTATAAAAAAAGATGGCCAGGTTGTTATAGTAACTTCATTTATCTTATTAGTTATGGTAGTAATTATTCACCAATATTTTCTTATTATTGAACTTGATCTTTTTCAATTGGTATATTGGAAAGTATATTGAATAGCTTTCCATGTATATATTTTCTTACGTGAAAACCAGACTACACGAAACATAAATTCCCAAGTGGTTAAGATGGCATATCAACTCCAATTATTCTAAAACTTGGCTTAGTGGCTTGTATTCTAAAACTTCAATTATTCAAGAACCTGTTATTTGTTATCTAGAGTGGAAAGTAAGTTTGAATATCTTTGAGCTTTCTTTGTATATAATTATGTTGAGAAACATTACTTTATGCATGACCGAATTTTGTACTTTTTCCATGTCAGTCCAACATCATTTACGGTGTAAGTGTGTATTAAGAAAAAGGTTTCTTCAAGCGTGAGTAGTTGATTGGAAATACTATTTGGCTGATTTTGAATATTGTATCAAAATCCGTTTATCTTTTGGTGATCCAGCTCTCAGTTGTCATTTAACTGGAATTTGGCTTATTCTTACAGGAGCCAACCCAGGGACCGCTAGAGGGTAGAGGTGGCTTCTAAGTAGATTTAATGAAGGAAAACATAGATTACTATTATTGCCTTAGTAGGGTTACTGCCTTAGTCTTCTGTTGTGAAGAGGTTCATCTCATACAAGAGCTCTCTTATTGGTGAGCATATGAGGCCTGACCACTATGCTATTAGTTCTCACTACATGTGGACCTTGTACCTATAGGAATAATATCATATGATAGTGTACTACAAACTTAGTCTGGTAATATCAATTTAACATTTCTCTGTAAAGAAAGATGGTGACATCTCTTTGCTCCTATGATTCGACTCTTGAGTGTTACTTTTGTAGGTCTTTTTTCTTCTTCTTTTCTTTTTGTTAGTGGGGAGAAAAGTTGCACGAAGTCTAGAGCAGGGTTTTGTGGGTGTGAAGCTAAGCAAACTAGAACTAGAACTAGAAGTAAGCTACCTATAGCCCAGACTCCAAATCCTAAATCCGATTCTAATTTGAAATGACTAGTATGTATCCTATACTACTTTGAATCCTATTGTTGAAACTGAAGAAGATACCATCAATCTTGGCGTGGGTTATGGTAATACTATGCTTGATTCCCTATTGTCCTCCGCATTATGGTTAATGCTTTTCGTTCCATGGAAAAACACTTCGTAGAATTTGCATCACGTACTTGATATAGATTCATACGGAAGAAGTATCCAAATGCATGCATTGTCAATCAATATATATCATAGCAAATAAATGCTGCAATGGATCCATTTTTTAGTTCCTCTCTAATTTTTAAGGCTCAACTTTTCTTTATTGCATATAAGACTATAGATTTCTTGTCAACTATTGACATGTTTTTAATTATATATATATTTTTTGTACAGGTCTCTAGCCTTTGGGATGTTCCGGTTACATTTATTCTCAAGCTTACTATCCCTTCAATATCTCCTTCAGATTGGAACCGATTCTATGCTGCCTCAAACATTTGTCTGTGTCCTATTGCACTCCTCTATTCTTTGAATTCATTTATCTCTATCGACACCCAGATTGTATTCATCCTCCCACAGACTCGGTTCCCTCTCTGGTGTGTTGTTCTCTTCATAAGTTTATCTCTTGCTGTAGCCCATTTCTTTCTCGAAAAAGAACCCCCTCCAGCTGAATCCGAAGATATGGCAACCACCATAGTCGTCTTTGTGATGAGCGTCTTCTGGATTTCAACAATGGCAGGTGAACTTCTTAACTGTCTTTCTGCTGTGGGAACCATAATGGACCTACCTCCAGCAATCCTCGGCCTCACCGTATTGGCATGGGGGAACTCAGTGGGGGACCTTGTTGCTGATGTAGCACTTGCCAAGGCAGGCCAGCCTGCAATGGCAATGGCCGGTTGCTTTGCAGGACCCATGTTTAATATGCTGGTTGGATTGGGCATGGCACTAGTGATTGAGACGGCGCAGGTTTATCCAGAAGCTTATGAGCTAAAGTTTCACATCAGCATTGTAGTTGCCTTTGTGTTCCTTCTGCTTAGCTTGATGGGTTCACTTCTAGTTGTTACATGGTTCAGGTTTCGGGTCCCCCGGTTTTGGGGATTCTGTCTTGTCGGAATCTACCTTTTGTTTACGCTAGTAAGCTTAGCAATCGCCGGATTTGCAGGTTGAGTTTGAGAATTGGTATAGTAAATGTTATTACCACAGAATCGACCTTTTGTTTACGCTAGTAAGCTTAGCAATCGCCAGATTTGCAGGTTGAGTTTGAGAATTGGTATAGTAAATGTTGTTACCACAGAATCGACCTTTTGTTTACGCTAGTAAGCTTAGCAATCGCCAGATTTGCAGGTTCAGTTTGAGAATTGGTATAGTAAATGTTGTTACCACAGAATTGACCTTTTGTTTACGCTAGTAAGCTTAGCAATCGCCAGATTTGCAGGTTCAGTTTGAGAATTGGTATAGTATAGTCCGCCAACAAAAGACCAAAGAGGAAAGGTCTTTTGGAGTCTAATTGATCAAATCTCAACCAGGTTGCTTTCCTTCAGGTGAGCATTTTAAACATACCCGAAGAGGAATTGTTGACAACGAACCCAGATGATGGTGACGGATTGGCAGGGGTTCTCATCTTCATGTGAAGTGTTGATATAGACAAAAGGGGAAAACTACTGGAAAAGCCGACTAATATGTATGACTAACAATTTCCGTTCTATTCTAAAAGTTGTTAGTTTTGTACTTCATTTAGCAGCTAGCATTGCTGTAAACGATAGAAATAAAAGGCCATAATTGATTTGCAATTACGGTGCACTTTGTAGTACTGCTGAATTTATTGTTTGCTTGCTTCCTTGTGTTGTATATGAAGGATTTTGGCCTTTGTTAGTGCATGACAACTTTTAAATAAAAGTTCTGGAAATTTTGCGCTCATCTGAATCAGGAACATCCTCATTTCTGAAATCCAAAGTTGCATGGTACCTATAAAAACGAACATCTGACGTCAGTCAATGTTTTCTTTCTTATTGTTCTTTACCTGCAATCAGCTCCGGTGTAAAATCCAGGCGTAAAATCCAGGCGTACCTCTTGTAAGTCGAAAATTTTCTCATTGTTACTCATCCTAGCAAATGTAGCTTTTTTGAAGATATGGCAACCACCGTACAAAATTTCATCGCGCTGCATCTGGAAAGTTCTGAATCCAGGACATGCGTCTGGAAAGTTCTGAATGCAAGGCATCGCATGGCATGGGGTGAGTTAATGCTGCATAAGCTAAGCACCACTAAGTCGTATTCAGATGTGCAAAATCAAGAAATTGCTTAACCCAAATAACAGTTTATTCATTCTATATCACTCAAATCCATCTCTTTCCGTAGCTTGGATTTTATCGTACACTTCACCACCAAAAGCACGAAATTGAAAGATCAAAAGGGTTCCTCCATTGCAGACAAACAAGTCTTCAGCTATACTCTTTATCCTTGTCGCAACGTTTTTGGGCCTTTTTGTTGCATGTCCATTCAATTGTTAACAACTACCATGATTATTTCTAACCCCGATGTGCTATCAAGAAACTCGCATTGTTTATACGCTCGTCATAATGACCTAGGACTAGAATTTGATCCATGGCTGAGACTGATATAATTGGGAGGTAAATTTTGAGGCACCAATTCAAAATTCTAACCTTGCTATATGAAACTTGAATTTTCACAAGAAAAACATTCCTTCACTTCAGTTGCACTAAATCACGCTTCTTCAAGCATCACTTAAACCAGTCTGACAATATCTTATACAACCAAAGAGTTTCTCTCTCTAGAAATCAACCAAAATCTTGTACAACCAAATCCCCCCCCCCCCCCCCCCCCCCCCCAATTAAAAAAAAAAAAAAAAAAAAAAAAAACCAGAGATCTAGATCTGAGTTTGGAGGGGGTGGCAGCTAGGGTTTTGCCGCCCCCTCCCCGGCCACCCTTCACCCTCCTCCTCCATCCCCTACTCTCAACGGCATTCTCCTACCGCCGCAACTTCGACAACGGTCTCCCTCCGTCATTTCTCCCGAGTGTTGGCGACGGCCCGCCGTCGAGTTCCCTCGCTCCTCCAGCTACCGATCAAGCCCGTCATCGAGCTACGGCAGCGCTTCGACAGTCGTTCTCGTAACCGACGCTCCACGCAGCGGCGCTCCCCACGTTGTCGACCATGCAGCGGCGCTCCTCCAGCCGTTCTCTGGCGCGATTGCCGACGGCGACCACCAACGACAGCTACCCCCCACCGTGCCTCCGCTGACCAACGTTGTTGGGAAGGTAACAGTTCCTACCCTAGTTTGGGATTTTTTTGGGGGGGGTGTCTCTTTGTTGTGGGTGCAGGAGTTAATTTGAGTTTGACACTTGTGAGATGAGATTGGAGAAGAGTAGTCTCACTTCTTTTTCAAAGATGTCTTCTTATGTATGTGTTTAGTGGTCTGTGAGGGAGGATTGGAGGAGTTGCCTAAGTTCGGTTTTGATTCGGTGTGAAGTATGATGTGCAGCACGGTTGTGGGGCTTGGGCCCAAAGACGGGGTCCCCCATGAGGCGCGCTCACTGTTGCAGGACAGTTGTGGGGCTTGGGCCCGCAGACGGGATCCCCCCATGAGGTGCGCGGAGTGGAAATGTAGAGTTGGAGTTGTTTGGAATTTAGGCTATCAGTGTGAGTCACACCCTGAATTCGACCTCCTTTAACCGACTGCCACAGGCTTCGCGACAGTACCGCCACTACACCCTCATCATTGAACTTGGAATCTACAACGTCCTGCAGAGGAGAGAGGGAAAGATGATGCTTCAGTTAGTTGAGATTTGCTTCGGGTTTTTGCGTGAGAGAGAGAGAGAGAATGAGAGAGTGAAGAGTTGCTTCTCACTACTCTTCACAGCTCTCTCCTTGACTGAATCTGTGGTTAGGGTGAGTGAGAGTTCTGTTTGGTGAGAAATCGCTTGAGAGAGCTAAAGCGTGAGAGAGGTGAAGGTACCTCTCCACGGCTCTCTTTTTGGTTATGACTTTGACTGGGCCAAGTGTGAGAGTGTTTTGGCGAGTTAGTGGGTGGGAGGAGAAGGATGGGAGCGGCGAATATATAAATCCCGCGTGATTCGCTTCAGGTGGGTGTGCGCGTGCCGTGAAGGTGGTGCACGAAGCTTATTTGACATACATACAATTAGTTGGCCTTACTTTGTGACTGGGCCCAAGATGGGGTCCGGTACAATATTAGTGGCGGTCGGGGCCAAGTTGGGGCTGGTTGGACCTTGTCGAATGTGGGTTGCTTTTTGGTTTGTTGGCCCGCCCTCTAAGGGTGTTGGAGGGAGCTCTGATTGTATGTACTGGTCATGTCGCTTCATATTCTATTTTTATGTTTGTAGTTTATAATTTGGCACAGTACGCTGGTTTGTTTGGTTAATTTTCTATTAATGAAACATGGTGGTCATATTCCACATTTTCCTTCAAAAAAATAAAATATATATCTTGTACAACCAAAAGAACTTCTCGATCGATCCATAAATGAGACAACGCTTCATCTATGGACTAATCTAGTCATAATACCCACGTTCCTCCACAAACCCTAACCCTAATCTAGAACCGCCGTCTCCACTCTGTCGCATCCCAACCTCCCATCACCCTTTTCCTCCCGGCAACGACACCATTATACTGTCATCGCCACTGCGATCCAGATCTGCTCATCGGTAACCACCCAAGTCAAAGAAATTTATGTTCTCGGATTTCTGCATGCAGCTACAGAAAAAATGATTTTCACGGAACTACAAAACATTATTCGTTAAGTATTTCGAGGGCGACTCGAAGATATGAAACTTTCATATTCCAAACTCGTTCCAAGATTCGTTCATATTATGGGTCCAAAAAGGTCCACAATACCTTTTTTTTATTTGCCTTCTCTCTTTGATTTGGTGGCCTCCTTATGTCCCTTAGTTCCAGTAATAACTTTACTTTGCTATGAGATAAGAAGGTCGTGTGAGCCTTCATTCACTTCGGTTTGGAATTCAGTACTGTGTTAGTTGGACAACGTTTCTGTTACTTTATGTTACAATGTTGGAAGTTACTAGTGGTAGAGATGGGGGAGATTATTCGGAGAAACATAATGGAACTTCTTACCTTGCTGATTTGAATTTGGGTATGTCCAATTGACATACTTGGATATGTTTGGTCTCTGGCTCAGTTGTGGTTGTATATATGACCCACTTTGGCTCAGGTTGCGCCCGTTAAATTGATGGAATGTGTACTTGGTCGAAGAAAATGTTTTTTTCCTCATTCTTTCGTTGAAGGTTACTCTCCACTACAAGAAGGAAATGCTTTATAAGATGTCCTAACTTGAAACCGGTAGAATAAGAATTAATCAGTTGCAAATTACATAGATATGTAGTCCTAAGCAGGTTTAGTGCAGTCTTCTCCTACTACCACAATTTCCAAATCAGGTATATCTCCCGCTTATTTAATTTAATTAATTCTTACAACTTTGGTGCTTGATTTAGGTGCTTCTGATCACATTATTGGGGAATCAGGTATATTATCAAATGTAATTAGTGCATCCATCATGAACCCGTTAAGTTCACAACCGATATTTTTGAAATGTTGAAGGAGTAGACTCTATTCATTTAACCCATATATTTCTTTACATTCTGTCCTACATATGCCTAATTTTCCTTTTAATTTGGCTTTCATAAGTAAAATAACAAAGTCTTTAAACTGTTCTAGATCATTCTTTCCTAATTGTTGTGTATTTCAGGAACTTGGAACAAAACTAATGTTTGGCATTGAGCATGAACTTTGGGGACTAAATCTATTAGAAACCCTTTCTAGAACAATTCCATGTTTGAGCAATTCAGTGTTTCTCGATTTACACTGTTAGTTGGGACGTCCTTCTAAGCAAATTTGAAAACTTTGGGGTTTGAATGATCTTCTCTTTCTGAATTAGCTTGTGAGTCATGTCAGTTAGGTAAGCATCCCCGTACCACATACCCACTTTGAGTTGACTGTCGTTTTGATTCTTTATTTGCTTTAGTTCATTTGGATGTTTGAGACCCTTGTCCACTTGAAACTTTAAATGAAATTTTTTTGGTACTATTTTTACATTTGTGGATGATCATTCAAAGCTTATTAGATTGTATTTGATGAAAGCTCGTTATGAAATATTTAATATTTTTTTTGCATTTTCTGAGTTGAAGTGAAAATTCAATTTAACACTGACAGTCTCGTAAGCAACATTCACTTCAGCGCATAAATTACGAAAAATGTTAAATATTTCAGAATGAGATTTTCATGAAATACGGTCTAGTACGCCTTGAATGATCATCCACAAATAAAACAAAATAGCAAAAATTCACATTAAAAGTTTCAACTGTGCAAGACCCCTAAATATCTGAATAAACTAACACAAACAAAGAAACAGAACAACACTCAACTCGATGTTGGTAAGTAGCACAATGATACTTACTAACATGACTCACAAGCTAATTTAGAAAGGAAAATACCTCAGACCTCAAAGTCTTCAAATTTTGCAAAGAATGATGCCCTAGCTTACAATGTAAGTCGAGAAGTCCAGAATTGCTCACACATGCAACGGTCTAGAAATGGTACATATATAGTCCCCCAGATTCACGCCTAGTGTTAATTGTTTGGTTTATTCCAAGATTCTGAAAATCACAACGATTAGGAAAGAATGATACAAAACAATTTAAGGCATTGGTTATTTTACTGATTGGAAACAAAATTAAAATGAAAAGTCGGCAAATGTAGAACATAATAAAAAGAAATTTCTCGGGTGAAATGAACAGAGCATACTTAATGGGTTCATGTGTGAATGTACTAACTACAATGGATAATATATATGATTCCCCAGTATCAGAAGCACCTGAATCAAACATCCAAATTGTAGGAGTTAATAAAATTAAACAAGCGGGTGATATACCTAATTTGGCAATAGCGGCAGAAGAAGAAGGTTGCACTAAACTTATTTGGGACTATACATCTATGTAATTTGAAACTGGATGATTCTTATTCTTCCGGGGTAAAGTTGGGATATCTTCAAAGGGTCTCCTTCTTGCAGCGGAGAGTAACCATCAACGAAAGAGAGGGGGGGGGGGGGGGGGAGCATCTTGCTCCACGGGGTACACATACTATCAAGACAACGGGTGCAAGCATAGCCAAAGCACGTCATGCAACCACAACTCAATAGAACTTAAAAGACCTAATAAATCAAGTGTGCTACTTGCACATACCCAAATTCAAATCAGCAAGGTGAGGAGTTCCATGACGCTTCTTAAAATAATCTCCCCCATCTCTCTACCAAAAGTAACTTCGATATCATAACTAAAAGTAATATATTTGTACTCCAATTAACACATATTTGAAGTCAAAACCAAAGTGAATGAAGGCTCACAAGACCTTCTAATCTATATAATAAAACACAAAGAAAGATATGAAGTGGCTCTCATTCAATAGGGTTGAAATCAATGGTCCAGATCTAACCTCACAAAACATACTTTCCCGCCCAAAAATTCTCCCCCAAAACTCAAATTCAAATCCCCAAAACAACTCCTTTATTTATTTATTTCTCTCCCTCTCTCTCTCATTCTTCCTCTATTTACTCAGAAATTTATTTTTTTAGATTTCAAGTTTGTAAATTTTTAAATTCTTTATGCATTTTTTATTGCTCATGTTACATTGAAAATAGCAAATATCTCATGCACAGTTAAATTTTCTCATTTTCCACACTCAAAGTTCTAAGAAGTTGGATTTTATACCCTCATTTATAATTATTTTTCAACATATACTAATGGAAACATGGACTTTTATTTTCAACTAATTATTGTTTTACTATTCAAACCTGAGCTACATAATTGTTGTTTTACTGTTTACAAGACTTTCATATGCTGTATCGTTCCAAAGACGTGCCGTAGGTACGTGCCCACGGGCAAATCTAGTCTCAAAACAACGTATAACTGAAACAAATGGACGAAAGGAAGCCGTTAAATCGAAGAAAGAAGGTGATTGAAAAAAAAATGATATGAGTGAAACATGCAGAGGTATTGGGGGACTTTTTTTACCCATAAGATGGACAGATCTTGGATCTTAACAAAATTTTTTGATCTTCAAGTCTAATTCGAAACGAGTGGTCATACATCCGAACGGAGTTAAAATCAGTTTTTTTGCAGCTATGCACAGAAATTCGAGAGCATAAATTTATTCGACTCGAGAGGTGGTTGGAGGTTGCTGATGAGCGGATCTAGATCACAATGGACATGGTGGCAGTGTGGTGTCGTTATCAGAAGGGGAAAATGTGGCGATGGGAGGTTGGGATGTGATCGAGAGGAGACTGCGGCTCTGGATTAGGGTTAGGGTTTGTGGGGGAAGGTTGTGATGGCTAGAAGTTAGGGTTAGGGTTTTGGATGGGAGGAAGATGGAAGAAGTTTAGTGTTTTATTTTCATATGATCTCCTTACTCTAATACCATATGATTATAATTGAATACAAAGTCCCCTATAAAATTTAAGTGGTTTGGAGATCATTTATTCATGTTTTAATTTGTCGCAAAATGAACAGAGAAGAAATTTAGGGTTTTATTTTCATAAGATCTCCTTACTCTAATACTATATGATTATAACTGAATATAAAGTCACCTATAAAATTTCAAGTGGTTTGAAGATCATTTATTCATGTTTTAATTTGTCGCAAAATGAATAGTTTTTCAATAATACAAAGAATTTACATCATGCGGTGCATGATAAAGAAACTCCGAATGACTTGATTTTTTGCATACATGATTTTATGACTACAAATTTAATGAACGGAATGAATCGTTTATATAAAGTTCATCATACGTGTATAACTACTTTATATGAGAAATTTTTCCTCCACGCAGCTCCCTTTCCTCTTCTAGTAATCGTAAAATCCACAAAACAAAACAAATAATTGGATGGGACAATCGGATAGAAAATGTATGCTCTGGATATGGACCAACAGAATTTTTATTTATTTATTTTATTTTTTATTTATTTTTATTTTTTTACCAAGGAAAGTTAGGGCAGATCCCTACCTCAAAATATATCAGTAGTGTGTCCGAAAATTAATAGCTTAATTACAAAACAGTTTGAGTTATGGGTGTTCTTGAGCTGGAACCAAGATACGGTAATGCATGGAAAATGAAGGGAATGAAAAGTGTTCTCAATGTTAGAGTAGACAGAGGCTAAAAGAGAGACTAGATCATACTGTCGTACACCTCTAATTCCCCTAACACTTCGGGACTGACAGATCAAGAACTCACAAGGACAAGAACAAGTACAACACAGATATTTAATCTAGGTCAATGCCATCCGCAAGGCCTGCATGCCTGATTCCCACCTAATAAACAAGGGCAATTGAATGATTAAAATTATATTTCAAATGAAAAAAGGATAATAAATTATGACCACAATCGTCACTATGTTGTACAATAATCAAACTACTGGGTCAAATTGGACAGTAAGGACATCTAAAGAACAAAGTCTTACTAAATTGGAGGTAAATATTCTACACATCTTTCCTTCTGTTCACAATCCTTTGTTCTTTATGACATGTGAATTAGAAATATGAACTTGCATAGCCTACTTGCTACAACTTGTACATGTTGCGGCTTATACAACAAATCGTTTGTCATTTCATCAACTAATGTACAATAAATACTTGCACTAAACATCATTCAGCGGACCCCATCCTTCGCCATCTCCAGGAAACCGGAAAGTGTGTTGTTTGGAAGGATCTCATAAGCTTCCGTTTTCTTCTTAAATCGCATCATCTTCCATATTTTTGCACCTTTTTGAGAGGAGACCGTTACAGAAATCAATTAATTGTAGAAGAGTAAAAAAGAAGAACGATCTTTAAGAACTATAAACACAAAATATCTCAAAAGCTAGATAGATACAAGAAAAGATTTACTTCATTCAGAACAGCTTTTAAAGAAATATCATATTCCAGAAGATTAATTTCAATTTAAAAGCATTTTCACATATCCAGTTGAAAAACAATTATATACGCTCCCGACAAGGATATGAGGTTTGACTAATTACCTCACACACACCATGCAGCAATAATCGATCCATGGCAAGCACCTCTCCATCACTAGCTTCTTGAATGAATTGTATGCGTTTCTAGAGAAATCAATAATTATAACAAACAAAGAAGAAAATGGGAAGAGAAAACAAGCTGCTCCATTATGTAAGCAACTGCAGTTTTCTACTAATTACTCTAATTGGCTGAACAATCACACAAAATAGGTAAGAAGCATTATTAATGAGGGGCAGCGAGAACTGATTTATAGCCATTTACACTTCCCCCATATTATAAGGACTCAAGACTAAACTGACTTATGGAAGAAAAACAGAAATTATCCTGAATTGACGTTTTGAAATGCAGCTGAACGAACTGGTTTCTCATCCAAAAGTACTAGCAAATTTACATTGTAGGATTGTAATGTATGATGTTAACACCAGTGAGAAAAAGAAAGAGTGAGTAGCCATCTTGTTGTTGTTATATCTATAGACTAGATTTGCCCGTGGACACGTGCCTACGGCACGTTTCCGTGAAGAATGATGCAGCATATAAAAAGGCCTGTAAAAAGTTAAATATATGCATGTCTTCGTGAAGAATGATTTATATAGATGTGTATTTGGCTGAGACATTGATGTATTCTGAATTAAGTTGTTTATTGGATTATATCTTGCAGGATCATTTGTCAGAAGCTCGGGATTGAAAAAGAGTACTGTGAATCTACAACAATAATGGATCGAAATCAGTTGCTATGTGTGACTTCAATATAAAAGATTTCAAACTGCATGAGTAGCAATTCAGTTGGTGATGCAGTTATCGCCTCAAACTGAATTAGTTAATTCCCCGTTGTTATATTTTCATGTAGTTAACCATGTATGATTTTAAAAGAGGTTAAAAATAAGAAAGAGAGAGAGAGAGAGTGCTTGTTGTGATGTACATGTGAAGATCTATTGTTAAATGTGATCAAGTATAATTAAATCTCCATATTTATATATATTAGTATCCAGATACTGGAAAGCCTACTGCAAATTTGATCTGAAACATGCTTGTTAGCCCCAATTTTTTATATATCTCAGTGTATAAAATATTTGACATATATTTTTTAAAAAATCTATAACTTACATTAAAACACATAAGCCAAACTATCAGACATTTCAAACATTAAGAGAACATGAAGATTACAGATGGATTGACGACTCAACCCGCCAAAAATCACGATCAAGGATGAAAAATCATTATAATGAAAAAGGAATCAATCAAATCAAAACCAATGGTCATTTCTATTGTAGAATACTAATATGAATTTTAGTTAAAATTTTCGACAGAATCTCCCTTAAAATATTAGCTCTTTTACAGCAATTCATTATGAAATTCTGCTAACAATTAAAAATATAACCTCACAGGCAGTTAATATTAATCCTCTCAAGACCAATCCAGGCAACATCACACAGCCATTATATATATAAGGTTCTGGGGAAAAAATCTTGATATGATGTAAGATACAAAATAAAAATCAAGATTTCGTTTGAAAACGTAAAGGATTTGTAGGAATTTTGGTAAAAATTTCGACAGAATCTCCCCTAAAATATTAGCCCTTTTACAGCAATTCCTTACGGAATTCTGCTAATAATTTAAAATATAACATCACAGACAGTTAATATCAAATCCTCCCCAGGCCAATCCAAGCAACATCACACAGGCATCATATATATAAGGCTCTGGAGGCAAAAATCTTCATATGATGCAAGATACAAAATAAAAACCAAGAATTCGTTTGAAAACGTAATGAATTTTTAGAAAAACCTTTGAAAAAACCTTTGAAAAACAATACACAGAACCCAATACTCCACAACTTTGCGGGTATGGATTTTAACATCACTATATTATATCATCATCCTATGAAGATACTTACATCATCTCCCAAAATCCTAAATATTACATAGATTTACATAATCTCTTATTCTACATAACTTAAGAGAACAAAATATACACCTAATACATCATCCACGAATCCTACTACAAAAAAAAAAAAAAAGATTACACGATTGTTACAATAGGGACCAAACACAAAACTTCAAGTCTTCAATATAGGACGAAACAGTGAGCCTACACAAACAGTAAGAGTTTTCAAAAATCAATCAAAACAAATGATAATTAAAGAAACAAATAGTAAAAGTATATAGACTTATGCTTATTTCTCATTACCTGAAATGAAAGCAACTACATGAGATTCTAATAAGAACTCAACTCGCAAATGAGATACTAATAAGAACTCAACTCGCAAATCCTTTAATTCAAATCACACATACACAGTGTCTTGACTTTGATTTTCTAATTACGATGCAAAGAGGAAATAATTAATATAAATCAATCTCAGGTTGACAGCTTCCAAGAGTATAGTTAATACACTATTGTTTGGCTTGCACACAATGCAGATCATAGGTATTTCATAATGACAGTTGATTGAGGACTTGCTAACAGTTCTATGCAAGCATGCAACTTTTTAACACTTAACAAACTCCAAATATATGCAACATAGCAAATTAACATCAATGCTGAGCAACATTTACAACTATGTACTCTTGACACAACTGAGTAGAAATTGCAAGTCCCCAAGCCTATATTAAATTATTGGATATGATCTGTTGACACAATCATATATGCACAAAAAGATAAATTCTCTCCCTACAACCTAAACATACTTGTTCTAGGCTTGTCCTTGAAATTTGAACCTCTACACAACCACATAATTTTATTAGAACCACGAAACAAATATATTTGATTGTATATAGTTGATCTCCAGATTCTAAAATTTCTATTGCTTTGATTAATACTATTTGTATCAAACATTTCTATTCTCAAGATCAATAAGCAATTCTAAAATTTGATTTGATCATCCTATTGCTCTGATAGTCTTTTAAGTTGGTAGATTTAATAAGAGTACTAAATAAATCTTTCATTAAAGATACATTCATTTCGTCACAACAGAAATGGATATATTCATAATCCCGAAATGGATACATAGTTGTAAATGGATATATTCAAATGGATATAGTAAATGTGTTTTGAAAAGATATTCTAGATTCTCTACTCAAATCTTTTTTCAAAACATTTCTTTATTTTTGGAGTCTCATTTGAAATCCTCTTGGAGAATCCAAATGGACCCCTCAAAGGCACATTGATTTGGCTAAAATATTTCCTACTCTATAAATAGTTAAATACTTCATTAATCTTTTGTTCTCATAAGAAGAACTTTCACTATCTTGAGAAAACATACAACTTTCTTTTAACATTAAAAGGCAATTTCTAGAGCATTCATTGTGATCTTTTATTTCTTTTGTGAGCTGTGATTGTCTCGTTCTATACATCGAAAATAATTTTGTACTTAAAATTGATCTCTTAAGGGGAAGAGATGGACTGTAAGAGGGTTCGCTTTGACCCAATTAAACAGAAGTGATTTTAGTGGATTGCGAAATCCTATGGCAGATGGCCCTTAGGTCATGGATGTAGGCAAGGGTGCCAAAACACTGCAAATCATTGTGTTCATAATGGTGATATTTTTTGAACTTGTTCTTGCATGTTTGTTTTCTTTCAGTTTTATTTTATGTTAGAATTTTACAAAACTCTATTCACCTCTGCTCTAGTAAACATCGCACAGCAAGAATACCATTGCTTCCCATACTGGTAAATTTTTGTTTATCTTAAATTAATAGGAACACGCTAAAAGAACTGAGCGACAGAATAAAACATGGACTGAGAAACAAAATAGTATATCCTACCATTGAGTAAAGGTGGTTGAAAATGAGAAGCGGCGCCACTATTATAAATATCTTCAAACTCTACAAAGTGAGGTTCATTTTGTATGACTTGATTAGGAAGCAGGACAGAAGCAACTTGAAGATTCCCCATGAACAGCAGGACGGAAGCAACTTATGAACTCAGAGCTCTGTGAAAAAGTTGATTTTGTTAGAAATAGAACTAAACGATCATAAACACATTTAAGAAGGGGATTTACCGCCTCTGATTGCTGATACAGTTGACCTTCATTTACTGCCCCAGGAATAGTTGATAACAGTACATTAGGTCGAAAGCTTGAA
This sequence comes from Hemerocallis citrina, assembly GCA_017893485.1. NCBI lineage: Eukaryota > Viridiplantae > Streptophyta > Magnoliopsida > Asparagales > Asphodelaceae > Hemerocallis > Hemerocallis citrina. The sequence continues at coordinate 421,483,696 of CM030358.1, read as the reverse complement.
GAAGCATCAGGCACTGAAACAGATGATCCTGGGAGACCTTGCAACTCCTGAACACATATTAAAATTAAAATCCTAAACGTAGGTAGGGCAAATCATGGTAAAAGAGAAGTGTCTATAAAGCACTAATAACAAATAAGCTATGCTAATAACAAAGAAGCATGGATTGTTTGACAATAAGTTATGTTAAGAAATAGTAACATGCAGAAAACCATAAACTTTAAGGGACCACTTGCAGCACAATGATTGTTTGTCTTGATTTTTTTTCTTTTTCCTATGATTAACTAAGTGAGTTCACAGTGCCAAGAGACCAAGTGTAGCCAAATATGTATAATGCATGTGTAGCCAAATGTACTGATATAAATGAATTACAGGAACATATTTAAAACATGTATAGCTAAATGTACTGATATTTTATAATGCATGCTTCAGTTCACTGATAAAATGAGAAGTTTTTGTAGCTTTTATGTCTACACCAATGTTCATAATTTGGACACCAACAGACTCAATTAGTAAGTCAGAGTTCAAATGATAGGCATAGCTAATGATGAGATTTTCTACAACGATATCTGCCTCCTAATATTGGTACCGGTTTTGGCATTATCGCAAATATTTGATATATTAACTCGGTGTTTCAGAATCAATCCATTTTTGTTAAATTTATAACGATGTTTGATAATATTTGCGTTTTCTTTTTTCTATTTCATTTAAGGAACATATATTTGTTACTCTGTTTTGTTACTTAAAAAATACTATCAAAAGATATGTATTATAAATTGTACTTAAAAATAGAAACTTCTAAAGTTACAAAGAATTATTCATCTAAAAGTAAAAAAAAATAAAAATAAACACACGTCATAAATGCATATAATAAAGATGAGATAATGTTTTCTAATAAAAAAGAATTACTAATGATATGTTCAATTACCGACATATGAGAACACAAAATTAAGGCTGGCCTAGTGTCCTACTTTTGTCAAAATTATGTCTGGTCCATATATCCCTGTGCTCTCTCGCCGATAACCATATTCATTCTTCGCACTATGTATCAAGTGTATAACATTACAACTCTAGGTAGTACTTGCAAAATTTTGGGGTTGAATTTTATTAAGTCTCCGATGAAGAGACTAATAATGTAACTGAATTAAGATATGCCAATGAGTGAGATAACTGAATTAAGATATGATTCTGCAAAAAGTTAATCAACAATTGTTGGGTTATATATGTTCACCTTCGTGTCAATTTCCCACCTTCACAATATGTAAGAGCAAAAGGCACATTATAATTTACAAAAATAGAATTAGAGAATATATGTCAATGAAAAGAAAAAAAACCTGTAACCAACTTAATTGTATGCTAATATTAACTACCAGGTATAAAATCCAAATCCATTCAGAAAAACAACTTACCTGATAGTTCTCCTCTATGACCTGCAAGACGTAGTTAATTAATGAACTCTGAAAGCTTGAGGAGCTCTGAGTCAGTGAAGATGTCCTCAAACACCTTCAGCCCTTTTACAACATTGACCTGATTACATACGGAGACACAGGATGAGCAATCGATTATAATTTAATTAGGTAAAAAAATGCCAAACATCTCAAAACAATCTACTACTACTAATTCTCCTACAGCTTCTCCTATTAGATCTCAATAAGAAATTTGAGGTGAGAATCGTGAAGAGATAGAACTCGCCATATGCCCTTTCACTGGTTCCCTTGCTACAAAACCTTTACATGTCTTGATTCTGTCCATTCGCGTCGCACATTCTTCATGGTCAAAGCATATCTTTACATTTTCCAAGCCAGCAGTTTGTTCTTCTTGAGATCCTACAACCCCACAAACAAACTTCAATCATCAGTCTCTAACCCAGAAGTTAAGAGTCAAGAATCAATTGCATTTTGGAAATGTAACAGTTCAAACAGCAAGAAAGTAGGACTTTACAGTAATTTTTATCTCAGAATTGTGGTCAACATTGTTGAATTAGATGTCACTTGTTTCAAAATGTGGGTGTAAAACCAAGAGATTCTAAAATCTAGAATGAGAGGTCTGTTTACAATTTTCTTTGCTCAGTCAATAGTCTTTGAAACTACAACATTTTTGACCAGAAAAGGAGAAAAAAGATGGATTATTTGGGTATATATTAGCTATTAGGTAAGAAAAAAATATTATCTGTATAAAGTTGAATTTAAGAATTTCTAAGTATAATCTTGCGAACTACTCACTGAAACCTAGAAATTAGTTCATGAAATTTGTAAAATTTTGCCAAAAAGAAAAACAAAGGGAAAATATATTTTGTAAGCTGCACATTGTATGTTGATGTTTTTCAGGATTATTTCAAACAATCTGTGAATTACAAATGAAATTTTTAGGAGAAATGAACTTTTCTCTCTTTGTTAGTCCATACTATTCAAATCTAATTATTGCCAGTGCTAGGGTAATAACAAAGAAAAACACACATATCCAAGACTTTATTTAAAAAGTGGATATATTCCACAATTGGCTCTTAATACTTTTATTCCCTAAATATTTTATTTATATTTAATACAAAAAAACTCCCCTTCAAATTGGTTAAAAATTAAAATAAAAAAAAAATTAAAGAGTTTCTTTCGAAATAAAAAATAAAATCAAACTCTGAAGATCTCTATGAATAACCCCATGCGGTTATTTATCCAAACAAATAATAAGCCATGTGATTATGAATCTATGATGACTTCACAACTGAAAAAGAATATAATGATTAAAGTACAGCTACGGAGCTACCACATCTACACCTACTAATTTGGAATAATTATGTGTTTTAAGAGCATCCACAATCGTTTGCTAAAAAATATGGCAAAATGGCAAATGAAAATAGCAATATGAGAATTTCAGTGCAACGGTGATTTGCTAAAATTTGATAAAGACGATACACGTTGTTTCGTCCATTTTTTTTACAGTTAATTAATTAATGTTTAGATATTAAAATAGGTTAATTAAATAAATTAAATAATAAAATATATCCTAACCTATTTAATTATACACTAACCTAACAATTATACACTAACTTAATCATATCTTTGGGCTGGACGGGACATGTTGTCCCGTCCAAGCCAAAAAAGCTTGAAACAGGACAACATGTCTCGTTTGAGCGATATTTGAATATATTTTTTTGTTCAGACAGTACATGTTGTACCGTCTGTTCATTAAAAAAAAGAAAAAAAGTATATTCCATAAACTAACAAAGAACTTGTTTTAAGTATTAAGAAATATGTCCCTTGATCAAAGGTTATTCCATCATTTTAGTACACATTGCTCAGTAATGGAGATAAATTAGTGGGGTCTGACACTCTTCAAGTACATGAAGATAAATTAGAAGGGTCTGAAGCATGGTTAAAAAAACTCAATTTCAGAATGGTATCAGCCTGTCCTTAATCAAAAGTATTGATGGTCAACATCTCAATCTGAAATTGTGGTATATCTTGGTATAAGCATACCACAAACTTTGGTAAATTTTTGTATCTATGATTACATTAAGATAATGATTTAGCGTAATATTCTTACTCTTCATATTTTCTCTTGAAATGCATAATGGACATGGCCTCCAGATATATATATTTACCTTCCTATCCATAACAAATAGCACCTTTAAGAATTAAAAGCAGTTTCTAAAAGGACTGTACGAATATATGTGTAGTACTGTTGTATAAATTGCCAATTGCTAATAGATTATTTCCCATTAGAAACTTTCTGGCATTTGTTCATTTAATAGACTTCTATAGTTAGATAACCTTTAAATAGAACACATACTTTGAGAATTAACCATACAATTTAGCAATTACTTAACAATATTTGTTTAGTCAAAGAAATGGTTATTTTACCTCTTCGCGTACATTGGTCAACTGAGATTGTGCAATGTAACTACGTGCTGATTTTCCAGAGGTGATATCTTCAGCTTTTGATCCGGACTCGGGAGTATAAGTATTGCGATACTTTATCTGGTCCAAGTAGACAGAGAAATTGAACTTCAGACCCCTATTAAATAATTCACTTGAGATATCAAACATTGTTACTGATCTTACTGTTGGGTATTGTGGCTTAGCATAAGCAACAATTTTCCCTTCGCTATTAGAAATAGTAATAATTTGCCTGGCACATTGGGCTTCTCCATCAAGAACCATCTGGTTACAGTTGAATCATTAGAATTTTAGCTTAAATGGGCATTTTTTTTATCACCATATGAGAATAAAAAAAAATTACCTTCAATACATGAGGATCTTTCCAGGGGCCCTTTTCTGAATTAAGACACCCTCCATGTTCAGAGCAGGTGCAAAAGCCGCCAAGGAAATCTGGCAATTCACTGTAGAAAAGCACACAAAACGGAAGCTAAGAAAAACAATACAAACATTTAATGATTAATAGGTTATAATGAAAAAGACAGAACTTACCTTGAATCAATTATTTCAAGGAACTTATTTTGGTACTTGGTTCCAAGAACCTGAAGTGAAATTAAAAGTCAATAAATTTCTCAATCTCTAAATAAATAAGCTGTGAGGGACAAAAAATATTCTTACTTACATGTATCTTTGCAGTTGTTTTAGGATCAAGAAAAGATTTCACAGTGTTCCATCGCAATCTAAAACCTGGACACAGCATTAATTATGAACATGCGGCATAATGTCGGCAAAAGAATATAGATCGTAATCAATAACTAAACAAATAAAATAAAAGGTTGATGTGCATGCCACTGTGATCTAGTGGTAAAGCCTCATTGTAGTGAGCAAGAGGTTGCAAGTTCGAGTTAACAGTTACCCGAATTTTAATCAACAATCAAGAATTTCAATCCCAAGTTACCCGAATTTTAATCCCAAATTAAAAGAACAACATGAAACTACACTGAAGAACTCGACTTTATACCTTGAAATGCAGTCGAGGAGGTGGGGCGTCGGGGCTGGCTTTAGGAGGTGGGGCGCGAGGGAGAGAGGGGGGGCGGGGCTTCAGGGCGTCGCGAGAGGGGGGGCACAGCTTCAGGGCATCGCGAGGGAGAGGGGGGGCAGGCGGGGCGTTGAGAGAGAGAGAGAGAGGAGGGGCGGGGCTTCAGGGCGTCACGAGAGAGAGGGGGGGGCGGAGCTTCAGGGCATCGCGAGAGAGAGGGGGGGTGGGGCTTCAGGGCGTCGAGAGAGAGCGTCGAGGCGTCGAGAAAGAGAGAGGGGGGGGGTCGGTAAGTGAGGAGAAAGAGAGAGGGAGTTGGGGAAAGGAGCTGATAGAGAGAGAGAGATGGGAGGCAGAGAGAGAGAGAGAGACAGTGAGAGTCACTGAGAAAGAGAGAGGGGGGGCGGGTTTGAAATTTTGTGCGGAAAAATATGTTTTGTGAGAATCAATCTGGACCATTGATTTTAGGGGAAATTGAAGGAGAGCCACTTGATAGCTTTCTTTGTAATTTATTATATATATAATAAAACACAAAGAAAGCTATCAAGTGGCTCTCATTCATTTGGAAGAAAATCAACGGTATAAATTTTTGCTTCCAAAAGACATTTTCCCTCCAAAATTCAAAATTTTCCCCCAAAAGAAAACAACTCCTTTATTTATTACTCTCTCTCTCTCTCTCTCTTCCCCCTCTTTTCTCCTTTTTCATAATTCTCTTTTTTTTTTTTAACCCAGGTATGTAAAAAAAAAACAGTGAATGTTTTTTTTGATTATGCAATTTCGGATTATGCTTAACTCAATAACATTCACTTCTATTTAATTGCTTTTAAATTACCATATTTGATCTGATTGTATTATACTTCACTGAGTAATTGTTTTAGAATAGAATACTTCACTAAGTTAATTTTGATTAGAATGCTTCTTTTTATTATGCAATTTCGGATTATGCTTTTTTTTGAATATTTGGGCATTTGCTGCTTTGAAAGATCATTGCAAATTCTTTAATTGACTTGCTTGATCGTACTTTTATGGACAAACCCATGCTTAATCCCTGTATTTCGGGTTTTTGTAGCTGCAAAATTGTATCTTGATCTGCTTTACTGCAATTTCACTTCTCGTATACATCACAACAAATTTTTTTCTTTTAAATTCATACATGATTAACTACATAAAAAGCAAATAAGGGGGAACTAACTCATGCAGTTTGAGGCATTAACCGTAACTCATGCAGTTAGAAAATGAATTGCTACTTATGTTAGACTCCAAATCAAAAAAGAAATCTCTTATGCTCAAGTCACACATAGTAAGGAATTTCCGATTCACTACTGTTGTAGATTCATAATACTATTTTTGAATCCCGACCTGCTGACAAACAATCCTGCAATATACAAACCAATAAACATCAATGTCACTTCATAATCCTACTTCAAAGTACATTAATACAGCAACATCTACTAGCAAAAAAACATCTATATAAATCATCCCTTACTGTTTACATGAATTTTCATATGTTGTATCGTTTTGAATACGTGCCGTAGGCAGGTGCCCATGGGCATACCTAGTAAGAATATATAATACAAATTCCCAATCTCTATAAAACAGAAGGAATTTTTATATTGTGTTTAAAAGGATATAACTCTCTGTGTGTTAAGAATCTGAAAGCAATTTTTGAAAATTTTAGACTTGTATATGTCTAGTTACTGAATCTAAAATTTCATATGTATTGGACTTATGGTTGAATTGATATTGATTTTTGACCACACCTTATTCAGTTCAGTTCAGTTTTAACCAGTCAGTGAATTTGTATAACTCTGGATTTGTGTGTTGAGAATTTGGAAGAATGATTAATCAGAGATTTTGTAACCCCTATTTTGGTTTTTATTGTATTTTATTTCCTTCCTTGGTTATTGTATCCGAATTCTTTTATAATATTATATCTTTGTTTTTCTTGGGCTCTTTATTTTTCTCGTATTCGTTCTAGGCTCTTTTGGTAGAATTTTGCTATTTTTGGTTCATTGCCAAATTTCACTTTTTCTATTTTGAGTTTGATTTGTTCCGCTTTGTGTTTGTCTCATTGAATTACATCCATTTTTCTCCTTTTGAAGCCAAAACCTGTATCCAAAACCCATTAAACCACAACCCAAAACCCCAATTTTTAATCTCCTATAAATACTATATTATTTAACCCTAATTAATTATCCCCCTCTCTATCTCTGCCACTTTCTCTCTCCCTGATCCCATCTCCCTCTCTATTTCGTCATCACCCAACCGCCCAAACCCAAATCACCTCGTCGCTCTCCCAATCACCTCGCCACCTTCGACCTCCATCCGCTTCACCGTCCCTTCGTCATCCTTCACCCCATCGCCCTCCGATCATCCCCCCCCCGTCCTCGCCATTAACACACCCACCGAGCTTCACCGAAAACCATTGCCATTGTCTTCGTCGCCACCCTCCTCGACCATTGCCTTCGTCGACCCCTTCGTGCACCCTCGCAACCACCGCAGAACCCCTATCGCCTCGTCATTGCCGTCCAAGCCCGTTCATCCCGTCGTCATTGCCTCCTCTATTTTCGTCGAGAAACAGATTTGCCTCGCCGTCAAAGCCTGGTCGTTCCGTCGCTTCCCAACGGCACCACCATCGTTCGTCGTTGCCACGGTCGTCGCTGCCATCGCTTCACAACCGCAGTGCCGCGCCGTCATTGTAGAACCCCGTATTTTCAAATATTATTTTATTATTTGAAAATGAATTTAAATGAATTTTTGAGGATTTAATTGATATTTTCTAAAAGATTTATCTTTTGTACACGTGCAAATGACTTTTGAGATGTTTGAAAATTTTAGTTTTCTCTATGAAAAATCATTATTTATTATTTGGGAATTATTTAGTATTTTTCCATATTTTTCTGAAATTAATTAGTACTATTTGCAAATTTTAAGAAAAGAAGGACCTTTTTGTAAAATTGACATTTTAAGGGCTAAAATGCAAAATTGGCATTCTGGACATTTTGAACAGTATTAGTTAGGATTTAGAAGTATATTTTCATATAAATCCTAATTTTAATGAATTATGAGATGAATTTCCAAAAGAAGATATATATATATAATTGTATTTGGATGGATTGTTTTGCAAATGTATTTCCTAAACCCTAATACTTGATCCCGGCCTATATAAGAGAGTTGCAGCCGTCATTCGCTGCACAACTCAGATCTTATTATATTTCTATTCTCTTGGTGATTGAAGAAGGAGTTCTTGGATCTAGCAAGAGGAAGGCTTGTGGATTCTTCTTGATTCTAAAAGGTGAGTGATATAGACTTGTTTGTTTATGTGTATGATTGCATGTTGTTTTGTTTGATGATTTCGTATCTTGTATGAAATCGATGCCATGGTTGTTATTCGTAATATACATGTGAAATCCATGATAGATTAGTAGATCTCGATTGACAATTCTTGATTGCTTGAAACATGTTAAGATTCGATTATGATTATTGAAGATAAGAAATTGGATGGAGGAATCTCTAGACATTGTTATTTACGAGTTGGATTAGATTGGAGTTGAGGAAGAGATTTGGTATTTGAGATTGACTCCAGTATTGATTATTGATTTCAGACCTAAATTGTGAGATCTGTAGGCCGACAGTCGACTGGGACTAGGTATCAGTCGACTGGTACGACCCTAATATTGTATCTTTAGTTTTTCTCGAAATTCTCTCGGGTAAGTCGACTTATGTTCTTATAAGTCGACTTATGTTCTTATAAGTCGACTTATGTCCCCTTTTAAGTCGACTTATGTTTTGATAAGTCTTCTTATGATCTTTATAAGTCATCTTATGTTTTGATAAGTCTTCTTATGATCTTTATAAGTCATCTTATGTTTTGATAAGTCTTCTTATGATCTTTATAAGTCATCTTATACTTTTGATAAGTCTTCTTATGATCTTTATAAGTCATCTTATACTTTTGATAAGTCTACTTATGATTTTTATAAGTCATCTTATACTGTTGATAAGTCTACTTATGATTTCTATAAGTCACCTTATATTATTGATAAGTCTACTTATGATTTTTATAAGTCATCTTATACTGTTAGCACTTGGATTGTTTCTTGAGAATTATTGATAATTATCTCGGGTAAGTCGACTGATGGTTGGTTAAGTCGACTTACTGCACTTGTTATAATCTTGACTATTAGTTCTCGAGGCAGTCGACTTATTACGGCATAAGTCGACTGGTTCTGATGAGTTTTCATGATCTTGAAGGTTCTTGTTATCGTTAGTTTACTTGTAGATGAATGTGTTCGTCGGTGTAATAGTCACCATTGGTGATGCATGCCGGGTTCGTATTCTATCTATACCCTCTTTAGTTTGTTTGTAGATGAATATGTTCGTCGGTGTAATAGTCACCATTGGTGATGCATGCCGGGTTCGTATTCTATCTATACCCTCTTTAGTTTGTTTGTAGATGAATATGTTCGTCGGTGTAATAGTCACCATTGGTGATGCATGCCGGGTTCGTATTCTATCTATACCCTCTTTAGTTTGTTTGTAGATGAATATGTTCGTCGGTGTAATAGTCACCATTGGTGATGCATGCCGGGTTCGTATTCTATCTATACCCTCTTTAGTTTGTTTGTAGATGAATATGTTCGTCGGTGTAATAGTCACCATTGGTGATGCATGCCGGGTTCGTATTCTATCTATACCCTCTTTAGTTTGTTTGTAGATGAATATGTTCGTCGGTGTAATAGTCACTATTGGTGATGCATGCCGGGTTCGTATTCTATCTATACCCTCTTTAGTTTTATAGATGGATATATGGGTATCCGATCTATGGTATTATTGGAGATCGATTGTTGGACATACATCGTGGTATTGAGATTTATTGATAGTTGGGCATGATCAGAGAGGTGAGGATTATTGTTGTTCTGATCAGTCGACTGGTCCTTTGAACAGTCGACTGTACCGTACAGTTGAACTGTACATATTTTGAGAGAGATTGATTGATGGATACTTGATCGTTGGTATTGTTTCTCGACTTGGTTCACTCATGTACTGGCCTATCGTTCTTGTTTCAGATTACATGTTCAGTTTATGTATTTTTGTTCAGTACATGTTGATTGAGAATTTATGTTTATTTGTTATTTATGTTTGTTGTTTATATCACTCACACCAGTTATGGCTGACCCCGTAGTTTTGGGGGTTAGGGTTCAACTCTAGCCTCACATGTTGCAGGTTATTGCTTAGAATTGGAGGCTTGGATGCTTGGGTTAGCTTTAGAGAGTATGAGTGAGATGATAGAGCCATGTGTAATTTTGTAAAGAATAGTGTTGTAAAAGAATTATTGTAATGTAAGGCGTTTGTATTTCCGCTGCTATTTGAAAGAAGTTGTTGTAATAAAGATTTGGAATAAAATGACTTGAGTTTTTGGTCTATGTATATTGTTACATTGAAGTGGATCACTGGGAAAGTGCCACGTATTTTCTAAAGTTTCGTATTTAGAAATTCGGGGCGCTACAGTTTGGTATCAGAGCATGCTTCAATAGTAATAATAGACATAGTATGAAAACCAACCTAGGTGTGGACACTAGAGAGTGAGTACCTAGGTGTGGACATTAGAAGTGTGAGTATCACATAGAGTTAAAAATATGATGTTTTGTTTGAGGTCATGGTATGGTTATGGTCTTACCATAGGATATTGATATGAGTTTGAATCGTGTGGTGATGCTCTACCTCTACCCTCGTTTTGTAGTGATCAGTATGGTGGCATCCAGACCCAGGGACGAGGACTACAATGGCGATGGATCTGGCAGTTCCCGAGGAACTGGAATTGACCTTGAAGCTGAATTCGCCAGGGTGTATCAGACGTTGGACACGCTGATGGCAGTTAATTTGGCACAAATTCGGAACCAGGATCGGAATTATAGGATTGGACAGGTGTTCATTAACGCTGATTCCACCAAGCAGGGCAAGTTTAGTGACCCAGCACCGATGACACCTGCAACTCGGGAAGTGATTTGTTACTTCTGCAAGGAGGCAGGTCATTACCGGTCAACATGTCCAAGGTCAGCAAAGAAAATCAAGCTCAGCAATCCAGTACAGGAGGCACCGGCAACTCAGGAGGTGACTTGTTATTTCTGCAGGAAGACAGGACATAAAAGGAGGGAATGTCCGAAATTGGCAGAGCAGACTTGTTTCCATTGTGGTCAAGAAGGACATATTCGACCAATCTGTCCACAGCTGAAGGAAGAGAATGCAAGGAAAAGAAAGGATCTGAAGCAGGGGCGAGTGTCCGCACTGGCTGAAGAGGATGCGGGCAATCCAGAAATATGATCTGTGGGTGCAAGAATTTATTCTTTCGTATTAAGTAAAACTTTATTTTGGAAATAATTGGAGATTGAGTATTTTCTTCATGTAACGAGTTTATTTGGATTAATGGAATAAAGACAGAGTTTTATTTAATACTGTTTTCTTGCATGAAATTGTGTCGCCCATTGATTACTAGTCTTAGTGTGGAGCTTAAGGTGTTTCCAAGCAAGGTCTTGAGGTGGCTATCCTTAGTCATGTCCTTTCTAAGGAGGGAGTGGCCACTGATTCTTGGAAGGATGAAGCAGTCGTGGGAGGTCAGAGTTGGATGCAGGAGTTCAGTAGTTGTTGCAGCGTGGCTTCCGATGACAAGTTATCAGAGTCGCGCAGCGGAAGATTGTCTTTTCTGAATTATTTGCATGATTTGTTTCCTATGTGTGATGTGTTTGTTCTGTTGGAATGCATTCTTTGATATAATTATATTTCCTAAAGTTATATTTCTATCTATGAATTTCAATCATTGTTAGTGGGTTTGTTCGGACCTCATTAGCCGTAGTTCTGAGGACAGAACTCTTCTAAGGAGGGAGTGATGTAGAACCCCGTATTTTCAAATATTATTTTATTATTTGAAAATGAATTTAAATGAATTTTTGAGGATTTAATTGATATTTTCTAAAAGATTTATCTTTTGTACACGTGCAAATGACTTTTGAGATGTTTGAAAATTTTAGTTTTCTCTATGAAAAATCATTATTTATTATTTGGGAATTATTTAGTATTTTTCCATATTTTTCTGAAATTAATTAGTACTATTTGCAAATTTTAAGAAAAGAAGGACCTTTTTGTAAAATTGACATTTTAAGGGCTAAAATGCAAAATTGGCATTCTGGACATTTTGAACAGTATTAGTTAGGATTTAGAAGTATATTTTCATATAAATCCTAATTTTAATGAATTATGAGATGAATTTCCAAAAGAAGATATATATATATAATTGTATTTGGATGGATTGTTTTGCAAATGTATTTCCTAAACCCTAATACTTGATCCCGGCCTATATAAGAGAGTTGCAGCCGTCATTCGCTGCACAACTCAGATCTTATTATATTTCTATTCTCTTGGTGATTGAAGAAGGAGTTCTTGGATCTAGCAAGAGGAAGGCTTGTGGATTCTTCTTGATTCTAAAAGGTGAGTGATATAGACTTGTTTGTTTATGTGTATGATTGCATGTTGTTTTGTTTGATGATTTCGTATCTTGTATGAAATCGATGCCATGGTTGTTATTCGTAATATACATGTGAAATCCATGATAGATTAGTAGATCTCGATTGACAATTCTTGATTGCTTGAAACATGTTAAGATTCGATTATGATTATTGAAGATAAGAAATTGGATGGAGGAATCTCTAGACATTGTTATTTACGAGTTGGATTAGATTGGAGTTGAGGAAGAGATTTGGTATTTGAGATTGACTCCAGTATTGATTATTGATTTCAGACCTAAATTGTGAGATCTGTAGGCCGACAGTCGACTGGGACTAGGTATCAGTCGACTGGTACGACCCTAATATTGTATCTTTAGTTTTTCTCGAAATTCTCTCGGGTAAGTCGACTTATGTTCTTATAAGTCGACTTATGTTCTTATAAGTCGACTTATGTCCCCTTTTAAGTCGACTTATGTTTTGATAAGTCTTCTTATGATCTTTATAAGTCATCTTATGTTTTGATAAGTCTTCTTATGATCTTTATAAGTCATCTTATGTTTTGATAAGTCTTCTTATGATCTTTATAAGTCATCTTATACTTTTGATAAGTCTTCTTATGATCTTTATAAGTCATCTTATACTTTTGATAAGTCTACTTATGATTTTTATAAGTCATCTTATACTGTTGATAAGTCTACTTATGATTTCTATAAGTCACCTTATATTATTGATAAGTCTACTTATGATTTTTATAAGTCATCTTATACTGTTAGCACTTGGATTGTTTCTTGAGAATTATTGATAATTATCTCGGGTAAGTCGACTGATGGTTGGTTAAGTCGACTTACTGCACTTGTTATAATCTTGACTATTAGTTCTCGAGGCAGTCGACTTATTACGGCATAAGTCGACTGGTTCTGATGAGTTTTCATGATCTTGAAGGTTCTTGTTATCGTTAGTTTACTTGTAGATGAATGTGTTCGTCGGTGTAATAGTCACCATTGGTGATGCATGCCGGGTTCGTATTCTATCTATACCCTCTTTAGTTTGTTTGTAGATGAATATGTTCGTCGGTGTAATAGTCACCATTGGTGATGCATGCCAGGTTCGTATTCTATCTATACCCTCTTTAGTTTGTTTGTAGATGAATATGTTCGTCGGTGTAATAGTCACCATTGGTGATGCATGCCGGGTTCGTATTCTATCTATACCCTCTTTAGTTTGTTTGTAGATGAATATGTTCGTCGGTGTAATAGTCACCATTGGTGATGCATGCCGGGTTCGTATTCTATCTATACCCTCTTTAGTTTGTTTGTAGATGAATATGTTCGTCGGTGTAATAGTCACCATTGGTGATGCATGCCGGGTTCGTATTCTATCTATACCCTCTTTAGTTTGTTTGTAGATGAATATGTTCGTCGGTGTAATAGTCACCATTGGTGATGCATGCCGGGTTCGTATTCTATCTATACCCTCTTTAGTTTGTTTGTAGATGAATATGTTCGTCGGTGTAATAGTCACTATTGGTGATGCATGCCGGGTTCGTATTCTATCTATACCCTCTTTAGTTTTATAGATGGATATATGGGTATCCGATCTATGGTATTATTGGAGATCGATTGTTGGACATACATCGTGGTATTGAGATTTATTGATAGTTGGGCATGATCAGAGAGGTGAGGATTATTGTTGTTCTGATCAGTCGACTGGTCCTTTGAACAGTCGACTGTATCGTACAGTTGAACTGTACATATTTTGAGAGAGATTGATTGATGGATACTTGATCGTTGGTATTGTTTCTCGACTTGGTTCACTCATGTACTGGCCTATCGTTCTTGTTTCAGATTACATGTTCAGTTTATGTATTTTTGTTCAGTACATGTTGATTGAGAATTTATGTTTATTTGTTATTTATGTTTGTTGTTTATATCACTCACACCAGTTACGGCTGACCCCGTAGTTTTGGGGGTTAGGGTTCAACTCTAGCCTCACATGTTGCAGGTTATTGCTTAGAATTGGAGGCTTGGATGCTTGGGTTAGCTTTAGAGAGTATGAGTGAGATGATAGAGCCATGTGTAATTTTGTAAAGAATAGTGTTGTAAAAGAATTATTGTAATGTAAGGCGTTTGTATTTCCGCTGCTATTTGAAAGAAGTTGTTGTAATAAAGATTTGGAATAAAATGACTTGAGTTTTTGGTCTATGTATATTGTTACATTGAAGTGGATCGCTGGGAAAGTGCCACGTATTTTCTAAAGTTTCGTATTTAGAAATTCGGGGCGCTACAGTCATTGCCGTCCATTCTCCCACGCTCTCTCTCTTACTGTCGAAGTGAGGAAGGGGACGAAGGGGATTGGCCTTTTTCGCCGTTTGCTGTTGTGTGGGCAGCGATCCGAGTTCTGGTGTTTGCTGTTTGCCTTGATCCGGTGTGGAGTTGTATGCTGAGTTGCTATTTTGGAGTTTTGCTATTTGGTTTTTTGCACGTAGCTCGCTCGTGCTTTGGATCGTCGCCTGGGATTCTAATCCCATTATTCTAGTTGTTTGAATATACTAATTAACTGGCAAGACTCTTCTTGAACTAGTACTTTATTTTGTTCAAGATTTCTTTGATCTCTTCAAGTAGATCCATTCATTTTCTTTATCATACTGTTATTGAAAATTTCCTTAAGTCTATTGAGGGTTTACACGAGCTAACTCAAGATATTCTTAACATCGTGCCGCTCTCTTTGATCTAAAACCTAGTCCCCCTTATTCATTGCATATGCACAGTTACATAAAAAAACAATTAGATCCATATTGTAGACTTGTTTGATGAGTTGGACATGTTAGATTGAATGTGATTAGATGAACTGATTACCATGCATGTGACATTGCATCTTAGAACTTAAATTATGCATGTTAAACACCTAAAAACACTTTCACTATTAATTTGCAAGAAATACATGATTGTATGATTTAATCGTTGCCTATCATGTCAAAATATATTCTCGACTGCTAGTTGTTTCTTTTTGAGATTTTTGATCATGTTGATGTTATATTTTGAAATAACTTTATGAACATGAAGTTTATCCTCAAATGTCTAGTTTACTACCCTTTTTTCGGATTTGAATTCCGATGTGTAATCTGTTAGATATCATCATTTTAGTACAACTGTGTCAAAATTTCCAGATTCACAAATGCATGCGTATCTTGCTGTTCCATAATTTATTTGACCATGCAAACAGTAAAATAAAAATCTAAAATAAATCTAGCTGAACCTAGACATGTGTAGGTACTACGCAAAATTTTTATAGATTTATTTGATGAGTTTCTGACCTGAAACAGATAGGTGAACACAGTTTACAACATGCTGCCTGAACATAAAATCTAAATAGAATAGAGTTTTCACCCTAGTTTTTGTAGCATTCATATGTCGTATATATATTTGCTGGAACCAACAGAGATTCTAGTCTCTAGAATTTCTGACGGATCCAGATTTTCTATTTTATAATAGTGGTAATCTGCGTTTTAGTACAACAAGGTCATGCTATCCTGGTTATGAACATTGTGTGTAATTGTTATGAATGCCTTTTTGCTTTGCCTGTAATGAGTAGAATTTGTCACACTTAGTATCATACAACATTGTCACCTTCTTGCATGCTCACATAGGATGAAAATAAACTAATAACAAGCCGAGAAATTATGGGTAGACTTGGTAGTGAACGATCAGAAAATATACTCGGTAAGGCCTTATCGTAATATTGTGAGGGAAAGAGGAGAAATATTTTCATGGAAGGAGGTTATCACATTATCATGTATCATGTTATCATGTTATCATGTTATCTTGTTACGCCGAGTACACGATCCGTGAATCCACCATCAGTCTAAAACGTTCACTGTGTGCTTGCATCGAACCTGTGGAATGGGACGCAGCAGTACGTGCACTAGATAGACTAATAAAATGATTAATAACCTACATTTATCATCTCATGCTTGATCCTGTATAGAACTTGACTTGGCATCACTCATTACATGTGTGATTAATTATAAACCATTGATATTATTGCCTGTCATTGGTTTGTTCTTTGACTTTGATCCCGTCCTTTTCTTTGACATACATGCTCTCTTTATTCCTTGCTTTTCTCTACTTGCTGTTCATGATTGCTCTAAGGACATTCTTTTATCTCTTTTTAGATCAAGATTTTACAGGTACCGAAGGATACTTCCAACAGGAATTGGTGAGCAACGATTCTAGAGATGGAGTCCAAGATTGTGCTGCTTAATTTATTTATTTGCTGCTAGATTATTTTTCTTTGAATATTGTTATGACTTTGTACTTTGTTTGGGCATATGTTCCGGGAGTTCGTTTTCCCAGATGTTGGATTTTTGTGTTGGATATTATTATTGTTGGATTATTTCATTTATTATTGAAGTTATGTTTGTTCATGTGGTTATACTATTTCTTGTGTGGTTGTGTTTATTCTTTCATATTCCTGAGTTGGTCTGGTACAGCTTATGGATGATATATAATCATTCGCTGGGCCTACGTTACGTACTCGTATTCCGTATTTTGGGATGCAGAGCGTGACAGAGTTTTTAGTGGTATCAGAGCCCCAGGTTTGGGTAATATATCAGTCAAACATGACTATTTTTTATGAAAGTTTGGCTTTGATTGATATATTAGTCAAGTTTGGCTCTAATCAGGTTGACTCAGTAATGTGCACACCACGATGATCACATGAATGCATGTATAATAACCAACATATCATCTGGGTACTGACCATCTTTGCTCATGTTTCAGACTATGGCTCGTGGGAATTCTTCTTCTTGTCCGAGGGATGAGCAGCCGGACAACGCTGCCATTCTCCAGACGATTCAGAAGATGATATCTCTCCAGTAGAAGCACAATGAGCTGATGAGAGCCACTTTGGCAACCAATGGACCTGCCGCTGGACCTGCACCTGGGCCACTGCCACCTAGGCCTGGTATAGTAGCGGATTTCATGAGGCTGCACCCAGATAAGTTTTTGGGTACTGAGTCGCCGTTGGAGGTCAAGCAATGGCTTATCCGGACGGAGCAACTGCTGATCGCCTCTCGTGTTGCTGAGGTGGATCGTATGGATGTGGTTTGCATCCAATTGGTGGATTTCGCTCACATCTGGTGGCTAGTTGAATCTGAAAGGATAGCGAGACCCACCGAGTGGGCCACTTTCTCTGTGAGCTTCATGGCGAAGTTCTTTCCCAGTGTTACCAAGGCGGAGATGGAACGACAATTTGTTTTCCTAACTCAGGTAAGCTTGATAGTATTCTTAAATGTCATTGTTGTTGCCTACTTCACCTGTGACAATATTAATTTTAGCATTGTCTTCATCAGGGAAACCGTTTTGTGGACGAGTATGTTGTAGAGTTTACTCGGCTCAGTCGCTTCGCTCCTGCCCTCGTAGCCACTGATGAGGATAGGGCTCGCAGATTCCAGTCGGGCTTGAATTTTTTCATCCAGGACTGTTCGGTTGCTCTTCGGCTTCATTCTTATGCCGATTCTGGATGCTGCTCGGATTCAGGAGCAGACCTTCAGCAGGTCAGGTGTTCCTCAGCAGACTGTTTTGCACCCTGTTGCAGCTCGGCCTACCGAAGAACCTATTCGGAGGCCAGTTCTGCCCCTCCCGTGAGAGTACAGCCATACGCACCTGTTGTCCTGCAAACTGTTGAGACTTGTGGTTATTACCATAAGGCTGGGCATTCACAGTGGGACTGCAGGATGGCCAAACGACTGTGCCTAGTGTGTGGGAGCAGTGATCACATGGTTCGTGACTGTTCGAGGAATAGGGCTCCTGCACCGGCTTTTGGTATTGCTCAGCTAGGAGCGCCGACTCGTGGTCAGGGTAGACCGCCTCTTCCACTGAAGAGGCAAGCTCTTGATTAGAGGCATGTGGCCCCTAGAGGAGGCCAGACTGGAGGTCGTGGTTAGTTTTATAACCTGACAGCCGAGGAAGTGGAGGTTGTTGTTGGAGTGGTTGCAGGTATATCACAGTAGTTGTACTTTTCTTTTTCAGTTTCCTGCATGTTATTTTCTTTCTTTGTACAATTATTAGTGTGTATATCTTTCTAGCACCTTATTCTTTTGTTTGATCTTCTTCTAGGTGTTATTTTAGTCTTCTCCCTTGCAGCTCATGTTTTGTTCGATTCTGGTGCTACCCACTCTTTTATTTCCTCTCGTTTTGTTGATCAGCATGGTTTGGCTAGCGATGTTATGCCCGCAGCTTGGGACATCACCACAGGTGGAGGTGTCATTGTCTTTTCTAGGGTATGCCAGCAGAGTCCGTTGCTGATTGGTGGTGTGGATTTCTGGGCTGACTTGATTGTGAATCCCAATTTCGGCTTCGATGTCATTCTAGGCATGGGCTGGTTGGGTGTTTCCTATGCTGTGATTGATTGTCGGGAGCAGAAGGTGACTTTTAGGCTTTCTAGTCAACCAGAGTTTGTTTTCCATGCGGGTGAGACACCGTCAGGGCGTGTCAAGAACTCGATGGATCCCAAGGCTGTTTCGCTTGTGTCGTTGGGCTCTGATGGGGTTATTGCACCCTTAGTTGTGCGGGATTTCCTTGATGTTTTTCCTGAGGATTTGCCCGGTTTGCAGACAGACCGAGAGGTGGAGTTCGGCATTGATGTTCAGCCAGGTACGACGCCTATTTCCAAAAGTCCGTATCGTATGGCACCGATTGAAAATGGGGAGCTGAAGGTGCAAGTTCAGGAGCTGCTTGATAAGGATTTTATCAGACCTAGTGTTTCATCTTGGAGAGCCCTAGTTCTGTTCTTCAGTAAGAAGGATGGAAGCCACAGGCTTTGTATTGACTACAGAGAGTTGAACAATGTCACTGTCAAGAATCGGTATCCATTGCCGAGGATTGACGATTTGTTCGACTAATTAGGAGGTGCTTCAGTGTTCTCGAAGTTGGATCTTCGTTCCAGGTATCATCAAGTCAAAGTGAAGTCAGAGGATGTTCCGAAAATGGCTTTCCGAATGAGGTACGGGCATTACGAGTTCTTGGTGATGCCTTTCGGAGTGACTAATGCACCGGGAATGTTCATGAGTCTGATGAACAGTGTGTTTTCGCCATTCTTGGATCAGTTTGTCGTGGTCTTCATTGATGACATAATGGTGTATTCTCGGAATAGGAAAGATCATGCCGAGCATTTGAAAGTGGTTCTGCAGACCTTGAGGGAGAACCAGCTGTATGGGAAGCTCGATAAGTGTGAGTTCTGGCTGGATCAGGTTGCTTTTCTGGGCCACATTATTTCTGGTGTTGGTGTTTTTGTGGATCCGGCGAAGATTTCTGCGGTCAAGGATTGGCCTGTCCCAAATTCTGTTCCTGAGGTGAGAAGCTTTCAGGGTTTGACTAGCTATTATCGGAAGTTCGTTCAGGATTTTTCGAAGATTGCTGGACCTTCGACCAGTTTGACTAAGAAGGAGCAGAAGTTTGTTTGGGATGAAGCTTCTGATGAAGCTTTTGCCGAGTTGAAGCATCGATTGACGTCAGCTCCTGTGCTGACTATACCCGACAGTTCGGGTGGTTTTGTGATCCATTGTGATGCATCAGGTGGAGGTCTGGGAGCACTGCTGATGCAGTGAGGTAGGGTTGTCGCTTATGCATCGAGGCAGTTGAGGCCTCATGATAAGAACTATCCCACGCATGATCTGGAGCTTGTGGCCCGGTTTTTGCCTTGAAGTTGTGGAGGCATTATTTTCTTGGGGATAGAGTGGAGATATTCACAGATCACAAGTGCAGGTATGTGTTCACGCAGAAGGAGTTGAACATGAGGCGGAGGAGATAGAATTTGTAGCAGATTTTGACATCAATTTGCAGTACCACCAGGGCTGAGTAAACTTGGTTCCTGATGCCCTGAGTAGGAGGCCTGTCGCTATGTTCCTTACTGTGCAGAAGGAAATAGTGGAGGACACCTAAGAAGGAATCAGAAAGACAAGGAGGAAAAGAATAGATGATCAAGGGTGAGGAAAAACAAAGCTGGAAAATAGCAAGAAAGAATAAATCAACGCAAAAAGAAAGATGCAAAAAAAGAAGAACAAAAAAACAACAAAGCAAAAATACCTACAACAACACCTTCAGCTGGCCCCTGCATCTGTAGCAGTCAGGTTGAAAGCCTGACCTCTCCTCGGAACAGCGGTCATCTGACCGACAATCTGGCGCCGAGGAGGAAGCGGTGGCCTAACAGGACCATGAGCTGGGACAACCTGCAGAACGGGACCCCTGGATGGAAGAGCCAACGGCTGCTGCGGCTGCGTATAATCCCACACAAAATGATTAGCATCGCCACACCTAAAGCACTGGTGGCTGGCGCGAAAACAGTTCTTGCGCTCATGCCTAGACACCTGGCAGAAGTCGCAAAAACCACCCCTCTGGAAATCAGCAGAAGAGTAAGGAACTGTCCTGATATGAAGGGCGGGAATAGGCTTCCGAATAGGACCACCAGAAGGCCTAGCAACAGAGTGCGGAACAGTCCGCTGAAAAAGAGCCAATCCACCACGAGCCTGCTCTTGAGCTCGAGCTGCCTCAAGAGCTTCTGCATAAGTGCACAAGCGAAGGAAGACAAGCTGCACCCTAATCTCTCGCTCAAGCCCCAATATGAATCTACGAGCCCAGTTCTCTTCGTTTGCCACAAGAACGGCTGCGAAGTGACTAAGTCTTGTAAATTCAGCTGCATACTCATCCATGGACCTGGAGCCCTGTTTCAAGAAGATCACATGTTACAAAATTGCATAAACAATATGTAACAAAATTCGAATAATAGAACAATGACCAACCTGTTTCAGGGCCAGGAACTGTTGCTCCATCTCAACTCTAGTGCTACTAGGAAAGAACTTCTCCAAAAAGTTCCTAGTGAAAGTGGCCTAAGTGATCGGTTGTTCGAGCCTTTCGGACTTGGACCTCCACCAAATATGAGCCAGATCCACCAGCTGGATGGCTACCACGTCCACCCTATCAGCATCTACAACTGTAGCTGCCAAAAGCAGTTGCTCTGCCCGGATCAACTACTGTTCAGCCTCCAAAGGCGTCTCAGTGCCTGAAAATCTGTCGGGATGCAGCCTCATGAAGTTCGTGACTGTACCCGGATGGAGAGGAAGAGCTGCCTTGCATAGGCACATCGGGCGGCGAAACCTGAGCAGCTTCCAAAGCAGCCATCACCAAGTCACTGTGGTTCTGCTGCATATTAATCAGCCTCTCCAACACAGTGGTGACTGCCTCAATCCCAGGCTGATCTTCCTGGGGACGAGAAGTAAAACCGCTACGAGCCATAGCCTGCACAAAACCAAAAACAATTAGCATCCAGATCAAAGTTGATAATAATTCATTTATACATGCATGGTTGGTGAAATATTGAGCCGATCCTAGTTCGAGCCAAGATTGTTTAATATATCAGTCAAACAAATACATTAGCCAAACCTAGGCTCTGATACCTCTAAAAACCTTGTCACGCCCCCCTTCCCAAAAGAGAATACGAAATACGGATACGTGACTAAGCCCAACGAATGATTTTCACCATCCATAAGCTGTTCAGAATCTTTACAACATCTCACAGATTTAATCAGATTCGGAAGCAAAAGAAATCAACCAATCATGTATAATCGAATCAAATATACCAACAGAAATTACTTGAAACCAAAAATATTATAATCTCAAATAATCAGATCTGAATAAGTCAATATACTGGGTCACATTGTCCAAATACAAATAAATCCAAGTATAGATACATTATTCCAATTAAGCAACAAAAATAATAATAATAAATGCAAAATCTCCAGTACTAATATCTCATGTTACCAACTCCATCTGGCAACTGGTCATCTTGGTCTGCAATTAATAAATTGCAGGAAAAAGGAAAAGAGAAAACAAACTCCCTTCAATGCAAGTTACGGGCTACTTGTAGTGCAGGATACAAGTACAGGGAATAAATAAACAGATATAATGTGATAACAAGAACAAACATAGCATGGTATAAGCATGTCAACAGAAATATAATATCTAACATGAATTAGGAAACAAATCAGATAGCATGGTATACTAACAGATAACAGGTAACATGTGTCAAGTGTCAAGTGGTAAGCAGACAGATATACAGATGATAGTGTCAGATGATAATCAGATAGATAATAGATAATCAGATAACAGATGTCCGATAACAGATACAGATAACATATATCAGATGTCATGTTCTTATAAGTCTTGTGTGATTACTATCTAGGTAGCACTTCATGTGTCCCAAACTTTTACCACATAGGTTTCTACATTCAAACAAATTCCGCTTAGATTTCGTAGTGAAGTCCATAGGGCCGTGTACTCAGGGATCAGACAGACAGATATCAGATACAGATCAGAAAGACAAATAGAACCTATATATGGGTTCTCTTCTGAGTACACCTTTTTATAGGGAAGTAATGTAGTTAGGGTTCAAATAAACAGAGTCGTGTATCATGTAGTCATGAACACGTAACAGGTAGGGAACACGGGCCCTCTTCTCAGTACACATTTCTATATTTTCCACTACTAGATCTTTCCCTTAAACCCTGACTTAGTTATTTTGTTATTATTATCAGACAAGCATGTATGTGCAGAAAACATAGTGAGAATAGCATGGTATAAACAGATAATAGGTTTAGGTTGACAGATAAATAGGTACAGGTGAAAGATAACTCATAACAGAATAGTACAACGAAAATTCTAGTTCAGGACAACAAGACAGTACTGCACTAAAACTGGGATTCTCGTTGCTACAAAAGTGCAAATCTGAATCCATCAAAAAATCTGAAATGTAGACTTCTGGCCAAATTCAGCGAATATATATAAGTCATATAGTGTTTCACAAAACATGAGTCAAAACTAAATTGAAACCAGAGAACGTGTTCAGAAAGAAATCAGAAGATTGTATTCAAAGTCAGGAAAACAGTATGAAAACTCATTAATTAAATCCACGAAAAATCTGGGGTATTCCCATATATGTATAGTAGCAGAAAGTCAAGTTTCATAATTTTCCAACAAAAATAGTTTAGTCAACAAAAATCAGAAAATATAAAGATGCAGTAGTTTTGTAAATCTGGAATTATAAACACTACAGTACGAAAATAACAATATCTTACAAACCATAAATCGAAATCCAAATCTGCCAAAAGATTGATAAAATAGATACAGTAGGCTAACTTTCATATTTAGAAATATTTTACAAACAACAAGTAAAATTAGGTCGAAAATCAGGTTCTTTACTGAACAGTATGAAAATTCTGCATGTATAGCAATTGTTTGGAAACATAAAACGGTTTGTAAAAATCATCAAATAAATCCACAAAAATTTAGGGTAAATCCCAATCAGGTCTAATTGTACTGTGAAAAATATTGGATCAAAATAGTACTTTTAACAACATGATAAAAATAGTTTACTCTTCAGAATTCATAGAAAACAAAATTTGAACATCTCTCTACACATCTGTAGTAAAATAGACATAACTCACAACTCGTAAAACGAAACTGAGATCCGTCGGAAGGGTTGGAAAATAGAAAGAATTCTCTACAGTTCATGTTCACAAATAATTTTAATATACTGACCTTAATGGGGTCTAAAATACTGAACAACATCAGGGTAACAAAAAATACAGATTTGTTCTTCGAACACAAATCAACATAGATCATACAGAAATTGTCCAAATCATAACCAAAAACGAAATATGGTGTACTTGATGTCCAAACAACATGTTATAAGGTATTTTGCAAGTCCATAACAAGTTATAGCACGAATAACACATCAAGCACACGGTATCACAAATAGCATGCATATCTACATCCAAAAGTGGTCATCCCTAGTTGTTTTATGTCATGTATGTCGTGAGGCAACTATGGTCGAATCATCACAACAGAGACAATATATAATAGAGGATTCACACACAAATTGTCTTTAGAATCTAACTACACTACAGGCGGTATTTAATACTTGTATTACACAAAGAAAAGAATACAAGTTACTTGCCTTAACTGACGAGGAAAATGACGTTGATCAAGAATAACGGGAACGGATTCCCGGAACATGAACAACGAACGAAAACCACGAACAATGAACCAAAAATGAGCAAGACCTACGAACGCACCAACACGTGCAACTCCACACAAAACCCAACAGAAAGAACCCAACAGTGAGAGGAAACAACGGGACGGCGAGGGCTGTTGGCGATGCTCACTGACAGTCGACGGAGGGAAGCACCGCACCGCGGGGAGGAGGAGCATTGGGACGTGGCTGGTCGGCAGTGCTTCGCGAGGAGGAGGCAGGGCGACTGTGTTGCGGCTGCTGGCTGCAGTCGCGCTGGCTGGGTGACGTTGTTGACGGCACGATCGAGGGGTGGATAGGAGAGAGAGAGAGATTTGAAGAAGACGAGAGAGAGATATAAGGGGTGATCGGGGGGGGGGGGTGAGTAAAGGAGTCGAGAGCACACAGGGAGAGGAACAGAGAGAGGTGCACGGTGGTAGGGTTTTGGGGATGACACAGATGCATGGGGGCTTATATATATAGGTAAAATATTCTAGGGTTAGAGGTGTAGGGATGGCAGCAGAACAGTAGGTGAAGGGGAACTGGGTATGGGTTAAAAGCAAATGGGTTTAGGGTAGTTGCAAAACAGGGTAGGAGGGTATAATGGATTTGGTTTTTAAAATGAATGGGTATTAATGGGAACAAGATGAATCAATTAAAATGAGACATGAATAAATAAAACAATGGGGACCAAAGACAAAAACTCGATCAAGCAGAGATAAAGAATAGACTGATAATCGAATCAAAAGACCAAATAAAAGGATGAAAAATCAAATAAATGAATATATTGAAAATAAAGATCCAATATACAGGTCCAAAAGAGATACAAAGAGAGAAATACACCAAAAAGAAAAATACACACAAAAATACAAAAAAATTGGAAAACAGGGGGTTATATTATGGACAAAATTTAAAAAAACATCACAAAACTTTGGGTCAGTTTAAAAAAACGTCCCTAAACTTTTTTTTATTATAAAAAAACGACACAATGTTCAACTTTGAACTGACAGAGTTACCTACCGTTAAATTTCTTCTACGTGCACTGCACGTACTATAGTTATATGATGAAAATACCCTTGTTCTCCTCCTTCTTCAATTCCCTACCGTAATTTAAAAAAACTACACAAAACTTTTGGCAAGTTTAAAAAAACTACACTGAAGTTTTTTTATAAAAAAAGGACACAATGTTTAAATAATGTCCACTGGGTTAGTTAAGGTTAGGGTTAGGGTTTGGGTTGGGTTAGGGAAGGGTTTAAAAAAATCACACTCATCTTTTATTTGTGTTTAAAAAAACATCACTTAACTAATCAGATGTTTAAATAAACCCCCCGAACTAACCCTAACCCTAACCCCAACCCTAACTAACCCAGTGGACCTTATTTAAACATTGTGTCCTTTTTTAAAAAAATTTAAAACTTTAGTGTGGTTTTTTAAAACTGGCCAAAAAGTTTTGTGTAGTTTTTTTAAATTTTGCCTTTTTTAAGGGTATTTTCGTCATATAATTAGAGTACGTGCAGTGCACGTAGAAGAAAGTTAATGGTAGGTAACTCTGTCAGTTCAAAGTTAAACATTGTGTCGTTTTTTTAAAAAGAAAAAGTTCAGGAACGTTATTTTAAACTGGCCCAACGTTTTGTGACGTTTTTTTAAATTTTGCCTTGTATTATGCATGTTAAATACCTAAGAACACTTTGACTATTAATTTGCATGAAATACAAGATTGTATGATTTAATTGTTGCCTATCATGTCAAAATATATTCTGGACTGCTAGTTGTTTCTTTTTGAATCAGATTTTAGGACCATGTTGCTGTTATATTTTTGTCACGCCCCGCTTTCCAAAAAGAATACGGAATACGGATACACGACTCAACCCAGCGAATGATTTGCATCATCCGTAAGCTGTTCAGGAATCTTTACAATATCTCACAATATAATCAGAGTCGGAAGCAAAAGATTCAACCACACACATGCAAAATTGAATTAATGAACCAATAAAATTTACTTGAAACAAAGTGTATCAATCTCAAATAAACCAGAATCTGGATAAAACAAAATCCTGGGTCACATCGCCCAAAATACAAAGTAATCATCCAAGTACTCAAAATACATTATTCAAAGCAACAATAACAGCAATACTAATAAGTAAGAAATCCAGCACTAATATCTCATTTCCCTAATGTCGTCGGGCAACTGACCATCCTGATCTGCAATTAACAATTATAGGAGAAGGAAAGATAAAATAAGTACCCATCAATGCAAGTTATGGGCAACTTATAATGTAGAATACAAGTACATGGGAAAGGTAAACAAATAGCATGGAATAACGCATCAACAGTAATAACTAGTATGAATCAGTAAACCAAAGTCAACTATCATGGTATACAAACAGTACCAATGAATATGTCAAGTATAATGTCATATAGCAACTAACAGTGTCCAGTAACAGTAAGCTTAGTATAACAGTATAACAGTATAACAGTACCAGTCCAACAGTATCAGTCTAACAGTATCGGTCTAACAGTATCAGACTTATGTTCTTACAGTATTGTGTGTATTGCTAGCTAGGTAGCACTTCATGCGCCCCATATTATAACACATGGTTGCTACAATAAACAGTTTTGCTTTTAGATTTCATAGTAGACCATAATGGGACGGTGTACTCAGGTATCAGTAACAGTAGCAGTAGCAGTAAAAGTAACAGTAAAAGTAGAAGTAAAAGTAACAGTAACTGTAACAGTAACAGTAACAGTAACAGTAACAGTATGGAACACTAGTTCCCTTCCAAATACACGTTTTCATATTTTCCACTACTAGATATTCCCTTAAGAAACCCCCGGCTTGATCACTTTTATTATGGTTATCAACAGACATGATAGTGCATGAAATAGTGTCAAAATAACATGGTATAATCAGTAGTTGGTTCAGGGAAACAAATAAACATGCATAGGTGATATACGGTCACATAAACGAGCAAAATAGTGTATGTTTATATTCAGGACAGCATGACAGTACAGTACTAAAACAGCGATTCCCGTTACTACAGAAATCCAAATCTGAATCTGTCAAAGAATCTAGAAAATAGACTTCCACACGAAACCATCGGTTTTATATAAGCCATATAGTAATTCACAAAATCATAACTCAAAACTGATTTGAATCCAGAAAATACGTTCAGCCAGAAATTAGTAGATCGTATTCAAGTCAGAAAAACAGCATTAAAACTCTTCAAATAAATCAAAAAAAATCTGGGGTAATTCTCTATATGTCTAGTATCAGAATATAAAGTTTCATAATATTCCAGTAAAATTAGTTCAGTCAACAAAAATCAGAAAACATCAAGAAACGATAGTTTGGCAAATCTGAAATTCCCAACACTGCTGTACGAGAACTGTGACATCTCGCAGACCGTGAAACGAAATCCAAATCTGTCAAAGGGAGATGAAAATAGACAAAATAAGCTAACTTTCATATTTCATGAATATTTTTCATATCGAAAAAGGAAATAGGGTGAAAATATGATTTTTTACAGAATAGCGAGCAAAATATAGCAAGTATAGCTTTCATAAAATGCATGAAACGACATATAAAACTCATCAATTAAATCCACCAAAATTCTGAGTAATTCCTAGATAGATATAAAAATACTGTGCAAAGGTTCAGATCAAAATAATATAGTTAGGACTAGTATCAAAATAGTTTAACCATCAAAATCATCAAGAAACGAAATCTGGAAATAGAATACATCTCTGTAGTAAAATAGCCATAACTCACTCATACGAAAACGAAATCGATCAAGGTCAGAGAGTTTGGAAAAAGATAGATTTCTCTACAATTCATGTCGGATAAAAAAATTAAGAATTCTGACCTTAATAGGGTCTAAAATTGTAACCCTTGTTTCCCCAAACCTGTATTTTCTGTGAATTTTATGTATTTAAAATTTATATAAATTATTTTTCTGTTTACAAATTCTTTTGTCAAATTGTATTTTTGGATCTCCTATTAAAAATCTGGTTAAGATCAATAATTTTATTTGTAAATATTTTCTATGATTTTTATATTGTAATACGATTTGTATTTTGTTATTATTGTTGTTTTTGAATGTTTATTAAAACTCCATTTTTATGTATTAATTATATTTGTACTTATTTCAAATAAAATCTATACTTTTAATTTAAATTACTTTATTTTATAAAAATTATATTTTATTAGTTATTGTATTTTTATTGAACTCAAGATACCCAAACCCATTTAAACCCAAAACCCATTACTTATTTAAACCCAAACCTCGTTAATTACCCCTACCTTGTTTAACCTAAAACTACCCGAAAACCCGTATGCCCCAAACCCGGTTACCCCTGTTCATCCTTCACCCCTTCCCTTAAACCATACCACAACCGCCTATATAAACCCATCTGCTGCCCCCTTCACCCCACGCACCCCAGCCGCCTCTCTTCACCTTGTCAGCCGCACATCATCCCCTACCTCTCTCCCATCCTCCTTCCCTGTCCTGCAGCGTTGCTGCCTCCCCCTGTCGTCCCGTCTTTTTCTCTCTGTCGCGCAGCCAGCCAGCGCCGTCTCTTCTTCTCCTCTTGGAAACTGCAGCGACAACTGCACTCATGACCATAGCAGAATGCCCTTATGCTATCTCCACCCCGGTGCACACCCCTACGTGCAACCCATCTCTCACCTGTCGCAACACCGGTGGCCCTCAGGCTGTGTCACCCTCCCTGCCTCGCGACGTCCCTCACTAGCGAAGCTCCAGTCAACAACCACCCTGCGGTAGCAATAGCCACCCATAACCCGATGCCCTGCCACCCCCTATAGCGACCACAGCACGCTCCCCGTGCTGTGTCCCTCCGTCCGTCGATGCACAGAAATAGAGCAGATATGGATCTCCTTCTCCGGTCAGCGACCGCACTGCCATCTCTGTTTGCCGTCAGCCGTTGCCTGGTCCGTCGGCTGTCGTCATCCCCCCAGTCGCAGAGCTTTTCCCCCCATGCTCTGTTTTGCAGTTAGGTATTGATGGTTTTGAACATGGGCCGTTCGATCATGATCATCTTGATTGATTGATTCCTGGCAGTCGGATCTTCATCATCATCATATCATCTTGATCATCACCATCGGGGTGATCTTGGCCGTTCGATCGCGATCATCATCAACTTCATCATCACCTTGATCTGGACCATCCGATGTTGTTGATCTTGATCTTGATCTCATCCGTGCCGATCCGCCCGATCGTTGTTTGTTCATCTTGATCTTGATCGTCATCGTGATCCGTTCGTTGGTTTGTGTTCGTGATCCGTTCGTTGTGTTCGTGCTCGGAAATCCGTTCCCGTTATCTTGGTGTACGTTTCGTCTTCGGTTAAGGCAAGTAACTTGTACTCAAATTCCTATGTATGATACAAGTCAAAAATACCGCTTATAGTGTAGTTGGGTTCTAGAGACAACTCGTGTGTGTGTTATGTTTGATGAGTTTTGTCTCTGGAGTTCTTTTTGACCATAGTTGCCTCACGACACAAAAATTGACATGAAAACATCTAGGTTTGACCGTTCTTGATCTATTTATATATGTGAGATAATTAGGTGAAATTATGTGTTTGATGAGATCCATGTGATATGATGGTTGTGAATATGTTATATACCCTATCTCATGTTTTTTGGACACTTGGTAGACTCCATTTCATGTTTGATTGTGTTTGGAACAAGTTTCGTATGTTTTATGTTGATTTTGGTTTTTGAGGAAAATCTGTATTTTGTCGATGTTCAGTTTCCATTTGTATTTTAGACCATATTAAGGTCAGAATTCTTAATTTTTGTATTTGAAAAGAATTGTAGAGAAATCTGTCTTCTTTCCAATCCCTTTGACCTTGATCGATTTCGTTTTCTTCTGAGTGAGTTCTGACTATTTTACTACAGAGGTGTAATTTATTTCCAGATTTCGTTTCTTAATGATTTTGATGATTAAACTATTTTGATACTAGTTCTAATTACATTATTTTGATCTAAAACTTTGGTCAGTAATTCTATATCTATCTAGGGATTACCCAGAATTTTGGTGGATTTTATTGATGAGTTTTATATGCCGTTTCATGCTTGTTTATGAAAGCTATACTTGCTGTATTTTGCTCGCTGTCCTGTAAAGAATCGTATTTTTACCCTATTTTCTTTTACTGTTTGAAAAACATTTGTGAAATATGAAAGCTAGATTATTTTGTCTATTTTAATATCCCTTTGGCGGATTTGGATTTCGTTACACGGGTTGCGAGATATTTCAGTTTTCGTACAGCAGTGTTGGGAATTCTAGATTTTGCCAAACTATCATTTTTTGAGGTTTTCCGATTTTTTTTGACTGAACTAATTTTATTGGAATATTATGAAACTTTATATTTTGATACTAGACATGTAAGGGATTATCCCAGATTTTTCCTGGATTTATTTGAGGGTTTTAATGCTGTTTTTCCGACTGAGAATTTGTTTTACTGATTTCTGACTGAACGTATTTTCTCGATTCAAATCAGTTTTGAGTTATGATTTTGTGAAATACTATATGACTATATAATCACTGGATTCTTGTGGAAGTCTATTTTCCAGATTTTTTGATGGATTCAGATTTAGATTTCTGTAGTAACGGGAATCACTATTTTAGTACTGTACTGTCATGCTGTCCTGTATATGAACATACACTGTTTTGCTCGTTTATGTGACCGTATATCATCTATGCATGTTTATTTCTTTTCCTGAACCTAATACTGATTATACCATGTTAGTTTGACACCATTTCATGCACTATCACGCCTGTTTGATAAGTATAATAAAAGTGATCAAGCCAGGGGTTTTTAAGGGAATATCTAGTAGTGGAAAATATGGAAACATGTACTTGAAAGGGAACTAGTGTTCCATACTTCTACTGTGACTGTTACTTTTCTGCTACTGTTACTGTTAATTTTCTGCTACTGTTGCTGTTACTTTACTGCTACTGCTACTGTTACTGGTACCTAAGTACACTGCCCCATTATGGTCCACTATAAAATCTAAAAGCGAAACTGTTTGTTGTAGCAACCATGCGTTATGTTTTTGGGGTGCATGAAGTGCTACCTAGCTAGTAAAACACACAAGACTGTAAGAACATAAGACTGATACTGTTAGATGGATACTGTTAGACTGATACCGTTATCCTGATTCACTGATATACTGAACTTACTGTTACTGAACACTATTAGTTGCCATATGACACTATACTTGACACATTCATTTGTACTGTTAGTATACCATTCTAGTTGACTTTGTTTTACTAATTCATGCTAGTTATTACAGTTGATGCATTATTCCATGCTATTTGTTAGTTTTCCATGTGCTTGTATCCTATATTATAAGTAGCCCATAACTTGCAATTGACGGGTACTTGTTTTCTCTTTCCTTCTCCTACAATTATTAATTGCAGATTTTGGTGATCAGCTGCCCGATGGAGTATGTGATCTAAAGTTCTAGTTGGCTGGAGCTTTTGCTATCTTCATTTATTTTCTGTTGCTCATTTTGAACAATGTATCTGTTACTTGGATTCTTTGTGTTTGGGCAGTAAGACCCAGAATTTTTGTCTTGTTCAGATCTGATTTATTTGAGATTAATACATTTTGTTTCAAATAAATTCTGTTGGTATATTGATTCAATTATGCATGTGTGGTTGACTCTTTTGCTTCCGAATCTGATTATTTGTGAGATGTTGTAAAGATTCCTGAACAGCTTATGGATGATGAACATCATTCGCTGGGCTTTTATTGCGTACTCGTATTCCGTATTTTTTTTGGAAAGCGGGGTGTGACAGGATTTTTAGTGGTATCAGAGCCAGGGTTTAGCTAATGTATTAGTTGCGTAATATATTAGACAAGCTTGGCTCGATCTGGGATCGGCACAACATTTCACCGACCATGCATACATGAATGAATTAATAATCAACATTGATCTGGATACTAGTTTTATTCCATTCATTTAATCCCCTTCTTATTCGATTTCCTTGATTCCTTGTTTCTTCCGGCTCTTTTAGTCGTTCTCATTTGTTGGTTCTTTATTGGGTATAGTTTCATTCTTTCTGTACTCATATTCCTTTGATTCATTCATTCATCTTGCATTATTCTTTCATATTATCTTTTTGCATTGTGTTTTCCTCATCCTTGACCATCGCCAGAAATAATGTGCCCCAAGAAAGAAACCTTGTCGATCCAAAACTCACACTTGCTGAGTTTTCCATAGAGCTGATTCTCTCTTAAAGTCTGCAGAACCACTCTAAGTTGCTCGGCATGATCTTTCCGATTTCGAGAATATACCATAATATCATCAATGAAGATCACCACAAATCTATCCAAGAACTGAGAGAAAACCTGGTTCATAAGACTCATGAATACAGCTGGTGCATTAGTGACCCCGAATGGCATCACAAGATACTCTTAGTGCCCGTATCTAGTCCTGAATGCAGTCTTCTGTATATCAGCAGCCTTCACCTTGACTTGGTGATACCCAGAACGAAGATCCAACTTCGAGAAAAAAGCAACCCCACTCAATTGGTCGAACAAATCATCGATCCTTAGCAAAGGATACCGGTTCTTCACAGTAACACTATTTAGTTCCCGATAATCCACGCACAGGCGACGAATACCATCCTTCTTGTTGAAAAAAAGGACCGAAGCACCCCAAGGCAAAACACTTGGTTTGATGAAACCCAAATCAAGAAGCTCCTGAATCTGCACCTTAAGCTCTGCTAGCTCAACATGTGCCATCCTGTAGGGACTCTTCGATATCGGTGCCTTTCCAGGCTGAACATCAATATCGAACTCTACTTCCCTATCAGGGGGTAAGCCAGGCAACTCATCTGGAAAAACATCCAAGAAATCCCGAACTACTAGAGGCGCAGCCTCACAGCCTGAGTGCCATTTCATCGCATAATCCACCTGTACAACTGTAGTTTTTACTCGGCCAAGGAAAGAATCCCCGGCATGGAACTCAAATTCTGCTCGATCTAGAATTCTGAAAACATTTTTCTTGGCACGACAATCAGTAATGGCATGGGCTTCACCCAACCAATCCATACCCAGAATAACATCGAATCCTGAATTTCCAATGATAATCAGGTTTGCTTTGAAATCTGCGTCCCCAATAACAATGGAACATTGCCTGCACTCACGGGAACAAATGACAACACCACCACCTGTCAAAATGTTCTAAGCCTCAGACATGTTGCTGCAATCCAACTGATGGCGAGCGACAAATCGTGAGGAGACAAAAGAATGGGTTGCCCCAGAATCAAAGAGAACAGGAGCAGGAAAAGAGCAAATAAGGGCGACACATAAGGAAACAAAAGACAAGGAGGAAGAAAAAGCATACAATCAAGGGTAAGGGAAACAATAATGCAGAAAGATAACGAAAGAAAGCAAAACAAGACCAAAAGAAAGAGACAAAGAGAAAACAAAACAACAACAACAAAACAAAAAGCAAAAAGATACCTGCCATAACTCCTTCAGCTGTTTCAGCATCTACAACAGTCAAGTTGAAAGCCTGACATCTCCTCGGAACAGCGCTCCTCTGACCGACAATCTCACGCTGAGGAGGAAGCGGAGGCCCAACTGGAACACGAGTTAGGCCTGCTTGCTGAACAGGACCCATGGCTGGAAGAGCCACTTGCTGTTGATGTGGACAATCGCGTACTGAATGATCAGCGACGCCACACCTAAAGCACCGGCGGTTGATGTGCCAATAATTCTTATGCTCATGCCCAGACATCTGACAGAAGTCGCAAAAATCACCCTTCTGGAAACCAGCAGAAGGATATGGAACTCCCTGACCGGATGGGTTGGGACAGGCCTCCGAATAGGACCACCAAAAGGCCTAGGAGTAGAATGTGGAACAGTCCGTGGAGAAGGAACCAAACCACCACGAGCCTGCTCTTGGGCTCGAGCTGCCTCAAGAGCTTCAGCATAAGTACGCAAATGGAGAGAGACAAGATGCCTCTTGATATCCTGCTCAAGCCCATTCGTGAATCTACGAGCCCTATCCTCTTCGGTAGCCACAAGAATGGCAGCAAAGCGGCTAAGTCTGGTAAACTCAGCCGCGTACTCATCCACGGACCTGGAACCCTGTTTCACGAAGTCCATGTCACAACATTGTTTGAACAATTATGCAACAAAATTCCAAAATAGAATAATGACTTAACCTGTTTTAGGGTCAGGAATCACTGTTCCATCTCAACTCGAGTACTACTGGGGAAGAACTTCTCCAAGAATCCCCGAGTGAAAGTAGTCCAAGCAATAGGTCTCTCAAGTCGCTCGGACTTGGCCGTCCACCAAATGTGAGCCAAATCCACCAGTTAGATGGAAACCACGTCCACCCTATCAGCCTCGGCAACACGTGCCGCCAAGAGCATGCGCTCAGTCCGGATCAACCACTGTCCAGCCTCCAAAGGCGTCTCAGTGTCGGAAAAGCGGTCGGGATGTAGCCTCATAAAATTCGTAACTGTTCCTGGACAAGGCAGAAGATTTTCCTGCACAGGCACAACAGGAGGCGAAACCCGGGCAGCTTCAAGAGCAGCCATCACTAGATCGCTGTGGTTTTGCTGCTGATTAATTAGCCGCTCAAGCACAGCAGTGACAGCCTCAACCGGATCAGGCTGAGAAGAATTCCCTCGAGCCATAGCTGCACCAACAATCAAAACAATTAGCATCCAGAATCAAAGTTGATAATAATTCATTTATGCATGCATGGTCGGTGAAATATTGAGCCGATTCCAGTTCGAGCTAAGCTTGTCTAATATATTAGGCAACTAATACATTACCCAAACCCGGGCTCAGATACCACTAAAAAGCCTTGTCACGCCCCGCTTTCCAAAACGAATACAGATACGCGACTCAACCCCGCAAATGATTTGTATCTTCTATGAGCTTTTCAAGAATCTTTACAATATCTCACAATTTAATTAGATTCGGAAGCAAAAGAGTCAACCACACACATTCAAAATTGAATTAATGAACCAACAGAATTTACTTGAAACAAAGTGTATCAATCTCAAATAAACCAGAATCTGGATAAGACAAAATCCTGGGTCACATCGCCCAAAATACAAAGTAATCATCCAAGTACTCAAAATACATTATTCAAAGCAAAAATAACAGCAATACTAATAAGCAAGAAATCCAGCACTAATATCTCATTTCACCAATGCCGTCGGGCAGCTGACCATCCTGATCTGCAATTAACAATTGCAGAAGAAGGAAAGAGAAAACAAGTACCTGTCAATGCAAGTTACGGGCAACTTATAATGTAGGATACAAGTACATTGGAAAGGTAAACAAATAGCATGGAATAACGCATCAACAGTAATAACTAGCATGAATCAGTAAAACAAAGTCAACTAGCATGGTATACTAACAGTAGTAATGAATATGTCAAGTATAATATCATATAGCAACTAACAGTGTCCAGTAATAGTAAGCTCAGTATATCAGTGTAACAGTATAACAATATCAGTCCAACAGTATCAGTCTAACAGTATTGGTCTAACAGTATCAGACTTATGTTCTTACACTATTGTGTGTATTACTAGCTAGGTAGCACTTCATGCGCCCC
Source organism: Hemerocallis citrina (assembly GCA_017893485.1). Classification (NCBI taxonomy): domain Eukaryota; kingdom Viridiplantae; phylum Streptophyta; class Magnoliopsida; order Asparagales; family Asphodelaceae; genus Hemerocallis; species Hemerocallis citrina. The sequence continues at coordinate 421,447,618 of CM030358.1, read as the reverse complement.
ATATTATAACACATGGTTGCTACAATAAATAGTTTCGCTTTTAGATTTCATAGTGGACCATAATGAAGCGGTGTACTCAAGTATCAGTAACAGTAGCAGTAGCAGTAAACGTAACATTAACAACAGCAGTAACAGTAACAGTAACAGTGAACACTAGTTTCCTTCAAAGTACACGTTTTCATATTTTCCACTACTAGATATTCCCTTAAGAAACCCCGGCTTGATCACTTTTATTATGGTTATCAACAGACATAATAGTGCATGAAATAGTGTCAAACTAACATGGTATAATCAGTATTAGGTTCAGGAAAATAAATAAACATGCATAGGTGATATACGGTCACATATTTGAGCAAAACAGTGTATGTTCATATTCAGGACAGCATGACAGTACAATACTAAAACAGCGATTCCCGTTACTACAGTAATCCAAATCTGAATCTGTTGAAGAATTTGGAAAATAGACTTCCACACAAATCCATCGGTTATATATAAGCCATATGGTAATTCACAAAATCATAACTCAAAACTGATTTAACCCAGAAAAGCCTAGAAATCAGTAAATCGTATTCAAGTTAGAGAAACAGCATTAAAACTCTTCAAATAAATCTAGGAAAAATCTGGGGTAATCCCCTATATGTCTAGTATCAGAATATAAAGTTTCATAATATTCCAGTAAATTTAGTTTAGTCAACAGAAATCGGAAAACATCAAGAAACGATAGTTTGGCAAATCTGGAATTCCTAACACTGCTGTACGAGATTTGTGACATCTCGCAGACCGTGAAACGAAATTCAAATCCGTCAAAGGGAGATGAAATTAGACAAAATAAGATAACTTTCATATTTTATAAATATTTTTCATATAGGATAAGGAAATAGGATGAAAATACAATTCTTTACAGAACAGCGAGCAAAATACAGAAAGTATAGCTTTCATAAAAAAGCATGAAATGGCGTATAAAACTCGTCAATAAAATCCACCAAAATTCTGGGTAATCCTTAGATAGATATAGAAATACTGTGCAAAGGTTCAGATCAAAACAGTATAGTTAGGACTAGTATCAAAATAGTTTAACCATCAAAATTATCAAGAAATGAAATCTAGAAATAGAATACACCTCTGTAGTAAAATAGCCATAACTCACTCATGCGAAAACAAAATCGGTAAAGGTTAGAGATTTTGGAAAGAAGACAGATTTCTCTACAATTCATGTATAATAAAAAATTAAGAATTCTGACCTTAATAGGGTCTAAAATATAAATCAAAACTGATCAACGACAAATACAGATTTTCCTTTAACAAAACCAACATAAATCATACGAAACTTGTTCCAATCACAATCAAATATGTTATGTAGTCTACTAAGTGTTCAAACATCATGAAATAGAGTAAATAACATGTTCACAACCATCATATCACATGGATCTCATCAAACACATAATTTCACCTAATTATCTCATATATATGAATAGATCAAGAATGGTCAAACCTAGTTGTTTTCATGTCGATTTTTGTGTCGTGAGGCAACTATGGTCAATAGCACAATAGAGACAAAACTCATCAAACATAACACACACACGAGTTGTCTCTAGAACCCAACTACACTATAAGTAGTATTTTTGACTTGTATTATACAAAGAAATTGGAGTACAAGTTACTTGCCTTAACTGAACACGAGAACGAAGAACACAAAGAATAACAGGAACGGATCCCGGCAATGAACAAAACTCACGAACAAGAATCACGAACCAAACGACGATCCTCACGTGTAAACTCAAGCACGTGCAATACCCACAAAGGCGAGAGAAAGCAAGAGAGCGTCGGCATCGAGAGTGGTGACTGGCCCTTGCGACTGGCTGCTACTCCGGCTACTGCTGCTGATTGGCGCACCGGCGACGGAAGAGATGGAGAGAGAGATATGGGGATGAAGGAGATGGGTGTCGGACTAGGGTGATGGTCGGGGGAGTTGAAGATCGGGTGTGGGTGAGGTGCAGGCCGAAGGTGTTGGTTAGCCAGGGGAGGTGGGGCGTCGGCTGGGGGTTTTGGGGTGTTGTTGCGCATAGTTTAGAGAGAGAGATGGAAGCCGGGAGATTAGGGTTAGGGTTTAGGGAGAGAGGGTTAGTTTATATAGGGTATGATTTAGGATTTGTAGTAGGATATGGGTAATTGGTTATTTGGGTTTAATTGGGTCCAATAGGAGAAGAAATAGGATTAGTTTAATCAGGATTTGACGAGGATAAATTGTATAGGACTCAAAATAGGATTGTAGGTCAATTCGGCTTTGGTAATCAATTAGGGATCAAAAGAAATAGGATTGGGAATAGGGTAACCAACCAAAACACCACCAGCACCCAAGAACAAAATAAAGAGAACAAGAATCCAATGAAGAGAAAAGAACAACAATAAATGGAGAACAAAACCAAAGACAAAAAAATCAACACAAAGAGCTCAAAATGAAACAAAATGAATATATATTGAAAACAACTCCAATATACGGTCCAAGAAAAATACAAGAGAGTACAAATACTCAAGAAAGAGAAAAATACACCAAAAATACGAAAAACGACAAACAAGGGTTACAATTTTGAAATAACTTTCTGAACATGAAATTTAGCCTCAGATGTCTAGTTTACTACCCTTTTGCGGATTTGACTTACGATGTGTAAACTGTTAGATATCATCATTTTGGTACAGCTGTGTCAGAATTTCCAGATTTACAAATGCATGCGTATCTTACTGTTCCATAATTTATTTGACCATGCTAAATGTAAAATAAAAATTTTAAATAAATCTAGCTAAACCTAGACATGTGTAGGTATTTCCCAGATTTTTTATATATTTATTTGATGAGTTTTCTGACCTAAAAAAAATAGGTGAACACAGTTTACAACATGCTATCTGAACATAAAATCTGAATAGAATAGAGTTTTTACCCTAGTTTTTGTAGCATTCATATGTCGTATATATATTTGTTGGAATCGTCAGAGAGTCTAGTCTCTAGAATTTTTGACGGATCCAGATTTGCTATTTTGTAATAACGGTAATCTGCGTTTTAGTACAGTAAGGTCATGCTGTCCTGATTTTGCTTTGCCTGAACATTGTGTGTAATTGTTATGAATGCCTTTTTGCTTTGCCTATAACGAGTAGAATTAAACACTTAGTATCATACAATATTGACACCTTCTTGCATGCTCACTTAGGATGAAAATAAACTAATAACAAGTCGGGGTATTATGGATAGACTTGGTAATGAACGATCGGAAAATGTACTCGGTAAGGTCTTATCGTAATATTGTCATGGAAGGATGAGAAATATTGTCATCGAAGGAGGTTATCACGTATCATGTTATCATGTTTTCACGTTATCTTGTTATGTCGAGTACACGATCCGTGAATCCACCATCAGTCTAAAACGTTCACTGTGTGCTTGCGCCGAACCTGTGGAATGGAACGCAGCAATATGTGCACTAGATAGACTAATAAGATGATTAATAACCTGTATTTATCATCTCATGCTTGATCCTGTATAGAACTTGACTTGGCATCACTCATTACATGTGTGATTAATTGTAAACCTTTGATATTATTTCCTGTCTTTGTTTAGTTCTTTGACTTTGATCCTGTCCCTTTCTTTGACATACATGCTATCTTTATTCCTTGTTTTTATCTACTTGCTGTCCACGACTTGCTCTAAGGACATTCTTTTCTCTCTTTTAGATCAATATTTTACAGGTACCTGAAGGATCACTTCCAACAGAAATTGGTGAGCAACGATTCTAGAGATGGAGTCCAAGATTGTGCTGCTTAATTTATTTACTTGCTGCTAGATTATTTTTCTTTGAATATTGTTATGACTTTGTACTTTGTTTAGGCTTATGTTCCCGGAGTTCGTTTTTCCCAGATGTTGGATTATTTCATTTATTATTGAAGTTATCTTTGTTCATGTGGTTATACTCTTTCTTGTGTGGCTGTGTTTATTCTTTCATATTCCTGAGTTAGTCTGGTATAGCTTATGGATGATGTATAATCATTCGCTGGGCCTACGTTACGTACTCATATTCCGTATTTTGGAAAGCGGAGCGTAATAGATTTGTAGTAGAGAGCATTAGCTTTCCAAAACATCTTAGATCATGAAATTCCAGTTTGTATAGCAAAAGTTATGATTTTCCTAAGTTGGGGCAGAACCAGTCTTAATAGAAGGACTTGATTTTTGTAGAGGAATTCATTTTCTGTGTTTACACTGATATAAATTGGAGTTTTAGACTGCTTTAATGGATGATTGTAAAGATGTGATCAACTAGGAAGTTGTAGTAGACACTCCCAGCTTTCTATAGAATCTAAGAACAAGTAATTCCGATAAGTGAGCAGGTTTTTATGTTAATAGCAAGATGCAGTATTTACATTGTAGTATTCAACTGAGAACATATAGGGTTTTTATAGCCTCTAGATGGCCAAATCTGAAGAAATGGTTAACTAGAGATTTGTAGTGTAGAGTCTTAGCCTTCCATAATGGGTAAGATCATACATTTTCGAATTGTATTTTAGAAGTTATAATTTTTCGAATATCAGGGAAGATCTAGGCCTTTTAGTGGAGTATTTATTTTGCTTCATTCCAAGTTATGGATTTGTGAGCTTGTAGCATTGCTATGCTCAAGATATTAATTTTATCACGTTTTGAGTATGTTTACTTGTGTTTGATAGCCTTGGTCTGTCAATAGTTGAGTATCATGTTTGTAAGTAATTGCCGGTAAAAGGCATTCCTTGGGCACCGTTGTATCACTCGCTGAGGGTCACGGGCCGAGGATTTTGGTCGAAGACCAACAGAAGTGGTGGCAGTCGATGAATATCGATTCGCCAGGTTCTCATTTGACAGACCAGTTAAGGATCAACTATTTGTTAAACATCGTGTATAATTTGTTTGAAAAACATACTTTAGCAATTGTTATTAATTAAGTTCTTTTACTTTTTGCCTAAAGGCCAAGTTGGTATTAGGGGTAATTCCCTATAATCCGATTTGCTTTAAGAGGCCAACACTAGGCAGTGATAACCGGGGTTGTCTCTTCCTGTCAAAGGGTTACGGGCTGTGTCTTTTCAATGGTTAAGAACACGGGAGCCATGTCTCGCTCTGTTAATTCTGAGGTACCTTGATAAGAACGGGATGTTCCCTTGTTCTATGTTGGTGGACACGAACGGACCATAGGGGTTGCGGTCTCGTGGATCTTCGGCGCAATGGGTCTGCTGCGGTGTATCTGTAAGTTTGTCACGGCTTTTGAGAGAGGTCCGGTGTGACGGTTATTAGTGACAAATGGGAATACTCCAAAATTTTATAACCTCTTCAATCATGTGTACTTATCGGGAATAGGACGGGTACAACAGTAGATTGCAGTGCATGGCAAGGGTTCGAAACCGTGAAACTGGATAAGACGGCTTGATTTGGAACATATGTAGTATGGGATGCATGCGTATCCAGAGTCCTGCTGACATTAGATTAAGTGCATTTGTTTCTGTACTTTGTATTATGCATTAGACTTCAGGTCATGGCATGCACGGACACTAGAAAATTAAGATGCATGTTTCCTTTTCCATTCAAGATGGTTTGTAGGTGTGCGAGTTGGAGATCGCTGCTATTATCAGCATTGCGTCAGTATACATACTGACGTGCCCACTCAATTACGTGCTGGAAACTGGATCAGGAATGCGTGCATCCAAGTGGATGTGCAGTGTACTTACCTACCATTCGAGCAGGTGCATAAATATCAGAATCGCACAGCAGAAGACTCAAGCCGGAGGGCATGTCCCAGCGAAGCAGATTGACTACTCAGTTGAGTTCTCACAGTGATCAGTCGATTACTATTTTGGAAGACAGCTGATAGCATTACAAGTGGAGTCTATAAATATTTTTTAATAAGTTGTAATGAGTTAATGTAATTTGTATTCCTTGTTAAGAAACAAGATACGTTTGTAATTAATAATGTAATGAATTTATTTTGGCAATAAAAGTTTTTAAATTTCCATGTTATTACTGTGTTAAGATGCATTCGAAGGAAAAGATTCTGGTTTGTGTCACGGATTTCCGGTAGTGGGATCCGGGGCGATACAAATGTAAATGAGGCTATTGGGTTAGCTCGAGGATTCGAGGAAAAGATAGCTTGTATGAAGAGGAGTTATAAACCCCATTTGTACCCAAACCCTACTTGCTACTACTGTAGCTCCTACTAAGGCCCTAAATTCTTACCCACACTAGTAACACATACCCTACATCCAATGCAAGCATCCAATTTTAATTCATACCCTGCATCCAATTCAGCATCCAATTTTGTACCTCGTAGTTTGAACATTTAGGAGATGAGGGAGAGAAAAGCTAGGGGTTAATATGTTTTAACTGTGATGAGAAATACACTCAAAGCCATATTTGCAAGACTCAAAAATTCTATTTCCTTGAAAGGTTTGGAGGAGAAAAAGGGTGAAGAAGCTGCATTCGAGGCTGTCCAAGCTGAAGAACCTCTCCCAACTACTCTGCAAAAACCAATCCAATCTACTAATTAACCAGAAATCTCCTTTCATGCACTAGTATGCACACAAGTGTACCTTCAAACAATGAGAGTAAAGGGAAAAATCAATGACAGAGAAGTCAATATTCTTATTGATACTGGGTCTATGCATAATTACTTGGACCCTCAAACTGCAATTAAACCCAATCTACAAATCATGAAGGAGCCTCGTTATAAAGTCACAGTAGAAAATGGCCAGATTATGTACAACGAAGGAAAAGTGGATAAAGTTAGTTTCATGGTACAGGGAGCTAGCTTACAAGCTAAACTGTTACTTTTGCCCTTAGGTCCTGCCCAAATGGTGTTGGGGGCACACTGGTTGTGATCTTTGGGTCCTATAACAATGGATTTTAGTATCATGACCATGGATTTCAGGGTTGATGGAGTGATGAGGAGGTTACAAGGCATTATTAATCCACAACTTCAATTCTTGGAAGCTAGAGAATTGTCACGAATGGGCAATGTGGTCCGCCAAGGATATATGATTCAAGTTCAGAGCATTGTAAGCAGTGAAGAAGAGTACAAATTCAACATTGTGCACCCCTGTAGCTGATAAGGTGAAGAGGGTCCTACAAGAATTTCCTGAGGTGTTTACTGATCAAATGAGCCTACCTCCACCAAGAGAAGTGGATCATCAGATTCCCTTAGTTGAGGGCCAGAAGCCTGTATGTATAAGGCCCTACAAGCACCCCTACTACCACAATAATGAGATTGAAAAGCAAGTCGAGGAAATGCTTTCATCTGGTTATATCAGACCAAGTAACAGCCCGTATGCTTCACCAGTCATCCTTGTTAAAAATTCTGATGGGAGTTGGCGTATGTGTGTAGATTATAGAGCTCTAAACAATCAAACTATCAAGGCTCAGTTTTCGATTCCCGTGATAAATGAGCTGCTTGATGAGTTAAATGGTGCAAGGTATTTCTCTAAGATAGACTTGAAGTCTGGTTACTATCAGATACGAGTGAAGAAGGTTGATATACAAATGCTGCTTTTCAAACTCACCATGACCACTTTGAGTTTTTAATGATGCCATTTGGGCTCACCAATGTGCCTGCGACTTTCCAGAGTCTCTTGAATGAGGTGTTTAAGAAGTATCTGAGAAAGTTTGTTTTAGTTTTATTCGATGTCATACTCATCTATAGTCGTACTTGGGAAATCCATTTATAGCACTTGAAACTAGCTTTGGCTGTGTTGTGCTCTAATAAGCTGGTTTCCAAGGAGAGAAAATGTATTTTTTGGCAAGGAAAAAGTCGGCTACTTGGGGCATATCATAAGTGCGGATGGAACCTCTGTTGATTCTAGAAACATTTGTGCAGTGGAGAGTTGGCCAGTGCTCAAATCAGTGAAAGAGTTGCGGGGATTTTTTTAGTTTGGTAAGGTATTATAAAAGATTTGTCAAAAATTATGGAGGTATATCTTTTCCCCTCACTCAATTATTGAAGAAGCATGCATTCAAATGGTCCTCAACGGCCACCAATGCATTTGAAGCTCTCAAGAAAGCAATGACCACCACTTCAGTGTTAAAGCCTCCAGATTTTTCCAAACCATTTGTTGTGGAGACAGATGCTTCCCAAGAGGGAATAGGAGTTGTGCTCATGCAACAGTCACACCCAATAACATATATGAGCAAGGGGTTGAAAGGTAAGGCTCTAGTATTATCTACTTATGAGAAAGAAGCCTTGGCTGTTTTGCTAGCCATCAAGCAATTGAGGTAGTACCTTTTGGGCAACACTTTGTCATTAAAACGGACCAGTGGAGCATCAAATATATTCTTGATCAGCGTATCAACACTGAGATTCAAGAAAAGTGGCTATGGAAATTGTTGGGTTTTTTTATTTCATTGTCTAGTATAAGAAGGGAGTAGATAATTAAGTTGCTGATGGCCTATCAAGGAGAGAAGGTCACAAGACACTTGCTGAGAAATTACTTTTGTGGTCCCATAATAGATGGAAGAAATCAAGCAAATGGTGATGCATGAACCTAACTTTCCCTCACTGCAAGAGAAGCTGCAAGGTGGGATACTGGATAGTGCTCAATACAAAAATTTGAATGGAATTTGGTACTACAAGAGGAAAATATTGATCAGTTCTACTGCGGAGGTGTGGAATTGATTTTTTATGATCATCATGCTACAAGTGAAGGGGGGCATTCAGGGTTCCATAAAATCTTGCAAAGAATTAAGCGTGCATTTGTTTGGGAGGGAATGAGCAGAGACATTAAAGGGATTATTAAAGAATGCCTCATCTGTCAACAAAACAAACATGCGACGATGCTACCTGCTGGATTGTTACATCCATTACCCAACCCAAATAGAGTATGGAAGGACATATCAATTGATTTTGTCGAACGGATTCCCAAAAGTGGGGAAAGTATGTTGTTGTGGTTGTGGTGGACCGCCTCACCAAATATGCACATTTCATTGGCCTCTCCTACCCTTATACTCCACATTTATTCGTTTAAGCCTTTTGTTAAAAATGTGTACAAGCTTCATGGTATGCCTAGGAGCATTGTCAGCGACCAAGACCCTATTTTCATTAGCAAATTCTGGCAAGAATCTTTCAAATTACAATGTTGTAAGTTCAACTGGTCGACTGCATACCATCCTCAAAGTGATGGCCAGACTGAGGTGGTTAATAAGGCTTTGGAAATGTATCTAAGGAGATTTTGTAGGAAAAAAGCTACAGAGTGAGCAAGTGGCTTGCGTGGGCAGAATTTTTGTACTGTACATGCTGGCATGTGTCAACAGGGTTAACTCCCTTTGAGGGTGTTTACTGTTAGGTTTCAAAGGTAATCTCATATTAAATACACAGAAGAAAAAATTAAAATAAGTATCAAAACCTAGCCATAGATCCATGCGAAAAACATAAATCATGTTTAGAAGTTATACCTTAAAGATGGATCTGCCATCTCCATAATATGCCAATCACAACACTGCAATATTATGGTGCCTCTACGGTATCCACACGAACATATCAAATCAAGCTTTCCCTCATGCTGCGGTGATAGCTGCGGGAATGGGATGTTCCTCACGATATTTCTCTCTCACAATTTCTATGATGGCAAGAGTTTTTCTCATACATTTTTTTTTCATAGAAATATATCATATATATAGGTGCAAAAAAAACAACCCTAAGTGAGTGGTGAGAAGGTTGGGCTTACAATCTAACCTGGGTCAGGTTTGTGTGTAGGCCTTCCAAATTTAGTTCACCATTTAATCTAATTAATTACCCAACCATTTTAGGAGTCCAAGTCTTACTAGAATTCCTAATTAAATTCATTTCATGAATTTAAATCCAATTTCAATCCATTCTAAGTGTGTGACCCTATAGGTTTCTATTACGTTGACAGGTAATACTAAAATCATATTCGAGTATTACAAACAGTGAGCGGTATCTAGGAATACATCACTGCTACTCAAGTAACGGGAATATCAGTGATTTGAAAACCTATCCGTGACCAATGTTACCATATAGTCTAGTCTATTTGTTTAGATATCTTAGTTGACCACAAGGCATACAACATGTCACCCTTGTATAGTTCGATTTTTTGGTTTCTTGATGTCCAAGTAGACTTACTAAAACAAATGAGATCAATATCTCATATTGACTCATTTGTGCACGGCCATGCATTTTGCAATCTCACTCAATCAAGGGGCCCGTAGATATCGCTCATGTTATGTAAGAGGAACAAATCCTATCAAGTCACTCACATTCCCTCCGCATGATTTGTAGTATATCCAATAGTCGACTTTATAATCACCTTATTACAGGCAACATTTGACGACATTAAACATATAACTTCTCATGTAAGGAACCGTAATGACTTCAAGTCAAAGGACTACGTACACCATGGTCACTGTGAGAACTGCTTATGACACTCACGTAACGATCCATGCAGCATTCTCATGTAGGTCAGTCCAGTACATTATTACCCTAATATCTACCCATGTGAAAACTTGATATCTCATATCCATGACCCTTGAGATATGATCATCAGTTTACGCACATACTAGTCTCTATATATTAATGTTATCCTAATTCACAATAATGTTTGATATGGACATTTAAGAATATTGTTCTGATTAAAACCAACAGGATCTCACAATCAAGTCATGCACTTGATATGTTACACCCCGGATTGTACGATTCCTGAATATATATATATATGTATGTATATTGTCCGTATGCGTGCACATGATTGCATTGTTTTGAGTTGATTTTTCTATCATTGTGTATGGTTAGGGTTACAGGACGGTTCATGGGAGGATTGCGTTCTAAAAGATGCACGAGAACGAGGAGGACCGATAATAGTATAAATACTAGTTTTCGGTACGACGCCTATGCAAATATAACACTGTATGATACTACAGTGGATATATATTGCGTACGTTCGATAAATCTCTCGTCTTGCACTCGAAAGGACCCATTTAAACTAAAATGGGCAGCCAACACAATTAACCACAAAACCATGGGCTAAGCCATGGTTTTGCCTTCAAAACCACCCTACCACCTATCCTACTACCCCCTAGGATCCGGCCCACTTCTCCCCCTCTTTTCTCCTTAATTCCTCCATCAAAAACCCCCTCTTTCCACCTCTCTTGCTCTGGAATATCAGAACTCTACTAAGGAAAAAAGAAGAGAAGGAGAGAAAGAAGAGAGGTTGAAGAAGGGACTCAAGGAAGGATTCTCAAGGGTAGTAGCACAAGGAAATCAATCCCTTTACAGCAACTAAGGGTGGGGAGTTATTCAAAACCTTTCTTTAAGTTTCTTAATTAAATTCTTGCATTCATGTGTGGTAGTAAGTGCTAGGATGAATAGTTAAGAAGTTGAAAGATGAAATCAGAAACTGGAACTAGAACTTGATCAGAATGCTATTTTTCTAGATTTTTCCGAGAGCAAACCACAAGGAATTAGACCATGAAATTTTTATAGATTGTTCTTTTATAGGTGTAGATGGTTCAAGATTTATTTCGGATTTTTTTGAGGATTTTTGATATTTTAATTAATTCGAATGGTAGAACTGTGTCGTAAGGCAGAATCAGCAGTTGGTTAACAGGATGACTGCTGTTGTTGGAATTTTCCTAATTTATTGGAGAATGTTCTTGATCTGAAATTTTTACAATGTATTTCTACATGCATACAAAATTCTATAAAAAAATTAGGGAAATGTTTGGATAAATTTATAAGCTTGATAAAAATTTATCTTTAAACAGTAGCTGGAGTTGAACTGAAGAACATGATGCTTTCTGTGCTAAATTGAATTATGTAGAACTCAGTGTATACTTGGAGTTTTAACATGAAACCTTTTGCATGTTGTTTACTTTGATCTCTAGTTTCATCACTGTAAATTTTGTATCATTTAGATGAGTATGGGATTTATTATAATTTTATTAGCATGCACCATGCTGGTTTCAGTCAATTTGGATACCCTGTAGAGATTGGACATTTGAGGCTCATTAAGAGCACAATTTGAGAAACTGATTCATTAGAGATTTGTAGTAGACACCAAGATCATTGCAGCAAGACCTATTTGAGGTGATTCTAGTAAAGGTTTGATTTACTGTGATTTTTGTAATACTGGACAGAGACCAAGAATGGATCTGAGTGCTCTGATTTAGAAAGACCTATTGTGTGACTTGGTACATTTGGGAGAGATGTGTGTTTTAGGGTGATCTATGGGTATATTTTGGACTCATGACCAACTAGAGAGTTGTTGAGGACACCCAAACCCTTCTATAGAACTTGGGTTGGGGACATTCTGATGAGTGAGTAGTATTTTGTGCTACCGGTAAGGTGCAGCCTGTGTATAGGGAATACACAGGCTGAAGCTTGAGAGGCTATTTTGAGAACCTAGATGATGGAATTTGAGTTTATGATCAACTAGAAAGTTGTAGCCTAGGTTCTTACCTTTCCGGATTAGGCTCTTACACTCCAATCGGAGTTGTATCGAGAAAGTTATGACCATTTTAAGATTCGAGCAGAAACCCTGTAGGTTGCTTAGTCTGGAGTGTTGACTAGGTATTGTGAGGACATTTCCCTTGTGTACTATTAGAGTTGATAACTATTGTCTAGGGGTGTTGGTATCTGTTGTTGGTGTTGTTGACTCCCATAATGGGTGTGGGACTCAAGTTAGTCACTAGGGTAAAGGATACCCTGTATCTGTCGACCCTAAGTTATAAACTTTCGCCGAAGCGTAGGACATCTGAGCCATGCCATTGAGATATGTTCATAGCCCGGGTCAGGGGTGAACATACATTCACAGCTGGGGTAGCGACGAATGTAGGCCGTAATGCTAGACAATTCCAAGCCGGGGAAGAGGCAAACCAGACCGATATCGCCAGGGCCAGAGGTCGATAAACGAGTGGAAAGCAATCTTATCTTTTACCCAAGTGATAGAGTAAGGCTGGGATTAGAATGACATATTAAGGGGTTGGGAATTTGCATTAGTCCTAGCAGACCATAGTCGGTGTTGTACCTTCCAGTTGTAGGGATACGTTTTCGGCACTCATGAGTGAGTTCTCGGCTCGTATCTCGATCTGTTAATTTCCAAAGTTTTGCCGGAGTAAGGTACGGGAGACTAGGAGGATTTGACCTCCGGAGGCGCTCACGTTCCTATGCACGTGGGTTTTGTTGTTTGTTTTGGTATATATATATAGTTCATAACCCGGAGTAGGGGTGAACACACATGCGTCAGTCCATAGCCCGGGTAAGGGGTGGACATGGGAAATTACACGGTCTTGCGATCGGATTTAATGCAGCTTTCGGAAGAGGTCTGTACTCGGGTACCAAGTGGCGGCTATGACCACCACTTAGGTACTACAGTGGCGGAACTAGAACGACCAGCTGCAACCTCCTTAGGCGACGGACAATCTTTTGGGAACTGGTTGAGTACAAGAGTAGGATGCATGGCGAGGGTTTGAATCCCTGAACTGTGGAGAAAGAAGGCTAGATTTGGGGGCGTATGTAGTATGGGATGCATTCATGCTCCAAAGTCTTGCTTGCATTAGAATCAGGCATGTGAATTGCTGCATCTAGTCATAGGGTCATGGCATACCACTGCACTAGAACCCGAATCCATTAAACCCTTGTTTTGGCACATCACTTTTCTCTTTTGCATAAAATTATGGTTGTGATTGAATTTTAGAGGATCGCTGTTATCATCATCTTTGCATCAGTCGAAGTACTGACGTTCCCCACCTTGTAGGTATCCGGAGCCAATCTACAGGAACTACAGAGCTCAAGTTGGTCCAAGGATCCAAGGGACATATGCAAGTGCTGTTATATTGTTGTAAATCTTGTAATTTTTTTTTTTGGACATTGTAACACTTATAAATGTAACATTTATATGGAATAAATGTTTTAAATTTTTCTGTAGTTTCTGTGATTGTGGCTATTTTGAAGTTCGACTCCTGGAGTAGGGTCTCAGGTTCCCGGTATGGGGATTTGGGGTGCTACAGAAGTTGGTATCAGTGCAGAATTCAAATATTAGTCCAAGATAGCAGGAGAATTAGACTTAGATGTATAGCAAGAGTTGGGTTTAGTCAGATAGCTGATGGTTATAATTCATATTGTTGCTTTTACAACTTATGACTTATAATTTTTCTGTATCTGGACTAATTTCCATATTTTCTCTTGCAGATGCCGAGCTTGGACAATGGACACTCGAATGGATGGTCCGATGGACATGGTTCTGCACCCCCACTTCCACCTCCACCCCCACAGCCCACGACCATAGTACAAGTTATCACCATGTTGTCCCAAGAGCTGGCTGCCTACAAATGGAGCCACGGACAGCTAGAGGATCACAGGCGTTGATAACCGCCGAAAGGACAGTGGCCAAGCTAGAGAGGGCCAAGAGGAAATGGAAGAAATGGGTAGTACTTCTGAAGCACCGGTACGAGGAAAGGCTGGGTCAGCTGCAGAGCAGATATCTGGCACTGAGGACTCAGGTCTGCGATATGCATGATCTGTTAGACCGTATGACTGCCGGGGATAGCTCCGAGGTTGGCGACTCGCCAGGAGCAGGAGAACAGTGACCTCCCCTAGTGTTGTAGGATTTCTTTTGATGTGTATAGATGACAACCTTTTTGAATAGCTAGGCTAACATGCTATTGTTTTGAAGGGTGTAGTATGAACCCATGTGATGATGATGATGTGATTATATGTTGACAAATCATTGTAAAAACTTTTTGAAATGAATGAAACTAGTATGTTTTGACCAATGCTGGTGTGTTATGGGGTTTTGCATTACGATTGTTGGTTGATGATGTCTGTATTAGCTTTCAGATGGCTGGAAGGACTAGAAGCAACCGGAGTGACCAGACTGAAGCAGAAGGCAGTGGAGCCAACAGTACTGGCCTTGATGTAAGGGAAGAATTTACTCGGATATATCAGATGATTGGAGCATTTGTGGAGGCTAACAGAAACCAAGCCCCGCCACAAAGAGCACCAGGAGTTGCGGTGAATACTGATCCAGTGAATATGGTGAAATCATTTAGGAGGATGAAACTAACAGTCTTCGAAGGACAGGCCAATCCCACAGCTTCTGACGACTGGATACGTCAGGTGGAGGCAGTGTTTGAGGTACTGATGACTCCCGAAGACAGCAAGGTACGTCTAGCCACAATCTTGCTAGAGAAGGATGCTGGAGTTTGGTGGCAGTCTGTGAAAGATGGTCTTAGAGAAGGACAGATCACTTGGGAAGATTTCCTTGAGGAATTCCGAAAGCACTATTTCCCTTTAGATGTGCAAGAGGAGAAAGCAATGGAGTTCCATGGCTTGAAGCAAGGAAATATGTCCGTCAGAGAATATGAGACGAAGTTTTCTCAGTTATCGAGGTATGCGCCGGAGATGGTCCAGGAGGAAGTGAAGAAGGCCCAGAGGTTTGAGCAAGGGCTTAGGCCTGGACTGAGATCGAAGATGGTTCCCTTGGGCATTCGCCGATTCGACAAGCTGGTAAGAAGAGCTGCAGCGACAAAGGCAGATATGAATCAGAATTAGGGAAGGACAGAGTTCTGGAACAAAGGGAAGAGATCTACCCAGCATCAAAGTTCAAGAAGCTAGGCAAGGGCCAGAAGTTTCGGAAAGTCAGTACCAATACGGGAGAATTCAAGCCCGGAAGTTGCTATCACTGTGGAAAGCAGGGACACTTTGTGGATCGATGCCCCAGGAAGAATGCAGTGAAATGTTTCCAGTGTGGACAAGAAGGGCATATCAAGTCAAGATGTCCCGAAACTGCAAGGAATAGCCACAGGGCAGGGTCGGGAGCAACCGACAAAGGGAAAAAGCCTATGCATCAAGGAAGAGTGTTCGCCTTAACCAAGAAGGATGCTGAAGAAGATGGAAGGGTAATTACTGGTATGTAAGCAAATGGTGTATAAGTTCTAAAGTTGTATTTTGGTTTTTGGAAGTTGATGGATGATGTACTGTTGTAACAAGACATATATATATATATATATATATATATATATATATATATATATATATATATATATATATATATATATATATATGGAATTTTGACTACGGTCTTGTTTGATAGTGGATTGACTCATTCTTTTGTGTCAAAATATTTCTCGAGAAAATTAAGATGCACCAAAAGGCAGTCCCAGAGTTAGCTTTGACGGTAGCTATGCCGTAAGGGGTAATCCTTACTACAAATCTATGCTATATGGGATGTAAGCTCCAGATTAACGGAGAAACCCTAAGTATCGATTTGTTGGAGTTGGGTTTTGCCGGAACAGATGTCATTATTGGTATGGATTGGATGTCGAGGCACAAGGCAAGCATTGACTGCAAGGAGAAGGAGATAGTCATCTCAGCTGAAGGAGTGGAACTTGTATTCCACGGGGAGCAGAGATCGAAAGCAGTGACTTTCGCAACTGCTAGTGAAGTACGGGTACCAGAAGAGGTGAACAAGATACCAGTGGTGAGAAATTTTCCACTTGTATTCTTGGAGGATTTACCTGGAATTTCCCCACACTGTGATGTCGATTTTAGCATCACAGTTCAACTAGGTAGCTCTCCAGTATCCAAAGCACCCTATCGAAGGGCACCAGTATAGCAGAATGAGGTCAAGAAACAGATTGAAGAGTACTTGCAGAAGGGAATTGTCAGACCAAGTGCATCACCTTGGGGAGCACCAGTATTTCTTGTTAAGAAGAAGGAAGGGTCATCTAGGATGTGTATTGATTATCGGAAATTGAATAAAGTCACTATTTGGAACAAGTAGTCAATTCCTAGGATCGACGATTTGTTAGATCAGCTTCAGGGAGCAACAGTATTTTCCAAGATTGATCTATGGTCCGGATATCATCAAGTGCAAGTCAAGGAAGAGGATGTACCTAAGACAACTTTTCAAACTCGACATGGACACCATGAATTCTTGGTAATGCCGTTTGGAGTGACTAACGCTCTAGCAATCTTCATGAACTTGATGAACAGGATTCTACGTCCGTTTATTGACTCATTTGTCGTGGTCTTCATCGACGACATTTTGGTATATTCAAGGACAGAAGAGGAGCATGCTGAACATCTGACAGCAGTCTTGAGCAAGCTACAAGAGCATCAGTTGTATGCCAAATTATCTAAGTGTGAGTTCTGAAAATCGGAAGTTGCATTCCTAGGCCATATCCATTCTAAGGAGGGAATGGCAACGGATCCTCAGAAGATAGAAGTGGTCAAGAGATGGCCACAGCCAAAGACAGTGAAAGAAGTAAGGAGTTTTCTGGGTATGACTGGATATTATCAGAAGTTTATCAAAAATTATGCAAGGATAGCTATACCCCTTACAGCCTTGACCAAGAAGAACCAAAGTTTCAACTAGACAGAGAACTATGAAGGAAGTTTTCAGGAACTAAAGAACTGTTTGATCTCCGCACCTATATTGGTTTTACCTCAGGAGGACAAGGACTACGTCATCTACAGTGATGCATCGTATTTGGGGTTCGGGTGTGTGTTGATGTAGGAGGGCAAGGTTATAGCTTATGGTTCAAGACAGCTACAGCCACACGAGAAGAATTATCCGACCCATGATTTGGAACTCGCAGCCATAATCTTTGCTTTGAAATCATAGAGACATTATATCTACGGAGCAAGGGTGGAAATATACACTGATCATAAGAGCTTGAAGTATATCTACCAGCAGAAGGATCTCAACTTAAGGCAGAGGAGATGGTTGGAAGTACTCGAAGACATCAGGCCTGAGATTATATATCATCCAGGGAAAGCCAACGTGGTAGCGGATGTGCTCAGTAGGAAGAGGAGTGTGGCTACATTGGTAGCGACCCGGAGGGAGCTAGATGAAGAGATCAGGCAGGCAGACATTGAAGTGGTTACACAACACTTGAGTGCAGTTTTGGCACAGTTGGTGTTACGACCAAGCTTGAATAAGCAAGTGAAAAAGGCTCAGACTGAAGATCCAGAGATGGAAGACATGAAGAAGCAAGTGCAAGAAGGAAAATTGCCCGAATTCAGTATAAGAGAAGGTTCACTTTGGTTTGGTAACAGACTATGTGTACCAAAGGATGAGGAGTTAAGGGAAGACATCATGAAGGAAGCTCAGTACACATTACATGCAATTCACCCCGGAAGCACCAAGATGTATTATGATGTAAAGCAGCACTATTGGTTGTCAGGGATGAAGCGAGATATAGCAGAGTTCCTCGCCAAATGTCTGACATGCCAACAAGTTAAGGTCGAAAATCAGAAACCAGGAGGATTGTTACAGCCTTTACCCATTCTAGAATGGAAATGGGAGAACATCAGTATTGATTTTATCACTGGATTACCCAGGAGCCCTAAAGGAAATGACTCAATATGGGTGATTGTGGATCGATTGACAAAGTTAGCACATTTTCTTTCAATAACGACGACCTGGAAAGTCGAGAAGTTGGCCGAGGTCTACATTGAGAATGTAGTAAAGCTACATGGAGTGCCAGTATCGATAGTATCCGACCGAGATGCAAGATTTACATCTCGATTCTGGCAAAGCCTACAGTCAGCATTGGGAACTAGAACAGACTTCAGCACAGCTTTTCCCATAGACTGATGGACAGACAGAGAGAGTCAACAGAATTCTTGAGGACATGTTGCGGGCATGCATTTTGGACTTCGGAGGAAGTTGGGAGAAATACTTAGCCTTGGTAGAGTTTGCTTATAATAACAGCTATCAGGCAAGCATTGGCATGGCCCCGTATGAAGCTTTGTATGGATAAAGATGTCGAACACCAGTTTGTTGGTTCGAGGTAGGAGAACGGCAGATGTATGGGCCAGAAATCGTATAGAAAACGTCGGAACAGATCGAGCTTATTCAAAAAAGGCTTCAAGGAGCACAAAACAGGCAGAAGAGCTATGCGGACAACTGCCGAAGAGAGTTAGAATTTGGGGAAGGTGACTCCGTATTTCTCAAGGTGTCGCCGACAAAAGGAATTATCAGATTCGGAAAAGGTGGGAAGTTAGTTCAGAGATATATTGGACCATACAAGATTCTAAAAAGGATTGGTAGGATGGCTTATAAGTTGGAGCTACCGGCCGAGTTATCTCAAGTGCATGATATGTTCCACGTCTCTATGCTACGGAAGTATGTGCCGGATTCAAGCCATCGGTTGCTAGAGGTTCCAAAGGATTTACAGATAGATCTTTCCTGAAGAGAGCAACCAGTCGGGATACTTGATCATTAGGACAAGGTACTAAGAAACAAGGTCATCCCGATGGTCAAAGTTCTCTAGAAGAACCAGTTCGTGGAAGAAGCCATGTGGGAGCCGGAGAGCCGCATGAAGGCTTTGTATCCGGATTTGTTTAAGTGTTTCCTGTTTTTATTTGTTCTTCTTTTCTCCCACTAGGAACGTTCTGGGGACAGAACGACTCTAAAGAGGGAGTGATGTAACACCCCGGATTCTACGATACCTGAATATATATATATGTATGTATATTGTCCGTATGCGTGCACATGATTGCAGTGTTTTGAGTTGATTTTGCTATCATGGTGTGTGGTTAGGTTTACGGAATGGTTCATGGAAAGATTGTGTTCTAAAAGATGCACGAGAACGAGGAGAACCGATACTAATATAAACACTTGTTTTCGGTACGATGCCTATGCAAATATAACACTGTATGATAATACAGTGGATATATATTGCGTACGCTCGATAAACCTCTCTTCTCACACTCGAAGGGACCCATTTAAACTAAAATGGGCAGCCAACACAATCAACCACAAAACCATGGGCTAAGCCATGGTTTTGCCTTCAAAACCACCCTACCACCTATCCTACTACCCCCTAAGATCCGGCCCACTTCTCCCCCTCTTTTCTCCTTCATTCTTCCATAAAAAAACCCCCCTTTCCACCTCTCTTGCTCAGGAATTTCAGAACTCTACTATGGAAAAAAGAAGAGAAGGAGAGAAAGAAGAGAGGTTGAAGAAGGGACTCAAGGAAGGATTCTCAAGGGTAGAAGCACAAGGAAATCAATCCCTCTACAACAACTAAGGGTGGGGAGTTATTCTAAACCTTTCTCTATGTTTCTTAATTAAATTCTTTCATGCGTGTGTGGTAGTAAGTGCTAGAATGAATAGTTAAGAAGTTGAAAGATGAAATCAGAAACTGGAACTAGAACTTGATCAGAATGCTATTTTTCTAGATTTTTCCGAGAGCAAACCATAAGGAATTAGACCATGAAATTTTTAGAGATTGTTCTTATATAGGTGTAGATGGTTCAAGATTTATTTCGGTTTTCTGAGGAAGTTTGATATTTTAATAAATCGAATGGTAGAACTGTGTCGTAAGGCAGAATAAACAGTTGGTTAACAGGATGACTGCTGTTGTTGGAATTTTCCTAATTTATTGGAGAATGTTCTTGATCTTAAATTTTTACACTGTATTCCTACATGCATCTAGATTCTATAAAAAAATCAGAGAAATGTTTGGATGAATTTATAGGCTTGATAAAAATTGATCTTTAAACAGTAGCTGGAGTTGAACTGAAGAACATGAAGACTTTCTGTGCTATATTGAATTATGTAGAACTCAGTGTATACTTGAAGTTTTAACATGAAACCATTTGCATGTTGTTCACTATGATCTCTAGTTTTATCACTGTAAATTTTGTATCATTTGGATGAGTATGGGATTTAATATGATTTATTACAATGCACTATGCTGGTTTCAGTCAATTTGGATACCCTGTAGAGATTGGACATTTGAGGCTCATTAAGAGCACAATTTGAGAAACTGATTCATTAGATATTTGTAGTAGACACCAGGATCTTTCCAACAAGACCTATTTGAGGTGATTCCAGTAAAGTGTTGATTTACTGTGATTTTTGTAACACTGGACAGAGACCAAGAATGGATCTCAGTGCTCTGATTTAGAAATACCTATTGTGACTTGGTACATTTGTGAGAGATGTGTGTGTTAGGGTGATTTATGGGTATATTTTGAACTCATGACCAACGAGAGAGTTGTTGAGGACACCCACACCCTTCTATATAACTTGGGTTTGTGACATTCTGATGAGTGAGTAGTATTTTGTACTACCGATAAGGTGCAGCCCGTGTATAGGGAATACACAGGCTGAGGCTTGAGAAGCTATTTTGAGAACCTAGATGATGGAATTTGAGTTTATGATCAACTAAAAAGTTGTAGCCTAAGTTCTTACCTTTCCGGATTGGGCCCGTACACTACAATCGGAGTTGTATCGAGGAAGTTATGACCATTTTAAGATTCGGGCAGAAACCCCGTAGGTTGCTTAGTCTGGAGTGTTGACTAGGTATTGTGAGGACATTTTCCTTGTATACTATTAGAGTTGATAACTCTTGTCTAGGGGTGTTGGTATCTGTTGTTGGTGTTGTTGACTCCCATAATGGGTGTGTGACTCGAGTTAGTCACTAGGGTAAGGGATACCCTGCATCTGTCGACCCTAAGTTATAAACTTCTGCCGAAGCGTAGGACATCCGAGCCGTGCCATTGAGATAAGTTCATAGCTCGGGTCAGGGGTGAACATACATTCACAGCCGGGGTAGCGGCGAATGTAGGCCGTAATGCTGGACAATTCCAAGCCGGGGAAGAGGCAAACCGGACCGGTATCACCAGGGTCAGAGGTCGATAAACAAGTGGAAAGCAATCTTATCTTTTACCCAAGTGATAGAGTAAGACTGGGATTAGAATGACATATTAAGGGGTTGGGAATTTGCATTAGTCCTAGCAGACCATAGTCGGTGTTGTACCTTCCAGTCGTAGGGATACGTTTTCGGCACTCATGAGTGAGTCCTCGGCTCGTATCTCGATCTGTTAATTCCCAAAGTTTTGCCAGAGTAAGGTACGGGAGGCTAGGAGGATTTGACCTCCCGAGGTGCTCACGTTCCTATGCACGTTGGCTATGGACTATATATATAGTCCATAGCCCGGGTAAGGGGTGGACATGGGGAATCACACGGTCTTGCGACCGGATTCAATGCGTCTTTCTGAAGAGGTCCGTACGCGGGTACCAAGTGGCGGCTACGACCACCACTTAGGCACTGCAGTGGCAGAACTAGACCGACCAGCTGCAACTTCCTTGAGCGACGGACAATCTATTGGGAACTGGTTGAGTACAAGAGTAGGATGCATGGCGAGGGTTCGAATCCCTGAACTGTGGAGAAAGACGGCTAGATTTGGGGGCGTATGTAGTATGGGATGTATTCGTGCTCCAAAGTCTTGCTTGCATTAGAATCAGGCATGTGAATTACTGCATCTAGTCATAGGGTCATGGCATACCACTGCACTAGAACCCGAATCCATTAAACCCTTGTTTTGGCACATCACTTTTCTCTTTTGTATAAAATTGTGATTGTGATTGAATTTTAGAGGATCGCTGTTATCATCAGCTTTGCGTCAGTCGAAGTACTGACGTTCCCCACCTTGTAAGTATTCGGAGCCGATCTACAGTTACTACAGAGCTCAGGTTGGTCCAAGGATCCAAGGGACATATGCAAGTGCTGTTATATTGTTGTAAATCTTATAATTTTTATTTGGACATTGTAACACTTGTAAATGTAACATTTATATGGAATAAAAGTTTTAAATTTTCTCGTACTTTCTGTGATTGTGGCTATTTTGAAGTTCGACTCCTGGAGTAGGGTCTCAAGTTCCCGGTATGGGGATTTGGGGCGCTACATGATATCCCATGGTATTGAAGCTACTATTCTAAGGACTTTATTATATTCATTTAATCACAATCAACAACACAATAAATGAAATGCCTCATATATGAAATAAATGTCATGATACAATGTAAACTAGTAATGTCAATACACGACTGGCCTCTAAGGCATACACCAATATTTACGGCAGACCACCTCCTACCCTTCTGCACTACACCCGAGGGAAATCCATTCTGCCTTTTGAAGAAGAATTGTTATCTCGTGACACCATCTTAAAGTTACTCAAGGATAACATCACGGTTGCTCAAAATCATATGAAGGTATTTGCTGATAAAAGAAGGACTGAAAGGGTCTTTGAGGTTGTGGATCTAGTCTTTCTCAAGCTCCAACCATATAGACAAGCATCAGTAAAGAACTCTTCTCAGAAATTGTCTTCAAGGTTCTTTTGGCCCTATCGTGAGTTAGAGAAGATTGGAACAGTAGCCTATCGACTGTAGTTACCATCAGATGCTGCAATTCATCCAGTTTTCCACGTTTCTAAGCTTAAGAAATGTCATGGAAATCACCTTCCTAATATGTCAATTGGATTTCCTCACTGGTGGGTCAATGACTCTCCGACAAATGAACCAAAAGCGATACTGGATCATAGGGTGTTTTAGAAGCAGAATAGAGTGGGGATTCAATTGTTGATTAAATGAAAAAATTCTAGTTTGGACTGTGCATCATGGGTTGATGTGGATGAGTTCCACACCAAATTCCCAGTTTTTGAACTTGGGGCAAGTTCATTTTTAAAAGGGGGGGAGGGGAGGAGGGAGTTTTCAGGCTCGTCGGCGTGATCCTACATCACCGGAGTACCTGCTGTCATCAGAATAAATGCTTAGTAGAATCGCTAGTTGTTAGTTTGTTTGTTTCCTATTTGTATCAGTTTTTGTTCATGTATCTGGTTTTTTACATGCATACTATATTTTTCTGTCTGATGGGGAGAAGTGGCGGGAAGAGTATGTTTTGCGCTGTGCACGTAAAAATTGTATTTTGTCCTGTAGCGAAACCGCCACAATCTCACCCTATAAATTCCGAGTTGTAATTTTCTTTGAAATATCAATAAAAATCTAATCGTTCTTCCCATCTCCCAAGTCCTAATTCCTCTCAAGCCTCCTCAAATGGCGAGATCCTGATCCAAACCGAGAGGGGGTTTAGCAGGACTTATTATACTGAAATTGAATTCATCTATGGTACAAAATAGTAACTATTGTAGCAAGATTTAGACCACACCTCAAAAATAGGAGTTTAATTTTTGGAAAGGGGTAAGATTTTCATTGTTTTTTATGCATCATCTCATTTTTCCCGAAATCACAATCACAGTTGTTCCTTTTCCTTTTTCTTTGAAAAAAACACATATGAATTCATGTAAAATGAAATATATGACACTAGATCTCCCCAAATACCATAAAATGAGCAAATCTCCTACTTTCTACCAAAAACAACACCATCTTCTTCTCCAAGCTCTTCTGCAGTGGCTTCCCCCACCATTCCCCATCTTTGAAGGACAATTTGTCTTTGTCGTTGACCTCGACGGGGTCGAAATTTGCCTCAACATCACTAAACCTCCACCCAAATCTCATTTATTCATATTCTCAACACTAACCCTCGATTCCATTATATATAAATCCATCTCTGCAATCCCAACACCTCCAATTCATGCTTTATTCAAACCCTTTTAGAGATTTTTTGTCGAGTACATAGATTATATTGGAATTGAGGAGAATTAGAAAGATATTGAGATTTTTACTCGAATAATAGTTCCACACTGAAAAATTAATTAGATGGATAAATGGTTCAATTAGATTACACCATAGACTTCAGTAGGACTTTCTCTTTTCGGGTCATATAAGGTAATGAATAATTTATCAACTATATATCTGGACAATGTGAACCAAGTTTATGGGCATTTAGTAGTTGCAAGTGTTATGTCTTGCCTCCTTAGTGGATTGCAGATATTCTAGACCACTTGAGAATTGTTTAGTCCACACATAAAATTCATGAGTCTCCATACTTTCCATGGCAAGTGTGCAAGGCTCAAGAATGAGAAAGTTTATGTAACGCCTCGAATTTCAAACACAGGTAATTCGTAGCAAAAATATGATCTTTACTTCAATTCCACACAAAAGAAAAGGAATTTAAAAAAAAAATCATTTCAATGTGATTATTTACAATACGCATCAGAAATTTACATATAAGAATTCTAATTTATAACATTCAATATCTTTAATCTCGCAATATCTAATGTCATCCAATTCATCTCCACGTTGCTCGCTAATCGAGTCATGCAACTTGAAAACTATGGGCACGTCAGTTGCTACAACTGACACAATGTTATAATACAGAGATTCTTTAATTTAGCAAACACATACTTGAATGCAAAAAGAATTGTGACTATCCTAATTATGTCAGTGTATGATATGAACTTAATGACTAATGCAGACATTCATGCTACGATGCAATTCTAATGCGCACTTGTTCAGATTCTATGCATCCCATACTACATAGGTCTGAGGGCAAGCCTTAAATGTACTCCTCATTATAGGGTTCAACCCCTCGCTATGCAATACCTAAACCCAATGAATATACTCCAACACGTAATCACGAGTGAGTCGCACCCCCAGGATATTGGATCTTACCGGCCTACCCTTAGCCCACATATAATGGATTTACCGGGCGTATCCTCTGCCACGAAACCCATTAAGTTGATCTCCCGTTACTACGGACCTTACCGGCATACCCCTAGCCCATGTACATGGATTTACCAGGTGTATCCTCAGTCCTGACCATTCCTAGGAACTGCAAGCTCTTTACTGGCCTTTTCGTAGATTGATAGACATACCCCTGGCTTATATACATGGATTTACCAAGCGTATTCCTCGATCTCGAACCCCTATGAGTTGCAAATTCTTTACCAGACATGTTTGTCATTGTTTTTATCATATCTTCTTCTAGTGCCTATCCTTAAGTCCAAAAATAAATAATACAGCTTAGAGCTAGCTTACCTTCCTACCGGACTTAAAACACATCAAGAACGACAGCCTATACTGGCCACTTCTCAAACTTTGATAATTACAAATTTGTCCGTACTCTGGGTCTCGCTCAGCCTCTATAGTCCATACATCTCATATTCAGATATATCCGGGTTATTCTTATCCTCAAAATATAAATTTCTTTCATTGATCTATAAATCTTTTATTTACTTATTTATTTTTTTCAATTCCCTAATCTCAACAATTAGAACACTTCTTGCCCATTATGTTACAATATTCCAATAGGATTTTCACATTGATAAAGCCTTGCCGAATAATACACTTAATTTACTTCTCAAAATAACAATCTTCAACACCATTCTTAACACCAAATAATTCTCTAAATCTTATATAACTATTTCAAATATTTCAAATTTTTATTTGCTTTTAAACGAAACGACAGTGTAATAAACCCAGACAATGAATGGAAACATATCTTCAAAAAATATATTTCTAACAACAAGTTAAATCTTATATATATATATATATATATTTCAAAAATATTCCATTATTGTTTTAAACCCTTCTTCTCGAGAAAGTACATGCATTTATACTCAAAATAATAAATAAAAAGTAAATTGCCCCGTCCAGAATTGAACCCGAACATGGACTATGCCCCAAATTGCACCGTACAACCAAGAAGTCCACTCACTATTTGTGTGGAAAGGCTCACAAAAATATTATAAGTCTCTGTACCCATTTTTCAGAAGTTTTAAAAGAATTTCAGAAAGAAAAGAAGTTCCCAAGGCTCAATCCTTAGACCTCCGACACACCACACTTCACACACAAACCAAACCGGTGAGTCTGTCAAAGGTTCTACATGAATTATTAAGACTAAACCACATTCTGAATTGGTTATGAAATAAAAACAAAAATCAAGATCAATCTGAACTCATGAAAAATCGAACCTGCGACTTAGAGCATTGTACACAGCGCTCGCAGTCGACCGCCAAGTCCAGAATATCACTTCTCGTTCACTGTAAAAATCTTCTCAGAAAAATAAATATAATTTATTGTACTTCACTACAATTACTGTCACTCCCCGCTTCCCAAAAATAAGGAATGCAGGCATGTAACATTGGCCCAGCAAATGACTTGCATCATTCATAAGCTGTTAACTCAACAATATAACAAGAAGCAATACAACTACGCATGCAATGAAAGGATAATCACATGAATAACAATACTTGGAATTTAAGTATGAAATAACCAATTTTGATCTGTCAGAAGTTCTAGAAACTAGACTCCTTCCCGGTTCCAACGCATATTTAAAGTCCAAATTCCGACAACGGTAGCTAGGTCAATTACAGGGTTCTTTATAGGATACAGGTTCTGGCTAGTTATCGATGTTAATTAGTCACAATTATAAAAGCAGTAAATATTCATTTCAAAAATCAGAAGAAAAAAAATTTAATAACCTTAAGCATGTTAACTATCAATCTGGAAATTATCATGGCAATATATGATCATTATTTCATCTAATTAATAAGTTTAACATGGTATATGCATAAATCTGGAAATAAAATGCAGCAGTAGTAAAATGATCATAACTCATGCAATATAAGTCCGAATTCAATAATTCTTGATGTTCTGAAAACTAGAAAAATGGGGCTCCATTTCATATTCAAAAAGTTATTGATTTTGAAAACAATATCTAGGTTGAAACAGCATGACAATGTTCATGTTGACAGTAAATTTCGGGATATCGATATATTTTTCATGAACAAAAATAATTAAATCGTTATAGACGATGAGTTTGGGTGGACAACATAAATCACATCAAGTCACGTCTATGTGAACATGGTATTAAGATGTATACTGTCCATAATCTTACTAATCACAATCAACTAATACACCCATATCAACCATATGAACAATCAACACTAGCATACAATCTATAATAGTAGTATAATATCATGACAAGAATTACAATAACAAACCCTATTCACATATTCAACAATTAACCAATGAATGCATGCAAGATCTCAATAAATCAAAGGCAAAAAGACAGTACGAAGTCAAGACTACTACTTGGATTCGCTCGTGTAAATTTGTAGCATCCCGACGATGAACAACAATAAACAATATACGATGATCAATATGGATCTACTTGCGGGATTCAATAACAATCTCAAATACGATATAATAACTATTCGAGGAAAATGACTTGCCTTATTATCGATTAGTTCGAATACCGAAGAATAACGGGATGAGAATCCCGGAGCAACGAACACGGACTCGCAACAATACGTGCACTCTACGTGCACAACAACAATAAGACTCCAATAACACAACGACAACAACAACACAAAATCCACACCGAGCGAGAGAGATTGATACGAGACCGAAAGTAGAATAGATATGAATTAGAAAAGTACTAAGGGAGTAAAATATACCATGATTGAAAAATTTATGAATGAGAACAAAAGTTGATCAAATATTTAACTCACCAAGTAGAAGATGAACGAGACGATCAAGACGATCAAGGTCCGAGAACCAAAGATCAACGCCAAGATCAACAGATCATAGATCATTGATGATCAAGGATCAAGATGTAAGTTCCAAAACAGCAACAACACGTGCCCGCAAAGCACGTGCAACATGCGTGCACAAGGGAACAATGGCAAGAATAGAATCCAATAGCACCACAGCAAGACGGAAAACACGGGATCAACTCAACAGAAACAGTAAGTTGACCAATCAGTAAACAGCAAGTCGGCTGGTGGCTGGCGGTGCACTGCGATGAAGGCATCGGTGTACAGAGAGTGGCGAGGAAGGTTGCTGCGGGAGTTGACAGCGGCTGCCTGCACGGCAGGAGGTGCAGTAATGGGTTCGATCGAGGTCGAGGACGATCGGGAGTGCAGTCGCGGCTTGATGGCAGGGTGGTGCTTCAGGGTTCACTAGCTCGGTTGGAGGAGGGGACGACTGGGGGTGGTTGGAGTCGACGTTGAAGATGAAAAGAGACGGTGATGCACATGCAGAAGTCGATGAGGAGGACGACGATAAGGATTGGGGCTCGATGGGGTGATGTCGAGGCGATGCAGACGGTAGTTGCTCGACGAGAAGGCAGCGGTGGCTTCGATGAGAGTGGTGAAGGCGAGGGTCCGATGTTCGTCTCAGGTGCGGTTGCATCTGGGAACGGTTAACGGGGAGGATGATGAAGAGGTTGATGATGAAGCAACAGTGGGATCAGGGTTAGGGTCCAACAGTAGCTCGGGGTTAGGGGTAGGGGTTAGGTCTGCACAGAAATTGGGGAAAGGTTAAGGGTCATGTTTTGAACAGTAGGGGATATGAAGAGATTTAGCTGTTATGGGTGGGGGGGAGAGTATATGATAAATATGATATAAATATTATAATAGGGATAGTTGAGATAGTGGGGGAGCGTGAGAGAGGAATCAGGGGATACGGGGAGAAGTACAGTTGAGGGTTGATCTAGTCAAAAACAGATTAGGGGGAATTGGGTTAATGGGTTTGGGTAGACTAGGCTTTAGGTTGACGGGTTAGAATTCTATAGGAGATGGGCTTCGGTTGGGCTCTGGTTATATTTTAATAAATAATGAAAATCAAATGAATATAAAATTGGGCTTTAGATGATGAACTTCATATTACTAAATAATAATACAAGATATATTAAAATCAATGGGATTTACAAATAATAATAATAATAATAATAATAATAATAATAGCAATACTGATGATAATAATAATACATGACAGAATATAATTTGGATTCAATACATTCATGAAATTAATTCAGTAATAATAATATTAATAATAATAATTATAATAAAGTTATATAACGAAATAGGAATTGGGTTTAACAAATTTATTAAAGTAAATCCAAATATTTTTGACTTGGCTAAAATATAAATAGTCGATCAAAAATGGAAAGTAAAGTTAAAATACACCCTTATTCCAAATAAACATAATTTTCGATTAGAAGAGATTTTAATAGAAGATCCAAAATGAATTTAAAAACTGTTGTGCAATCTAGATACCTAAATAAATAGATAAACTAGACACAAATTAAAAACCTCGCAAGTGCACGAATCGTTTATAGAAGCGTAGCAATAGCAAGGGTCGATCCCACAGAGATTGTAGACTTTAACTTACTAATCAATAAAAAGAATAAGAATCATAAAGGGTTGGTCTAAAAGTCTAAAAGAAATAAAAAGATTAAAACTAAATTAAGAAGTGTTGAATCACAAGTATTTATGAAGTAGTTGGGTTTAGATATCCACCAATAGTCAATAATGCTAAGTTACCTTCTGAACTTCTTCTTATTACTCATGTTTGTTCTCTTCAAGGGCATGGTATCTACTCCTTAAAGTAATGTTTCCCTAAGCCAAGAATTAGGCATGGTATCTACTCTAATTCGTTTCTTTCATCAAGTGTTTAGCATGGTATCTACTAAGTTGTACTTAAAGAAAACATAAGATCAGTGGAAACGAACAAACACTCAAGGTTCTAGAAATTGGTATCAGATCTAGATCCCTTAAGTTGATTGAACCAAGAACCCCTAAAGATTCCTTTGTTACAAGTTATGAGCACGAGATACGGGTCGTCTTAATATGCTCATCTAACAGATTCAGATCTATACTACTCAAACTTATAACCTCAGACTCGGACCAGTCGACTGTTGTCACATCAGTCGACTGCTCTTCAGAAACATCTGAACAAGTTCGATTATTATAAATCTATGCCAATACTCTCAGATTCAAGCAATAAGTAAATAGAAGAATTCAGAAGAATATAGCACTACATAACTACGGCTTCAATCTACCCAACTATGAATTTAGTTCCACATAATAATACTTTTATTGATCAACAAGTTCGAATACATGATTAACATAAAAGAATTGAAAAGAGAAGGAATAAACTGGTTTAGTTCGGTCAGAGAGGTCGGCTGGCTGTCACACAGTCGACCGGCCGTTCTTTCCTAATGCTTGATCTCCTTTCTTCTTCTTTGATGTCGATAAAAGTGCTTCTTGTTGATGACTCTGAAACTTGTGATTCGGTGATTAGGAACGTGGAAGAAGCCCCCTCATTCATGCTTCTTGGTTGGTATTTATAGAACACGGCTGAGGAATTAGGGTTTTCCCTTTTTCAGGAAAGTCCCTCTCTTTTTATTATTTCTTTCCTTATTTGATCGGCGATTTATATCTTTCTCTTTTCTTCTTTTATTCATTATCTGCTAACCACGTGCTCTTGCCAATCCCCTGTCTCTGGCTTTGATTCGTTGGAGAAGTTATTATTCGCATATAGACTGGGTTTGGATAGATTTAGATTTAGATTCGGCTGCATCTTATCCTTTCACTCCGCCGCATACCAGTCGACTGCCTTGGATGTAGGTCGACTGGTACTGAGACATCTATGGCTTCACGATTTCTCGGTCAAGTCGACTGATGTTTGGGGAGGTCGACTGTGCCGAGGCTTAGTTAACTCTCTGTCCGGTCGACTGGCTGAGGAATTAGTTGACTGATCTCTGCTGTAGTCTGTATTGGTCTGGAATCTGCTTTGTTTTGCTGTTATCGGCTGTTTCCTATTGAAAAGAGAAAATAAGAGTTAAATATCACATATAGAGCTTTTAAATGTGCATTTATAATAAGATTATTGCTCCTAAATGTGAATATTCTTGTGTTCATCAAATACCCCCAAACTTAGATTTTTGCTTGTCCTCAAGCAAACTAGAATTATGAACAAGGGTATAATAATAATGACAGCCTTAACCACCAAGAGTTCTTATTATGTGGGCATCAACATAGAAAGGTATAAACAATTTCAGTTAACGTAAAATTAGACATACCCACTTTCTCTAGTGCAATTGTTTATTCATTACTCCAAACTCAACCATACTTGTCATGCAATTAATTATAGTTATAGTATGAGACTACTCAATCTGTGATTATCCCCTTTTCTCTACTACAAACCGAGTAGCAAACTAGAGTGTTTTTTTTTTTTTTTTTTTTATTTATAGTCTCTTCTCTAAAGTTGTCACTTGCCTTTTGACGCGAATGCAAAACATTTGTGATGTATTCACCCGGTTACTTAACAAGTCACAACCTTTAAAGTGCTTTGCATACTCATATTTCAAGTTGCCGTTTGACGTAAAGGTAAACATTGGTGATGAATACCCCTAGTTACTAAACACTCAAAACATTGGAGTATATTGACTTTATTCAAATATATATATATATATATTTTATCACTCTATTTACTTAAACTCAATTTAGGACTAGATCTAAAGGGAATAATCACATGAAAAAGCATCATATTTGATTTTTTATGTATAATCGCATGACTCATACAATTTGGCAAGGAATTATGAAACTCAACAATCCTAAAGTAAATAAGTATTCTTAGTCTTACTTTATAAGAAATTGTTTATCTTAAAAAAAATCAAAATCAAAAGACTCCAAATAACTAAATACCCCCAAACTTAGATGGAACATTGTCCTCAATGTTCGCACAAAAATTAAAATAGGCATATGTTACCACCTAGTTTGAAGAAAATGAAATAAAGAAATAAAGAAATGACTAAAGAAACGAATAAAGGAAGAGAGTGTAAATACTCCCCTGAAAAATTGGGTTGCCTCCCAATAAGCGCTGTGTTTCGTGTCTTCAGCTAGACTAGATGAGTTTGTGCAATGTATTGAATGGCTTGCGGCTCAAAACTCATCCTTTTAGAAGGCTTCCCCCTCTGCCCATTCTCCTTGAACGTTTGATTTTCTCCAACGCTCCATGTGGGGGAAACCTTTTGTAACAATTTATGGACCGTACCATCTTGACATCAGTTTATCAGCAATGGTCCATCTTAATGCACCGTTGTGATTTTGCAAGACTCCTTGCAGCCTTGCTTCTTCATTCATCCTGAAATTTGTAGCAACTGTCACAGGTAATGTCTGATGGTCCCCCATATATTCATGTATTGTCTTCAGCTCCTCATCTGGTTGTCTGGTAGCAGTCGACTTATTCTGGACACCAGTCGACTTATCCTGGCCAGCAGTCGACTTGTCTGCAGAAACACACGTTGTATCAGATACAAAATTTTCGACTGTAGGTGCAAGCTTACCTGTATATGACTGTGGAGTTTCAAGGTGATGTACTGTCTCTGCAATCCTCCAGTCATAGTGTTCCTGCTCAACATGAGATAATGTTAGAGGGTGTGTAAATGTTGCTTGTATTCGATCAACACTATGTTCCTGAATTGTTTGGTCACAAATTTCCTGAACCACATTAACATTACAACATTCATGATTATCGTGTGGGAACTGTGGTCCATCAAACATTGTAAACTCAATCTCTTCCTCTAGTGTTGTCTTTGATTGGAGCTGTTCTTGTCCTCTAGGGTTAGGTATGGTTTGTGATGGAAATTCTCCTGCCTTGCTTTCACTTAACTCCGTAGCAATTTGACCAATTTGAATCTCCAATTTTTGAATGGCCTGTCCTTGTTGGTTACTTGTTTGTTGTTGCTGTTGGAGTAATTGAAGAATGGTGGATTCGAAATCCAACTTCGCCTGTTCTTGTGCTGGCCAATCATACCCATTCCCACCCTGGAATTGCTGCGTATGCCCTGGTGTGAATTGATTGTATTGCTGATTTTGCCACCCTGGGTTATACGTGTTTGAAAAAAAAAATTTCCGGGGCGGGTACATTCCCTGTTCTTCGTAGTTTGTGTGCTCCTGATCTGCGTAAGAAAACATGGGACATGAATTAGTTGTATGGTTAGATTGAAAACAATTTGCACAAATTTCTTTTGGTTGGTTTTTTACGCCACCCAACGTTGAATTCACAAGCATATCAATCTTTTTGTTCATGGTTTCCATTTCTAATTGCATGTTATTATTATGAGAAATTTCGTATATTTCCTGTTTTTTCGAAAGACTCCTCCTTGTAGAGAATTGTTGTGAGTTCTCGCTGAGTTCTTCAAATAACTCTATGGCCTCCTCAGCACTCTTCCTCATCAACATTCCATTGCAACCTGCATCTACAATTACTTTGTTAGCGTCATTTAAACCCTCATAAAATGATTGTACCTGATCATCCTTAGGTATGTTGTGCGTAGGACACTTGAGAAGCTTGTTTTTAAAGTCCTTCCATGCCTCGAAAAACAAATCGTCATCTTTTTGTTGGAAGAGTAGAATCTCCCTTTTTAGTTGTCTAGTTTTCTGGGCTGGAAAGAACTCCTTCAAGAATTTTGTTGCCAATTGCTCCCATGACTGAATAGATCCTGGTTACAAAGAATTATACCACAACTTAGCATTAAGTTTTAAAGAAAAAGGGAACAATATTAACCTGATTTGTTCAGGGGTGAGCCCTTGAACGCTTTGTGTCCTGCAAAGATCAAAGAAGTCTTGCAGATGGAGATGAGGCTCTTCGTCAGGTTTGCCACTAAAGTGGGGAACCATACTAAGTAACTGAGGAGATAGATGCATGTTCCCTGTGACATTAGGTTGGTACGCAATGCAGGAAGGTTGTTCAATGTTCTTAGGTGTGAATTTGTCCTGCATTGGTACTCGATTGGTTATTTCTTTTGCCATTATTGCTCGTGAATTGATTCTCTGTGCAGTCGACTGGTTTCATGCAGCAGTTGACTGGTTGGTCGTAGTCAGTCGACCTAATCTGTGCAAAGTGCATTCTATTTCTGCGTCAATTGGTAGTAGCTCTGGACGAAGTGATCTCCTTCTGTGCATCCACAAAAATCCTGTATCCTAAAAGAAAAATACTGATTAATAAAATTAAAAGAAAGAAAATAAAAGCTTCCTACTGATCTGTAAGTTAAAATACTAGACAATCCCCGGCAACGGCGCCAAAAACTTGTTGTGCAATCTAGATACCTAAATAAATAGATAAACTAGACACAAATTAAAAACCTCGCAAGTGCACGAATCGTTTATAGAAGCGTAGCAATAGCAAGGGTCGATCCCACAGAGATTGTAGACTTTAACTTACTAATCAATAAAAAGAATAAGAATCATAAAGGGTTGGTCTAAAAGTCTAAAAGAAATAAAAAGATTAAAACTAAATTAAGAAGTGTTGAATCACAAGTATTTATGAAGTAGTTGGGTTTAGATATCCACCAATAGTCAATAATGCTAAGTTACCTTCTGAACTTCTTCTTATTACTCATGTTTGTTCTCTTCAAGGGCATGGTATCTACTCCTTAAAGTAATGTTTCCCTAAGCCAAGAATTAGGCATGGTATCTACTCTAATTCGTTTCTTTCATCAAGTGTTTAGCATGGTATCTACTAAGTTGTACTTAAAGAAAACATAAGATCAGTGGAAACGAACAAACACTCAAGGTTCTAGAAATTGGTATCAGATCTAGATCCCTTAAGTTGATTGAACCAAGAACCCCTAAAGATTCCTTTGTTACAAGTTATGAGCACGAGATACGGGTCGTCTTAATATGCTCATCTAACAGATTCAGATCTATACTACTCAAACTTATAACCTCAGACTCGGACCAGTCGACTGTTGTCACATCAGTCGACTGCTCTTCAGAAACATCTGAACAAGTTCGATTATTATAAATCTAT
The DNA here is from genome assembly GCA_017893485.1 of Hemerocallis citrina. Taxonomy (NCBI): domain Eukaryota; kingdom Viridiplantae; phylum Streptophyta; class Magnoliopsida; order Asparagales; family Asphodelaceae; genus Hemerocallis; species Hemerocallis citrina. The sequence goes on along the minus strand of CM030358.1, from coordinate 421,412,314 downwards.
GCCAATACTCTCAGATTCAAGCAATAAGTAAATAGAAGAATTCAGAAGAATATAGCACTACATAACTACGGCTTCAATCTACCCAACTATGAATTTAGTTCCACATAATAATACTTTTATTGATCAACAAGTTCGAATACATGATTAACATAAAAGAATTGAAAAGAGAAGGAATAAACTGGTTTAGTTCGGTCAGAGAGGTCGGCTGGCTGTCACACAGTCGACCGGCCGTTCTTTCCTAATGCTTGATCTCCTTTCTTCTTCTTTGATGCCGATAAAAGTGCTTCTTGTTGATGACTCTGAAACTTGTGATTCGGTGATTAGGAACGTGGAAGAAGCCCCCTCATTCATGCTTCTTGGTTGGTATTTATAGAACACGGCTGAGGAATTAGGGTTTCCCCTTTTTCAGGAGAGTCCCTCTCTTTTTATTATTTCTTTCCTTATTTGATCGGCGATTTATATCTTTCTCTTTTCTTCTTTTATTCATTATCTGCTAACCACGTGCTCTTGCCAATCCCCTGTCTCTGGCTTTGATTCGTTGGAGAAGTTATTATTCGCATATAGACTGGGTTTGGATAGATTTAGATTTAGATTCGGCTGCATCTTATCCTTTCACTCCGCCGCATACCAGTCGACTGCCTTGGATGTAGGTCGACTGGTACTGAGACATCTATGGCTTCACGATTTCTCGGTCAAGTCGACTGATGTTTGGGGAGGTCGACTGTGCCGAGGCTTAGTTAACTCTCTGTCCGGTCGACTGGCTGAGGAATTAGTTGACTGATCTCTGCTGTAGTCTGTATTGGTCTGGAATCTGCTTTGTTTTGCTGTTATCGGCTGTTTCCTATTGAAAAGAGAAAATAAGAGTTAAATATCACATATAGAGCTTTTAAATGTGCATTTATAATAAGATTATTGCTCCTAAATGTGAATATTCTTGTGTTCATCAAATACCCCCAAACTTAGATTTTTGCTTGTCCTCAAGCAAACTAGAATTATGAACAAGGGTATAATAATAATGACAGCCTTAACCACCAAGAGTTCTTATTATGTGGGCATCAACATAGAAAGGTATAAACAATTTCAGTTAACGTAAAATTAGACATACCCACTTTCTCTAGTGCAATTGTTTATTCATTACTCCAAACTCAACCATACTTGTCATGCAATTAATTATAGTTATAGTATGAGACTACTCAATCTGTGATTATCCCCTTTTCTCTACTACAAACCGAGTAGCAAACTAGAGTGTTTTTTTTTTTTTTTTTTTTTATTTATAGTCTCTTCTCTAAAGTTGTCACTTGCCTTTTGACGCGAATGCAAAATATTTGTGATGTATTCACCCGGTTACTTAACAAGTCACAACCTTTAAAGTGCTTTGCATACTCATATTTCAAGTTGCCGTTTGACGTAAAGGTAAACATTGGTGATGAATACCCCTAGTTACTAAACACTCAAAACATTGGAGTATATTGACTTTATTCAAATATATATATATATATTTTATCACTCTATTTACTTAAACTCAATTTAGGACTAGATCTAAAGGGAATAATCACATGAAAAAGCATCATATTTGATTTTTTATGTATAATCGCATGACTCATACAATTTGGCAAGGAATTATGAAACTCAACAATCCTAAAGTAAATAAGTATTCTTAGTCTTACTTTATAAGAAATTGTTTATCTTAAAAAAAATCAAAATCAAAAGACTCCAAATAACTAAATACCCCCAAACTTAGATGGAATATTGTCCTCAATGTTCGCACAAAAATTAAAATAGGCATATGTTACCACCTAGTTTGAAGAAAATGAAATAAAGAAATAAAGAAATGACTAAAGAAACGAATAAAGGAAGAGAGTGTAAATACTCCCCTGAAAAATTGGGTTGCCTCCCAATAAGCGCTGTGTTTCGTGTCTTCAGCTAGACTAGATGAGTTTGTGCAATGTATTGAATGGCTTGCGGCTCAAAACTCATCCTTTTAGAAGGCTTCCCCCTCTGCCCATTCTCCTTGAACGTTTGATTTTCTCCAACGCTCCATGTGGGGGAAACCTTTTGTAACAATTTATGGACCGTACCATCTTGACATCGTTTATCAGCAATGGTCCATCTTAATGCACCGTTGTGATTTTGCAAGACTCCTTGCAGCCTTGCTTCTTCATTCATCCTGAAATTTGTAGCAACTGTCACAGGTAATGTCTGATGGTCCCCCATATATTCATGTATTGTCTTCAGCTCCTCATCTGGTTGTCTGGTAGCAGTCGACTTATTCTGGACACCAGTCGACTTATCCTGGCCAGCAGTCGACTTGTCTGCAGAAACACACGTTGTATCAGATACAAAATTTTCGACTGTAGGTGCAAGCTTACCTGTATATGACTGTGGAGTTTCAAGGTGATGTACTGTCTCTGCAATCCTCCAGTCATAGTGTTCCTGCTCAACATGAGATAATGTTAGAGGGTGTGTAAATGTTGCTTGTATTCGATCAACACTATGTTCCTGAATTGTTTGGTCACAAATTTCCTGAACCACATTAACATTACAACATTCATGATTATCGTGTGGGAACTGTGGTCCATCAAACATTGTAAACTCAATCTCTTCCTCTAGTGTTGTCTTTGATTGGAGCTGTTCTTGTCCTCTAGGGTTAGGTATGGTTTGTGATGGAAATTCTCCTGCCTTGTTTTCACTTAACTCCGTAGCAATTTGACCAATTTGAATCTCCAATTTTTGAATGGCCTGTCCTTGTTGGTTACTTGTTTGTTGTTGCTGTTGGAGTAATTGAAGAATGGTGGATTCGAAATCCAACTTCGCCTGTTCTTGTGCTGGCCAATCATACCCATTCCCACCCTGGAATTGCTGCGTATGCCCTGGTGTGAATTGATTGTATTGCTGATTTTGCCACCCTGGGTTATACGTGTTTGAAAAAAAAAATTTCCGGGGCGGGTACATTCCCTGTTCTTCGTAGTTTGTGTGCTCCTGATCTGCGTAAGAAAACATGGGACATGAATTAGTTGTATGGTTAGATTGAAAACAATTTGCACAAATTTCTTTTGGTTGGTTTTTTACGCCACCCAACGTTGAATTCACAAGCATATCAATCTTTTTGTTCATGGTTTCCATTTCTAATTGCATGTTATTATTATGAGAAATTTCGTATATTTCCTGTTTTTTCGAAAGACTCCTCCTTGTAGAGAATTGTTGTGAGTTCTCGCTGAGTTCTTCAAATAACTCTATGGCCTCCTCAGCACTCTTCCTCATCAACATTCCATTGCAACCTGCATCTACAATTGCTTTGTTAGCGTCATTTAAACCCTCATAAAATGATTGTACCTGATCATCCTTAGGTATGTTGTGCGTAGGACACTTGAGAAGCTTGTTTTTAAAGTCCTTCCATGCCTCGAAAAACAAATCGTCATCTTTTTGTTGGAAGAGTAGAATCTCCCTTTTTAGTTGTCTAGTTTTCTGGGCTGGAAAGAACTCCTTCAAGAATTTTGTTGCCAATTGCTCCCATGACTGAATAGATCCTGGTTACAAAGAATTATACCACAACTTAGCATTAAGTTTTAAAGAAAAAGGGAACAATATTAACCTGATTTGTTCAGGGGTGAGCCCTTGAACGCTTTGTGTCCTGCAAAGATCAAAGAAGTCTTGCAGATGGAGATGAGGCTCTTCGTCAGGTTTGCCACTAAAGTGGGGAACCATACTAAGTAACTGAGGAGATAGATGCATGTTCCCTGTGACATTAGGTTGGTACGCAATGCAGGAAGGTTGTTCAATGTTCTTAGGCGTGAATTTGTCCTGCATTGGTACTCGATTGGTTATTTCTTTTGCCATTATTGCTCGTGAATTGATTCTCTGTGCAGTCGACTGGTTTCATGCAGCAGTCGACTGGTTGGTCGTAGTCAGTTGACCTAATCTGTGCAAAGTGCGTTCTGTTTCTGCGTCAATTGGTAGTAGCTCTGGACGAAGTGATCTCCTTCTGTGCATCCACCAAAATCCTGTATCCTAAAAGAAAAATACTGATTAATAAAATTAAAAGAAAGAAAATAAAAGCTTCCTACTGATCTGTAAGTTAAAATACTAGACAATCCCCGGCAACGGCGCCAAAAACTTGTTGTGCAATCTAGATACCTAAATAAATAGATAAACTAGACACAAATTAAAAACCTCGCAAGTGCACGAATCGTTTATAGAAGCGTAGCAATAGCAAGGGTCGATCCCACAGAGATTGTAGACTTTAACTTACTAATCAATAAAAAGAATAAGAATCATAAAGGGTTGGTCTAAAAGTCTAAAAGAAATAAAAAGATTAAAACTAAATTAAGAAGTGTTGAATCACAAGTATTTATGAAGTAGTTGGGTTTAGATATCCACCAATAGTCAATAATGCTAAGTTACCTTCTGAACTTCTTCTTATTACTCATGTTTGTTCTCTTCAAGGGCATGGTATCTACTCCTTAAAGTAATGTTTCCCTAAGCCAAGAATTAGGCATGGTATCTACTCTAATTCGTTTCTTTCATCAAGTGTTTAGCATGGTATCTACTAAGTTGTACTTAAAGAAAACATAAGATCAGTGGAAACGAACAAACACTCAAGGTTCTAGAAATTGGTATCAGATCTAGATCCCTTAAGTTGATTGAACCAAGAACCCCTAAAGATTCCTTTGTTACAAGTTATGAGCACGAGATACGGGTCGTCTTAATATGCTCATCTAACAGATTCAGATCTATACTACTCAAACTTATAACCTCAGACTCGGACCAGTCGACTGTTGTCACATCAGTCGACTGCTCTTCAGAAACATCTGAACAAGTTCGATTATTATAAATCTATGCCAATACTCTCAGATTCAAGCAATAAGTAAATAGAAGAATTCAGAAGAATATAGCACTACATAACTACGGCTTCAATCTACCCAACTATGAATTTAGTTCCACATAATAATACTTTTATTGATCAACAAGTTCGAATACATGATTAACATAAAAGAATTGAAAAGAGAAGGAATAAACTGGTTTAGTTCGGTCAGAGAGGTCGGCTGGCTGTCACACAGTCGACCGGCCGTTCTTTTCCTAATGCTTGATCTCCTTTCTTCTTCTTTGATGCCGATAAAAGTGCTTCTTGTTGATGACTCTGAAACTTGTGATTCGGTGATTAGGAACGTGGAAGAAGCCCCCTCATTCATGCTTCTTGGTTGGTATTTATAGAACACGGCTGAGGAATTAGGGTTTCCCTTTTTTCAGGAAAGTCCCTCTCTTTTAATTATTTCTTTCCTTATTTGATCGGCGATTTATATCTTTCTCTTTTCTTCTTTTATTCCTTATCTGCTAACCACGTGCTCTTGCCAATCCCCTGTCTCTGGCTTTGATTCGTTGGAGAAGTTATTATTCGCATATAGACTGGGTTTGGATAGATTTAGATTTAGATTCGGCTGCATCTTATCCTTTCACTCCGCCGCATACCACTCGACTGCCTTGGATGTAGGTCGACTGGTACTGAGACATCTATGGCTTCACGATTTCTCGGTCAAGTCGACTGATGTTTGGGGAGGTCGACTGTGCCGAGGCTTAGTTAACTCTCAGTCCGGTCGGCTGGCTGAGGAATTAGTTGACTGATCTCTGCTGTAGTCTGTATTGGTCTGGAATCTGCTTTGTTTTGCTGTTATCGGCTGTTTCCTATTGAAAAGAGAAAATAAGAGTTAAATATCACATATAGAGCTTTTAAATGTGCATTTATAATAAGATTATTGCTCCTAAATGTGAATATTCTTGTGTTCATCAAAAACATAACAGATTATAATTAATCAAAATACCAAAAATATTCAAAAAATATGTATTTGTGAATGGGGGTTACAATTCTACCCACCTTACAACAAAATTTTGTCCTCAAAATTTGCTTAGGCGGTACATAGGACAAGGCAAAAACAAACTTAAGAAATAACAAAGCAGAGAAATTGGATGAAGAGAACTGAAGTGATGGAAACACCAGAATAAGAAACAACACAGATGAGATTGATGTCAAATAATAAATCGACGAAGGGTGATGAGTGGAAGGGACGAAAAAAGAACTGAACGATGCAAAGAAGAAGGAACAAGATAATCCTGGGACATGTGGGTTGTGGGCCCACCAAACTGCGACTGCGCTACTCTAATTACGAAGAATTTGTCATCAACGTTCATTAACTCCAGCAATCTGCCCCGTGGCTCACCATATCCTTGACATATCCAAATGGCATCTCTCTGGCATGAAGTTAGAACTCCTGGCAACTTCAAATTCTGAACACTTCCTGAGATCCTGGGACTCTGCGTGCACATCTTAGAGCAAAAGACGACACTTCCTCTCCTGGTGATGTTCCAAGCTGCTGACCAGTCGCTGTAGATCCAGCAATGCCGATCGACGAACCAAGCAGGAAGAAAAAGAACGGATGACACTAGAATCAAAAGAATATGGGTACGAAGAGAATGAAATTATACCCAATAAGGAATCAATGAATAAGGATGATTGCAAGGGACGAAAAAAATAAGAAACGAAAGAACGGAATATGAAGGGATCAAAAAGGAATCAAATAAGACTAGTACCCAGATTGTATGTTGGTTATCAATTATCCATGTGATTCACGTGTTGTACATATTATTGAGTCAAACCGGTTAACCCCAAACTAATTAGGTTCCAACCCTAAACTAGTTAGAGTCCAACCTGGCTCTGATACCACTAAAAACCTTGTCACGCCCCGCTTTCCAAAAATACGGAATGCAATAACATGACGTTGGTCCAGCGAATGACTTGCGTCATTAATAAGCTATTATCGATTCAACTCAACAATATAACAAGAAGAAATACAACCACGCATGCAATGAAAGGATAATCACATGAATAACAATACTTGGAATTTAAGCATGAAATAACCAAATATAATAATAATCCAACATCTGGAAACAACAATAATAATATTCGGGTCAAAAGCCCACAATACAAAGAAATAATAATGTTCAATCATTTAGGTCTTCATAACAAAACAATAATTATTTAGGCGGCAATGCAATCAATTCTTTCACCCTTTTGTTCTCCCAATCCATTAAGTAATTCTCCTTGATTACCTGTAAGCTCTTCATCTAAAAAGAAAGAATAATATGTGCTTAGAACAAGTCGTGGACAGCAAGTAGAGAAATAAGAAAAAAAATGACAATAACGATATAACAATGAATTCAATAAACGATAGAATCAATAGCATTGAACAATGGAAAAATGATAATGATGTAACATGCGATAATGATGATCAATAACGGTTACAATGAACAATAGCAATAACGATAAATAATAACGATAATAATGTTCAATAACGATGACAATAGACAATGATGATGTAATGACAATCTTAAGTCTATTATTCATTTGTCATAGCAAATGCATGTACTACTGCATCCCATACCACATGTTCGATGCATACAATCAATTTTGTTTAGACTGAAGTGGTAGATTCTATTGTTCATGTACTCGCCACGATAATAATGACAATAACAATAGCAATTTCTTGCACAATAACGATAACAATAGTCGGCACAATAATCCTAAAACTATACACGATGAATTGGGATACTGTGTTCAGTAATCCAAAAATAAATCGATAGCACTAGCTGACATAATATTTTGGAAAAGAAGGCCCACAATTCCGAGTACAGTCACTATATCCTTAACTACTCCAGCAACCCTTAAACCCCTGCTTGATTAATAATTCTTTATTCAATCAATATGCAATAACTGTTGACAATATTATGAAACCAGTAGGGAGCAATAGGGACAACATATCAATGGGGAATGATAAATGATCAATAGGAAACAAAATGACAGTATCTAGGTTGAAACAACATGACAATGTTAAGGTTGACAGTAAATTTCTAGATCTCGATATATTTTTCATGAACAAAAATAATTAAATCGTTATAGATGATGAGTTAGGGTGGACAACATAAATCACAGCAAGTTATGTCTATGTGAACATGGTCTTAAGATGTATAATGTCCATAATCTTATTAATCACAATCAACTAATACACCAATATCAATCATATGAACAATCAACACTAGCATATAATCTATAATAGTGGTACAATATCATGACATGAATTACAATAACAATCCCTATTCACATATTCAACAATTAACCAATGAATGCATGCAAGATCTCTATAAATCAGAGGCAAAAAGACGGCACGAAGTCAAGACTTCTACTTGGATTTGCTCGTGTAAATCCATAGCATCCCGATGATTAAAAACAATAAATAATATACGATAATCAATATGGATCTACTTGCGGGATTCAATAACAATATCGAATACGATACAATAACTATTCGAGGGAAATGACTTGCCTTATTGACGATTCGTTCAAATACCGAAGAATAATGAGATGATAATCCCAGAGCAATGAACACGGACTCGCAACAATATGTGCACTTTACATGCACAACAACAACAAGACTCCAACAACACAACGACAAAAGTAACACAAAATCCACACAAACGAGAGGTGATCGATACGAGACCAAAAGTAGAATAGATAAGAATTAGAAGAGTACTAAGGGAGTAAAATATACCATGATTGAAAAATTGATGAATGAGAACAAAAGTGGATTAAAAGTTTAACTCACCAAGTAGAAGATGAACGAGATGATCAAGACGATCAAGGGCCGAGAACCAAAGATCAACGCCAAGATCAACAGATCATAGATCATCGAAGATCAAGGATTAAGATTCAAGATCCAAAAAAGCAACAACATGTGCACGCAAAGCACGTGCAACACCTGTGCACAAGGGAACAACAACAAGAACAGAATCCGATCGCAACATAGTAAGACGGCAAACACGGGATCGACTCAACAGCAACAGTAGGTCGACCAATCAGTAAACAGCAAGGATATTGGGGCTCGACTTTGACGGCTGGCGGCTGGCAGTGCACTCCGATGAAGGCAGCGGTGTACAGGGAGTGGCGAGGAGGGTTACTGCGGGAGTAGACAGCGGCTGACTATAGGCAGGAGGTGCAGTAATGGGTTCGATCGAGGGCAAGGGCTATCGGGATTGGAGTCGCGACTCGACAGCACGGTGGTAATGAAAGGGCGGCAGGTGGTGCTTTGGGCTTCACTGGCTCGGTTGGAGGAGGGGACGAATGAGGGTGGTTGGAGTCGACGTTGAAGATGAACAGAGTGGCGGTGATGCACGGAAGTCGATGGGGAGGACGACGATGAGGATTGGGGCTCGATGGGTTGATTTCGAGGCAATGCAGACGGCGGTTGCTCAACGAGAAGGCAGTGGTGGCTTCAATGAGAGTGGCGAAGGCTGGGCTCCGGTGTTCGTCTCTGGTGCGGTTGAAATTGGGAGCAGTTGACAGGGAGGATGATGAAGAGGTCAATGATGAAGGAACAGTGGGACCGTGGTAGGGTCCAACAGTAGCTCGGGGTTAGGGGTAACGGTTAAGTCTACACAGAAATGGGGGAAAGGTGAAGGGTCATGTTTTGAACAGTTTGGGAGATGAAGAGATTTGGCTGTTATGGGAGAGAGAGAGAGAGCGTGTATAAAAAATATGATATAAATATTATAATGGGGATAGTTTAGATAGTGGGGGAGCACGAGAGAGGAATCAGGGGATACGGGGAGATGTGCAGTTGCGGGTTGATCTGGTCAAAAATAGATTAGGGGGAATTGGGTTAATGGGTTTGGGTAGACTAGGATTTGGGTTAACGGTTTAGAATTCAATAGGATATGGGCTTGGGTTGGGCTCTGGTTATATATTAATAAATAATGCAAATCAAATGAATATAAAATTGGGTTTTAGATGATGGACTTCATATTACTAAATAATAATACAAGATATATTAAAATCAATGGGCTTTACAAATAATAATAATAATAATAACTTAATAATAACACTGATAATAATAATAATACATGACAGAATATAATTTGGATTAAACACATTTATGAAATTAATTCAATAATAATAATAATAATAATAATAATAATAATAATAATAATAATAATAATAATAATAATAATAATAATAATAATAATAATAATAATAAAGTTATATAACGAAATAGGAATTGAGTTTAACAAATCTATTAAAATAAATTTAAATATTTTTGATTTGGCTAAAATATAAATAGTTGATCAAAAATGGAAAGTAAAGTTAAAATACACCCTTATTTGAAATAAACATAATTTTCGATTAGAAGTGATTTTAATAGAAGATCCAAAATGAATTTAAAAACATAACAGATTATAATTAATCAAAATACCAAAAATATTCAGAAAATATGTATTTGCTGGAACGGGTGTTACAATTACATTACTCCAACATCAAAATATAATTTCTTAATTTGTAAAATTCAAATTCTACATTACAGAGAATTAGCATGGAAAATTTAGCAATCCAATAATTCGTAATCACCCTTATTTAAGTTAATTATCAATACGAGACATCACAGTAATATAACCATACCAATGCAACAATGCAATTCAAATAATATATCTCATACAATTTCTCAATCTAATGTGTGTTTACTTCTATTTAAAAATTTGACAAACAAACATGATATTACCACATTTGCAATTTAATAAATTTAACAATCTAATACCTGATACACAATTTTTTTTTGTATAATTTCATCTAGTTTAATTAACAAGCATTTGATTCTAAGATTAATTCACCATCCAAAAGATTTTAGATTATACCTAACATAAATTCTAAACTTATCATGGCATTATAAATATAGAAACCAAAGAAACATCCACCTTTTTGAAGTATTCCCTAGCAAATTGAACCCCTAAAAGCCTTCCAATCCTCCTCCTCCAAGTTTCCGAGCTCCAAAAGAAATCACAAGGAAGCTTTGAAAATGCTTAAATGAAACTTTTTCTCTTTTTTTTAAAAAATAAAGTGGTTGGGATTGGGGATTAAAAAGGGGTTAGTAAATGTGTAACCCCCGTTCCCGTAAATACGTATTTCCTGAATATTTTCGGTATTTTGGTATTTACAAATTATTTTGTGCTAAATTCGTTTCAGACCTTTTACTAAGAATTTTATAATCGACAATTATATTTACTTTGAATAACGATATATTTTCTATTTCTAATTGATCAACTATTTATATTTTATTTTATTACTGTTTGGATTTGATAAATTTATTAATCTCAAATCCTATTTTGGTACGTGTCATTATTATTATCATTATTATTATTGTTATTACTATTATTATCATTATCACTATTATTATTATTACCATTATTATTATTGTTATTGTTATTATTATTTTTATTATTAATATTTTTCGTTATTGTTATTAGTATTATTATTATTGATGTTGTTACCATTATTATTTAATTATTGTTATTATTATTTTTGTAAAGGCCAACGTTACTATTATTATTATTATTATTTTCGTTAAAGCCCATTGATTTTGGTTCATCTTGTGTTATTTAATTATTTAATTTGAAGGCCGATCCAAGCTCATCTCCTATTGGATTCTAACCCAAACCTATATCCATCTCTTATTGGATCCTAGCCTACCCTAAATCCAAACCTGCATCTTATTGGATCCCAAACCCAAACCCTTTAACCCGAATTCTCCTCCAATTTGTTTTGACCAGATCAACTTCACGTTCCCATCAATCCCTCCCTCACGCTTTCTTCTCACACTAATCCTAATTGCCTATTAACAGCCTAATTTTCTCTCTCTCTCTCTCTCTCTCTTCTTAAACACATCCAAACAAATCCCAACAAACTCAACTCTTCATCTTCTTTACACTACTCAAACAATTCATCTCCTCCCATTGTTCAAACCTCCCACACCCCCTATTGTGCAACCCCCGACTGTTCATCCTCCCGCCTAACCCTCGTCGTCGCTGCCTCCCACTGCTAATGAGCCCTGTTCATCTTCCACCTCCTCCCAATCGCTTCGACTTCAACGCCCACCACCGAGCTATGATTACCACACCTTCATCTTCTTCCTCTAATTATTCAAACGCCCACCGAAACCCAACTCACCCCCTGCCTCTTTAACAACTGCTCATCGTCTACACCGTCCCCCTTGTCAACATCCCTGAGCCCCACTCGACTCTGCAGCCCTCATCGTCTCTCCAGTCACCGCAACCACCTCGCCACTGCTCCACCATTGTCGTCGCCTTCTCCAGTCATCACCTTGCTTCCCTCCATCGTTCAGTCGCCACTCAGTGTCGAAGCCCACCGCGGCTCCCCTAGCACTCAACAACAGCCGCTTGATGTCCAGTTGCCTCGAACGCCATTGCCACAGTTGAGCCCACATGCATCATCCCATCGTCGCTCACCTCAGTCAACAGCCCAACATCGACTGCTCCTCGCACCCCTGTCGACAGACTCGCGAGCCACCACTCATCGCCATCACCATCTCAACCCATCCTCTGTTTTTCTTCCAAAAACAGAGCGTTGTCTCCGTCGAGCTGCCCTCCTCGTCGACTGCAGAACAACCAGTCGATCGCCATTTTCATCCTCAACCTTCGACCTCGCCGTCCACCTCCTCTGCTCTCGTCCCCGTCGCCTGCAACCCACCACCTCTTCATCTCCCTGTCATCCTCGTCCTCTTCTTCGCTGCACCCAACACCCCCGCATCACCGTTAACCCTCCGTTCCCCTGAGCTCCCGCTCCCCTGTACGGATTGCTCGTCGCTGAAGCCCTGCCACCGTCGAACTGCCTCCCGTTTCGAGCCTGTGCCCCACCCGTCGGCCTCCTCCAATGCAGCATCATCAACAGTGCCTCCTTCAGATCTGGGCCGTCTGATCCTCCTCTTAGTCATCGCAATCGTGATCATCATCTCCCCTTGATCTTGATCTTGATCTTTGAATCACAGCCGTCTGATCTCTTTGATCTTGATCGTCATCAAGATCTGTGCCGATCCATCCGATCAGATCTTGATCATCATCATCAAGTTCATCACCAACAGTTGATTGCCATCTTAATCTTGTTCCTCATCAAGATCTGTACCCGATCGTGATTATCACATCAAGATTTGCTTGGTTCGCGATCACTGTCGTGTCACCGGGATTCCGATCCCATTATTTTTCGCAAATTCGGATTAATCTAATCATCATCAAAGGCAAGTCTACTTGAACTCGTTTATTACTCTAGTTCAATCTAGTTTCTAGATAATTGTAGCCTAATGAATCTAGTTTCCAGAAAATCTTACGGATCTAGATTCCGATCCGTGAGCTATTAGTTATTGCACTTTTAGTCACTGCTGGTCTGTATTTCCAGAATTGCAGTTTAGTGAAACACCGACACAAGTTCCAGTTGAAACACCATAGTGACAGTATTCTAATGACATGAAACTCTCTGGAACCTAAGTAGACATGCTTAGGGTTCATTTTATAATTTTTTTTATGTCTTTATATTGATTTTACACCTTGCCTTCATACATAGCGTTGTGTCTATAAGCTGCTGCTAGAACCCTTAAGCTATAAACATTAGGGTAATTGAACTAGTTATAGTCAGAATCAGTTGAAACTTATGAATATGAATTTTAGCCCCATATGTCTAGTTTACATCCCTTTTGACGGAATTGAATTTCGAATTATACTTTGTGAGTTATTGTTGTTTTATTACTGTTAGGTCTGCTCCTTTTAGATTCATAATTACATGTGTATCACCATGCTTTGTAAATTAAAAGAATATGTTAATAGTAAAATAAAAATATGAAATTAATTTTAATGAGACTAGACATGCTAGGGAACCGTTCGAAATTTTTCTAGATTTGTTTGATGAACTTTCAGACCCGAAACATGCATGCTAGTATAACTATAAGTTTCTGCCTGAACACAAAAATATGTAAAGAAAGAGTGATTCATCCTAGTTTCTGTTGTTTTTAAATATTGTGTGTATATGCGTTGGAACCGGAAATGAGTCTAGTTTCTTGAATCCCTGACGGAACCTAATTTACTTTCCTGTAACAGCGGGAAAGTTCACTTTTGTACAACAACGTCTTGCTGTCCAAAATGTGCGCTTTCCTAGTATTGCATATAAATGAGTTAATCTTTGCATCTAGTGAATGAGAATCAAATTTATACCACGCACCGCATCATTTTTTTGCATCCTTATCATCGCCTTGACACTCTTATACACATTTGCATGATCATGAATGATTGAATAAATATTAACAAGCCAGGCAGTAAGAGTTGAATTAGTAGTGGATAATCTCGGAAACTGTACTCGGTAGGGCCCTTATTGTTTACATGGACTATTGACATTGAAGGTGGAGAAATGCTTATTATCTTGTTATCTTGTTATCATGTTATCTTGTTATGCCGAGTACACACTATGTAGATCCCACCACTATGATCTAAAATGTACACTGTTTTGCATGCACCGAACCTGTGGTATGGGACACAGTAGTACGTGCATTATATAGGGTAACAAAATATTAATAAACCTAAGTTGACACTTGCACACTTGATCATGACAATTGTTTATCAACATTGTTATTGCTTTTGATTTTGTTCTTGCTTCATATTTCTTGATGTACCATGTTCCTTTACTCTTTGCTTTTCACTACTTGCTCTAACGGAAATTTTTCCATACTCTAGTTGATCCAACCACATGGGCACAAGGTGAATTGCCAGAAGGCATTTGTGAGCAGTTCTTCTAGGATTAGAGCAGGAGTTTGCTTTGCAATAAATTATTTTCTTCCTTGTTATTTTTATATTCGTATTGTTATCTTTGTTGACCCTTGTATTCCGGGTTTTGTTGACCCGTATTAGTTGCTTATTTTTCCAGTTGTTGGTTTTTATGTTGGACTACCGCATGTTTTATCTCAGTATTTGTTTATGTGATTATGCTTTTTCCTGTGTGGTTGTGATTATTCTATCATGTTGTTGAATTAAGACTGGTACAGCTTATGGATGATGTTAATAACATTCGCTGGGCCTTCGTCACGGACTCGTGTTCTCGTATTTTGAGAAGCAGAGCGTGATAGGTTTTTAGTGGTATCAGAGCCAGGTTTGGCTAATGTGTTGGTCATGTTTGGCTAATACGTTAGTCAAGTTCGGCTCTAGCCAGTTTAACTCAATAATATGCGCACTACGTTGGTTACATGAAAATTTAATAACCAACAATCTGGATACCAATCCGATTCGATCCACTTCTGGTCCCTTCATATTCAATTCTTCCATTTCTTGTTTCCTTTCGTCCCTTGTAGCCGTCCCCATTCGTTGACTCTTTATTAAGTGTAAATTCATTCTTTTTCTACCCATATTCTTTTGATTTCGGTGTCTCATTATTTTCCTTCTTGCTCAGTTCGTCGATTGGCGTCACATGGTCTACATGGACATGTCTACGGCGTGGAACATCACCATCAGAGTAGCGCAGCGGAAGCATTGTGGGCTCATAACCCACAGGTCCGAGGATTCTCTTATTGCTTCTCCTTCTTTGCATCGCTTGCTTTCTTTTCATACTTTTGCATTGTCATCGTTCATTGAACCTTTATTCAACATCATTCTAGATCACCCCATTCATATCTATGATTTTCTTATTCTGGTGTTGCCACCATTCTGTCTTTTCCTTTGAAACCCCTGCTTTTTCACCCCATTACTTTTTCTCTCTTTTTTTTTATAAAAAAAAGTGGTTGGGATTGGGGATTAAAAAGGGGTTAGTAAATGTGTAACCCCCGTTCCCGTAAATACGTATTTCCCGAATATTTTCGGTATTTTGTTATTTACAAATTTATTTTGTGCTAAATTCGTTTCGGACCTTTTACTAAGGATTTTATAATCAACAATTATATTTACTTTGAATAACGATATATTTTCAATTTCTAATTGATCAACTATTTATATTTTATATTATTACTGTTTAGATTTGATAAATTTGTTAATCTCAAACCTATTTTGGTACGTATCATTATTATTAATATTGTTATTACTATTATTATTATTGTTGTTGTTGTTGTTGTTGTTGTTGTTGTTGTTGTTGATAAATAACCTATTTTGGTACGTATCATTATTATTATTATCATTATTATTAATATTGTTGTTGTTGTTGTTGTTGTTGTTGTTGTTGTAAAGCCCAACGTTACTACTACTATTATTATTATTTTCGTTAAAGCCCATTGATTTTGATCCATCTTGTGTTTTTTAATTATTTAATTTGAAGCCTGATCCAAGCCCATCTCCTATTGGATTCTAACACAAACTCATATCAATCTCTTATTGGATCCTAGCCTACCCTAAATGCAAATAATCTTATTGGATCGCAAACCCAAACCCTTTAACCCAAATTCTCCTCCTATCTGTTTTTGACCAGATCAACTTCACATTCCCCTCAATCTCTCTCTCTCACGCTTTGTTCTCCCACTAATCCTGATTGCCAACTAACTCTCTGATTTTCTCTCTCTCTCTCTTTTCTTAAACACAGCCAAACAAATCCCAACAAACTCAACTCTTCATCATCTCCATACTAATTAAACCCTTCATCTCCCACCACTGTTCAAACCTCCCAACCCCCTACTGTGCAACCCTCGACTGTTCATCCTCCCACCTAACCCTCACCGTCACTGCCTCTCGCCGCTGACGAGCCCTGTTCATCTTCCATCTCCTTCCGATCGCTTCGACATCAACGCCCACCACCGAGCCGCCACCGCACCTTCATCTTCTTCCTTTGCTTCTTCAACCGCCCACCAAAACCCAACTCACCCCCTACCTCTTCGACAACCGGTCATCGTCTCCACCGTCCCCCTCGTCAACATCCCTGAGCCCCACTCTGTAATACCCTGAATTTTCATTTAATGAGAAATGTTGATTTTCACGTGTTGTGCACATGCAAAATTTTGTATGCATATTTTCTTATAAAATTATCTTTTATAACATGGACAATTATTTCTTTCTTTCTTTTTATCTTTCTAGAAAGCCTATTTTATAAAGCCTAAATTTGTTTTCTTATTTTAAGCCCACTATTTTGAGGCCCACAAACTTAATTAATCTTTTAATTGTCATAACTTGTCATGTAGACACAATTAGTGGACAATTGATTAATTAAATTTGTACAACTTTAAATAGGGGATGCTAGTTGGGACACGTGCATGCACTTGTGTGTGCATTGCACACCCAAGGGAGGCCGGATGTGGCTAGAAAGGAGTGGAGGAGTGGAGTTGAGTTGAGGGGTAGTTATTGAGATCATGGAAGTTGCTACAACTTCCCTTTTCATCTTGATCCTTGATTTCTAACTCCTTGATTAATCCTATCCATTCAATCTCATCCTAAAAGTGTATAAATACCCGTAGTTTCTTCTCATTTATGCACAATAAATTTCTAAGAGGAGAAAAGGCTAGTGAGAAAAAGATTGAGAAGTTTAAGTGAGTAAAAGATTGAGTGTGCATATTTGTGAGTGTGTTCATTCCAAGAGGAGGCCGGCCCATCATCAAGAACAAGGAGGAGGCTCGGGTTGCACCAAGGAGCAAGGAAGAGGAGCATCTTGCAACACAATCTAGGAGGAGAAGGCTACTTTCTTGCATTCTAGGAGATTCTAGGAGCTTTTCATTTCGTTTTCTCCAAATAGGTGGGTGTTTTTCATACTTCTAGAACTAGATGCCATGCCAGAACTGATTTAATGAAATGTTATGAATCAATTAGTTGAAATTGGAACCAGGCTTGTTTAATTAAAAATGGAATGGTAACTTAGAGAATGTTTGATAGAATGATTGCTAATGAATGAATTGTGAATTAAAGTGTTAGAAATCACCATATTGTTGTGCTACATGTTCTAATTGAATGCTATGATAAAATTTGTGCTTATGAGACAACTAGTTGAATTAAATGCCCTTTTGTGTAATTGATTGCTTAAAAATAAAGTTTCTTTGTTGTAGAAAGATGAGAAATTGTCTCTAAATTATTGTAGGTGGTTAATGAATAAAAGAACAATGAAATATAGTAGTTGTGGAAATTTAACTCTAAGTTTTGAAGAAATATGGTGTTTGTTCTCAAAGTCGAAATTATGGACATAGAACATAAAATAGGGTCAAAATACATGTTTTATAAAGTAAATAATGGTTATAAAAATACTGGTTTACTGTAAATTCATGTTTGGTAAAATTTGGAGCTTTTTGTTTTCAAAAGAGAAGTAAAAGAAACAAAATCGTTTTGAGATTTATAAAATTTAGAAATGAGCAGAGAACTGGGTTATAAAAAACCCATTACTCTTTGAGACAATCTGGTCCCTTAGACCAAGTGGCTAGCGGTCTGGTGGCTTTTACTGTAGCCGTGGTCAGACCCCTCAGGTCTCGGGTTCGAAACCCAAGCCCTCTTATTTCGTTTTTTTAGTAAAAACCCAAAATCTGATAGCAAACTTATCCCACTAAAACCCCCTTTCATATCGCATAGGCGCCTTAGCCCAATTGTCTTGCGGTGGCGGTTGACTTGGTCCAGGTCGCAGGTTCGAATCTGGCTTTCGGCAGTTTGAACATTTTTTTGATTTTTTTTGAGTTTAAAATTGAATTTTTGACTTTTAAAAATCCCAAAAAATACTATAATTATTCTAAAAATATATAGATCTTGTGAAAACTATTTGAACACTATTTAGACAAAGTAAAAATGAGTTAGAGGTGAAAATTGGGTAGAATTCCATAGAAAATTGTATTTTTGTTAACTATAAAAGTAATCTATTTTTCGAGAAATTATGCTAAGAGGTAAAGGATAATTTTTTGAAGAAAGAAGATTCAAGTGTGTTAGCTATGGACTCTCATTGTTAAATTAAGTGTTGTTTATGAATAAAAATACGACTTTATGCCTTTGAATTAGATAAATGAAACGAACATTACTAGGAGAATTAAATAAAGGTTAGTGTTGATTAAAATAAGATTAAGGAATTTTTGTGGAAAGAATAAACTATTTGAGTTTGACTTGTTGTACTTATTTATTTATGCATGATGTGCACATGAAATGGAAATTGAATGACTTGATGAATTTATGAATATACAAGTGATGTGAACATGAAATGGAAATTATTGTTAACCATGAAAAAGAGAATTTATGAGTATGAAAAACTCAATGTTGTAATTATGAGTTGGAATTAAGAACTAGGGTATAGCTGAGCCTTATACTGGCAATAAAACAAATGCTGAGATGAAATTTGAAATGAAAAGACCAAGAGTTGGGTCATGTGAAATGAATGAATATGATCGTTATAGTGGGAGTGCTAACCCTAAGGGATTGATTCTATTCATGATTCAATTAAACTAAGGATTAGATACATAGTGAAGATATAATGAAAGTAAGAAAAAAACATTGAGTATGAGGGCCATTGGATTGGCGGCATGAGAGTATTCACAGGATGTCCCATGATGCGTCATGAGTAGGACATGGATACTGCTCCGAAGTACTGTTCCAGTGGCAATGCTCGTGGGGTGTTCGGTGACTGCGGGTAGTGTCATGTCTATGGCAGGAGGTGAATTACCACAGGATGCCTGCATGATGAGTCATGTGACAGTGCGTTGGGATTCTTTCCAGGGCACCTAGATATGAGTTTGTAGGTCATAGAACATCTAGGATATTTACCGTAGTTACAGTAGTAGATTAAGTCATGGTGAGGGATTGAACCCTACAATATGAAGAACGGTTAAGGGCTTGCCCTCGGACCTATGTAGTATGGGCTGCATAGACTCTGAACAAGTGCGCATTAGTGTCATATAACAGAAATAATTGCATTAAGGACTAAGTGCACATTCACAACACGACATCAATAGGATAGTCCCTTTAGCTTTGTTTGTGAACAAGTTTTTTGTTTGTTAAGTATTGAGAATCGTTATACTGTTTTCGGCATAGAGAGGATGACCATATATAATATTTTGTCAGTTGAATGAATTGACGTGCCCACTATTTCTATGCAGGGTAAAGCACATGAAAAAGACTAAAGAAGACCTAATGCTTAAAGATTATTCAACTGTTGTTGTATTTCATTCATTGATGTAAAATTTGCTTCCACTGTATAAATGTTAATGTAAATATAACTCTGATGTAAAGTAAAGTTCTATTTCCTTGTAAAATTGTACGAAGAGAAGTGAAAAGATCCTGTGGAACTCGAATTCAGTTGTATTTGGGATTCGGGGTGTTATAGGGTGGTATCAGAGCCACGCTTCCAAGTAGTACAAATTTATAAGGAACGGCACCCTAGAAGTGGACATTATAGCGTGTGTTGAGTCTAGAGATTTAAATGTAAGTCACTTACATTTGTGTTGCTCTATGATTTATGCTTCTTCTCCTCTTTTCTCTAAGATGGCGGACCACTTCGACCTAGCTAGAAATGACAATTGGCACATCGTTGAGGAGGATTACTACCCCAGGCAAGCTGATTTAGACGAAGAGGATCCTGAAAAATTTGAGGAGGAATGGCCTGAGTCCCGAGAGATCACTTCACCTCCGAATTCATCTGATGACTCCTCTGACGAGGAAGAACCAGTTCCGAGTATTCTCATTGTGTCTCTTCAGAGGCAGGTAGAGACTCAACCGGAGAGAGTCGGGCTACTGGAGACTCAGTTGGCGAAGCGCAAGGATGATATTGCAATTCTCAGTCATCGTGTTTGGGAACTCGAGAAGAAGAAAAACATGTACAATGTACTGAAGGAGGAAGTGGAGGAACTACGTGGAGAGCTTCGAGAAGCCAAGAGGAACCGTAGGAGCTAGACTGTTGTATCTTCTACTGCTTTCATTTGATGTCAGAAATGTTTTAAATTCGAATGTATAAAGTTTGAAATTCAATAAAATGAAAAGTTGACTTAAAATTTCATGTTTAATACTTCGAATTTAATGGATCTTTTGCATCAGAACATGGTTAGAAGAGTAGCCTGAAATGGAGAAGGTCTGGACTTGGAAACAGTGCTAGCGAGGGTCTATCAGACACTCAATGTCGTTGCCATGAATCAGAATCAGGGAAGGGTGCCTGCGAATCCAGTACCCGAAACAATCAAACTCGTGGAATCATTCAAGTGGATAAAACCACTGGTGTTTAAGGGGAATTTGGACCCAGACACGGCTGACAATTGGATCCGACATGTAGAGACTATCTTCGAAGTCTTGGAGACTCTAGAGGGTAGCAAGGTGAAGCGGCTGCACTATAGTTCGAGAAAGATGCGGATGTGTGGTGGCAGTCGATGAAGCGGACAATGGGGGATGTTATTCTTGGCTGGGAGGAATTCTTGGATGAATTCTGCAGTCATTATTTTCCATCAGACGTCCAGGAAAAGAAGGCCATGGAGTTTCTAGCGCTGCAGCAGGGCGGCATGTCGGTTAGGGAGTATGAGACAAGATTTACTCATCCCTCAAGATATGCACCCGAACTAGTGATGGACGAGGCGAAGAAGGCTCGAAAATTTGAGCATGGGTTGAGGCCAAGTCTGAGATCCAGGATGATACCCCTCGGTATCAGGAGGTTTGACAAGCTGGTCAAACGAGCGGCAGCCACGGAGGCGGACATAGAGTAGTTCCATGCTGTTCAGAATCGGAGGAACAACTGGAATGTTGGGAAGGGGCCCACAGTTGCGGGAAATATCAGGGGACAGCTGCCGGCTCAAAGGTTCAAGTCTACGGGTGCGAACACTGTTCAAGTGGCGGGAAGACCCTGGAATACTTGGTTGAGACCTTCTGTGACTTGTTTCAATTGTGGAGAGACAGGCCACTACAAGGCTCATTGCCCCAAGCTGCCGGATGTCGTCCGCAATGGACCAACTCAGCAGGCCGGGAAGAAGCCGTACCAGCAGGGGTGAGGACTGAAGCTGACGCTGATGAGGTGGATCACATCATCACTGGTACGAGTGAAGGTGTTTAGGAGTGTTTTTTTTCTGTTGTCTCTTTTTTCCGCTTATTCAGTAAACTGTTATGTAACGAGTGTGTGTTATGTAACATGAGAACTTTATTTGAATAGAAAGAAAGCTGTTGTTTTGTTCGATACTGGGTCCTCTCATACTTTTGTATCACCTAAATTTGCTAAAGTTCTAGGAGTCGAACTGAAAGTCTTTCCAGGCAAGGTTTTAGCAGTAGCTACTCCGTCAGGAAAAACTTTAATCACTAATCGGTACTATACGGACTACGAGATCGTGATTGGAGATAGAATTTTCGAGATTGATCTGATCGAGCTGAATGTCTTGGGAGCCGATGTTATCATTGGCATTGATTAGATGTCGATGTACAGTGCGAGCATCGAGTGTAAGACCAAAGAAGTAACAGTGAAGGTTCCAGGTGGACCTGAAGTCACTTTCCAAGGGAAGAGGAGATGTTCTGGTCTGGTGACAGCTATCTGCAAGAAGGATGTTCCTGTAGAGGTGCAGCAAATTTCGGTGGTTTGGGATTATCCGACTGTGTTCTTGGAAAATTTGCCTGGGTTACCCCCACATCGTGATGTAAAGTTCAGCATCACTATTTAGCCAGGGAGTGCACCTATTTCCAAGGCACCGTACAGGATGACGCCTGTGGAACAGGATGAGATCAAACGACAGATTGAGGAACTATTTGAGAAAGGCTTTATTCAACCGAGTGCGTCACCTTGGGGAGCGCCTGTGCTTTTGGTAAAGAAGAAGGATGGACCGATGAGAATGTGCATCGATTACCGAGAGCTAAATAAGGTCACTGTTCAGAATAAGTATCCTATTCTATGAATTGATGACTTATTCGATTGTCTACAAGGAGCATCTATTTTCTCTAAAATAGATTTTCGATCAGGATATCATCATGTTCGAGTGAAAGTTGAAGACGTGCATAAGACTACGTTCAGAACTCGACATGGGCATTACGAATTTTTAGTTATGCCGTTCGGAGTGACGAATGCACCTGCAATCTTCATGGACATGATGAACAGAGTTCTGAGGCCGTTCATTGATTTTTTCATCGTGGTGTTTATCGATGATATTCTTGTGTACTCCAAGTCGGAGGAGGAGCACACGGAGCATTTGGCAGCTGTTTTGAGGAAGCTTCAGAAGCAGGAGTTGTATGCCAAGTTATACAAGTGTGATTTCTAGAAATCTGAAGTAGCATTCTTAGGTCACATCCTTTCTAAGGAGGGAGTAGCAACTGATCCTCAGAAGATAGGGCAGTGAGAGATTGGGCAAGGCCTACTACAGTGAAGGAAATCAGGAGTTTCTTGGATTGACGGGATACTACAGGAGATTCATTCAGGGTTATGCTCAGTTAGCCATACCGCTCACTAGTTTGACCAAGAAGAATGCGAACTTCAAGTGGACCGAGCAGTGCGAGGCAAGCTTTTAGGAGTTGAAAGAGAAGCTGACTACCGCACCTATTTTGGCGTTGCCTAGAGCAAGTGCTGAGTATGATGTTTACAGCGATGCTTCACATCATGGGCTTGGTTGTGTCTTAATGCAAGAAGGGAAAGTAATCGCTTACTCACGACCTGAAGTTGGCTGTGATTATCTTTGCCTTAAAGCAATGGAGACACTATGTGTATGGTGAGAAGCTGAATATGTACACAAACCACAAGAACTTGAAATACATCTATCAGCAGAAGGATCTGAATCTGAGGCTGCGGAGATGGTTGGAAGTGCTTAAGGACATGCGTCCTAAGATCTAGTATCATCCTGGAAAGGATAATGTTGTTGCTGATGCATTTAGCCGTAAGAGCAGTTTGGCCAGTTTGATTACATCTCAGAGGCAGCTTATAGAGGAGTTGGATCGGACTGGTATTAAAGTTGTCTTGCAAGGCTTGGGAGCATCCTTAGCTCATTTGAGACTTCAGCCTACGCTGAATGAAAGGATCATTGTAAGTCAGAAGAAAGATGCAGAGACTCACAAGATGAATGAGCTAGTTTTTGCAGGCAGGTTGCCCGGATTTCAAATTAGGGATGAAGTGCTGTGGTTGGCTGTGTGTTCCGGATCAGTCGGACTTGAAAGAAAGTATTCTTCAAGAGGCACATGCTACCCTTTTGTCAGTACATCTTGTGAGTACCAAGATGTACAAGGACATTAAACAGAATTTCTGGTGGTCAGGTTTGAAGCAGAGTGTGGCTGAATTTGTGTCGAGGTGTGAGATTTTTCAGCAAGTCAAAGACGAGAATCAGAAACCCAGAGGTCTATTGCAACCGTTACCTATTCTGGAATGGAAGTGGGATAACATCCGTATGGATTTCATCACGGGTTTGCCTAAGAGTCCAAAGGGCAATGATGCGATTTGGGTTATAGTCGACTAACCAAGTCCGCTCACTTCTTGGCAATGAAACTCACTGCTTCGATGGACAAGTTGGCTGAGATGTATGTTGGTGAGATCGTCAAGCTTCATGGTGTTCCGTTGACCATTGTGTCTGATCGAGATGTGCAGTTTACTTTGCATTTCTGGAGGAGTCTTCAGACAGTTTTGGGTACCAAGAAGGATTTCAACACTGCCTTTCATCCTCAGACCGATGGACAAACCGAGAGAGTCAACCATATTCTTGAGGACATGCTTCGGTGTTGTGTACTAGACTTTGGAGGCAGTTGGGAAAGGCATTTAGCTCTGGTGGAGTTTGCCTACAACAACAGTTTTCAGACTGGCATTGGGATGGCGCCGTACGAAGCTCTGTATGGCAGGAAGTGCAGAACGCCAGTTTGTTGGTTCGAAGTCGGAGAGCGTCAGATGTTTGGGCCTGAGATTGTGCAGCAGACCTATGAAAAGATTGATCTGATCAGGAAGAGGTTGGTGGATGCTCAGAGTAGGCAGAAGAGCTATGCAGACAACCGGAGGAGGGACCTTGAGTTTGAGGTTGGTGACTTTGTCTTTCTGAAGGTATCGCCCAGCAAAGGCGTGATCCGATTTGGCAAGGGTTGAAAGTTAGCCCCGAGGTTCATAGGCCCGTATAAGATATTTAAAAGGATCGGGAAAATTCCTTACCGGCTTGAGTTACCGGAAGAGTTGTCTTAGGTGCACAATGTCTTTCATGTGTCTATGCTGAGAGGTTGTATTCCAGATCCGAGTCTTCATTTGCCTGAAGTGCTGGAGGGTTTGCTGTTGGATCTGAGTTACATTGAGCTTCCAGTTGAGATTGTTGATCGTCGGGAGAAAGTCTTGAGAAATAAGACGATACCGATGGTCAAGGTAGTCTGGAGAAACCAGTTGGTTGAAGAAGCTACTTGGGAATCTGAGGATTGGATGATGAAGGATCATCCCGAGCTTTTTGTTTGATTGTATTTTCTTTCCTTCTTCTTATTGTGTTTTGTTTTCTCACTTCTTAATGGTAGTTCCGGGGACGAAACTATTCTAAGGAGGGAGTGTTGTAATACCTTAAATATTAATTTAATGAGAATTGTTGATTTCCACGTGTTGTGAACGTGCAAAATTTTGTATGCATATTTTCTTATAAAATTATCTTTTATAACATGGACAATTATTTCTTTCTTTCTCTTTATCTTTCTAGAAAGCCTATTTTATAAAGTCTAAACTTGTTTTCTTATTTTAGGCCCACTATTTTGAGACCCACAAACTTAATTAATCTTTTAATTGTCACAACTAGTCATGTAGACACAATTAGTGGACAATTGATTAATTAAATTTGTACAACTTTAAATAGGGGATGCTAGTTGGGACACGTGCATGCACTTGTGTGTGCATTGCACACCCAAGGGAGGCCGGATGTGGCTAGAAAGGAGTGGAGGAGTGGAGTTGAGTTGAGGGGTAGTTATTGAGATCATGGAAGTTGCTACAACTTCCCTTTTCATCTTGATCCTTGATTTCTAACTCCTTGATTAATCCTATCCATTCAATCTCATCCTAAAAGTGTATAAATACCCGTAGTTTCTTCTCATTTATGCACAATAAATTGCTAAGAGGAGAAAAGGCTAGTGAGAAAAAGATTGAGAAGTTTAAGTGAGTAAAAGATTGAGTGTGCATATTTGTGAGTGTGTTCATTCCAAGAGGAGGCCGGCCCATCATCAAGCACAAGGAGGAGGCTCGGGTTGCACCAAGGAGCAAGAAAGAGGAGCATCTTGCAACACAATCTAGGAGGAGAAGGCTACATTCATGCATTCTAGGAGACTTTAGGAGCTTTTCATTTTGTTTTCTCCAAATAGGTGGGTGTTTTTCATACTACTAAAACTAGATGTCAATGCTAGGGATGATTTAATGAAATTGTTATGAATCAATTAGTTGAAATTGGAACCATGCTTGTTTAATTAAAAATGGAATGATAACTTAGAGAATGTTTGATAGAATGATTCCTAATGGATGAATTGTGAATTGAAGTGCTAGAAATCACCATATTGTTGTGCTACATGTTCTAATTGAATGCTATGATAAAATTTGTGCTTATGAGACAACTAGTTGAATTAAATACCCTTTTGTGTAATTGATTGCTTAAAAATAAAGTTTCTTTGTTGTAGAAAGACGAGAAATAGTCTCTAAATTATTGTAGGTGGTTAATGAATAAAAGAACAATGAAATATAGTAGTTGTGGAAATTTAACTCTAAGTTATGAAGAAATATGGAGTTTGTTCTCAAAGTCGAAATTATGGACATAGAATATAAAGTAGGGTCAAAATACATGTTTTATAAAGTAAATAATGGTTATAAAAATACTGGTTTACTGTAAATTTATATTTGGTAAAATCTGGAGCTTTTTGTTTTCAAAAGAGAAGAAAAAGAAACAAAATCATTTTGAGATTTATAAAATTTAGAAATGAGCAGAGAACTGGGTTATAAAAAACCCATTACTCTTTGAGACAATCTGGTCCCTTAGACCAAGTAGCTAGCGGTACGGTGGCTTTTACTGTAGCCGTGGTCAGACCCCTCAGGTCTCGGGTTCAAACCCAAGCCCTGCATTTTATTTTGTTTTTTTAGTAAAAACCCAAAATCCGATAGCAAACTTATCCCACTAAAACCTCCTTTCATATCGCATAGGCGCCTTAGCCCAATTGGCTTGCGGTGGCGGTTGACTTGGTCCAGGTCACAAGTTTGAATCTGGCTTTCGGCAGTTTGAACATTTTTTTGATCTTTTTTTAGTTTAAAATTGAATTTTTGACTTTTAAAAATCCCAAAAAAATACTATAATTATTCTAAAAATATGTAGATCTTGTGAAAAATATTTGAACACTATTTAGACAAAGTAAAAATGAGTTAGAGGTGAAAATTGGGTAGAATTCCATAGAAAATTGTATTTTTGTTAACTATAAAAGTAATCTATTTTTCGAGAAATTATGCTAAGAGGTAAAGGATAATTTTTGGAAGAAAGAATATTCAAGTGTGTTAGCTATGGACTTTCATTGTTAAATTAAGTCTTGTTTATGAATGAAAATACGACTTTATGCCTTTGAATTAGATAAATGAAACGAATATTAGTAGGAGAATTAAATAAAGGTTAGTGTTGATTAAAATAAGATTAAGGAAGTTTTGTGGACAGTATAAACTATTTGAGTTTGACTTATTGTACTTATTTATTTATGCATGATGTGCACATGAAATGGAAATTGAATGACTTGATGAATTTATGAATATACAAGTGATGTGAACATGAAATGGAAATTATTGTTAACCATGAAAAAGAGAACTTATGAGTATGAAAAACTCAATGTTGTAATTATGAGTTGGAATTAAGAACTAGGTTATAGTTGAGCCTTATCCATTCCTTATTTTTGATCCCGTTCCTTGATCCTGTTCCTTATTTTTGATATACCATGTTTCTTATTATTCTCTGTTTTCCATCTACTTTTTATCCATGAATTTCTCTAAAGACATTATTTTCTTTCTTTTTAGATCATGAGTTTGCAGGTAATGAAGGAATAATATCGGAAGGAATTAGTGAGCAATGATTCTAAAAAAAGATTGTGTTGCTTAAATTAATTTATGCTAGATTTATTTCTTTTGAACGTTGTTTTTGATATTGTACATTGTTTTGGGCTTTTATCCTGGAGTTTATTTATTTTCGCAGATATTGGATATTATGTTGGAGATTATTTTGGATTATTCCATTATTATTGAAGTTTATCTTTGATTTATGTGATTATATTTTCTTGTGTGGCTATGTTTGTTGTTCATATTGTTGAGTTAGACTGGTAAAGATTATGGATGGTGTTTACATCATTCGTTGGACCTACGTTACGCACTCGTATTTCCGTATTTTGGAAAGCAAGGCGTGACATATTAACACAGTAATAACAGATGGAACATGAAACAACGATGAAAGGAACGTAAAGTAACAAGTGAATAACAATGTATGAGATGAAAACAGAAAACAAGCATACATAAAACAAGTCAAGAAACACAAATGCAAATGATGATTTCTAATGCATACTTATCGGATTCTATGCATCTCATACTACATAGATTTGGTGCAAGCCCTTATCGTTCACCACTTTATAGGGTTCAATCCCTCGTTATGCCACTAACCTACTACGGTGATTACTTTAAGATTTAGAGCGTTCTGTGAGTATCTAGTGCCACACCCCGGTAATCACTGATAATCAACTTTTCCATCGTTCGTGATATTGGGTACACCCCTCACACCCCAATAATTCCATAAATTGAAACCCACACAGTCCGCCAATGGTACCTCATCACACAAATGTCCCATGAGCGTCACCTAGACTCCCGGTAATCCCGAAGATTCATCCCACACCGTTCATGATCACACCCGGTAATTCCTGAGACTATCTTCCACCGTCCGGTCATATGAGGCCCCCTACCCATGTTTGCTCTTATTTCATCAGAAATCTAACTAGTGCCTGTCCTTAGGTTTATTATAATTAGTTAATCACAATCCCCCATAGAGTTGGTGTACCCTACCGAACTTAACTCAACTAAACCAACAACAAGGCCCCAGTGGCCAGATTCCAACAAAATCTTACTTGCCGACATGCTAGGGTCCCACCCAATCTCTAGAGTCTTATAACTCAACATATCACATTCCTTTTAATCAACCAATATTGTCATGAGAACTTGTTTATATGTATGGAAACATATTTCATCCACGAAAATATAGATTTTTACAGAATCTAAAAATTATACGATTTTGTCATTCAAAACAGTACACTCTAAAATAATTATTAAATTCTGGAAAAATTAACATAAATCAAGCACATATCAAGGAACCCACCATACAAAACTGGACTCAAATAAATTAATTCAAAGGTTTCGTATTCAATAAATTCTGAAAACTATCTTTCATCTAAAAATCTGAAAGCTACATGATTTCATTCTTCAAAACAATTTACTCTGTAGACGATGTTAAATTCTGGAAAAACCAATTTAAATTCAACACATAACGAGGAATTCATCATAAAAATCTGGACTCAAATAAATTAGTTCAAAGGGTTCATATTCAATAAATTCTGAAAACTAACTGTTATTTTAAAAATCTGAAACTACGACAATACAACGGTAGAAATTGCATATTTTACAATCTATGAGTCGGATTGAGGATCTATCAGATGTTCTGGGAACTACACACAGTGAGATAAGATTTCTATTTAATAAGTTTTAGGTAATATCATCAGCAACTATGTTGAATTCTCGTTCCAATTTGGAGTAGATAGCAGTCCAGACCATATAATGACTTCGAAAACTCATCCAAACTCAATTGACCCACTCATATATATTCATTTAAACCCATATTTAGATGCTCCCGTATGTATACTAGAGTCCCCCAAACATAGCACACGAATCCACACTCAAAAACCACACGAAAACACCCTAAAATTGACTGAATAATGCCCAAAATAAGAGTAGCAGTAGCCTCTTTGCTGCGCTGCTACACTATTCGGGGTTGAACAATAACCCTCGGTTACTGTGCACCCAAACCCTAACCTGGGTTTTTGACCCCCCCCAAACCCTAGCCCAAATTTTTAATATATTTTCTATGTATATTTCTTTCCATATACTCTTTGCATGCATCAATAATTAGGGTTATCATCAAGAATTATATTTACATTAAAACAGTGAATCATCATGAAAAAAAATCTAAAATTTAAAGTTGATCAAACATAAATTTAAGAGTATACAATGAGTTCTAATTATTTCTACAAATCTCTTTCATCTACAAGTTAAAACCATGACCATCAATCAATTTTATGGATCCCAAATTAAATCTTCATCGACTAAAAATTTCCTTTTGCATGTTCATGATAATCTCTAAGCCATAATATAAAAACCTAATATTTTTACACACAATTCATCATCATACATCCGTCAAAACTCTAGAATCTACAACATGAATAATAATAATTCTAATTTTATAATTTTTGCAAGATATATCATATTTGATCAATTATCATCATATTATACAAGCATATAAAAAATCAAGAGATGAGAAGTACCACCAACCTCAAAGAAGATCAACTTGAAGAACAATAGTAGTAATAAAGAAAAAGTCCTCTCCTTGCAAAAGTCCAAGATCCAAGCTTTAAACTCCAAGAAAATAATGAGAAAAATATATTTTGAGTCCACAATAGGGATAGGCGGCTGCTGCCCCTAATATAGGCCAGGATTTGGTCTTCTACGTTTCACAAAGTTTACAAATTTACCCCCTCAAGAAAATTATTCGGATCCTTCTAATTATTAGTTAATCAAATCAATTTAAAATAAAATTAAATTAAATCCCTTCACATCTCCAGATTTGGTCGATCAACACATGCAGCCCAAAATTTTGAAATCTGGAGTTTTTACTCCAAGTGACAATTTTGCATAAAAGTTCTTCATTTTTGAGTATTTACAAATATATCATAAATTATTCATAAAATCCAAAAAATTTATAATTAATATCTAATAATAAATATTAGATTTTCCAAATAGATTTTTCGGACTTTATGTTTCTCATGAACAATATTTGCATGTGTTTTGCACATGCAAAAAAGGATATTTTCGGAAAAATGTTTAATAAATTACAAAAATTCATTTTAAATTATTTATTAATTTCAAAAATATTATTTAAAATTATAGGGTGTTACAATAACAATCTTCAACACCATTTTTAACACCAAATAATTCTCTAAATCTTATATAACTATCTCAAATATTTCAAATTTTTATTTTCTTTTAAATGAAACGACAGTGTAATATACTCAAACCATGAATGAAAACATATCTTCAAAAAATTTATTTTTAACCACAAGTTAAATCTTAAATATAAATATAATTATTTCTAACATATTCCAATATTATTTTAAACCCTTCTTCTCAAGAAAGTACATTCATTTATACTCAAAAATAATAAATTAAAAAGTAAATGGCCCTATCTGGAATCGAACCCGAGCAAGGACAAAGCCCCAAATTGCACCCTACAATCAAGAAGTCCACTCACTATTGGTGTGAAAAGAATCACAAAAGGTTTATAAGTCTCTATACACGTTTTTTAGAAGTTTTAAAAGAGTTTCAAAAAGAAAAGAAGTTCCCAAGCCAAGATTCAGAGACCCCCTACACCCCACACTTAACACACAGACCAGTCTCCCAAACTGGTGAGTTTGTCAAATGTTCTACATGAATTAATAAGACTAAACCTCATTCTAAATTGGTTTTGAAGTAAATACAAAAACCGAGATCAATCTGCACTCAAGCTGTAACGTCCCATGCCCCGCTCAGCTGCGCACGCGGCTACACGTGCGTGCAATACGCGAATAAATAAAATGGGCTATAGCCTATTAGGTGTCTAATGATCATTGGCAATCCTATTTAACTCACACTTTTTCCCACATTTTTTTCAATGTGGGACATACCACTCACGCCCAACATGCAGCACACCACTTCTCCTTCATCTCATTCTTCATTTAATGCACATATTTCATAAGCCCCATAGACTCTTTCTATAGGTCTCTTCATTAGTTTCATTAATCCATAGGTGGAGGTTCTATAGGGCTATGGATTAATGGATTAATGGAAGAAGCATATAGAAATTCTATGGGACTTAGGGAAATATGTGTGCATTAAATGATGAATGAAAAGAAAGAGAAAGGAATGGGTGCTGTGCATGGCGTGGGATTAGTCCCCCATCGGAGGAAAGAGAGAAAGAAAGAGTGAATATGTAGAACCCCGTATTTTCAAATATTATTTTAATTATTTGAAAATGAATTTAAACGAATTTTGAGGATTTAATTGATATTTTCTAAAAGATTTATCTTTTGTACACGTGCAAAACACGTGCAAATGACTCTTGAGAAGTTTGGAAAATTAAGATTTCTTTATGAAAAATCATTATTTATTATTTTGGAATTATGTAGTATTTTTCCAGATTTTTCTGAAATTAATTTGATCTATTTGCAATTTTTGATAAAAGAAGGACTTATTTGCAAAATTGACATTTTCAAGGATTGAAATGCAAATTGGCATTCTGGACGTTTTGAGCAATATTGGCTGAGGTTAAGAAGTATATTTTCTTTTAAATCCTAAATTTAATGAATTTTAGATGAATTTCCAAGAGTATATATATATATATATATATATATATATATATATATATATATATATATATATATATATAATTGTATTCTGAAGGGATTGTTTTGCAAATATATTTGGAAACCCTAATACTTGATTCCCGGCCTATACAAGGGAGTTTGCAGCCGTTATTCGCTGCACAACTCAGATCTTATTATACCTCTTATTTTCTTGGTGATTGAAGAAGAAGTCATTGGATCTAGCAAGAAGAAGGCTTTCCATTGGATCTTTGCAATTCTAAAGGTGAGTGATATGGACTTATTTTGTTTATGTGTATGATTGCATGCTGTTTTGTTTGATGTTTTCGTATTTGTATGAAATCGATGCCATGGTTGTTATTCGTAATATGCATGTGAAATCCACGAAAGATTAGTAGATCTCGATTGACAATTTTTGATTGCTTGAAAACATGTTAAGATTTGAGTATAGTTATGAAAATAAGAAATTGGATGGATGAATCTCGGGATCTTGTGATTACGAACCGGATTAGGTTTGAGTTGAGGAAGAGATTTGGTATTGAGATAGACTCCAGTATTGATTATTGATTTCAGACCTAATTTGTGAGAATTTTAGGCCGACAATTGACTGGTCTACGATTCAGTCGACTGGTACGACGCTACTGATGCACCTTTAGACTTTTGAAAATTCTTCGGGACAGTCGACTGAGACCCATATTCAGTCGACTGGTCTACCGAGTATTATGTTTGTAAAGTATTGATCAGTATCTCGTCTGGACAGTCGACCGATGATTTGTTAAGTCGACTGTTAGCACTTGGAATGTTTCTTGAGAATTATTGGTAGTTGTCTCCCGTAAGTCGACTGATGGAATATTAAGTTGACTTATAGCACTTGTTATAATCTTGGATATTGGTTCTCGGGGCAGTCGACTTACTGCAGTATAAGTCGACTGGTGATGATGAGTTTTTTCAGATTCTTGAGTGTTCTTTCAAGTCTTTAGTCTTTGTAGATGGATAGAATCTGCGGTGTTGGGAGTTACTATTAGTGACTGATCACCAAATATCCGATCTATGTTATCTTTAGTCTTTGTAGATGGATAGAATCTGCGGTGTTGGGAGTTACTATTAGTGACTGATCACCGAATATCCGATCTATGTTATCTTTAGTCTTTGTAGATGGATAGAATCTGCGGTGTTGGGAGTTACTATTAGTGACTGATCACCGAATATCCGATCTATGTTATCTTTAGTCTTTGTAGATGGATAGAATCTGCGGTGTTGGGAGTTACTATTAGTGATTGATCACCGAATATCCGATCTATGTTATCTTTAGTCTTTGTAGATGGATAGAATCTGCGGTGTTGGGAGTTACTATTAGTGACTGATCACCGAATATCCGATCTATGTTATCTTTAGTCTTTGTAGATGGATAGAATCTGCGGTGTTGGGAGTTACTATTAGTGACTGATCACCGAATATCCGATCTATGTTATCTTTAGTCTTTGTAGATGGATAGAATCTGCGGTGTTGGGAGTTACTATTAGTGACTGATCACCGAATATCCGATCTGTGTTATCTTTAGTCTTTGTAGATGGATAGAATCTGCGGTGTTGGGAGTTACTATTAGTGACTGATCACCGAATATCCGATCTATGGCATTATTAGTGATTGATCGTTGGACATGTAACGTGATATTGAGAATGTTTGATAATCAGGTGTTTGGGAGTGATCAGTCGACTGGTGCCTTATTCAGTCGACTGTACAGTACAGTTGAGCTGTACATCTTCGAGAGTGATTGATTGATGGATATTTGATCGGTGTTATTGATTCTCGACTTGGTTCACGCATGTACTGGACTATCGTTTCTTGTTTCATATTACATGTTCAGTTTATGTATTTTTGTTCAGTACATGTTGCTTGAGAATTTATGTTTATTGTTTATTTATGTTTGTTGTTTATATCACTCACACCATTTATGGCTGACCCCGTAGTTTGGGGGTTAGGGTTCAACTCTAGCCTCATGTGTTACAGGTAGCTACTTAGAGTTGGAAGCTTGGATGCTTGGGTTAGCTTTGGATTTCATGAGTGATATAATAGAGCCTTGGGTAATTTTGTAAAGAGAAAGGGTTGTAATGTATTTTAAGGTGTTTTGTATTTCCGCTGCATTTGTAAAAGATTATTGTAATAAAGATTTGGAATAAAATGATTTGAGTTTTTGGTCTATGTATATTCTTACATTGAAGTGGATCGCTGGGAGAGTGCCACGTATTTTCTAAGTTTTATATTAGAAATTCGGGGCGCTACAGAATATATTAGGAAGCTAATGATCAAAGGGTACCTATTGGCTATATCCCTTTTTGTAAAGCACGCCTGTGGTGAGCAATTGTTAGGATTTTATTTGTTCACGTATTGCGTGCACGTGTAGCCGTGTGCACAGCTGAGCCGGGCTCGAGGCGTTAAAAAGTTGGTACAGGTCACCCTGGTAGAAGACTATACAACTAGCAGAATCAGGGTAGTACTCTCCACATCGGTTAGAAAGAGATCCTGAATCAGATTGCAAGTTCCGGGCTCAGCGAGGATGCTGAGTTCTTAAGGGAGGGGGATGTAAGACCCCGTACTTATGAGGTGTATATACATAATATTATATTGGGATAATATAATAATATAATAATATAATACTATAAAAATATATAAATAAAGTGAGAGAAGTGGTAGTTGGCCTATAGGAGGTTCTATAGGGCTATGGATTAATGGACTAATGGAAGAAGCCTATAGAATGGTCTATGGGGCTTATGAATAATGTGCATTAAATGAATGAATGAAAGAAAGAGTTGCTGCATGCTTGGTGACGTAGCTGGGCTGTGGGTTAGTCCCACATCGGAGGAAAGAGGAGAGAGAGTGAGTATATATTAGTTTGCTAATGATCAAGAGATACCTAACAGGCTATAGACCCTTTTGTGAAGCACACCTATGGTGAGCAGTTGTTAGGATTTTATTTGTTCGTGTATTGCGCGCACATGTAGCCACGTGCGCAGCTGAGTGGTTACACTTGCACAACTGATCGGGGCTTGGGGCGTTACAAATGGTATCAGAGCTAACTTTCGACATCGATTGTGTGAAAGATGTAAGTCTGAGATGGAGCTAGCAGATGTACACTGATGGGTAACCAGAGTCCCAGGTAGGGCTACAGCTAGCAGAATTAGGGTAGTCCTCTCTGCATCGGCTAGAAAGAGATCCTGGATCAGGTTGCAAGTTCCGGGCTCAGCGAGGACGCTGATTTCTTAAGGTGGGGTATGTGTAACACCCCGTATCTTAAGAGTATATATATCTATATAATAAAACACAAAGAAAGCTATCAAGTAGCTCTCATTCATTTGGTAGAAAATCAACGGTCTAGATTTTTGCTCCCAAAAGTCATTTTCCCTCCCAAATGTTTCCCTCCCAAACTTCAAAATTTTCCCCCCAAAACAAAACAACTACTTCATTTATTACCCCCTCTCTCTCTCTTTCCCCCCTTTTCTTTCCTTTTTCATAATTCTTTTTTTTTAACCCAGGTATGTCAATAAAAAAAACAGTGAATGTTTTTTTTGGTTATGCAATTTCAGATTATGCTTTTTTTTTCAAATTTTTAATGATGTTTTTTTTTCCGGATTATGCTTTCATAACTCAATAACATTCACTTCTATTTAATTGCTTTTGAATTACCATATTTGATCTGATTGTATTATACTTCATTGAGTAATTGTTTTAGATTAGAATGTTTCACCGAGTTAATTTTGATTAGAATGTTTTTTATTATTATGCAATTTCGGATTATGCTTTTTTTTTAATATTTGGGCATTTGTTGCTTTGAAAGATTGTTGCAAATTATTTAATTGACTCGCTTGATCGTGCTTTTATGGACAAATCCATGCTTAATTCCTGTACTTCGGGTTTTTGAAGCTGCAAAATTGTATCTTGATCTGCTTTGCTGTAATTTCACTTCACATATACATCGCAACAAATTTTCTCTTTTAAATTCATACATGGTTAACTACATAAAAAACAACCAAGGGGGAACTAACTCATGCAGTTTGAGGCATTAACCGTAACTCATGCAGTTAGAAAATGAATTGCTACTTATGTTAGACTCCAAATCAAAAAAGAAATCTCTTATGCTCAAGTCACACACAGCAAGGAATTTTCGATTCACTACTGTTGTAGATTCACAATACTATTTTTGAATCCCGAGCTTCTGACAAATAATCCTGCAATATACAAACCAATAAACATCAACGTCACTTCATAATACTACTTCAAAGTACATCAATACATCATCTTTTACTAGCATATAAACATCTATAAATCATCCTTTACTGTTTGCATGATTTTTCATATGTTGTATCGTTCCGAATGTGTGCCGTACGCACGTGCCCACGGGCATACCTAGTAATATTATATTGGGATAATATAATTATATATATATATAATAAATAATAGTGAGAAGTATGGTTGGAGTTGGCCTATAGGACTTCTATGGGCTATGGGATTAATTGCAA
The DNA here is from genome assembly GCA_017893485.1 of Hemerocallis citrina. Taxonomy (NCBI): domain Eukaryota; kingdom Viridiplantae; phylum Streptophyta; class Magnoliopsida; order Asparagales; family Asphodelaceae; genus Hemerocallis; species Hemerocallis citrina. The sequence continues at coordinate 421,375,418 of CM030358.1, read as the reverse complement.
TTAATTAGAGAGCCAATAGAAGTGTCCGATGGGGCTATGGGCATTAATAAATGAATGAAAGAATGAATGAAGGAATGGTTGCATGTGTGCTTGCTGTGCTAGGGTGGTGACGTGGCTTAGGTGGGGCTGTTTAGTCCTACATCGCCAAGAATGAGAGAGAGAATGAGAGCTATATAGAAATGCATATGATCAAAGGTTACCTACTAGTCCGGACACCTTTTGTGAGGCACGCCTGTAGTGGGCAGTTGTTAGGATTTTATTTGTTCACGTATTGTGCGCACATGTAGCCGCGTGCACAGCTAAGCCGGGTTCGGGGCATTACCCCTGCGACTTCGAGCACTGCACACAGCACTTGCAGTCAACTGCCAAGACTAGAATCTCACTTCTCGTTCACTGTAAAAATATTCTCAGAAAAATAAATATAATTTACTGTACTTCACTACAATTACATTACTCCAACATCGAAATATAATTTCTTGACTTGTACAATTCAAATTCTACATTACAGAGAATTAGCATGGAAAATTCAGCAATCAACTACTTTGTAATCACCCTTATTTAAGTTAATTATTAATACAAGACATCACAATAATTTAACCATACCAATGCTACAATCAAATTCAAATACAATATCTCATACAATTTCTCAATCTAATGTGTGTTTACTTCTATTTAAAAAATTGACTAACAAACATGATATTACCACATTAGCAATTTAATAAATTTAACAATCTAATACACGATACACAAATATCCTTTTTATAATTCCATCTAGTTTAATTAACATGCATTTGATTCTAAGAATAATTCACCATCTAAAAGATTTTAGATTACACCTAATATGAATTCTAATCTTATCATGACATTATAAAATTAGAAACCAAAGAAACACCCACATTTTTGAAGTATTCCCTGTAACGCCTCGCCCCAATACTCAGACAATTTTATATATTTTTAAGAGACAAATTATATATTATATAGTAAAACTGCCCACCACAGGCTGCCTCTCAAAATGTGGTTAACCAATTAGGTGGCGCTTGATCATAGGCTATTATATTTATATTTAATTATTCTAGTATTAATCCCGATATGGGACAATTCTTTAATCAACCCGCTGTCCCTTCTATTGTGATGACGTCAGCGCTCCCTGAGCCCACTCGCCAATACACAACGCACAGAGAAACAGCGCAGCTGTATCTTTCAAGTTTTCCTCGGGTGGACCCCAGGTGACGTCACGGTGATGTCACCGCATGCCAACAGCACACCCGCTGCTGCTGCAGCTCTCCATGGGCCCCCCTCTCCCCTTCTCTCTCCTATATATATATCTATATAATAAATTACAAAGAAAGCTATCAAGTGACTCTCATTCAATCTCCCCTAAAATTAATGGCATAGATTGATTCTCCCAAAACATATTTTCCCGCCCAAAATTTTAAACCCCAAAATTAAAATTTTCCCCCCAAAACTAAAAAACTCATTACTTTATTACTATCTCTCTCTTCTCTCTTCACGTTTTCATATTTTTCTTTTTCTCTCTCTCCCTCCCTCTCTCTCTCTCATTCTTTTTTTATTTACTTAAAAATTCAGATTTTAAGATTTAAGGTTTGTAAAATTTTCAGAATTTTTATGTTTTTTTTATTGCACATGTTATATCGAAAAAAGCAAATATCTCTTCAACAGTTAAATTTCATCATTTTCCAACCTTAAAGTTCTAAGAAGTTGGATTTTACACCCTCATTTATAATTATTTTTCAACATATACTAATAGAAACATGAACTTTTATTTACAACTAATTATTGTCATACTATTCTATATAATAAATTACAAAGAAAGCTATCAAGTGGCTCTCATTCAATCTCCCCTAAAATTAATGGCTTAGATTGATTCTCCCAAAACATATTTTCCCGCCCAAAATTTTAAACCCCAAAATTAAATTTTTCCCCCCAAAACTAAAAAAACTCATTACTTTATTACTATCTCTCTTTTCTCTCTTCACGTTTTCATATTTTTCTCTTTCTCTCTCTCCCTCCCCCTCTCTCTCATTCTTTTTTTATTTACTTAAAATTTTAGATTTTAAGATTTAAGGTTTGTAAAATTTTCAGAATTTTATGTTTTTTTATTGCACATTTTATATTGAAAATAGCAAATCTCTCTTCAACAGTTAAATTTCATCATTTTCCATCCTTAAAGTTCTAAGAAGTTGGATTTTACACCCTCATTTATAATTATTTTTCAACATATACTAATAGAAACATGAACTTTTATTTATAACTAATTATTGTCATACTATTCAAACTTGAACTACATAATTATTGTTTTACTGTTTACAGGGCTTTTCGTGTGTTGTATCATTTTCGAAGACGTGCCGTAGGCACGTGCCCACGGGCAAATCTAGTTATATATATATATATATATATATATATATATATATATATATATATAATATCCTTTTTTAGAAATTACGGGGTATTACATACATCCCACTATAGAAATCAGCGTCCACGTTGAGTACGAGGCATGCACAACCTAGTGCAGGATCATTCTTTCTAGCCGATGTGGAGTGGAGTATCCTGCTAGCATACTGCACTCCTGGTCTCTCTACCAGCGTACTGACCTCAGCCAGACATACATCTCACCCACTCTTATCCACAATCGGTGTCGAAAGTCGGCTCTGATACAATTTGTAATGCCCTGCCCCAATACTCAGACAATTTTATATATTTTTAAAATACAAATTATATATTATATAGTACAACTGCTCACCACAGGTTGTCTCTCAAAAGTTGGTTAACCAATTAGGTGACTCTTGATCATAGGCTATTATATTTATATTTAATTATTCTAGTATTAATCCCAATATGGGACAATTCTTTAACCAACTCGTTGTCCCTTCTTTTGTGATGACGTCAGCGCCTCCTAGGCCCACTTGCCAATACACAACACACAGAGAGACAGCACAACTGTATCTTTCAAATTCTCCCCGGGTGGACCGATGATGACGTCACTGCATGCGAACAGCACACCCGCTGCTGTTGCAGCTTTCCGTGGGCCCCCCTTCTCCCCTCTCTCTCCTTCTTTTTTTATTTATTATATATATATATATATATATATATATATATATATATATATATATATATTATATCATTTTTTAGAAATTACGGGGTATTACATTCCCTAGCAAATTGAACCCCTAAAAGCCCTCCATTCCTCCTCCTCCAAGTTTCTGAGCTCCAAAAGAAATTACATCAAGGAGGCTTTGAAAATGCTGAAATGGAACTTTTTCTTTTTTCTTTTTTTTTTTGTTTTAAAAGTGGCCGGGAATGGGGACTAGAAAGGGGTTAGTAAATGGGTAGTTTTATTAAACTACCCACTAATCCAACAACTACCCACTAATCCAATTCTAAACTCATTCAAATTCATTCAAAAATCCTTTTCCCTCTCTCTTCAATTTTCGGGCCATTAAGGATGGGCATGCACGGGTTTCTATGGGATTTGTGTGTATGGGCTTGCTATGTGTTTGTGTGTGCACCAAAACTACACACAAAATATTAGGAGTTTTATAAAATAGCATTTGTTACTCGAATTAAGATAAATTTAATAAAACTAGTTTAAATTAATCATAATAAAAAGTTTTTATGCACAAATAAAAATAACATACACCCTTCATTAAAAAAGAATACAATCAACACATACACTGCAAACACGTGCGTCGCACGTGTCAATAAATATTCAAAAAAATAGATTTAAGCAATGGAGAAATGTTTATAAACAAACGAAATACCACATACGTAAAAATATTTATATTAATAATGTTACAGATATTACACGTAATAGTACGAAATACATGTACATAACACATGTAGAGCAAAATTATCATAACTCAATTTTGCGGGAGTATTACAGTTCATGAAGGTGCAAGGCTCAAGATGCATGTGGTTGGGTGGTGTGCTAGTGGGGCCTTATTATTTGGCACTAGACACTTCCACCTTTGAGTATAAATAGGGGGTCACTCCATCATTCTCAATCATCCAAGAATCAGAACACAAAAAAGCTCTAAAGATCTTCGTGTATAGAAGCAAGGTGAGTTGTGAGTGTTTCAAGAGTGTGTATAGATCTTGGTATAGAGTAAAACTTTAGATAAAGATGGTGTACAAGTGATATCCTTTTGAATACAATCAACATGTGTATAAACTTGAGTTGATTTTTTATTGTACATGTTATTTTCTCCTAAAGGTGTAAAATCTTTATATCTTCTGAGTTTGTTTATATATCTTTCTATCAAGTTTTCTACTTGCGAGACAAGGGCTATCTCTCTTTTCTATACAATGGTATTAGAGATGGTTTCATCGATCATGGGCTATTTGTCATGGCAAGTTTCAGCAATTCACAATTCGGGTGGAGCATTTTGATGGAAGAGGAAATTTCACCCTTTGGTAGAGAAGGGTGAAGGAAATCTTAGTTCAACAAGGCATAGCAAAACCGTTAAAGAAAAATGAAGCAAAGCCAGAGAAAATTTCAGATGCACACTGGGAGAAAATGGTGTGCAGGTGTGTCAGTACTATTAGGCTTTATATTGCTGATAATATTATCAACAACATTAGTGATGTAGAATCTGCACCTGAGCATTAGGAAAAGTTAGAGAAGCTTTATCTTGGGAAAGGTCTTTAGACAAAGCTAAATTTGAAACGGGACCTCTACAAGCTCAAAATGGTAGAAGGTGGAAATCTCATGGATCACATGAATGTGTTCAAAGTGTTATTGAATCAACTAGCAAGAGTTGAAGTAAAAATTGTGGGAAAAGAGTAGGCCCTTTTACTTCTTACCTCGCTTCCTGAGTCGTATGAAAATATTGCTACTACAATTGTGTATGGTAAGGATACGATGAAGATGGAACAGTTGAAATCAACTCTCTTGTCACACGAAAAGAGAAGGAAAGCCGACGATTCTCAAGGTTCCATTTTTGTTGCTCATGATTTGCATCGTAAGGGAATGTCAACTGTCAGAGAATTTAGTAAACATAGCAGGTCTAAATCCAAGGGCATGAAATGTTGGATCCTGTAGGCAACGCATGAAACAGTAGAGGGGGGGTGAATAGTGTTTTATAAAAAATAAATTGTGGAATTAAACTTTTCTTCTGACCAGTCGACTGGGGTGATAGTTAAGAAGATTATTTCAAAGCGATTCTAATCAGCCGACTTATAGAAGAGCCAGTCGACTTATCTCACAAATTTTCAGAGAAGTTAGTACAAGTCTGACCAGTCGACTTACAAAAGGTCACAGTCGACTGTCCAGACAAGTTTCACAGAAAACTTGAAAAGCATGAAAATGAAATGCAAGTTTGAAGAGATACAACCACAGAGTATACACGATGTATCCTTGTTCGGTCCTCCCGACCTATATCTAGTTCCCAAGCAACCCACTTGAGATTTTCCACTATTCTTGAAACAATTACAAGAACACCCTACGGCGTTAGACAACAACCTTGTCCAACCCGTAGTCCTTTCTCACAACTAGAGAAAGTAACCCACTCTTCCACCAAGAGTGACAAACCTGACTCTACACCCTAGAGTCCTACTTTCCAACAGAGAGGAAACCACTTTCACAACCCGAGAGTGAAGAAAAAAAAACAAAAAGTTTACAATCAACCTATAGCCTTGTTGTGGATGTGATTTTATGCGTGGCTATTAGGTCAACTTCCGAAATCAGTCTAAAACGAAATCATTGTTATGCTAGACTGATTTCGGAGAACCAAGACTTAGAAAGTGAATGCTTTTGAATGCTTCTTCTTGTTTTAAAACCAAAAGCTTGAGAACTTTGAAAACAAAAAGCTTGGAAAGTTGTTAACCTTTTCCAAGTGATTTCTATGCTCTATTTATAGAGTTAGAGTCACTGGACGTTGAGAAGCAGTTGTACCAACTGTCAACCAATAGAAATAAATCTTTTGAATTCGAGAAATCAAGTTTTGAAATCAGTAAACTATCGAAACGACTTGAACAGTCGACTGGGTTGCTGTTATGAGTCGACTGGTCAGAGTTTGAATAAGTTCAGTCAGTTTCGTACTAAGACAGTCAACTGGTGCCTTATGGCGGTCGACTGGTACTTTACAGCTGAGCTTTTTCAATCTTGTTTCGCTCTTTTTAAGTTTGAAAAACACTCAAAATATTTGAAAGATAATGTGTGAGTGTGTGTGACAAGGTTTTACAGAATTTCTAAGACTCAAAGAAAAAACAAAAGTTACAATTGTTACAAGACACTTAATACAATAATTTGAAGCATAAGTCTTGTCTTGAGTCTTGAGTCTTGAGATGGAGCTTTTAGCCTTCGTCTTTTTCTTGTAAGATGGCAACCTTGTAGCTTTCTTGATCAATTAGCAATAAGAACTTTTTTTGTAGCTGTGCTTGGTCAACTTACTTTAAGAAGCTTGTTATAATATTTTGCCTTTGCATATCCTGTAATATGTAAGAGGTAGAACAACTTTGCATTGTGTTGTAATCATCAAAATCAAGAATCAACATTCTCCCCCTTTTTGATGATGACAACACAATAGCTTATAATAATGGGAATAAATAAAAAATACAAGTGCTGACATGCTCCATTATCAAATGTACAACATGCATAGGTGTGAAAGCATGTACAAATATATGTATCACCATACAAAGCAACATAAAAGTACAAAGCAACATAAAAACTTATATGTTCTCCCCCTTTGTCATCAACAAAAATGCATGGGAAAAAATACTCCTCACAAATAAACAATACAGAAAAAAATGCATTCATAGAAACTTAATCTTAGTTCAAACAATTACATAATAGATAGAAAATGCAATAATAAGTAGAAAAATAGATAGAAAATAATAAAAATAGTAACTCATCAATCTTCATCATCTTCATCTTGGTCATCATGAGAGGGAGGAGGAAATTGAGCGGTGAATAGGTGAGTAAGATGGAAATTTGTGACTCAAGAACATCTTGACGATCCATGATATAATTGACCGCATTATAAATACTGCGAGGATCATCAAAATATGCTCGAGGACGAGAAGAACTAGAAGCAGAAGACGACGAGCTGAAGTAGCTAATGGAACAGGAGGGGAAGTCCTAGAAGTAGACCTAGGTGGAGAAGTAAGAAGCTTCATGCGTGCTAAACTTGCACAATCAAAACACTCATAGTACTTTACTACATTGGTCTCTGTATCAAGATCGACATCATAAGCACAAAAGACTCGAGTAAGAAGAGCACCAAAAGGAAGAAAGGAAGTATGAGACTTATGAAGCCTAGAAAAGATGATACAACCCCAATTTAGATTAATTTTGCAGAATATTGCATAAATGGCTTGTTGTAATTCCATGGAATACTGATCATAACTCCCTGTTTTAGGAATAATATTGTATGATAGTATCTGTGCAATAAGTTTTGCAACAGGGGTAATGGACCTATTTGACATAGGGGGTCCATGATTCGGCAAATAAATTCTAGATAAAATGGTGGCATCATCCATCTCAATTCCTCCTAAGTCAAGCCCTTCATCTCTATACCCAAAATAAGGTTGATTCTTTCGGAGGTGAGTTTCATCTTCTTATTTCTGACAGAGGTATAGATGAGTATCTCACTACCATCATCCGATTGGACAACCTTCATATTTGTATAAAACAAATAAATGAGTTGAGAGTAGTAGTAGGGTTGATTTTTTAAAGATAAGAATTCATAAAGACTACAATGTTGAAACAAAGATACGAGATTAAACCTATCAAGATTGGAAAAATTGACAAACCGACCCGGAAAAATTATCATGGAACATATGATGTACCATTTTTCAACGAGGTCAGGACTTCTAAGATATTTGATGTAATCCCTAGCAGATGAACCCTCCTCTACATGAGATGTTTTAGATCTCTTAGGAGCCATAATAAGAAATAAAAAGAGAGGAAAAGAAGTATACCAACAAGGAGACTCTAAAACTTCAAGTGGACTTGAAATCTACAAGAAATCGGAGGAGTTGGATCTTCACAAGGCTGGAAATTGACAGCAGCAGCAACAGCGGCAGTCGACTTCTTTTCTTCAGATCTGGGAGATAAAGGTAAGGTTAAAGTGAAAGGAAAGGGGTAGGTTTAGGGTTTTTACCCAGAAATATATGGCTGAGATCAAAGGAGAAGGATAGCAACGGCTTATATATGGTCAAAGAAGAGTAGAAAGGTGAACAGTCGCCTCAAAAGATGTACAAAAATTCAAATTTGAAGAAAAACTGATTCGCGACAGTCGACTGGTATTAGTAGGCAGTCGACTTATTCGAGAGTTAAAAAAATTTAACATAATATTAATACAACTGGTCAATCGATTGGGTTCTGAGCACAGTCGACTGTCCAGAGCATAAAACTCAGAAAAAATTAAAAAAAAAACTTGGCAATCGACCGAACAATACGTGTAAGTCAACTTACCAAAAAAAATATTCAAGAAACATCATGAAAATTACAAATTTCTAGTTCTCTTCTTAAGGTTATAAAGGTGTCTTCTTTAAGGGGTTTGGTAAAAATGTCAGCTACTTGTTTATCAGTAGAAATTGAGTCTAAAGAAATATATCCCTTTAAAACATGATCACATAGAAAATAATGTCGAATATCAATATGTTTCGTACGTGAGTGTTGAACCGGATTCTTAGATAAGTTAATGGCACTGGTATTATCACACATTATTGAAGGTTTTTCAAATGAAATACCATAGTCTAGTAGGGTTTGTTTCATCCACAAAATTTGGGCACAAGCCAAACTTGCAACGATATATTCAGCTTCTGTAGTAGATAGGGATACCGAATTTTGCTTTTTACTGCACCAAGAAACTAGTGAATGTCCCAAATAATGACATGTCCCACTAGTGCTCTTGCAGGTCAGTTTTACTGCCAGCAAAATCCACATCACTATACGACAAAAGTTGAAAATTGTCGGTGTGTGAATAAAATAGACCATAATCAGACGTGCCTTTAATATATCTTAAAATGCGTTTCACAGATTTTAAGTGAGATTCTTTAGAACTTGACTGATATCTAGCACACAAACATACACTAAACATAATATCCGGTCTACTAGCAGTTATATATAAGAGTGAGCCAATCATACCTCGATAGAGTTTCTGATCGACACTCTTACCTAATTCATCTTTGTCAAGGGTAGTGATAGTAGCCATAGGTGTGGTCTTACTACTTGTGCTGTCCATGTTAAACCGTTTGAGTAATTTCTTGGCATATTTTTCTTGATTAATGAATATGCCATTTTGTGGCTGCTTAATTTGTAGTCCAAGGAAATAATTGAGTTCACCTATGTGACTCACCTCAAACTCGTTTTTCATTGTGTTAGCAAACTCTTAACATAGATTACTATTAGTAGAACTGAAAATTATGTCATCAACATATATTTGTATAATTAAAATATCATTCTTAATTCTTCTAATAAATAGAGTAGTATCTACTTTACCTATTTCAAAACCTGTTTCTAAAAAAAAGTCTTCAATCGATCATACCAAGCACGAGGTGCTTGTTTAAGACCGTACAAAGCCTTTTTCAATTTAAAAACATGGTTTGAAAATTGTTCATGTTCCAAACCTGGTGGTTGTTTAACATAAACATCTTCCTTTATAAACCCATTAAGAAATGCACTTTTAACATCCATTTGAAAAAGTGTAAAATTCATAAAACAAGTAAAAGATAATAAGATACGAATTGATTCTAATCTAGCAACAGGAGCATACGTTTCATCAAAATCTATGCCTTCTTCTTGATTATATCCTTGAGCAACTAGTCTAGCTTTGTTCCTAACAACTTGTCCTGATTCTTCTAACTTATTCTTGAATACTCATTTAGTACCAATTATAGTATGATCAGGAGGTCATGGAACTAAATCCCATACATCATTCCTTATGAATTGGTTTAACTCATCTTGCATGACATTCATCCAAAATTCATTTTTACATGCTTCTTGTATATTCTTCAGTTCAAAATCCGACAAGAAAGCTGTGTGAGATATCATATTAACATGTGATCTCGTCTGAATACCATGTGAAATGTCACCAATTATTAAGTCATGAGGATGATCTCTAACTTCAACAAAAGATTTTGGTAAAGTTGGAGACATCACAACAGGATCAGTCAACTTGACAAGTCCCTCAGTCGACTGTTTCACATCAGTCGACTTGACTTCCTTATCGGTCGACTTATCCGCAAGACTAGTTTGTTCTAAAGATGTAATTACTTTATTTAAGGGTGATGAATTAGTTTCATCATCTTCAATTAAAGTCGATGAAGACAGAGATTCATCAAATGCAACATGCATGGATTCTTCAATAGTCATTGTTGACTTATTGAAGATTCTATCTGCTTTACTCCTATTTGAGTATCCCACAAAGATACCCTCGTTAGATCTAGGATTAAATTTATCTAAATTATCCTTAGTGTTCAGAATGAAACACTTACAACCAAATATTTTAAAGTAAGAGACTTTAGGAATTCTATCAAAAAATAGCTCATAACATGTTTTCTTTAGCTTAGGCCTAATCAAAATTCTATTTAAAACATAACAAGCTGTAGCAATAGCTTCAGCCCTAAAATACTTAGGTAAATTGTAATATTCTGCAAACGTTTCATTTTCAAATTCTCCACCATGATCACTTCTAATAGTGACTATGGTTAAAGACTTTTGATTTTGAATTCATTTACAAAAATTTGCAAATTCTTCAAAAGCGTCAATTTTATCTTTTAAAAAGAAAGTCCAAGTGAATCGTAAAAAATTATCTACTAAAACAAACACATACCTACTTTTATTTAAAGAAGCAACTCTAGTAGGGCCAAATAAATCTATGTGAATTAATTCGAGCGGCCTACTAATAGAAATTACTTCTTTTATTTTAAAAGTAGATTTAATTTGTTTACCTAGTTGACATGCATCACATAACTTATCCTTTTTAAAGAATAGTCTTGGCAGCCCTTTAACTAGGTTGTACTTAGACAATTTAAAGAGATTTTTCATATTCACATGACCAAAACGTCAATGCCAAAGCCAAGAATCGTTATTAGAAGCTACTAAGCAAAAATCATTCGAAAACTCATATACTTTCAAACACAATTCATAAATGTTATTTTTTCTAACCCCTTGAAAAATTATATTTTGCATGGTAGAATCATAAATTAAACAGGCGTCTTTTTCAAACATAATTTTATAACCCTTATCACAAAGTTGACTAATACTTAACAGGTTATGCTTAAGTCCACTAACTAATAAGACATCTTCTATAGAAGGGTTAGTGTCCTTACCGACCATACCAATTCCTATGACTTTTTCTTTATTGTTGTCACCAAATGTAGCTATTCTTCCATCAATGTTTTGTATGGAAGATAGGAGGTTGGCATGACCAGTCATGTGCTTCAAGCATCCGCTGTCAAGTATCCAACGATCTTTCTTAGGTACCTATAAAATATTCAATGTGAATATGGTACCCTTTTCATTGGGTCCAAAATAGATTAGTTTGTGGAAAACCAAAACCATGATGAGTTTGATTTTACACCATAAGCGAAAATGAAATTAGCAGAATTATATACATTCAGCATATATGAATTAATATAAGCAATTCTATCTTTCGAACTCAGGTTGATTGGAACCCATACATATTTGCTCTGTCCAGTCAACTTTACAACTCCTTTCAGTCGATTTTTACTAATAGTCAGTCGACTGGGAGGTAGTATAGGTCGACTTATCTGAGGTATTTGTCTTGTTGAACAAAACTCAGTACCTCTGGACAGGCGACTGGTGGATGGGTGCAGTCGACTTGGCTGAATTTTAGATTTGCTTTTATCATGAAAACTTACAGTTTTAGGCTTTTCAAAGAACTCATAAAGTTTATGCTTAACACTAGAAATAGATATAGGTTTATTTACACTAGTGTTTTTAGAAGAATGAGATTTTTCAAGTGACTTTTTAAAACCAAGTCCAAACTTTTGACTAGATTTTACTTGATTTTGAAGAACATCATTTAAATTCTCTTTTTCTTTATTAAATTTAGATACGTTCTTGGATATCTCTTTATAATTCTTCTTTAGAGATTTAAGATCCATATCTAAACTAGAAATACGAGAATTTAAGGATTTTACTTCTTTATAAAGGTTAAGATTCTCTTGAAAAAGTGTTTGATTAACTTTCTCTAAGTTCTTAACTCTAATCTTTTCCTTTTTAAGTTCTTGAAAATTTTCATTGAAAGCATCAAGTAAATCATTAGAATCATACTCACTAATTACATGATTTTGAGACGCCATAAAACACATGTTTGCAACCTCATTTGTCTCATCAATTTCTTCTTCCGACGAAAAATTGTTGTCATCCCAAGTTGCTTGGTATGCCTTTTTGTTTTTCATGAACTTGTTCTTTGTGTACTTATCCTTCTTGAAGTTGGATGTCTTTCCCTTAGATTTTGCGTTCTCTAGTGGGCAATCCTTCTTCATATGGCCTGTCTTGTTACACCTGAAACAAGTTGGAGGTTCATTAGGTACCTTAGTTTTTGAATTAAACTTAAATTTTCTTAGGAACTTTTTGAATTTTCTCGTGAACATGGCAATCTCTTCCTCATCATCTTCTTCATCCTCGGAGTCCGACATGGCTTTGAATGCTAATGTCTTCTTCTTTGATTGTTGTGGTTCGGCATCCTTCTTGCGCTCTTCAAGTTATACCTCATAAGCCATAAGATTTCCCACAAGATTCTCAAGAGAAAGTTGTATTAAATCATTGGCCTCTTCTATGGCGGTGGTCTTCTTCTCCCATTCGGGGGTTAGTACATGAAGTACCTTTCTCACCATCTCGGCTTGAGTGTATATCTTTCCAAGTGCCACAAGTGAGTTTGTAATGTCTGTGAACCTAGTAATTATCTCGGACACTTTCTCATTCTCCTTCATGCGGAACATTTCAAACCTATGAATAAGAATAAATATTTTAGATTCTTTCACTTTGTTTGTTCCTTCATGAGTTACCTCGAGTGTGTGCCAAATTTGATATGCGGTTGTTGCATTGGACACATGGTTGAACTCCTCCTTTGTAAGGGCACAAAATAGCGCGTTCATCGCCTTTGCATTGTTCATTGTTTGGTTCTTCATGTCGTCGTTCCATTTTGCATATGGAATGGTAGGAGCGATGTACTCAGTTTCCGTCATGTTCCATATTTATAGTTGATGGACTGAAGGTAGATCTTCATTCTATACTTCCAATAGTTGTAATTGGTTCCATCGAAAAGGGGTGGCCTTTAAGTTGATTGGCCTTCATGGTACTGATTTGCATTCGAAGTAGTTGCCATTGCACTCAATCAGGCTCTGATACCAAGTGTTGGATCCTGTAGGCAAGGCAAGAAACACTAGAGGGGGGGTGAATAGTGTTTTATAAAAAATAAATTGCGGAATTAAACTTTTCTTTTGACTAGTCGACTTGAGAAGATAAACCAGTCGACTGGGGTGATAGTTAAGAAGAGTATTTTAAAGCGATTCTGATCAGTCGACTTATCTCACGAATTTTCAGAGAAGTTAGTACAAGTCTGACCAGTCGACTTACAAAAGGTCACAGTCGACTGTCCAGACAAGTTTCACAGAAAACTTGAAAAGCAAGAAAATGAAATGCAAGTTTGAGAGATACAACCACAGAGTACACACGATGTATCCTGGTTCGGTCCTCCTGACCTACATCCAGTCCCCAAGAAACCCACTTGAGATTTTCCACTATTCTTGAAACAATTACAAGAACACCCTACGGCATTAGACAACAACCATGTCCAACCCGTAGTCCTTTCTCACAACTAGAGAAAGCAACCCACTCTTCCACCAAGAGTGACAAACCTGACTCTACACCCTAGAGTCCTACTTTCCAATCGATAGGAAACCACTCTCACAACCCGAGAGCGAAGAAAAACAACAAAAAAGTTTACAATCAACCTATAGCCTTGTTGTGGATGTGATTTTATGTGTGGCTATTAGGTCAACTTCCGAAATCAGTCTAAAATGAAATCACTGTTATGCTAGACTGATTTCGGAGAACCAAGACTTAGAAAGTGAATGCTTTTGAATGCTTCTTCTTGTTTTAAAACCAAAAGCTTGAGAACTTTGAAAAACAAAAAGCTTGGAAAGTTGTTAACCTTTTCCAAGTGATTTCTATGCTCTATTTATAGATTTAGAGTCACTGGACGTTGAGAAGCAGTTGTACCAACTATCAACCAACGGAAATAAATCTTTTGAATTCGAGAAATCAAGTTTTGAAATCAGTAAACTGTCGAAACGACTTGAACAGTCGACTGGGTTGCCGTTATGAGTCAACTGGTCAGAGTTTGAATAAGTTCAGTCAGTTTCGTACTAAGACAGTCGACTGGTGCCTTATGGCGGTCGACTGGTACTTAACAGCTAAGCTTTTTCAATCTTGTTTCGAACTTTTTAAGTTTGAAAAACACTCAAAATATTTAAAAGATAATGTGTGAGTGTGTGTGACAAGGCTTTACAGAATTTCTAAGACTCAAAGAAAAAACAAAAGTTACAATTGTTACAAGACACTTAATACAATAATTTGAAGCATAAGTCTTGTCATGAGTCTTGAGTCTTGAGATGGAGCTTTTAGCCTTCGTCTTTTTCTTGTAAGCAACCTTGTAGCTTTCTTGATCAATTAGCAATAAGAACTTTGTTTGTAGCTGTGCTTGATCAACTTGCTTTAAGAAGTTTATTATAACATTTTGTCTTTATATATCCTGTAATATGTAAGAGGTAGAACAACTTTGCATTGTGTTGTAATCATCAAAATCAATAATCAACAAGAAAAGGGCAAGCAATGCTACAACTGCATGGAGTGGAGACCCATAAAGCTACATTGTCCATTGATGAAAGAGAAGGATGATACGTCTCCTTTGGCTGGTGTAGCGGAGATATCTAAGGATTTTGGAGAATTTCTCTCGGTCTCCAAACAACACTATTTCTCAAGATGATTGTTTGCTAGATATCAGTTGTTTTGATCATCTTTGCTCTAGAAAAGAATATTTTGATACATTTCAAGAAGTCCGAGGATTCATAACTTGGAGCAATGTCACTAAGTGTCGTGTCAAGGGTAAGGGAATTATTAAGATCAAAATGTTCGATGGAGTAGTGAGCACTTTGGGTGATGTGGTGTATGTCCCAAGATTTCAAAGAAATCTATTATCCTTATGCCAGTTAGACTCAAAAGCCTACAAGGTGTCGTCGGTAGGGGAGTCATGAAAGTTTCACATGGCTGCATGGTCCTAATGAAGGGAGAAAAGTGTGGTAATTTGTTCCGTCTAATTGGAAAAACTGGGTCGTCTAAGGATTTTGGGAAACAATGTGTACAAGACAAGCACTTAAGGTGGTTCTCGTTTGCGAGCATAGCAGAGACATTTACCACATCTTTCCAGGTTTCAGATGATGGTGAGAAGAAATATACTGTTGGTGAATATGTAAAGTATCGGTTTCTCTTTGTGACCAACTAGTGACTGTTGACTTGGAACAGTTACACATAGCATTGGCCGTTATGAACCAGGGGGAGTTAGGATCATATGCAACCGATTCGGGATAGGTAAAACTGGTACAAGAACATGGCTAATGGAGTGCTTGTGGGTATAACAAGTGGACTTTAGGAATTGAAGTGGCGGTGCAAAATTATCCACCTAAGTCGGCAGGGGGAGATTGTTATGTTTTGGCTCCTTAGTGGATTCTAGATATTCTAAAACACTTGAGAATTGTTTAGTTCTCCTATAAAATTCATGAGTCTCCATACTTCCCATGGCAAGTGTGCAAGGCTCAAGAATGAGAAAGTTTATGAAGCTGCAAGGCTTAAGATGCATGTGGGTGGGTGGTATGCTAGAGGGGCATTATTATTGGGCTCTAGACACTTCCAAGTTCCATCTTTGACTATAACTAGGGGGTCACTCCATCATTCTCAATCATCCACTAATCAAAACACAAAAAAACTCTAAAGGTCTTCGTGTATAGAAACAAGGTGAGTTGTGAGTGTTTCAAGAGTGTGTATAACTCTTGGCAAAGAGTGTGTATAAAACTTGGTATAAAATGATCCTTTAGATAGAGAGAGTGTACAAGAGATATCCTTTTGAATACAATCAAGCTGTGTCTAAACTTAAGCTGGTATTTTCTTGTACTTGTTATTTTCTTCTTAATGTGTAAAATCTCTTTATCTTCTGAGTTTGTTTATATCTCTTTCTATCAAGTTTTTCACTTGCGGAACGAGGGCTATCTTTTTTTTTCTCTATAGCAGGTGTATTAGAGTCCATGATAAAGATATCGGGCTCATCTAGGGGATATTAATGGAGTCATAATGTATACAAAGTTATTGTGTCAAGTCAATTAGTGGTGGAGGCTTTGTCAAGTCATGGGGTTGGCAGAAAGACATTTTCTAGTTGAGTCAACGAGGTGATTGGCAAAAGGCATAAATGTCTTATTAATAAAGTCGCAAAATGCATTGAAACTTTTTGAGTCAATAAGATGATTGGCAGGAGGCATGGATGTCGAGTCATCGAGTCACAGTGGCAGAGGCAATGTCAAGTCAAAAAAATTGACGGAGGTATATTGAATATAGTCTAAGGTGAGGACTATTAATCTCTAAAGTTCTCCAAAGTTCTAGCTTGGTGGTTGCTTTCCCAGATTCGAGAAAAGGTATAAATTGTTAAGGTTGTGGCTCAAATAATAGTCTCACGTAGAAAAACTAATTACATTGATATATTGTTAAATTAGATTAGGCCCTAAACTTCAATAAGAGTTTCTCCATTTGGGTCATAGAGAGTTATAAATTATTTACTAACTATCAATTTGGATTATGTGGGCCAAAGTTAATAAGCCATTAGTCTTAAAAAGAAAGAGAGAATTTTCATCCGGGTTGGAGGAGAGCCTTTGGTCATCGAGGATATCGTGCACCTCCCCACGAACATCCTCCACGCTGCTGGCCCCAATTGAAAGAGGGCAGAGGTTGAAGGCAGGGGCAGATCCAGGATTGAAAAGTGAGGTGGGCTGGAAAGAAAAATTCGCACAAGGTAACATGCAAAAAATGTATAAAGTTGTTATAGATACTCTGGAGTAATGTTGTTATAGATACTAGATAGGCCCAATAAATAAATAGAAGGCTCAAATATATATGGGGTGAGCTTTAAAAAATATTTCGGGGTCTGAAGCATACATCCTACACTAATATACCCAAAAAAAATTACAAAGAAATGCCAAACGTTGGGGAGCTGTAGCATACCCCCATGGTTGAAGGAGAGAAAAATCGAAAATCATAATTAGCGAGAAAATTCACTGGTGGAAAGAAAATTTAGGAGGGGTGGAAATTATTAAACTATATGTGATTTAACTCCATACATTGATTTATTTACCAGAAAAATGTATGGTGCAAACTCTTAACTTCTCATAACTAACATTAACTACTTAATTAATTTTTAATTGATTCTATTTTTACTCTGAACAGTAAGATTCTCACTTCTGATA
Organism: Hemerocallis citrina; assembly: GCA_017893485.1. NCBI lineage: Eukaryota > Viridiplantae > Streptophyta > Magnoliopsida > Asparagales > Asphodelaceae > Hemerocallis > Hemerocallis citrina. Next base: position 421,357,913 of record CM030358.1, on the reverse strand, counting down.
TCAAGATCATGTAATGGCATTGGTGTAAATAACGGGAAGAAATGGGATTAATATTTGTCATATAAGGGTTTTATGTCTTTTCATTATCCTCATCCCCTTGCGCCTCTCATGGATGAATCCACTGGTTCGATGTAAGCAGACTCGAGGGCAGAGGGCAACTGAATCGACGGGTTATTAGTGTCATAGCAATAGAGTTATGATTGAGTTCGTGGGTAATGTGGTGGGTCCCGCATGAGTTGGAGAGGGAAAGACCGTGGGAGCACCGATGATGATGGTGATGAGGAGGAGGGTGACATCAATGACTCAGTGGCATGGAGGCTGATTCCACGAGTCTAACAGTGGTGACAACGGAGAACTAAGAAACTTTGTAGAATGTTGGGGATATGTTGAGGAAATCCAACATAAAAAGACTAGGGGCCTGTTTGGTTGGAAGGGAATGGAGGGGAGGGGAGGGATTTTTTAAAACATTTCTTGTTTGGTTTATTTTTTAGGAGGGGAGGGGAGGGGAATGGAGGGGTGCAGCATCCCTCCTGAGTCAATTTTGGCTCCCCTCCAATATTGGGGGGATTTGGAAGGGAGAGAAATTGAGTCAAATTTTTGTATAGTGATTGGACTAAATTGCCCTTTAGATCTAAATCCATTTAATCACACCATTGAAATTTGTAATCACTACATTTTAAATTAAAAATTTTAAAATAAAAAAAAACCGAACTAGAAGCCATTCAATCTGAAGTTCAAGTTATGCAACCAGCTAACTTGACGATTAAATGGTATCTTTTAAATATCATTCAATCTGAAGTTCAAGGTATATTCGATGACGATGCCAGTGGCGTCCTTCGAGTTCGTGAATAACTTGTATATATTATGTTTTCTTGATTAGCCAAAAAATGGAAGGAAAAAAAAAAAGACAAGAGGCAATGATTTAAAAGATAGTATTTAGTAGAATAAAATTGTAGCGCCTCGAATTTCTAATATAAAACTTAGAAAATACGTGGCACTCTCCCAGCGATCCACTTCAATGTAACAATATACATAGACCAAAAACTCAAGTCATTTTATTCCAAATCTTTATTACAATAATCTTTTACAAATGCAGCGGAAATACAAAACACCTTAAAATACATTACAACCCTTTCTCTTTACAAAATTACCCAAGGCTCTATTATATTACCCATGAAATCCAAAGCTAACCCAAGCATCCAAGCTTCCAACTCTAAGCAGCTACCTGTAATACATGAGGCTAGAGTTGAACCCTAACCCCCAAACTACGGGGTCAGCCATAAATGGTGTGAGTGATATAAACAACAAACATAAATAAACAATAAACATAAATTCTCAAGCAACATGTACTGAACAAAAATACATAAACTGAACATGTAATATGAAACAAGAAACGATAGGCCAGTACATGCGTGAACCAAGTCGAGAATCAATAACACCGATCAAATATCCATCAATCAATCACTCTCGAAGATGTACAGCTCAACTGTACTGTACAGTCGACTGAATAAGGCACCAGTCGACTGATCACTCCCAAACACCTGATTATCAAACATTCTCAATATCACGTTACATGTCCAACGATCAATCACTAATAATGCCATAGATCGGATATTCGGTGATCAGTCACTAATAGTAACTCCCAACACCGCAGATTCTATCCATCTACAAAGACTAAAGATAACACAGATCGGATATTCGGTGATCAGTCACTAATAGTAACTCCCAACACCGCAGATTCTATCCATCTACAAAGACTAAAGATAACACAGATCGGATATTCGGTGATCAGTCACTAATAGTAACTCCCAACACCGCAGATTCTATCCATCTACAAAGACTAAAGATAACACAGATCGGATATTCGGTGATCAGTCACTAATAGTAACTCCCAACACCGCAGATTCTATCCATCCACAAAGACTAAAGATAACATAGATCGGATATTCGGTGATCAGTCACTAATAGTAACTCCCAACACCGCAGATTCTATCCATCTACAAAGACTAAAGATAACATAGATCGGATATTCGGTGATCAGTCACTAATAGTAACTCCCAACACCGCAGATTCTATCCATCTACAAAGACTAAAGATAACATAGATCGGATATTCGGTGATCAGTCACCAATAGTAACTCCCAACACCGCAGATTCTATCCATCTACAAAGACTAAAGACTTGAAAGAACACTCAAGAATCTGAAAAAAACTCATCATCACCAGTCGACTTATACTGCAGTAAGTCGACTGCCCCGAGAACCAATATCCAAGATTATAACAAGTGCTATAAGTCAACTTAATATTCCATCAGTCGACTTACCCGAGACAACTACCAATAATTCTCAAGAAACATTCCAAGTGCTAACAGTCGACTTAACAAATCATCGGTCGACTGTCCAGACGAGATACTGATCAATACTTTACAAACATAATACTCGGCAGACCAGTCGACTGAATATGGGTCTTAGTCGACTGTCCCGAAGAATTCTCAAAAGTCTAAAGGTGCATCAGTAGCGTCGTACCAGTCGACTGAATCGTAGACCAGTCAACTGTCGGCTTACAATTCTCACAAATTAGGTCTGAAATCAATAATCAATACTGGAGTCTATCTCAATACCAAATCTCTTCCTCAACTCAAACCTAATCCGGTTCGTAATCACAAGATCCCGAGAATCATCCATCCAATTTCTTATTTTCATAACTATACTCAAATCTTAACATGTTTTCAAGCAATCAAGAATTGTCAATCGAGATCTACTAATCTTTCGTGGATTTCACATGCATATTACGAATAACAACCATGGCATCAATTTCATACAAATACGAAAACATCAAACAAAACAGCATGCAATCATACACATAAACAAAACAAGTCCATATCACTCACCTTTAGAATTGCAAAGATCCAATGGAAAGCCTTCTTCTTGCTAGATCCAAGGACTTCTTCGTCAATCACCAAGAGAATAAGAGGTATAATAAGATCTGAGTTGTGCAGCGAATGACGGCTGCAAACTCCCTTATATAGGCCGGGAATCAAGTATTAGGGTTTCCAAATATATTTGCAAAACAATCCCTTCAGAATACAATTATATATATATATATATATATATATATATATATATATATATATATATATATATATATATATATATATATCTACTCTTGGAAATTCATCTAAAATTCATTAAATTTAGGATTTAAAAGAAAATATACTTCTTAACCTCAGCCAATATTGCTCAAAACGTCCAGAATGCCAATTTGCATTTCAATCCTTGAAAATGTCAATTTTGCAAATAAGTCCTTCTTTTATCAAAAATTGCAAATAGATCAAATTAATTTCAGAAAAATCTGGAAAAATACTACATAATTCCAAAATAATAAATAATGATTTTTCATAAAGAAATCTTAATTTTCCAAACTTCTCAAGAGTCATTTGCACGTGTTTTGCACGTGTACAAAAGATAAATCTTTTAGAAAATATCAATTAAATCCTCAAAATTCATTTAAATTTATTTTCAAATAATTAAAATAATATTTGAAAATACGGGGTTCTACAAAAATAGTATAATATTTTTTGAGCCTAAAATGAGGTTGGGTCGAACGGATTAGTTGCTTTTTACTATAATTTGATCTTGCTTTAATTTAGTTTGTTTTCTTGAATGATATTTTTAAAATTAGATAGTTATATATACTAGAAATCTGCACGTGCAATGCACGTTCTAATAAAAAAAAATTTAAAGTAAAAATACTAAGACATAATCTGGCCTCGAACTTGAGACCTCCCTTTACTCATCACATACTCTTTACAAATTACCTCTAGTGACATCAAATTTTATTTTATATGAGTGACACTTTTGTAAATAATTATGTCGTAAATAAATTTGAACTTGGAGGGTATTATGGTAACTAATAACTATTGAATAAATAAATAGTTAATATAACTTCCACTTAAAAATAAATTGTTGAGATTAGATAGTTGGTTGTCTACAAATTAATCACTCCATTTTTTTGTGGTTGAGTTTTGTTATAAAATGAAAAGGTTATAAAAGTAATTTTATTATAAAATTCCTTCCCTCCCCTTGTGAACCAAACATGAAGATAATTATTTTTCCTCCCCTCCCCTCGTTTCAACCAAACAGAGTCTTGATTAAAATCTCTCCTCTCCTTTTCCCTCACTTCCCTTCCCTTCCCCTCCCCTCCTTTGAACCAAACAATCCCTAGAGGAAGATGATGAAAGGGAGTACAATTTATTCGATGCACGTTATTTAGGGATATCCAACGTTACAAATGCCTTTCTGTTATATTTTTTCCAAGAAAAAAAACCAACAACATGGTTGGGGGGGTTCCGAAAAGAATGGGATGAACCAAAATGACATTCCTACACTTTTATCAAAGTGTCGTTTCATTCCTTATAATATCCAATTCCTCTTTTCAAGTGGTTGTCTAAATATTGTAGGGTTAAATGCGAGAAACTCACCTCTACTATTAGGTCAAAACAGTTAACACATTTGTATTCTTAGTTAACACAGCAAACCACCTAAGGTGATTACGGCATTAGCGGACCGTTAGTTTTAAAGTTACGAACTGTGCATGTGTTATGTATACAACGAAAATACTCTAAATCTTGATTTTGGGTTCAGTTTTGAGATCGAGTTTCAGATTTTAGGTATAAATGAGTTTTGAATGTGTAAGGAGTCTGAAAGGAAGAAGAAGAGAACAAAAGAAAAGGAAATACAAAGAGAGGGAGAGAGGACAAAGAGGGTGAGGGGAAAGATATGAGATTGTTGGATCAGATTTGGATTTGATGGTGATGAGGGCAAAAATCTAAGTAACTCAGGGCAACACGATTGAGGCACAAATCTCGAAACTTATAGGTGAAAATAGTAATTTTATAGTGAATACAAGCCTATATGAATAACATGGGCCGTTTCTAGGTCCATCAACTCAAAACAGGCCTACAAGCAAGGAGTATCTACAGCCAAATAAGAGAAGTCCTGGTTAGTCAAAAAATCTTGACCCAATCATTAATTCAAAAGAGAGTTATCAACTAACATTATCTCCTAAAAGCATCCATACTCGTTTCTCATTTTGCCATATTTCCTGTATTTTGTCAATTTACGCGCTGCAGTCGTTTCATATTTTTTCATATTATAAGAATTGGTGAACAGTCGCTTCTCAAATATGAGAAAGGATTTGGCAATTGCGGAAATATATGAGATGACCTTAATTTATTAATTTTTTAAATGAGTTGAATGGAACATGTTGTTTCGCAATATTTTTTAGATATTTTTTATAAAAAAATCGATCGAACGGAATATGATGTTCCGTCCTTAGAAATTGAATTTATTTTTTAAAAAAGCATCGGACGGTACATGTTGTCCCGTCCGACGCCATTTTTTGCTTGGACGGAACAGCATGTACCGTCCCACTCATATACATGGTTTAAGTATTAAGTTAATCTTTTAATCACTAATATAATCATTAATGGCCATTTAATCATTACTTTAATCACTAATGACCTTTAACTTTATTTTTTTAAAATTTCTCAAACGGAACAACATGTTCCGTCCAACAATTTTTTCTTCCAAATTATGGTAAATGACGACTGCAAATAAATTCTCCTTTTGCCAATTTCTTATTTTGCCAATTTGCCAAATATGAGAAAAACGGGTTTGGATACTCTAATCATGGGAATCAGCAATCTAAATACAAAAGATACTCTTTTAACCTAATCTTTTATAACTAACTCCTAGCATATAAATACATCTCACCTCATTCAGAATCAGTTCATCATTATTTAGCCACAAAACCTCCACTATTTTTTGAGTTCTGACTTGAGTGTTAGAGGGTCTTCTGCCGCAGAACACCCTGGTGTTTAGACTTCTTGCAAGTTTGTTGGAGCGATCTTGGTTATCCAAATCAGATCCAAGCGTCCACAATAGTTATAAAATCAGATTTAGAAGCGATTAACGGCGATTAGTTCTAGTCAAAATAAATGTTAGATTTTGGTAATTTTCCATAAGGAATTCACATAATCTATTTGCTCCCACACAAAAAATAGCAGCAACAAATAGGTTCGTTGGTTTCGGATTTAGATTTGATGGATTTGTTGGGTTCAAATTTAATGGGTTTTTTGAATTTGTGATTGAGAGGGTATGAGAGATGAAGAAAAGAGAGAGGAAGCGAAGATGGTGAGGAGGAATATGAGAGTTTGTTGGATTGGATTCGGATTTTATGGGTTTGTTGTGGGTGAGTTTAGATTGAACGGGGTTGTTAGTTTCAAATTTAATGTGTTCTTTTGGATTTGGATTTGTGAGGGTGGGATGGATGAAAAGAAGAGAGATGCAAGAGGGAGAGGAAGAAGATATAATGCTAGAGAGAGGAAGGGTGGTTTGGGTTCGAGTTTAGTGTGGGTTCAAATTGAGTTTTGTGAGGTAATGATAGAATATATTTGACTTGGTGATTAAGTTTACTTGGTCATTAAGTCAAAGACTAATTAGACATAACTTTTATCTCAAGATTACTACTCTATAAATAAATGAGAAGAGATTGTATCTACGAGAACAAATAGAAAGAACTAAGAGCAAGCTATCTAATTCAGAGGATGTAATAATCAGATAGAAAATGAGAGAGACTGAGAAGCATGTCTTATAATTTTCTTACTATCTAATTAATATTCGTTCCGGAAATATTCCTTTGTTCTTCTTCCTACTATTTTTCTACTTATTGCCAATTCAACTTATTTTGCCTGATTCTTTGAAAAAGAACGAGTTGTTGGGTATTTAGCTAATTATGTGATTTTGGCTTGACAACTTTTACTGCTAATTTGAGGAGTTTTTGGAGGTATGAGGAGAAAGGGGAGAAAGAGGAGGTGAAGGTGGTGGTGGTGGTGGTGGTGGGGGTAGAGGCAAAGATGATGGAGATTGCTGCTGGTAGTGGCAGGGGGGGGGGGGGGGTAGGGGAGTTGTTGAGAGAGAAAGAAATGAAGAAGAGGAAAAAGACTCATTACATTTAACGGTAACTTTAAAATTAAAAAAAAACTTTGGGTTAGGTGGGTGGGAGACGGTGAATTGTTAAGAGAGAAATTTCTTTTCCAAAATGACCCAGTTTTCGAAACTATTTCTCCAACTAGCCCACTTTCCAAACTAATTCCATGGGTTTATTTTGAGGACACAGTCCTCGACTGCTGGCTCTTCACAATTGATTTTTTCGAGGATGCTATTTCCAACTGTGGCCTCAGTACATTTCATATTTGGGCTCAGGAGATTTCGAGACTTGGTAAAAACTTACTAAGTTAAAATGTGTTAAATATAGGTCGCAGTAGTCAACTGCAGCCTTGTTATAATAGAGGTCGCAGTCCTCTACTGCGGCCTCTATTGTGCTAAGGCCACAGTTAGCTACTGCAACCTATGTTATATCCGATATAAAAAAAGCACTTAAAAGAGCTGGCCTCCTCTCTCTCCCTTTCACTTCATCTTTCCCAACTTTCTCTCCCCCAACTTCGAAACCCAAATCTCAAAACCCTAGATCCCAAATCTCTTTCCTCCAAATCCTTCAAATCCCTTAAACTTTTTCAAATCTCTTCCAACTCCTCCGACTCCTCTAACTCCGTCGAAGCACTTAGTTGTTACAATTTCTGTAACCCCCATTCCCGATAATTAGTATTTTCCGTGTGTTTTCTACAATTTGATTTTTATAAATTATTTTGTGCTGAATTCGTTTCAGATTTGTATTAAAGTGTTTTCTAATCGAAAATTTATTCATTTTGAATAATGGTGTTGTCACGCCCCACTTCCCAAAAGAGAATACGGAATACGGATACGTGACTAAGCCCAGCGAATGATTTTCATCATCCATAAGTTGTTCGGAATATTTACAATATTTCACAAGAATAATCAGAGTCGGAAGCAAGAAAAGTCAACCAAGCATGCATATGAATCAAAATCCAACAAGAATACTTGAAACAAAATATATTAATCTCAAATAATCCAGATCTGAATAAGTCAATATCCTGGGTCACATTGCCCAAATACAAATAAATTCAAGTACAAGATACATTATTCAAGATAAGCAACAAGAAATAATAATAGCATGTAGTATCCTGGATCACATTACCCAAATACAAATAGTATCTCATCTCGCCTATTCCATCTGGCAGCTTATCTCCAAAATTTGCAATTTAATAAATTGCAGGAAGAGGAAAAAGAAAACAAACTCCCGACAATTCAAGTTACGGGCCGCTTGTAGTGCAGGATACAAGTACATAGGAAAAACTAACTAATAACATGGACTATGCATGATAACAAAATAGAATACTAGCATGGAAAGATAAACAAGCACGAGTGGCATGTATCAAGTGTCAAGTAAATAAGTATCATGTAAACAGGTAACAAGTATCACGATCAAGTATCACGAAATCAAGTAACAAGTAACAAGTGTCAAGTAGTCAAGTACAAGTATCAAGTAGCAAGTGTTAAGTAATCATGTTCAAGTCTTGTATTATTACTATCTAGGTAGCACTTCATGCATCCATACTTTTACTACACTACAGTCAACACAATTTCATTTTAGATTTCATAGGGGATTCTATAGAGCCATGTACTCAGGGACAAGTAATCCAAATCATATACCAAATTCCAAATTAACCAAATCATATACCAAATTCCAAATAATCCAAATCATATACCAAATTCCAAATGTAGGAAACATGGGCCCCCTTCCGATGACACTTTTCTATATTATCCACTACTAGATCTTTCCCTTAACCCCGGCTTGGTTATTTGTATTATTATCAAACAGGTATATACATGTCACAAAATAAGGTAAGAATAAAGTAGTCAAGTAAAATCTGAAATTGCAAACACTGCAGTACGAAAACAGCAATATCTCATAAACCATAAATCGAAATCCAAATCCGCCAAAAGGGTGATAAAATAGATACAGTAGGCTAACTTTCATATTCAGAAATAGTTTACAAAAAGCAAGTAGAAATAGGTCGAAAATCAGGTTCTTTACTGAGCAGCAAGAAAAATCTGCTAGTATAGTATTCGTTTGGAAACATAGAACGGATTGTAAAACTTATCAAATAAATCCATAAAAATTCAGGGTTAATCTCAATCAAGTTTAGAAGCATTGAGAAAAATTTCAGATCAAAATAATAATTTTAACACCAGAATAAAAATATATTACTCTTCAGAATTCATAGAAAACGCAGTCTGAAAATCTTTCTACACCTCAGTAGTAAAATAGGCATAACTCACAACTCGTAAATCGAAAATGAGATCCGTCAAAATGATTGGAAAATAGAAAGAATTCTATACAAATCATGTTCACAAAATATTTTCAAATACTGACCTTAATAGGGTCTAAAATACTGATCAAAACGAGAAAAACTAGCAAAACTGAAAATATCTTCGTGCACAAAACCAACTAGTTCACATAAAACTCATCCAAATCATAACCAAACATGAAATATAGTGTACTAGATGTCCAAGCAACATGGTATAGGGTATTTTACAAGTATTTGACAATTATATCACGAATAACACATCAAACACAGATATCTCAAAGTAGCATGAACATATACATCAAAAGTGGTCAACCCTAGGTTGTTTCATATCATATATGTCGTGAGACAACTATGATCAAATTATCACAATAGAGACAATAGATAACAGAGAATTCACACACAAATTGTCTCTAGAACCCAACTACACTACATGCGGTATTTAGTACTTGCATTACACAAAGAAAAGAATACAAGTTACTTGCCTGAGAGACAACGACGGAAATGATAAAGCAAGAGCAAGAATAACGAGAACGGATTCCCAACAACGAACAAAACACCAAGAACGAACGATCGCGAGCATGATGAAGATGATGATCACGAACACAATTGGATGGCTGAGATCAAAGATCAAGATCAAGATGATTGGATCAGATCGGACGGTCAGATTTTCCTGATGATGAAGATAATGATGAAGATCAAGATCGATCGATCGAACGACTGCAATCAAAGGAAGTTGATGATCATCATGATCGTGAAAATCAAGAAGAGATCGGACGGCTAGGATCTAATCGGATGGTCAAGAGGAGATCGATGGCCCACATCCAATCAAGCATGACAATTGAGATACAATGGATGGACAGAATCAAAACCAAGGGGACATGATCATGATGATCAAGATGATCCGACGACCGAAACTCACTCAAGCAGGATCAACAACAAAAGCCAATGGGGGGTGCACTGCGAGAGGGAGAGCGGCGGCCAGGGGCAAGGCTGACGGCAGCGAGTGAACGGCGGACAGAAATGCAGGGTCAGCCAGCGATGTAAGGAAACACCGAAGGGGTGGCTGACGTCACGAGGTGGGGGAGGAGCACTGCGGTTGCTGCTGCTCGCTGCTACGTGTCGAGAGGACAGGGGACATGACTGGAGTTGTTGGTGGCGCTGTTGTCGAGGTGCGGCGAAGACCGGGAGGACGCACACAGTGGGGCGCGGTGCTACAGGAGGCAGGTGGCGTGTCGCTGGCAGACGGGAGGAAGAACAGAGCAGGGCGGCACCGGTGTGGCGCTGCACAGGGAGCACGGGGTCGCAGGTGGAGGAGAATGGAGAGAGATATGAGTGTTAGTGGGTAGTTTGGAAGAAGACGGGGGTTTCGGGAGGTTGAAAGTGAAGCGGCAGGGGGTATAGGCGGTTGACGAAGTAGACAAATAGGCAGGATATAGGTGGGTTATATATATAAGGTAGAGATAGAGTTTCAAAGGGGGGTGACGGGTTGGGCTTAGTGGGTAACGAGTGTGAAGGGGTGTGTTAATGGGTAGGGTAATAACAGTGTAAACGGGAAATAGGGTGTTAAGGATTAAATGAGCTGAAGGGGTTATAGGGTATTTTATTGGGTATGGGTTTGGGGGTATAAAAAAATCCAATACGAAAACATAAAATAACCAATGAAACATAATTTATAAAATAATGTAATTTACATTACAATATAGACTTTATTTAAAATAACTACAATTATAGTTAGTAAATAAAAGTGTATTTTAATAACCAGTTCAAAATATCATTAAGAGCGATAATACTAATAACAATAATAATAATAAGAGTAATAATAATAATAAAAATAAGAATTGTGTTACAATATAAAAATCATGGAAATAGTTACAAATGGAATTATTGATCGAAAATAGATTTAATAGGATATCCAATAGTACAATTTGCCAAAAAAAATATTTGAAAACCAAAAAAATAATTTGCGAAAATTTTTAAATACAGAAAATACACAAAAATACGTTTTTTGGGAAAGCACGGGTTATAGGTGTATTTTGATCTTATTTTCTATTTCTTATTAATCGACTATTTATATTTGAGCTCAAATAACATATATATATTGTTATTGGATTATTTTAATAAGTTGTTAAACCTAAATATAAATCTGTTTTATATAATTTTATTTTATTATGATTAAAACAATTAATTTTTATTTCTTGATTATTTATTAAAATTCATCTATCAAATTATTTTGATCTATTGTTCTTGGAGAACCCTAAATTATTTTTCGGGTCAACTTATATTGTTTTCGGTGTACTATTAATTTATCTAATTGGATTTCAATTTTTGATTCATGAACTAGTTTCTCTTTTTGTTGAACTATCTATCTTGTGAATTTTATTGTATTGGATTATAGGTAGTTTTATTTGAACCCTATTGATTTAGATCTATCTATTATTCGAACCCTAAAACCCAATTCCCATTGTTCTTGACCCAAAACTGATATTATTGGATCCTTAACCACTAACCCAATATCTTAATTGTACCCTATAAATACAATCACAGTGCAAACCCTAAATTGCACAAATTGAAACCCTAGAGCCGCTTATCCTCTCTCCTACTCTCTCTCATCTCCCGTATCTCTCTCCCCATTAGTTTTCCTGCCCAAAACTGAGATCCACCACTGTACATCTTCTCTGACTTCATCCCTTTCCTCCAGCGACCACTCCCCGTCGTCGCCACCCCCTGTCGACGCCAGCCTCGGCGCCGCCAACAGCCGGGCCGACCACCTCCCCTGGCCTTCCCCTGTTCCCGCTCAACACCTGAAACCCCTTGCTCTTTGTTTCCTCCCCAAACAGACCACAGCAGAGCGCCATCGACGCCCTGTCCAGTTGGCCCCTCACCGCCGTCCACCTGCGACGCCGGCCACCAACGTCATGGCTGACGTTGCTGCTGTTGTCCCTTTGATTATTGTGTTGCTGTTGATTTGGGCTCTTTCTATTGTTGCTTGTTCTTTTGTGAACTTATTGTGCACGTGCTATCTTATGGATTTGTGTGTTCGTGGGTTCGTTGCTTCAGGATCCTTATCCCGTTATTCTTTGTATTCGTTTTCACCATTTATAAAGCAAGTTACTGTCCTCTTGAATTGTTAATTTTATCAGATTCAAGTTTCATTGAAATTCTTGCATGTTGATCCCTTTGTTTATCGTATTGTACTTTGTTCATCTCTTTCGTTGGGTCAATTGAGGGTTTACACGAGCTAACCCCAATATTCTTGACTTTGTGCCACTTTGACTCCAAAAATATTGAATCTTGCATACATTATATAGTATTGAGGATAGGGAATTTCCATGCATCTCATAACACGATTAATTATTCTAGAGACAATTGCTAGGTTGTATATTGTTTGATCGATTGATGCTGGATGTTGCTAGAGTTGATGTATGTATGTGTTATAATTTTATTCATCTTTTTATTACACCCATCATGCTGATTATATAATTTATTGACTATAGAATCAATACCCATCATGTTTAATTAAATCAATGGAAAATACCCTAAATCATATGTCTTGCTTGCTGGCTGTACGTTGACTGCTATTTTGACCCAGTAAATGATCTTAAAATAAATTCTGAACAAGAATTGTAGCCTTATCTTTCTAGTTTCCAAAACATCTTGAATTTCTAAATTTTGAGTTTTGTAGCATAAGTTATGCCCGTTTTACAACAGCTGTGTTTTTAATTCCAGATTTCCAGATTCTTGTATCTTTCATGTTTAAATAGTAAAAAGGCTGATCAAATGTTAAAATTTTACTCTGATAATTTTCAGAACTTTAGTTAACATGTTTAGGAACCTAATGAATATTTTTAATGAATTTTATTTTGAGTTTTTGCTTATTCTAAAAATAAAATAACATGATGTCGATATTCTGTCTGGACATAAAATTTGTAAAGAACAATGTGTTTGACCTAGCTACTGTTGCCGGATTTTAACCTTTAAATATGCATTGGAACCATGTGGAAGTCTAGTTTCTATAACTTATGACGGATTCAGTTTTCGAGTTTTGAAACAGCGGAAAATTGCATTTTGGTATAGACTACTCTTGCTGTCCATAAATTTATCTTCTAGTTTTTAATAATTCAATTATTACCATATCATTGTATTACATAAATCGAAGTATGTATGTTGCATTGCATGATCCTAATAAGTTATTGTCATCATTCCAATTGTCCTACTTCATGTTATCATTGTATTGTCCCCTATTGATACTATTGTTCATCCCAATGTCTCATATTGCATATTGTATTGTTGCATTAATAAAATTATTAACAAGTCGGGATTTAAGGGATTGACTTGAGTAGTGAATAATATAGTGACTGTGTCGGCCAGTGTTTATCAAGCAATTGTGGAGCGCTGATTACGGCACCCCAATCTTTTGTGTCGTGAACTCGTGAACCCGTGAACTCGTGAATCCGTGAACCAGTGTATGAGTGTATCATTTTAATGAATCATGCAATAATATTGTTATTGTATCAGTGATTATCATACCGATACATGATCTATAGAATTCACCACCCAATCTAAACGAAATTGATTGTATGCATCAAACCTGTAGTATGGGATGCAGTAGTACGTGCATTAGTTAAGATTAAAATGATTAATAGATATAAGGATTGACACATCACTGACATTGCAAATTGTTCATCATTGTTTCTATTGATACCGAATATTGGCTAAGTGTTATTGATATTGACCATTGAAAGTTGTTATCGATTATTGAATCGTTGTTTATAACCGTTGCATTGACTACCATGATATTTATTATTGCTATTGTGCCTTATTATTGATTCATATTAATCCATTGAACTCACTGTTATATCATTATTCCATTGTTCCCTGCTTTCTCTACTTGCTGTCCATGACTTTCTCTAAGGACATTTTTTCTCCTCTTTTTAGATGAAGTATTTACAGGTGTTGATGGAGAATTGCCTAATGGATTGGAAGAACAACATTGGTGAAGGAATTGATAGCATCGTCGTTTAATAAATAATTAATTTTGTCACGAAGACTTAATTATTGGACTATTGTTATTTCATTGTATTGGCTTATGTCCCGAATATTGTTATTTGTTTCCAGACGTTGAATTATTATTGTATTTGAATATTTTATATTGCTTCATTCCAAGTATTATTATTCATGAAATTATTTTTATTGCATGTGCACTTGTTCTGTATTGATTATATTGTTGAGCAAATCAGATAAACAGCTTATGGGTGGTGCTATTCATTCGTTGGGCCAATGTTACGTGCTCGTATTTCGTATTTTTTGGAAAGCGGGGCGTGACAATTTCCATCCCTCTCAAAATAAAAGTCCGAAATCTCGCATCATCTCTCCAAAAACCAAAATTCGAAATCTTGCATCATCTCCAACATCATCCCCATTCATCTCATACATCATTTACGCTATCATCTCCAAACTTCAGGTTTCTTTTGAAGATATATCGAGGCTACAGTTGGCTACTACGACCTATGTTTAACACATTTTAAATTAACAACTTTTGACCAAGTTTTGAAGTCTCTATAACCCAAATATGAAATACACTGAGGTCACGGTTGGGAACAGTGGTCTCGATAAAAACATTTGAGAAAAGGCCTCAGTGGAGAACTGTGACCTCATAATCGAATAGGTCGCAGTCCCCCACTGCGGTTAATGAGGACTGATCCATCCAGGAAATTAGTTTTGAAAGTGGGCTAGTTGGGAAAATAATCTCAAAAAGTGGATCATTTCGAGGAAAAATTCATAGAGAGAAAGGTGAAGAGGGGGGGAAAAGACTCATTAAGTTAAAGGGTAAATTAAAAAAACACCACTCCACTATTTATTTAAAACTTCTCTCAACTCTCTTTCTCATTTAAAACCCTCATGTTGCTGCTAATTTTCGTGTGGGAGCAAACAGTTGATTTGTGAATTCTTCTAGAACTAATAAAAGCTAATCTTTTTACCGATGTGGACCATTCTCAACGTTGCTGCTAACTTGAAAAAAGTTCAAAACACCGTGATTGATCCCGGCGATGAACCCTCTGACACTTAAGTCAGTAATCTGAAGGATTATGAAAGTTTTTGGGAGAAAATATTGATTACATTTTTTATGGTGGGGGTAGAGGGGTATTATATTCGCCTCAGGGCCAAGTTTGATAAAATCATTTATCTCTACTTTCCGGTGTTTTTGGATAAGAAATAGAGTTTAAATTCCTTCATGATAACAGATTTGGTTTAAACCGTTTCTTAGGGATAATCATGAATTTAAAATAACTATTTGAATGATCTGGGTTTATTTATAATGGGCTTCCATCATAACCAAATAACATATCCGTTTTGGGTTATTGGGCCATGGAAAAGACCAAGTTCTCATTTTTGGACCCGTTTGTAAGAAAAATTACAGTTTTGCCGCTGAGAGCTTTGAGATTCGTGCCTGATATGAATGGTCCTGATTTGGCTCTATTTGTAGCCATATCACAAGCCCCCCACTCTCAAAGATTGAGTTTTACAGCCTTTGAGGAGTAGTTTTCCGTTATGAATGGCTTATAAAATTTATCATAATATTCAGGGACTTTAGATATCGCTTGGGGTGTAACGATGATTTTCTTATTTTTTAAAATACTTAGAATTATTTTAGAATTTTCTAGACTTTTTTTTCCCGATTTTTTTTGAATTTTTTCCAATTTTTAATCATTTTTTCGAATTTTTTATTCAGTTTTCAAAATTCAATAATTAAATTTTTGAAAAAATTTAATTAATTGTCCTAGTTTCGTAATTATTCTTTTCAGAATTAAAAAAATATTTTTCAGAAATAATAATTATTTTTAGAAATTTTAAATTAATTTTTGAATTTTTTATTATTTTGGGATTTTTAAATAAGAAATTTGAATTAATAATTAAATAAAGAAATTAAAAATATACCTTGGCAATGTGGCCAAATCTGAACCGTTCATCATGGAGAGCATGAAAATTAGGGAGATGGAATGGTCATGGAGGCGTTTGATTGGTCAAAGGTGTTTACTCCCTTCTCTATCCGTTTTCGATCTGTTCGGTAAGCGCTGCCGAATCGACGTGGCACCATCGGCGCAACGACATGTGGTTACTCCCTTCTCAATGCTTATCACCCCATTTTGGTTCGTTTTTCCGTCTGTTTGAATTTGGTCGTCGAACGTTGTAGATGCTTCGCCGAGGCGACACATGGCGTGTTGACCATTGACCATTTGATCAATCAACGCATTTTGTGCCATTTTTTGATTGGGAATCCATCTATTTGGATTCACTCCACCAAACATTTTAGATCGTTCGGTTGCTTAACACGTTGCGTTGACCATTGATCAACGGTTTTTTCACCGCTTTCGTTCGGTTCTTCTTTGCTCGGATTTGGCCCCCGAACGTTGTTGTTATTTCAGTGAGCTGCATTGTTGTAGCGCCCCGAGTTCCCAATACCCGGAACTCGAGACACAAGGCAGAATCTTTCCTTCAA
The DNA here is from genome assembly GCA_017893485.1 of Hemerocallis citrina. Lineage (NCBI taxonomy): Eukaryota > Viridiplantae > Streptophyta > Magnoliopsida > Asparagales > Asphodelaceae > Hemerocallis > Hemerocallis citrina. The sequence continues at coordinate 421,341,125 of CM030358.1, read as the reverse complement.
ATGAGTCCAAACACTGGTAAAAAACACAAGAAATTAAAAACTTTATATTGCCACCAAAGATATTACAAGTACAAATTTTTCATCAGAGAATTATATCATGAATTCACTTAAATTACATCAAATAAATTTACTATACAAAATTTATAATCTCCACTTGGACGCTCCACGCAGCTCGAGTCTCCTGCTTCCACGGTCTAGTGGCCCTGCAACTAAACAGACTGTGAGCACGTCAATTGAATGCAACTCTCCAAAACTCAACAATCAATATTTGATGCAAAAGGATTTGTGTAGACAAATCATAAGTGTTAGTGTATACCATGCCCTAGAGTCTAATGCACAAATCCAAATGCACGCAATGTACTTACTCTGATGCAATCCATTTGAAAATGCATGCATCTTATACTACATACTTTCCCAAACACCACTTCAATGGAAACGTATGCATCTCATACTACATACTTTCCAAGGAGTTCGCTTTCTCTTGCACTCTTTCCTGTTCCTAACATTTATCTAGTGACTGGTAGAGTCTGCAATTAATGCGGTCTATCCCTACTACTGCAATCGGGTCGTGGTCCTTCTTCACTCTGAATGGCAGTGATCACTCTATTCGTTCAGATCATGGTCGTTCTCTGCTCCATAAGGATAATGGTCCTCCTCCATTCCCGATCAGGCCAGTGATTATTCGGCTTCCACCATAGCTCTATCGAAATCATGGTCCTTCTCTATTCCTGCCTCTACCCAAAGTTATCATGAAGATAAGGCAAATCGTAGGGTCACCCCAACTCTGCCAAGGGCCACAGCGTTAAACTCTTGCTCCACATTTGTACTGATAGCTCAGAACATAGACGGAAGCTTAAGGGTTTATCCCCTAAGTTCCGACAGGACTTGTGACTTATGTTTGCATCTCGTTCCCATCACTAAACCCCAAGAATAAACAGACGAGGCTACATTGTTTGTGCCCCCCTGACAGGCAAGATGACACCCCACGTGTCCCCTTGAAAGGCAAGTACAACCACCCGACTAGTGCCTGCCTTAATAATCAATAACATGCTCTGGTCTTAGGATACTACCACTAGTTCATAAACCTATTTCTTATTCAATTTCACAAAGCCCTAGGTGAAACCAACACGGACCCCAGACCAGACTCAAGAGTTGGCCAAACTTGGCCCAAACTTGACCCAACGACATTGGTGATTTGACCTCTGTTGATTGCCAAACATGCTCTTGCTTGGATCTCGACCCCGTCTCCATCTCGTGATTAATCCCTCCATGGGTAGCGATCCTCTGGCGCACGAAGACTGTCTTTATCCAAGGCACAGAGAAAGACAGGGGCTACTAGCTACCCAACAATATCATTTAATAATACTAGGTCGATAGCAACCCTAGATGAATTACAACAAGTGACAATGGCAAAAAGAGACAAGAGCTATTCTAATCTTAAAAAACCTAAGGTGTAATAATCACCACTCTAACATGATCCAACCTGACTCAAAAATCAGAAAAACATCATTTTAAGTCAATTCACAAGTCCTGGTATGATGCAAGCATAAGTTCAATCAAAACAATAAGCTAGGTGATCAATCCTGTGCAGCTTATGTTGTTTTAAAAATCACCAAAAATCACACTCAATAAAATTCCAAATTATTAGGCTTTTTGGAAATATCTTTAAGTCTTGTTTAACTTCTCAGTTGGACATCTCCTCAAAATAGTTATTTAAGGGAAGAAAAATGGCCCAATAGAGAGGCATGCACAACCTTCAGATCAGATAGAAATATCAACTATTCGCACCAAAAAATTCATTAAAATAGTAAATAATCTCAAAAGTCCATAAAGTTTGGTAGAAATGTCTCAGACGCATAGAAACATCATATATCCAAAATATATCCAAGAGTTCCATGTATACAAGAAGATATGATAATTTGAATTGGATGTAAAATTTCAGACAGCAACAACAGTAGCAATTGCATTTTTAAGAGATATCATTTTTTATTCAAAAATTATGAAACTTGGTGGGGTTGTTCCACAATGAGTTAGGATATCATTGTAAAATTTTCAGGTTTAAATTCCCTCTTAACATAGAGTTATACTTTTCAGAGTAACAAGTACTAATAATGATAATAGAGATGAACAAATTTATCCCAATTATAGAACATGAATTTTGTAAGATGTAAAATCATCTAAAAAAATTTACCCAAAATGGTGGGATTGCTGTATAAACATATGAGAATCATGAATAAAAGTTTCAGTTTAAAAATTCTTATATTTTAGAGTGAAATAATTTTCCAGCTGAACACAAAAATTGGTCAAGACAAATGCTAAAATAGTTCATATCTCCCTTATACAGTATAGGTGTAACAATTTCTAAAAATATCAAACATCATTAAAAAATTATAGTAAATTAGGGAATTGATATAGACATGCATGAGAGCCTACAAAATTTCAACTCTAAATTCATAGTATTCATGTAGTTATGAATTTTATAAGTCAAACATGTTAATTCCAAACAAACCAGAATTTATTTCACACCAGCAACATGTTTGAATTTTTTAAAATATCAAATCATCTTAAAAATCTACGAAACTTGGTACAGATATGCATGATTACCTATAGTAAAATTTTTAACTCTAAATTCGTAGTAGTCATGGAGTTAAGAATTTTATAAGTCAAACATGTTGATTCTACCCAAAGCAGCAAGATAATTTCAACATCAACAATAAGATGGGTGTATTAAGAATATCAACCCTTATCCAAATTTAAGAAATTTGGTGGAGTTAATCTAGACATGATCAGAATGCTACTGTAAAATTTTTAAGTCTAAATTCCTTCACATTACCAAGATACCATTTTTCTAATTCATCAAACAAAAAGAAAAATCACAACATGCATAGAATTTAGGAGGTTCACGCACAATTTTGTTGATTTCTTCTTTGATCTTTCTTCCTTGTTGGCTCCATCTCCTAGCTCTTCCTTAGCTCCTCCTTCTTAGCTTGATGAAGCGAAATGAAGTTGTAGGAAGGCTTGGAATGAGAAAAGAATGGATTTTGAAGTACGATGTTGTTGGAAAAATTGGAGAGAAAAATTGCTTGAAAAATAATACTAGGTTTTATATGGGGAGGGCGCAATGGGGTGAGGAGTGGTGGGGGCGACCACACCAAACAAAACCATGGACAATGCCCAAGGTTAGTAGCTCATGGTTTTGTTAATTAAGGTTTAGGGTTTGATTAATGGTTTTAGGGTTTGGTTTGTATGAATAATTGTACAATAATTGTACAAATACAACACATACACATATACACACAGATATTTCACACACACACACACACACACACACACACACACACACATATGTACTCATACCACAAAAGACAATTGCATACACAATACTCAAAAAAATATATTTGTATGTATATATAAAACAATTTATTATTATAGAAGCACTATAAGTTATGTCTGAATTATAGTTGAGACAAACGTACTAATTTAATTGAGAAATTATCTCAACTTCAGTTTAACAATTATACCATTGTCGTATTCAAAACATATTGAATAATATGTCTTAATATTTACTCAATTAAAATTGAGAAGAATCGATTAATACGTGCGACTTTGAATTGTGCACGAACTAATGTAAAAAATATTACATACTATTTTGCGGGGTCTTACAATTGTAACTAACTTTCCCGGAGCTACAAATATCCAATTGGAGCATGTGACCCCTCGTTTCAAAGCTGACTCGAAGATCTACAATTTCTCTTCAGAAGTTAGTTGAAGAATCATCATTCTTCAGGGTCAAATAGGCCCGCAATATCTTTGCCTCCATGAAGTTGAGAGGAGCTTTGTATGACTCTTGGGAAGTTCCGTTCTTGGAGGCGAGTTTGGGTAGCATCTTTAGACAAGTTAGGCTCCGAACTCGCTATTGGTGAAGAAGAGGGTCGCTCGGGGAGCGAGCATGATGACGCACGTCATTGGGGATACATGAGAGATAAAGATCATCGCTGGGCTCTAAAAGAGAGCCATTTGGGAGATGAGTTTAGCTCCGAACTCACTGTGAAAGAAGAAAGCCGCTCAAGAGGCGAGCGATACAAAGAGTATCACCAAGCTCTGGGATAGAGCCGTTTGGGAGGTGAGCGAGATGAAAAGCATTGTCGGGCACTAGAAGAGAGCCGCTTGGGAGGCGAGTAGCTCCGAACATACTGTAGAAGAAGAAAGCTGCTCGGGAGGCGAGCAAGGTGAAGAGTATCACCGAGCTCAAAGAGAGAGCCTTTTGGGAGGTGAGCGAGATGAAGAGCATCGTTGGGCTCTAGAAAAGAGCCACTTGTGAGGCGATTTTAGCTCCAAACTCACTGTGTAAGAAGAAAGCCACTCGGGAGGCGAGTAAGATGGAGATTATCACCGGGCTCTAGGAAAGTCGTTCAAGAGGTGAGCGAGATGAAGAGCATCGCCAGGCTCTAGAAGAGAACTGCTTGGGAGGCGAGTTTAGCTCTGAACTCACTGTAGAAGAAGAAAGCCGCTCGGGAGGCGAGTGAGATGAAGAGTATCACCGGGCTTTAGGAGAAAGCCGTTCGAGAGGTGAGCGAGATGAAGAGTATCACCGAGCTCTTCGAGAGAGCTGTTTGAAAGATGAGTTTAGGGAGCGACTCTAGGGAAAAGCCGCTTGGGAGGCGAGTGTGGTGAAGAGTGTCACCAAGCCCAGCTGCTTGAAGGTGAACTAGTTATCGGAGAAGCTTTATGGACGAGCGTGACTCTAGCACTATTGCATTTGGAGAGTGCATGTATGGAGAAGAGCACTGAAATTATTGCCTCGAGTTCATGGGTTATTGGTATAGCTCGAAGGAGGAGCTAAGCACCGAGCTCATCATTGAGGGTTATCATGCCACAGGAGTGTTTGAGTCAAGGTTTGGAAATAACATTGGGAAAGAGCTGGTCTCCGAAATTTTTTGTTGGAAAATTAACAAGTTTTAGGATTAGTTTGAATTGCCATTTCAAGGCCCGAACCCGGCATACTTTGTAACGCCCCGCCCCAATGCTCAGATAAATTATAAATACTATGTAGTTCCACTGCCCACCACAGGCAGCCTCTCAAAAGGTGGTTAACCGAATTGGTGACTCTTGATCCCAGGCAATAGTATTTATACTCTGATTATCCTCACAAATTCCCGATATGGGACTAAATTTCACAATCCTCTCACAAATCTCACAGACCAGTCGACTGCTTGCAGTACCAGTCGACTGTCCTCTATCAGTCGACTGCTGGCAGTACCAGTCGACTGATCTGGGGTATTACATACACCCCCCCTTAGGAATCAGCGTCCTCGCTGAGCACAGGGCACACCTCAGTGTGGGACCGTCCTTTCTAGCCGATGTAGTACAGTCCCTTAGATCGGAGATCAGTCATTCCCAACACCGCAGATTCCCGGATACCCAACACCGGTTCGGAGATCAATGACTCCCAGCACCGCAGATCGTAGGACCTCTACTACACCCGGGGTCGAAATTCGGCTCTGATACCATTCTGTAACGCCCCGCCCCAATGCTCAGACAAATTATAAATACTATGTAGTTCCACTGCCCACCACAGGCGGCCTCTCAAAAGGTGGTTAACCGAATTGGTGACTCTTGATCTCAGGCAATAGTATTTATACTCTGATTATCCTCACAAATTCCCGATATGGGACTAAATTTCACAATCCTCTCACAAATCTCACAGACCAGTCGACTGCTTGCAGTACCAGTCGACTGTCCTCTATCAGTCGACTGCTGGCAGTACCAGTCGACTGATCTGGGGTATTACATACACCCCCCCTTAGGAATCAGCGTCCTCGCTGAGCACAGGGCACACCTCAGTGTGGGACCGTCCTTTCTAGCCGATGTAGTACAGTCCCTTAGATCGGAGATCAGTCATTCCCAACACCGCAGATTCCCGGATACCCAACACCGGTTCGGAGATCAATGACTCCCAGCACCGCAGATCGTAGGACCTCTACTACACCCGGGGTCGAAAGTCGGCTCTGATACCATTCTGTAACGCCCCGCCCCAATGCTCAGACAAATTATAAATACTATGTAGTTCCACTGCCCACCACAGGCGGCCTCTCAAAAGGTGGTTAACCGAATTGGTGACTCTTGATCTCAGGCAATAGTATTTATACTCTGATTATCCTCACAAATTCCCGATATGGGACTAAATTTCACAATCCTCTCACAAATCTCACAGACCAGTCGACTGCTTGCAGTACCAGTCGACTGTCCTCTATCAGTCGACTTCTGGCAGTACCAGTCGACTGATCTGGGGTATTACATACTTGCAAATTGTGAGGAAAATTTTGAGCCATGGTTGTGGACTCCGAACCAATTGTTTGCTGAGTTAGCAAGTTATGGGAGCAGTTTTGAGTGGTGAGTCAAGCTTCAGGCCCGCTTGTTAGCAAGTTGTAGGGGCAACTTCTAGCCACGTGTTTGGACTCCAACTTGATGTTTGAGAATTATCAACAAGTTGTAGGAGAAATTTTGAATGGTGAGCTGCTTTGCATTTGCTTGTTTGCAAGTGGCTAGAGCAGCGTCGAAGTAAGTGTTGGACTCTGAACTTGTTATTTAAGAGTTTCAACAGTTGTAGGAGCAGTTCCGAATGGTAAGCTGCTCCACACTTGCTTGTTTGCAAGTGGATGGAGTAGCGTAAAACTAAGTGTTGGACTTCGAACTTGTTTTTTAAGTTTGTGATCGTTGTGAATTGGTCTAGATATTTGATCATGCGGTCATCCTTGGCCTCGTAGTCTCCTAGGACTTGGTTTACCACCAACTGAAAGTTGCTAAATACTATGATCTTTTGAGCTCCAACCTTGTGGGCCAGAAGTAAGCCGGTAATTAGTGCTTCATATTCCGCTTCATTGTTGGAAGCTCGGAAGTTGATGCGGAGGGAGTACTGAATAGTGAAATCATCTGGACTCGTCAGAATGACTCTCGCTTTGCTCCCCTCGATGAATGAGAATCCATCGACGTAGACACTCCAAAATGGAGGGTTTTTGGCTTCCTCTTGAGGGTCGAGGATGGAGCTTCCTACAATGAATTTTCCTAGAGCTTGAGATTTGATGGCCGCCCTCAATTGGTAGCTTAGATCATGCTGGCTGAGCTTAATAAACTACTTCACAAGTCTACCCAAGCTTTATGGTTTGTGCAACACTTGCTTTGAGGGGTGGTCGGTAAGAACCACCACTGAATGAGCTTGGAAGCATGGGCAAAGCTTGCAAGCGGCCATGATCATTACATAGGCCATCTTCTCCATTTTCGAATAACGGAGTTCGGCGTCATAGATGACTTTACTTACATAGTAGATTGGTTTTTGGGTTTTGTCCTCCTCCCTTACTAAAACAGCACTAAGGGTATGATCTAAAGTGGCAAGGTAAATGTATAGCATCTCTCCTGGCTCGGACTTGCTTAGGAGCGGGGGGTTGATGAGGTAGGCCTTGGGTTGCTCAAATGCTTCTTACTGTGCTTGTCCCCACTTAAAGACTTTCTCCCATCTAAGGGCCTTGAAGAACGGGAGACACTTCTCCCCTGACTTGGAGAGCAAGCGTCCGATGGCGAGATTCGCCCTATAAGTTTTTGGACTTCTTTGATGCTAGATGGAGGAGCCATGTCCAAAATTGTTCGGATCTTTTCTGGGTTAACCTTTATTCCCCTTTGACTGACCATAACCCTAGGAATTTGCCTGACGATACGCTGAAGACACATTTGGATGGATTGAGTCTCATGTTGTGCTTCCGTAAGATGCCGAAGCCTTCCTGAAGGTCGATCACATGGTCTTTTTTTATTGAGGCTCTTCATCAACATATCGTCTACATAGACTTCCATGTTCCTTCCGATATATTCCTTGAAGACCTCGTTGATGAGGCACTGATAAGTCGCTCTGACATTCTTTAGCCCGAAGGGCATGACACGGTAACAATAGAGGCCTTGATTTGTAGTGAAAGAGGTCTTTGAAATGTGTGTGTGTGTAGGGGGGGGGCGTGACATTCTGATCTGATTGTACCCTGAGAAAGCATCCATAAAACTTAAGAGTTCATGACTGAACGTGGCGTCGATCAGGGCATCGATGCTGGGAAGGGGAAATAGGTCTTTCAGACACGCTTTGTTCAACTCTGTAAAGTCGATGCAAATTCTCCACCTACCATTAGCCTTCTTTACCATTACTCCATTTGCGAGCCCTTCTAGGTAACTGACTTCTTGAATGAACCGGGCTGTTAAGATTTAATCTACTTCTTCTTTGATGGCTTGTTGATCAGGGGCGAACTTGCGACATTTCTGCTAAATTGGCTTGGCTTTAGGGATTATGCTGAGACGATGCATAAGTAAGTCTTCTGAAAGAACGGATATATCGGCAGCGGTCCAGGCGAATAGGTTTTGGATCCCCCTAATGCATTTGATGATCTCTACCTTGACCTGGTGGGGGAGGACCTTGCTCACTAGGAATGTGTTGGTCTGGTCCTCCTTAGAAAAGGGGATTTTGTCTAATTCATCCATTGGCTCTGAGATGGCTTGGCTGCTCCCTTGGGGTAGTTCTAGCACTTCGAGTGAAAGGACTGAACCTCCCATTGATGTCATATAGAATTTCCTAACAGTCTTTTGGCTTCCCTTGACTTCTTCCACCCCTGCCGAGGTTGGAAATTTCATCGTCATATGAAAGGCTGAGGGTACGGCATGAAGTGCAGCTAGGTCGGGTCAGCCAAAGATGGCATTGTAAGTAGCTTTCACATCGACGATCATGAAGTTCATCGGCTCTGTTCGGTTCAGAGTTTTTCCAACAATCTCATCAAGAGTGACTACTCCTTTGTTTGTTACTGGTACCCCTGAGAATCCGTGGAGAGTGTATACATCAAGTTTTCTCTTGAGGACTTAGAAGGCTTCTAGAAAGAGGATGTTCACAGAACTACTATTGTCAACCAGGATTCGGCGCACTTCGTGGTTGACCATGCTGAGATTGATGAAGAGGGCATCATATTAGGGTGTTCGGACGCCTTCTAGATCCTTGCCTGAGAACATAACCAGAATCTCGAGGCTTTTGGGCGGTGGAAAGTTATGTACTGAATTAACTTCTCGGATGAAGGCCTTTCGGAAGGAGTTCGATTCTCCCCCCATTGGACCTCCATGGATAATTGGAGGACGGCCCCAGGTTCAGAGTCTTGGGAATTGGCGGGCCTTTCGATTCGCTTGTTAGCTCTCCGGGGTGGAGGCGGATCGGCCCTGTCTTTCCTGACAAAATTGGCAAATTGTACGCACTTAATGAGGGCTTCAATCTCCTCCTTGAGATCTCGACAATCATCTGTGTCATGGTCATGGTCCCTATGAAAGCGGCACCACTTGTCTCTGTTCTTCTTTTACCGGGGGTATTCATCTTCATGGGTGGATGGAACAATCATTCCATGTATACTTCCATGAGGACAGCCGAAATGCTGGCATTAAGAGGGTGAATTTTTCAAAACGAGAAGGAGGGCGGCGCTGGCCACCGCTGCCCTTAAGAAATTTCTGGGAACCTTCTTCATCTGCACCCTTCCGTTTGTTCCCAAAAGAGGACTCTTCTCGACTGGGGGGGGGGGGGGGTTGAGAGCATCTTCAGTCCGGATGTACTTCTCACTCCTCAACAGGAGTTCTGGGAAGTCCTAAGGAAGCTTCTTAGAAAGAGATGCCTTTAGGTCGGCATGGTTGATGTTGTGTCTGAATGCTGTAGAGGCTACTGATTGGTCGAAAGAAGCAATAGACCGAGCTTCGGCAGTAAAACGCCAAACATAATCTCTTAAGTGTTCGTCTTTACTTTGACCAAGGCTAGCAACGATGCACTTGTTTTCTCGACTTGGCGGCTACTAGCGAAGTGGGTGAGGAAGAGCTCCTCAAAATGGTCAAATGAGAAGACAGAGGCTGGGGATAAACAGAAGTACCATTCTCTCACTGGCCCCTTCAACGTTACTGGGAAGGTCTTACAGAGGAGCGCATCTGAGACTTGATGGATCAGCAAGAGAGTTTTAAAACTCTCAATATGATCAGCTCGGTCAGACTCCCCGTTGTAGGATTCATAATGAGGCGGCTTGAAGTTCTTGGGGACACAGGCTTCCATTGAGAGGATTTGGAGTGATATTAAAGGCTCGCAAGATGTTATCTTTAAAATTTTAGAATTCTGTCGGGGTGACTGGTGCCCCTCGATCATGGTGTACCCTCAGTGCTGATCAGCTTGCAATGGTGTGGCTTCTTTTCTTTTGACGACAAGGTAAACCCCTTCGCCCCCTTGGGGAGGCGGGCCTTTTGGATCTCGGCCTTCGAGGGGAAGGGCTCATCTAACTTGTCTGGTGTTCTAGATGAGGGACCTCATCATAGGCTCGTCTCTCATTCAAGCGGGTTTCCGAGGTCGATCCCTTGTTGGCGGTTGATGATGATTTGACGGAGGTCACTTGACCCCCGTGGACCTTGCGAAGCCATCGAGTCGCTGGAAGGATTGTGGATGAGACATGGTTATGGAGAGGATGGTTTTCCTGATGGCTTCGATGGGAGACCCACTGCGCAGCCCCTTTGGACGTGGGGCAAGCTTTTTGGGGAGGCGTTTGTTCAAGTTAAGGTTGGTAAACTTGTTGATCTTGTTGAAGGGAACATCCTCAAGTGGAGGAGGTGGAGGATGTAACGCCCCGATTTTCGGTAACTGAAAAACCGTGACATAAGCCAGAATCTTTTCTTTAATTAGCTACAATACAAAGAAAAATAGGAAAATTTAAAACTTTTTATTCAACACCAATGTATTACAAATCCGAATGTTACAAAATTACAATACATTACAACAGTGTTACAATAATACCTTTACAATCCCAAGTGTTACAACTTTCAACATATTACATCAGAGTACAATAAATAAAGAACAACACTTGGTATTTCACTTGGATGCTTTCCAACAAATAAATAGATTACAAAATTGTTACAATGGAACAATAGTAAACAACATATAATGCAGCGGAAATGAAAATGACTCTTGCTTCTCTCGCCTTGAGTCCTCCTGAATCCTGTATCTGTACTTCTGCAATCCGGTACCTATTAAAATGGGGACGTCAGTACAGATACTGATGTTTTTAAGGCTGATGACTAGCAGTGATTCTCCACTTAAGCAAACAGATTGATGAAAAGAGAAACGTGTATATATAATTAATGTGTCAGTGTATGCTATGCCTTAGACTTTAATACCCGATTAACTAATGCGATGATGCTCTTATTCTAATGCAAGCAAGTCTCCGGAATAATATGCAGCCCATACTACATACGCCCCATCTCAAGTCGTTTCTTCATATATAGGGATTTAAACCTGCGCCATGAATTCTACTCTTGTACTCGACTTGTTTCTGAAGATACAACGTGAATGATGAGATTGCAGGTACGGTCTATTTCCGTTACTGCAGTCATATAGTGGTGTCCATGTTTGCCACTTTTACCTCACTCAAATATCTTTGACGAATCCTTGGGGTCTCTGCGGCATGTTAGCTCGAAGCTTCCCTCATGGCACCCCTGGGGTCTCTGCGGCAGGTTAGCTCGAAGCTACCCCTATGGCACCCCTAGCCAGACCATAGTCTATGGCTTCATGCCCTTAAATATAAGACAAGACGGAGTTTCAGGGATCCATCCCCCTAGCTCCGACAGGAATTGCTCCAGTCTTATCATGGTACTTCAGAAATTAACATACAAGATACGAATCCCGTGCTCCCAACTCGTGAGAAGGCATAGACCATATCCCTTTGACAAGAAGGGTACAACCCAATAACACCGCCTACTGCTAGCCTATAGGACAGGTCGAATCATAAGGTATCACCCTTAACACCAACTCTTTCCCTTCGGCGAAAAATGATAATAAGTAAAGTTTAAGTAGTAATAGCCATAAGTTACTACCCTAACGATGTCACTAAACCCAAACAGTCTCACGAGGTTTTCACTAACTTTCTTATGATTATCCCGATCCAACTCATGGCCTATCGATCCAAGACACCGGTGACGGAATCTCTCTCACTCATCATTACCCCTAACTCGGATCTCGTTAACATTCTCGGCCCATGATCAACCCACATCAGTTAAGATCCGTCGGTGCTCGTGGTGTGATTTATTCACAGTTTCCAAGGTGGTAAGATGCGAGTCTTGATGGTCGATGGCCCCTAAGGTAACTATGAGACCATATCACTACCCCTAACTCGGATCTCGTCAACACTCTCGGCCCGCGATCAACCCACATCAGTTAAGATCCGTCGGTGCTCGAGGTGTGATTCATCCCCAGTTTCCAAGGTGGTAGGATGTCTTGATGTCGATGACCTCTAAGGTAACTATAAGACCCTAGACGAGCTTTTACCAAGGTAACAATCCTAGTGACTTTCCCAACCATTATTTTCCATATATTGAAGATGAAGCATGTGCACATCATATGGTCCAATTTCAATTAGAACTGCATACAACTAGAACTCATTCTTTTCCCAAATTTGAACTAGGACAACAATCTACAACAACTCAAGCATGGTATACAACTTAACATGGTTTTCTTACTACAATAACTCAAGCATGGTATACGACTTAAGCATGGGTTTCTTACAACAACAACTCAAGCATGGTATACAACTTAAGCATGGGTTTCTTTACTACAACAATCTACAACAACTCGTGCGTGGTATACAACTTAACATGGGTTACTTACTACAACTCAAGCATGGTATACAACTTAAGCATGGGTATCTTTACTACAACAATCTACAGCAACTCAAGTATGGTTTACAACTTAACATGGGTTTCTTTACTACAACAATCTACAACAATTCAAGCATGGTATACAACTTAACATGGGTTTCTTACTACAACTCAAGCATGATATACAACTTAAGCATGGGTTTCTTTACTACAACAATCTACAACAACTCAAGCATGGTATACAACTTAACATGGGTTTCTTACTACAATAACTCAAGCATGGTATACAACTTAAGCATGGGTTTCTTTACTACAACAATCTACAACAACTCAAGCATGGTATACAACTTAACATGGGTTTCTTTACTACAACAATCTACAACAACTCAAGCATGGTATACAACTTAACATGGGTTTCTTACTACAACAACTCAAGTATGGTATACAACTTAACATGGGTTTCTTACTACAACAACTCAAGCATGGTATCTTTACTACATCTTAAGCATGATAGGTTTCTTGCTACAACAACTTAAGCATGGTTTCTTTACAACATCTCAAGCATGATCGGTGCCTTTACTACAACAACTTAAGCATGATGGGCTTCTTACTACAACAACTTAAGCATGGTATACAACTTAAGCATGATAGGTTTCTTTGATACAACAACTCAAGCATGGTATCTTTCTCTACATCTCAAGCATGATGGGTTTCTTCCTACAAAAACTTAAGCATGGTATCTTTCACCACACCTCAAGCATGATGGGTGCCTTTACTACAACAACTTAAGCATGATGGGTTTCTTTATTAAAAACTACTCATCTCAAGCATGATGGTAAGCTCATAAGGACTTGAGACTTTATCTAGATTATTACAAAAACTACCTCTTGTATGAATTAGAACTCCTACCTATTACAAAACTTACTTTTATTTCATCTATAATATACGGACTACATTTATTTAGTCTACATACTAAACCCCCATTTTCTTCAATCTTACAAGTTCCTACATACAATAAGAGCAACCTTTTATGAACAAGGGTTAGTAAGATTGATTTCTTAACAAAGTAGAGAGCAACATATAACAAAAACTTATCCTTTAAAATAGCTAGATGAGTCTATAACTCAAGAATGGGTAAGCAAGTATTCTTACTACAATAATCTTTATATGCACATAGTTATAGTCCAAGTCATAGTTTGAGTTCAACAAAACAATCCTAATAACAACAATAAACATACAAGGTTAAAGATTCAACCTTTATATGTTTTATTTAAGTTCCACCATCCATCTTTTTTATGGGATCATTTTGATCCCTACAACCACTTTATACTTAATGATTAGTCAAGTCATTTAGAAACATACACTCTACAAAAGAGGACAAGAATCAACACAAATAAAAATAGATAATTCCCCCTTGATTTTTCAACCATTCTTATGCACAATTCTTAGTTCAACTAGTTCAAAATAATTATCAGGACAACAATAATCATAGCAAAGTTCAAGATTCTATCTTTATGTGATTTTGTTAAGTCCTTTCATTCCATCATTCTCATGGGATCATTTTGATCCCTACAATCATGCTTATGGTTAGGATTAGTCCAAGTTATTTAGGAACACACATACCCAACAACACATCATAAAGATGAGTTCTTTTTAACCTACAATCATTTATATGCTTAGAAAATCGTCCAAGTTGTTATAGAACATACACATACAATATCTACCATCATAAAGATGGGTTCTTTTTATCCTACAACAAACAACCATCAAAGATGGGTTCTTTACTCACATAGAACCAATAATAACCCTAAGGATGGGTTCTTTTCTACATAAAGAAAATAAAAAGAACAAAACATATAAGTAGAGAACCCCCACCTCAGATCTCTTGTAGGAAGGACTAGCCAAGCTAAACCTTCTCCTTCCTCCTTAGCTTCTACTACAAAAACCTCCAATGAAGAACACTCCTATGGAAAACCTCCAAATGAAGAACACTTAGGGTTTCCTTCTCTTTCTTTTCCTCTCTCTTTCTTTTTTCTTGTAAATGAGGCAAAAAGTGAAGGGGAGGGGTATTTATAGGATGAAATGAGGGTGGAAAGTGCAAAATGCACCAACACAATTGTACAAAACCCCTTGGGGTCATTTTGGCCGGCCTTAGAGGTGATGAGGTGGAGGAGAGGGTTCTAGTAGAAAACACATATTAATACTCTTATGTATCCCTAATTAATCTTAACCCTAGGTTTAAGCCTTCAAACAAATTCTAGCCATGCAAATTTAATTAATCATGACAAAAATAAGATATTTTTGTCCAAAACACATACTACATGATTTGTACAAACATACGAAATCGGTACGCATACGTATGTATATATATATATATATACACCGATAATTTTCGTTTGTAATACCGCATAATCTGTATAAAAATAAATTAATTCCAAAAATAATAATAAAATAAATTTTATTATCAGTCCGGAGGATTCCAGTACCAATTTGATACAATACAGATGTATACAGATTGGTATATATATACAGATAACGTTTATTAACAAAACCGGGTGATATCAACCAAAAATATTTCAAATATGGAAATAATAATAAAATATTAATAAAATATTAATTTTAAATACCTGCCCGGGATTTTTCCGCCATTTTTTCAAAAATGCATTTTTCACGATTTTGCACAAGTGCACAAAACTGATACAATACCTATATATACATACTAGTATATATGTCCAGGTAACTTTTTAAATGAGAAAACCAAGTAATTTCAATAAAAAATATTTTTATTTAAAAAATAATAATTTATACATTATAATATCCGTCTGGGATATTACAGAGGAAGAGGGGTGACTTTTTGGCTTGACGTCGTCGTCTTCCTTTTTTTCTTTGGAGGCATTGTCATGCCCTGCTTCCCAAAATACGGGAACACGATCATGTAACAAAGGTCCAACGAATGTACATCATCCATAAGCTCTAACCGATTAACTCATCAATATGCAAATGATCACAATCACGCAAGAATAATTAACCACATAAACAAGGATTAAACTTCAAAATATCCATGAAATAAATTCTTAAAATAATATCCAACATCTGGGAGAAAAGTAAACTTCGGGTCATATAAGCCCAGAATACAAAGTATGATAAATGTAGCAATGCAGAATAGAATATAATATGAATGAAATAATTATAGCAGTCTAATGATTCAGCTCCATTCTCTGGAAGATTTGCTCACCAAATCTTTTGGCCAAATTCCCTCCTGTACCTGCAAAATCATCAACTAGAGGTGGGGGAAATTTTTTCCGTTAGAGCATGTTACGGACAGCAAGTAGTAGAAGCAAAGAAGGAAGGAAATATGGTATATCAAGAAATAATGAACTAGATAAAAGTTAAGATTAATAACAAGGGATGATAATAAAACTCAAGATCTAGAGTTAACGATGCAATAATCAATGACTGCGATCAATAATTCAAGGTCGATAACACTAATCATGATCAAGAATGCAAGTGTCAATCTAAGTCTATTAGTCTTTATTATTCTATCTACTGCACGTAATACTGTGTCCTATACCACACGTTCGGTGCATGCAAACATTGATTGTTTAGACTATAATGGTGAACTCTACAGATCATGTACTTGGCATAATAATCAACAATCAATATTCCACCATCAATAATCCACAATCCATAACAGTCATCAGTCGAACAATAAGGGACCCTTCCCCGAATAAAGTCTCTGATTGTTCACTATCAAGTCGATCCTGATTACCTCGGCTTGTTATTTTTTATTACACACAAATATCGACATGCAATGGATAAAGAAGTTTCGAAGCAATGCCAAAAGAAGGTGTCAAGACAATGCAATGCACGGTATAACTAATTCCATTCAGTAGATGCAAAATCAAACATGCTTCTAATCTATATATTCGTGTAGTGTATGCATATGACAATATATAACAAGGCTTGTGTTTGAATCAAGGTAATGGCACGAAAAGAAAACTACTACTTGGTTTCGCCGATAAATCCGTAATAGTATCTTTGAAGAGTATCAAGCAAATAAAATATGATAATTGAAATGGAAACTACATGCGGGTATCAAAAGAAATTCTTGAACAAGAATGATAAACTAGTTCTAGGGAAACATGCCTTTTAGACGATTCCAAATATGAAAGAATAACGGAGACGGGAGTGCAGACGACAACGGAGTCAAAATGACAACAATAACAGCAACCTCAACAGAAAGAGACAATGGTAACACAAGCCACAATAACAAAGCAACACAAGAGACAACGGCAACACGCAGCAACGATGAGTTAACTTCGGTGCTGCGTTGGACTGAACAGCAAGGGGGTGCTGGGCTGCGATGGTTGGAGGGTGGTACAATCGGAGACGGGGAGTCGATGGGGTGGAGGACGGTGGTTGCGAGGTGTAGACAATGAGGTGGCTGCAACGGGAGTGGACTGTGGGCGAGGTTAGGCAGGGGCTTGCGGTTGTGGGATAGGGAGGACGGAAGCGAGGTGGACGAGAGGTGATGGGTAGCAGCGGCGGTGGTCACAGCGACGGTCGATGAGGGCTCAATGGGGTGGGTGGCGACGAGCGGGATGTAGGTGGTAGTTGGAGTGCTGGCTGCGATGGACTGCGGGCTGTGGAGGTGGAGCATAGGGAGCGCAATGATGGCGATTAGTGTTGCGGTGGAGGTCGAGGATGGTGGTTTTTGGCGATGAGGGGGCGAGGCAAGGCTGTCAACGAGGGAGGGGTTTCAGCGGTGGTTGGTGTTCGGTGGTAGTTGGTGGAGTCAGCAACGAGGCCAAGGGCTTCAGATGCGGAGACAAAGAAGAACGAGAGGGGGCGAGGTGGTGGTTCCAGCGATGGTGAGTGACTGCGGGGTGGAGCGCATTCGACTGGTAGGAAGAAGACGAAAGGGAAGGTCGGGGTAGTTGTTGTCGGAGGATGAAGGTGGTGGTGGTGTGCATCGGTGAAGGAGAGGGGCTCGGTGGTGCTGGCATGCTGGAGGTGTGAAGCTGCGGTGGTAAGGGAGAAGGCAGGGGATTGCAGGGTGTGCGATGACGAGACAGGGCTGTGGGATGGTGCTCGGCACAGGGTGGACGTAGTCAAGGTCGTGGCGCTCGGGACGAAGGCAGGGGCGACAGTGGTTGGCGGAAGCTATTGGTGGTGATGGCGATGATGGGTTTGGGATGCAGGCAGAGGACGTCGATGGTGGGAGTGGTGCAGGGACGCCGAGCAGGAGTGCGGGAGGTTGTGTCAGGGATGGGTTCGAAGTCAAACAGCGGAAGAAGAAGGATAGGCAGCGGCATGATAGATTAGAATAGTAATTAGGGTTATTAAATTAGGGTTATGTTTATTAGTATTTATAGAGGATTAAGATGTGGGTTTGGTTTAGGGTTAACGGGATTGTGGGTTTGGGTTTGGATCCAACAAGAATGGGCTTGGTTTTAAATATAAATAATTAAATAAGAATGAAATATTGGGTTAACGGGTTTGGGTTTAGGATTATAGGGTTTATAAAATTGGGTTAAAACCAATAAAAGATCAATAATAATAGAATGAAGTTTTGGGCTTTACAAAATAATCAATAATAAATATTAGTTAAATAATCAATTACTTATAAAACATAATTTCTGGGTTCTAAAAATAATTGAGTGAGCAGATGGATGCAATTGAGATTAAGAGAACAAGATTTATTTGAGTTTCAAAATATGATCAGATAATATATATTAAAAATGGATTTAAAAAATAGATTTTATGGTCTCACACTTTATCAATAGCCAAATAATAAAATTAGAATTGGTTTGGGCTAGAATATAAGTAATTGACCGAATAAGAAAAATAAAATTTTAGAATGCAATAAAATTTGTGTTAAAATACCGATTCAAGAAAAAAAAATAATTAAGATTATAGAATGGAATATAATTCTGGTTAAAATCTATAATCATATGAAAATAGCTACAAATACAAATGATGATTAGGGAGGATTTAAATAAGAATTGAATATCAGATTGTATATAATTGGGTTCAAAGAATAGGAGAATTTATAGAAAATTCAAATACAAGTATACAAGAAAATTTTTGTATAGACGAAAACGGAGGTTATAGGCATGGCCGAAAACTACTTTTACCGGCGAGTATGGTCGGATTGCTTTTTTTGATTCCCACAGACGGCGCTAATCTGTTGCTGCTGTAGTGCCCTAATTTCCAATATGATATCTCAGAAATACGTGGCACAATTTCCAACATCAACCTCAATTGTAATAGTAAACATAGCCAAAAATATATATAATTTTTTTTTAACTTTTATTATATTAATTCTTTACAAAACACAGCAGAAAACAAACACCTTGAATTACAAATCTTTTCTTTTACAACGCATTCTTTTACAATTTACATAAGCCATAACATCATTCTTTCTCAAGCATCCAAATCTCAATGCTATAGGTACCTACCTGTAAAACATGAGGCTAGAGATAATCTTAACTCCCAAAACTACAGGGGTCAGCCATAACGGTGTGAGTGGCATAAAAATAAATGCAACATAAATAAAGCATGAAACATAGAATCATAAACAACATGTATCAACAGCAAGAATAAATGAAATAAGAAATAACAATAAATAAAACAGGAAAATATCAAGTGAAACTAGACCAAGTGTCAAGTGTAGAAAAACAAGAATCAACATGCATAAAACCAAGTCAAGAAAACACCAATGCTATATGCTAACTCTCTAATGCATACTTGTCCGATTTTATGTATCCCACTCTACATAGGTCCGGTGCAAGCCCTTAACATTCTCCACTTGATAAGGTTAAATCCCCCGCTATGCAACTAATCCTACTACTATGACTACTATGATATTTAGACATTCTGCAAGTATTAGTTCTCTCTCTTGGAATACAGGAGGCCAATCCCACTCTGCAGATCATTCTATGGTCCTTACGGTTATCGTCCTGGAAATGGAGATTGCCTCACTCCGCAGGTCATCCTGGAACCCTCATTGCACAAACATCCCATTAGCGTCGCTCTCGTCCTCGGAATACTGAAGATCAATCCCACTCCGCAGATCACTCTGTGGCCCATACGTCTATCGTCCCGGAATACTGGGGAATATCTCACTCATTGGATCATCCTGGAGTCCATAACTCACATTTGTACTCATTTCATCATATCACCATCTAGTGCCTGTCCTTATCTTTAATTTAATTAATTAATTTCGAATCTCCTAGAGTTGGTGTACCCTACCAGACTTAACTCAACTGATCAACAACAAAGCCACAACTGGCCAAAGCACAAAATCTTAACTGCAGGTATCTAGGGTCCTACACACCCTCTAGAGACTGACAACTCAACCATCAACACAAAATAAATCTTTTGTTTTAGTCACTTCATTTCATTTCATTGTTAACCTACTCACAGTGAGAAATTCATTCATTCATATTGTTTGTGTGTGTGTGTGTGTGTGTGTGTGTGTGTGTGTGTGTGTGTGTGTGTGTGTGTGTGTGTGTATATATATATATTTATATGGTCCTACACACCCTCTAGAGACTCACAACTCAACCATCAACACAAAATAAATCTTTCATTTTAGTCACTTCATTTCATTTCATTGTTAACCTACTCACAGTGAGAAATTCATTCATTCATATTGTTTGTGTGTGTGTATATATATATAGGAGATCCTCTTTACTGAATATAAAGTGTGCATATGTGTATTATGTAGAAATCCCTTTACTGATAAGAAGTGTATGTGTATATATATAATATAGAAAGATCCCCTTTTACTGGAATGAACATACACAGGATATAGAAGAAAACCCTTTTTAAAATGGAGCATATGCAGAAAATATAGGAGATGCTCTTTTATTGAAATTAAGCATATGTAGAAATCAGAGAACGACCCTTTTCACTAATTGAAGTATCTGTGTATATATAACATATATAGAAAACTCTTTGTACTGAAATGAAGTATATGTATATATATATCTATGATATATATAGAAAAATCTCTCTTTACTGAGTTGAAGTATATGGGCATATATATATATGATATAGGAAAATCTCTCTTTACTGAGTTGAACTATATATGCAGGATATAGAAAATCTCTCTTTACTAAGTTGAAAAGAAACATATGCAGAATATATATATGATATAAAGAAATCCCTTTTTACTGATATGAAGTAAAAATGTATATATATAATATAAAAAAAAAATCCCTTTCACTGTGATGAAGCCTGTGTGTATATATTGATTTGGAAAGAAATTCCTTTTACTGAAAAGAAGCACATGTGTATATAACCTCTTTACTGAATAGGAAGTATATGCAGGATGTGTATATAACCTTTTTACTGAATAGGAGTGTATGCAGGATATAGAAGTTGGTCCATATGCAGGATATAGAAGTTGGACCATATGTAGGATATAGAGGATGAACCATATACATACACAAAGGAACTACCCAACTGTAACACCCCGAATTTCAAATAAGACTGAATTCGAAGTTCCACAGGATCTTTACACTTCTCTTCGTACAATTTTACAAGGAATTAAAAACTTTTATTACAACAGAGTTTACATCAATGCAGTGGAATTATAAATTACAACATTTATACATGAATTGAATAATAACTTGAACATTTCTTTAAGCAGCAATCAATCTTTAGTCTTGTCATTCATTTTATCCTGCATAGAAATTATGGGTACGTCAGTTACATACAACTGACACTAGGATATAATACATCAATTTCTCTTACTTAGAAAGCACATACTTGTCACAAACAAACTAAGGGGACTATCCTATTGATGTCATGTGTGATTGTGCACTTAGTCCTTAATGCAGTTATTAAAGTTTACATGACACTAATGCGTACTTGTTCGGATTCTATGCATCCCATACTACATAGGTCCGAGAGCAAGCCCTTAATCGTTCTTCATCTTGTAGGGTTCAATCATTCGCTATGACTTAAACTACTATGGTAACTACGGGAAGTATTCTAGGTGTCCTATGAATTACAAGTCCATGACTAGACATCCTGGAGAGAACCCCACGCACTGACACATGACTCATCATGCAGGCATCCTGTGGTCAATTCACCTCCGCCATGGACCATGGCACCACCCGTAGTCACCAAAACACCCTACAAGCATCGCCACCAGAACGGTATCCTGGAGTAGTATCTACGCCCTAATCATGATGCATCATGAGGACATCCTGTGAATACTCTCACACCGCCAACCAATGGCCCTCATACCCGTGTTTTTCTCTTACTTTCATCACATCTCCACTATGTATCTAAATCCTTAAATAATTGAATCGTGAATAAAAATCAACATTCTAGAATTTAGCATTACCCCTTACATCAGTCTTAAAATATCAATCATTATTTACAAACCCAAACTTGGTCACAATTTATCATATTTCTCTTTTCAAAACTTTCATTCTTGCCGATGTGGGGACTTAGCTATAATTCTAGTCTAAATTCTCTTTTCATGTTCATTATACTTGTTCACAAATTTCACAATTCATCATGTTTCTTTTTAATCAATTTTCCATGCACAACTTGCATATTCTTAGACAATTTCACAATAAATTTTACTCAATAATTTATAAGTCAAAATATCATCTTGAGTTCTTGACAAATTTTCTCTATGTTCAATAAAAAATATTTTCATCTTTAATTTCAAAAGGAATCATATCCAAAAAAATCTTATTACTTCTTCTTCTCAATATTCAAATCATAATAACTCAAACGTTATAGAAATACTTTTCATGAATAATTCAAAACTCAAAAATCAACAATCAGAACAGTTCAGTCGACTGTTGAACAGTGGCCAGTCGACTGTCCTGCGAAACTTCAAAACTTAAGAACAGACAGTCAGTTCAGTCAACTGTTGAACAATGGCAAGTCAACTGTCCTGCGAAACTTTAAAACTCGAGAACAGACAGTTAGTTCAGTCGACTGTGAAAAATGGCAAGTCGACTGTACTGTTTCTAGATTACTTTACAAAACTCGATTTTTCTCATTCGAATAGTTCTTATAAAAAGTAAACTTTTCCTGAGTATAATTTCTAAAGAAAACAGTAGCTTTCATTTTCATAATTTTCATGGAATTCATTTTTAACAAAAAAACACTTTCTCCCTTAGTTTAATACATAGATCAAAATAAACTCATGTTGACATAAAAACATTTATTTCTACAAAAATCTTCTTATTAATAATTTTTCCTCATTCTTGTTGAGTTCAAATACAATTTTCTTTCTTTCATTCCTTACTAAGGATTTATTTGATCAATTTAGTCCTATTTTCCCAACTACATATTTTGAAAGGCAAATAGGGCTAAATAAATTCAATTATCACAATTCTACTTGTATAAGGCACATAAACACATTTTTATCACAATTTCATCTATTTAACATTTCATGCCAATCAAATTAAATCCCATAATCTATCCATAATCACAATTTTCACATATTGTATCTTTTATTTCATGCATAGACAAGTTTCACAACAAATCATAATTCACCCATTTTAGCATGCAAATAAACTACAAATTCATCATACACATATTCACATACACATTCTATTTATTCTACTAATTTTTTTTTTCATGTAGATTATTTTGGTGTTCTTTCCTTCTTAATCTCCTTAAACAAAAGCATGACAATTTCTTTCCTATTCATTTTAGCATGATCACAAATTCAATCCTAGCATGGTATCTAACTAGAAACTTGAGAAATCACCCACCTATTTTGAAGAAACACAAATGAAAAGAACTCCTAGGAATCTCCTTGAACAAAGAGCGATCCTTCTCCTCCTAGATTGTGCCACCAAAAGCCACCTCCTCCTTGTGCTAGATGGAATCCGAGCCTTCCTTCATGTTCCTTGGTGTAGATCCGGCCTCCAATGAAAGGGACACACTCACTAGAACACAACTCAATCTTTTGTTCACAACTCTCAATCTAAGAATTAGTGGGCTTTAGAACTCATGGGCTTCTAATTAAAATAATTAATTAATTAGTATGGGCTTAAGAATGAACAATTAGGCCTAGAATTTAAATAGGCTTTTTTAAAAAATAAAAGAAAAGATGGATTAAAAATATTTGTTCATGTTATAAAAAAATAAATAATTTTACAGGAAAAATGCACATGAATTTCTAAGTGCAAAACACGTAAAAATCAAGAACCTCTTATTTAATTATAATTAAAAGTTCAGGATGTTACACCAACACAAAACTTACGACTATCACTTAAACACAAATGCTAGATGTGTATGTAAAGGTGAAGTCTTTTTCAAGTGTGCACATGCACAGCAGTGCAGCAGAAATAACAATCTGCAGTTAAAGAACCTGATATTCAATCCAAACCTTAGCAACTTACTATTTAATTCAAACTATAAACTGGTTTCTTAATGGTTGATAAGTAAATTAGGTCTTTCAAAAGCATCAGTAAACTTACTCTAATATGTCTAATTCCATATATATGCCCATACAGGTATGAACAGTGGCCAAATAGTTCATATACATCTCGATAGCAGGATTAGTTTTATTTGACAAAAACTACTTCTTGAAACTTGTAAATTGTCAATCATAAGTATGTATAAGCATCAAGCTCAAGTTGTCTCATCACCCCAGTTCTCATATTGCCAAAAAAAACAATCGGAAACATGCACAAAATCTCCAAAAATTTTCTTTTTCAACTATGCACAGACCCAAAATTTGTTAAACTCAATCTGCACTTAAATGTCGATTCTTTATCATCAAAACCCACATCTTATTATCTTCATATACATGCCAATCTATTGATAATCAGTTATACTTGTTTGTGTACTCAAAACACCACCATCAATCAAGTTTTAATTCAATGGAAAGTTCAAAAATAATACCCCATGTATGAATAGTAACCTGAAGTTCAATATACACTCTTATTTCATATGCACATTAACTATCCATTTTCACACGATCAACAATTATAGATCTAATATCTCATGAGTATTACTAAGTCTCTACAGATCACAAATCATTCATGCACAAAGATTATTCATGATTTCCTGTATTTTATCATATATCTTGCTTTTAAAAATCATTCATTCAATACCATACTCATCATATCAATATATGATTTCTTCTAGCATGCATCTACTACATAATCATCATCAATAGTATATATACAACAAAACAAGAGGGTAGAGTATCACTCATCTTATTGATGAATCAACTGAAGATAATAAAGAAATAAGAAAAATCTCTCATTTCGCAAGAAAACCAAGATCCTTGCTTTAAAACTCCAAGAAAATAATAATAAGAAATCCCTTTGTATTGTGCAGCAAAGAGACGGTTGCACCTAACCCTATAGAGGCCGGGATTTGATGTATCTAGGGTTTTTGAATAGATCTGCTAAATATCTCTTTTAAATATACATTTACATATATAAATCTTTATACTTGGAAATTGAATAAAACCAACTTAATTGTGTTTTAAAAATCAAAAATAGCCCCTTTAGTATCAGCCGGCACTGTTTGAAAACCTAGAAAAATAAAATTGCACTTTTGTCCTTCTAAGAGCATCGACAATGGTGTTTCTCATTTTTTAGAAAATGGCAGGCACATTAATAGCAAATAGGGAATTTGCCTACAACGGTGGTTTGCTATAATTTTGCTAAAATTTGAGGAAGACGAGACATGTTGTTTCGTCAGGTTTTTTTAATAGTTATTTAATTAGTGATTAGATATTAAAATAGTTTAATTAAATAAGTTAAATAATAAAATATTACCTAAACCTAATTAATTATACACTAACCTAGTTTAAGCACTAACCTAAGATCTCCCCCTTTCTAGGACAGGACATGTTGTCCCGTCCCAGCCATTTTGGCATGGGACGAGACAACATGTCTCGTTCGAGGCATTTTCGAATTTTTTTTTTTGTTCAGACGGTACAACATGTACCATATAATTTAAAAATTAAAAATAGGTCAGTCTGATCACATTAAAAAAAAAGGGGCGAAACAACATGTCTCGTCTCTTATAATTTGAGAATCGCAAATTGGTTTTTCATAAATGAGAAACGAATGTAGCTACTTTTCCAAAATATGGAAAAATAGCAAACGACTGTAGCGTCTCGTTTCTCAAAATATGAGAAATTGGAAAATATAGCAAACAATTGTGGATGCTCTAAGTGACAAATTTACAAAACGACCCTTCTTTATCAAAACTTGCAAAATAAACTAAATTTATTAAAACAAAAGGTAAAATTTTTACCTCTGAGTTGACTAGGCATCATGCCCAGCCCAAAAAATTCTAAAATCTGGAGTTTTTACTCCAAGTGGTAATTTTGCACAAAAGTCCTTCTTTTTATAATATTTGCAAATAGGTCTAATAATTATCAGAAAAATCTAGAAAATTCACAGTAATACCTAATAATAAATAATGAGTTTCCCCAAAATAATTTTGGACTTTGAACTTTCCAAGAAAATATTTGCACATGTTTTGCTCGTGTAAAAAGGTAAATTTTTAGGAAATATTTATTAAATCACCAAAAATTCATTTTAATTCATTTATTAATCTTAAAAGCATTATTTAAAAAATCTGGGGTATTACAACTGCTAATTTTGGTGTGGGAGCGAATTGATGATTTGAGAATTCTTCTAGAACCAATAAAAACTAACATTTTTACTACTTGTCGATGTTAACCATTCTCAACACTGCTGCTGACCTACAAAAAGTTTGGAACACCAGGATTGATTCCGGCGACGAAACCTCCGACGCTTAAGTCAGTAATCTGAAAGATTATGAAAGAGCTTTTTGGAGAAAATATTGATCGTATTTTTTTATGGTGTGGGTGGAGGGGTATTTATAGCTGCCTTGGGGACCAGATTCGAGATAATCATTTATCTCTACTTATGATTATTTTTGGATAAGAATAGAGTTTAAATTCCTTCATAATAAGAAATTTGGTTTAAACCGTCTCTTAGGGTTAATCATGAATTTAAATAACTCTTTAAATGATCTGGGTTTGTTTATAATGGGCTGCCATCATAACCCAGTAATGCAGATCCGTTTTAGGTTATTGGGCCTTGGAAAAAACCAATTTCCTGTTTTTGGACCCGTTTGTAGAAAAAATTACTGTTTTGCCCTTGAGAGCTTTGAGATTCGTGCCCAATTTAAACGGTCCCGATTTGGTTCTATTTCTAGTCATATCACCTCCTAAACATAGTTTCTCACGTTAGCTTGCAGACGAAATTAATTGCGTTAGGCGTTAGCTTTTTTGGTAATGTGATATCCATGTGGTTATTTTGTGAAGAAAATACCCTTTTCCTTTGTATGTTATTTATCAATTTTTCACTCAATTTTCATTACAAAATAGGAGAAATAAGTTATAAAAAACAGATGTATTTTCATTATAAAATAGTCACATGCGAATCACGTGATCAAAAAAGTTGTCCGCAGTTAATTTCGTTTGGTAGGCTAAACTGAGAATCTGAGTTTAGGAGGTTTTTATTTTAAAAAAAAAGTTGAACAATGTTTTAAATAAAATACCAAAGTTGAGGGGTGTCCAAATTTAGCCTGAATTAAATGTATAATTAATTGTTTAGCCTGAATTAAATGTATAATTAATTTTTAAAATCGCTTCATTTTAATTATAACTTCAACACAATCCTCATATTGAAAGTTGAGCATGTGTCGTATTCCTATTATCGTGAAATGTAATTTACATTTGGTACGGTTTGTGTGATCTACACGCTAAAATATATATATGTACATCTATATAGTAAAACACAAAGAAAGCTATCAAGTGGCTCTCCTTCAATCCCCTCCAAAATCAAAGGGCTAGATTTAACCTTACAAAACACTCTCCCCTCCCACCCAAAAGTTTTTTTTCCCAAAACTCAAATTCAAATCCTCCACCCAAAACAACTCCTTTATTTATTTAGTTATTTTTCTCTCTTTCTCTTCTCTCTCTCTTCCATTCAAAAAATTAAGAAAATAAAAATTTTACACATTTTTTTTAAAAAATAATAATAAAAACTAAAAAATTTAAAAGTTTAAAACTTTAAAAATAATTCAAAAAAATTTAAAAACTTATCAAAAACTTATCAAAAATATTTTTTAAAAAATATTTAAAAAATTAAAAATTAAAATTTTTGAAAATTTGAAAATTAGAAAAATTTGAAATTTTGAAATTTTGAAAATTTGAAAATTTGAAATTTTGAAATTTCGAAAATAAAATCTCAAAGCAAATCCAAATCCAAATCCAATGTCGAACCCCAATCAAGAGATCGTCGCCGATATCTGATCCGTTGCTGATTCCGTTTCGGTGACTCCCCTCCACCATATCGAGCGCGAATATCAAGCAACTCCGTATCGGCGACTCCCCTCCACCGAATCGAGAGCATCTATATGCGATGTGACAACTTTAATTTCATCTCATTAACCGAATTCTCATTCTAATTTTTTATTTTTTTTGTGCAGGGGATTACTCAGTTTTTTGCTGACTCGAATTTTGTGTGTGCATGAGATTTAAGTTCAGAGAGGTATGATTGTTTTATTTTTGGGTTTAAATGATTTTAATTTGGTAATTTATTTGATGAGTTTTTTATTGGTTTTGATTTAAGGTGTACGCAAGTGATAGATGGATTATTTGGTGGCCTCAATGTGGGCTTTCGAACCATAGAAGGACAGGTAAGCTGACTAACAACCTAAAATAACTTAGCAAATATGCAACATTAATTTCTTTACTACAAGAGAAAATACTATCATTAAGTGTTCTCTTCGCTGGTTATTAGAAACCATAGATAACATAACATATAAGAACTTTTAGTGTATGTTTGGATATATATGATTGGGATGACTGGAGTTTACCAGTGAAGGGTGCAAACTCTCCACTCAAGAAAGACAGCTAAATTAAATTTGTTATTTATCAATTTTGTTTTTTTTTAATAAATGTGCAATGAGGAGACAAAGTGGAGATAAAAGAAATGATTAGCTTGGATTAGAGTTTTGAAAACTTCATGTATTTCATTTTGGTTGAAATAATAATAAGAAGAGATATTTCAATTGCAAACTAAGTCTCAAACAAACAAATATTTAGATTATTGGTATTGTAGATACCCTCACACATGCAATTGCGTTACCATTGTATTTAGACATACTCATAGTGGTTATGAGATTAGAGTAAGCTCTATAAAACCTATATGATAATGTCCTTGCATAACTATTACAAGTATCTAAAAGTGATGCTGAAGTTAAAAAAAAACTCAATGAAGTGTTTCTAATAAATTGTATGTATTCACGTAAGTTCAACCTAATGATGAAAAGGCGATGGTTGAGCTTAAAGTTAGATATACTGCTTTCTCATATAATATGTTTGGTACTTCAATTAATTTGCTAGACCTCCAAAACTATTTTATATAATCAAACCAGGTGCACCATTCCGAAGACGTGCCGTAGGCATGTGTCAACGGACAAACCTAGTATGTATACAATACTTGAGTACTTCATACATGTTGGTTTTGGGTTTCCATTGGTTGGGGGAAAACATTTCTGGATCAGATGGGTTAATTACATGAACCAAAACCGACCCAAATTTTAAATGACGACATGTTTGGATACAAAGGTAGAATTATTATAATAATTTTTAAGTAAGGGTAGAGGAATTCAGCAGAAAGCAGCACTCTTCTCGAACAATACAATACTTCTGACCACAGGAGTTTACGATTAATATTTTCTCAAATGGATAATGTAGACCTAGTAAATCTATGAATTCAAGATTTTCTAGCACAGCTTCAGTCTTTACAATATTTTTTTTTTGAGGTAAAAGGTGGAATAAGGCCACCCTGTTTCATTAATAAGAAGTTAATAAAACAACCCCGGCGTACCGGAAGAAAACAACAGTACAAAACAAAAGTACAATGCGGGAAGAAAATGAAAGAAAGCAAACATACACCCCCAACAAATCCTGGGGGGTGGGTCTAACTACTCAAACATCCAGCAACCAGAGAGTACAGTAGGTTGAAACAAAATACAAGCTGGCAAAAGCACTGTCATGACTGGTGAAGCCATTCCCTCAGTCCAGCGTCGGCCCGAACTCTACCTCCTCATCGTCAAACTCCTCTACCTAGAATACTTTGGCTATCCTTCCTCTGGCGCCCGTGGCCGAAGCTGTAGCCCAAAAAGAGATAAGATCCATGATATGAGTCAGGTTACCAGAAATACTATTACATGAAGCACGAAAATAAAAATTATTTCTGTCAAGCCATAACACCCATGTGGTAGCCGCTATTGCGATGTACCACGCCTCCTTCATATCATGTCGAATCTTTGCAAATTTGGAGCCAATCCACAAATCCTTATATACATAGGGGTAGTCGCCTGTTCCTAAGGCTCGGAGTACCTCAACCATAGTTGCCTTACTTCTAGGGCAGTGAATGAAAGGGTGATTTAGATCTTCCACCTGTGTGTCGCAGAAACCACAATTGGTCGCCACCTGTGGTTGCCTTTTGGCAAGGTTTTGCCTAGTGAGAATAGCATTATTGAGCACTAGCCATAAGAAAACTCTGACTTTAAGGGGAGTTTTCGCCTTCCACAACACCTGTGCCTAGCTGGGTCTGCATCCTCAAAAGTGGATCCGATGATACAGAGATCTCACCGAGAAAGCTCCCTTGCTCTCGAGTCCCCATCGCTTCTGATCTAGGCCTTGTGTGCACCTTGTGCCTGCCTGTGAGATGTGTGCTTGCATGTCAAGCAATTGCTGGTGAAGATTTGGGGTGAGCGTTCCTCGGAATGCCGGTCTCCAACCTCCCCTTTTCCAACCTTCGGCAACGGACATATTCAGTCGACTCGACTTCTCATACAGCTCTGGGAACGTTTCCTTCAGGGTATGGGCTCCACACCACCTATCCCACCAGAATCTAGTGGACCGGCCATTGCCGATAGTCGACGTGACTGTCGAATTGAAGGGGCCGCTAGCCTTGGCAATTCCTTTCCAGAGTGGCGAAACTTTAGCCCCTACTCGGAATCCTAGGTTTCTCGTGCCTTTTCCCCTAAGATAAGGTTGAATGAAGTCCTGCCAACCTTCCCCGCTATTGTGGAATACATTCCACCACCATTTCCCTAGCAGGGTAAGGTTCATATCTCTGAGGTCGATGATGTCTAGCCCTCCATGCCTCTTTTTCATGCAAGCGATACTCCATTTGATGAGGTGGTAACCTCCTTTATCTGAATCTGCCTCCTTCCAAAGGAATCGTTTTCAAATCCTGTCAATCCTCTGGATCACCCATCTTGGAAGCTCGAAAAATGACATATAGTAGATTGGCAGGTTAGACAACACTGAGTTGATGAGTACCACTCTGCCCCCGAGAGACAATGATTTACCTTTTCAACCAGACAGTCTGTCCTCCACCCTGTCAATGATAAGCAACCAGTCTACTTTAGATAATTTTCCTGGTCTGAGTGGTAGCCCTAGGTACTTGGTAGGGAAGCCACTCGTCGTACAGTTCAAAATAGTTGCATGTTCCTCTACTTCATCATCGGATAGGGAAATTGGAGTCAGCGCACTCTTGTGAAAATTAATCCTAAGGCCCGACCAGGCCTCAAAACAGTATAGGGTCCCTTTAAAGCAGACAGTTTCTCGTCTAGACCCATTACCAAAGAGTAGGGTGTCATCTGCGTATTGCAGGATCGTACACCCTTTAGTAGACACGGAACTGGCCACTGGCGTGATCCAACCTTTTTCCTGGCAATTCTCCAGTATAACCCTCAACACATCCGCTACGATAGTAAACAGGAGTGGAGATAGCGGGTCCCCTTTTCTGAGACCCTTCCTACAAGGGAACGGCTGCCCCGACCTACCATTCACTGATATGGCCGTTTTGCTAGTCTGCAAGCACTGCCTCATCCAGCAGATCCATTTATTCCCGAAGCCCTTACCCCTGAGGGCTTTCAGCAAGTACTCCCAATCAACCGAGTCATAAGCTTTCTCAAAGTCCAGCTTAAGCAGAAAGCTCCGAGTGTTGGTCGTATGGCAGCGGTGGATAACTTGTTCCGCCGTTGCCACACAACCTAGGATATTTCTATCCTTAATGAAGCATGATTGAGATTTGTTGATAAGGCTGTTCGTAATACTTCCCAGGTAGATAGCTAGGATTTTAGTAATAATCTTCGCCGAGCAATTTATGAGGCTGATTGGCCTAAAATCGCCCACTTTCGATGCCTCTTCCCGTTTGGGAATCAGAACTACATCCGCAAAATTAAACATTCCCAATCTGATCTTGTTGTTAAAAAAGTCGTCCAGCAATGCCATATAGTCCCCTTTAATTTCTTCCCAGAAAATTTGGAAGAACATCATTGGGAAGCCATCTGGCCCTGGTGACTTGTCCGCTCCCATGTGACTGATAGCCTTTTTAACTTCCTCCTTCGAGAACGGAGCCTCCAGATAGGATAGCGAAGGCGATGACTCGATCTGGTAAGACTGCCAGAAATCATTCCTGAGTGGGACCCGAAAGTCATTCTTCTTCCCCAAGAGGTCCTTGTAGTATCCTTGGAAGGCTGTGGAAATCAGTTGTTCATCTTGTACCGTCCCCGAGCTTGTTTCTAAGATAAAATGAGATTTGACCTGCGCCTTGCACTTGCCACTCGGTGGAAAGAAGGCCGTGTTCGCGTCTCCCTCTTTGAGCCACGAAATTCTAGATCTTTGTTGCCATTTGATTTCTTCCATCTTATAGAGATTGGCAATATTCTCACGGAGCTCCAAGAGTCTTTTCGTTCATCCTATGACAGGTCTCTCGTTTCCTCCAGTCTTTCAAGTTCATCAATTCCTTCCAACAAGGAGTCTTTTGCGCGCCAGATGGTCGAGAACCTAGATTGGTTCCATTTACGCAGCCGATTTCTTAATCTGCGAATTTTTCCACACCATCGGCCAGTAGCATCTGTGCCAGTCACTGGGAGCGCCCAGTTTTCCATCACCAGGTGGTGAAACCCCTGAATCTCTAGCCAGGCCTTCTCAAATCGAAATTTTCTATGTCTTTTGGCTCCCTGAAGCCCAATGTCAAGAAGGATTGGAGTGTGATCTGACGTTGGTCTAGGGATCGATCTAGCAGCTGTAAGGGGGAACTTAGCCTCCCAATCCATCGATACGAGAATCCTGTACAATTTTGCCATAATCGGAGTAGACTGCATGTTAAACCACGTAAATAGTCTATCGTTAATAGGGATATCTATCAACTCGAGATCCGTTATCACCCTATTGAACTCTGCTCTGTGCCTGTCGCTGGAACCTCTACCCTTGTGTTTCGAACGCAAATCAGGTAATATTGAAGTCCCCCTACAATCCAGGCCCCCGGCCAACGGATGCGAATATTGACAAGTTCTTGCCAAAAGGCGTCACGCTCTGAGGCCACATTCGGCCCATAAACCACTGTGATAGTCTGCATATACTTATCAGATCGACGTTCCAGTCGTGTAGTCAGGGAGAATGTACCATTATAAACCTCTGAACAAGTGAGCAGGTCCGAGTTGAAGCCATTGGCAATTCCCCCTGAGACCCCCGCGGATGGGCGTAAAACCCATTCCTTGATTCTGTTCCCCCCTACTCTCTTGAGTTTGGTCCCATGTATAAGTTTGGTCTCCTGAAGCCCAACCACTTCCGCCTTGGACTTCATGATAACGTCTCTAACCATATCTCTTTTATCCTTATCCCCCAGACCCCTGACGTTCCAGAATAGTGTATTCATTGGAGAACTATGTCCGAGATGACAGTGTGTGAGGGGCTCGGGCGGCTTTCGTCCTCAGAGACCGTTATCTTTCTAGAGTTGGCTTCTAGTTCCTTATGAACACTAGAATAGTCTTTACAATATTGACATTGTTCTATTGTTTTATGAGGGGTTTTAACAACATTCATTATTAACCCATCAGAATTTTGGTTTTCATAGTGTTTAAATGTTTTTTAAGGCGAATATCATTCGATCTAATTAGATTTTTTACCATAATTTCGAATTGTACTAACAAAGCACACCAGATCTTATTCACAAGCAAGGCTATGATATCAAATTTACAGCGGAGTACACAAACTTCAAGAGAAAGCTTCAAGATAGTACAATATTTAACCTTTGTATCCAAGCATAGCCTGAATCCTTTTAAACCCACCCATTGTATTTTGGGTGGGCTTTGATTCTTGAAAGCCAAAAAAAGTCCACACATCCGAGTCGGAGTCGGATTGGCTCTGGTTCGTGTCAAACCTGACCCGTTGCACAGCTTATAGATATCGATTTGTTCACTCGATTTCCTTTAAAAAACAGTGCTCTCTTTCTCTCTGTGTACATCTTTTCGCTCCTTCAAAGGTTGGGTTTTTGTTTCGTCTATTTATTTCTCTGTCTAATCTTCAGCATCCTTTTACTATCTTCCTCGTCTTTCTCGGGTTTTGAACGCCTAAAGGACCGATCAGGTATCTTCTTCTTTTTCGGCCTTTTTTATTCAATTTTTATTTTGTTTATATTTTTAAGAAATAGAGCAATATGGTGAAAATATGAATGAGTCACAAGAAAGAAATCGGTTGCAAAAGAATGAGCAAGTTTAACACATGGATTTATAATAATTAAGATACTACATAATTATGATGATAAAGTTGATTTCTTTATCCTTTAGTACAAGTTTTGTTTCTGTTAAAAATACATGCACATGAGGTATTTGTTGGAATT
Source organism: Hemerocallis citrina (assembly GCA_017893485.1). Lineage (NCBI taxonomy): Eukaryota > Viridiplantae > Streptophyta > Magnoliopsida > Asparagales > Asphodelaceae > Hemerocallis > Hemerocallis citrina. The sequence goes on along the minus strand of CM030358.1, from coordinate 421,306,743 downwards.
CCTATGAGAAATTCATGTATGATTAGGTGAGGTCTTATTCAAGTACTAGATTTGCCCGTGGACACGTGCCTACACACGTCTTCGGAACGATACAAAACACGAAAAGCAGTGTAAACAACAAAACAACAATTATATAGCTCAAGTTTGAATAATATGACAATAATTAGTTGTAAATAAAAATTCATGATTCCATTAGTATATGTTGAAAAATAATTATAAATGGGGGGTAAAATCTAACTTTTTAGAACTTTATGTGTGAAAATGATGAAATTTAACTGTTGAAGGGATATTTTCTATTTTCAATATAACATGTGCAATAAAAAAACATAAAAATTCTGAAAATTTACAAACCTGATATCTTAAAATCTAAATTTCTAAGTAAATAAATAAAGAATGTGAGAGAGATAGGGAGAGATAAAGGATGTGAGAGAGATAGGGAGAGAGAGAAAGAGAGAAATATGAAAAAGTGAAGAGAGAAGAGAGAGATAGTAATAAAGTAATGAGTTTTTTAGTTTTGCGGGGGGGAAATTTTGATTTTGGGGTTTGAAATTTTGAGGGGAAAATGTGTTTTGTGATGTTAGATCTAGACCTTTGATTTTGGGGGAATGGAAGGTGAGCCACTTGATAGCTTTCTTTGTGTTTTATTATATAGATGTATATATTTCTAATATTCAATTGGGAACCTCAGAGATTGTGCCAAAATTTTCTGTGATCTTAAATGCTAATTTAATTTTTAGCTCTACAATTAGGTTATGGTGATGTGTAGTAACATTCCCGAGCGGGTTACTAGTTATTTCAGATTTAACGCTCTACTTCTACATATGTGCTCCTGATTATTGTTGATTGTTATGAAAATAATTGCTTTTAGTTGATAGCTTTAAGAATCAAAATCATAACAACTTTTTTACGAAAAAGTTGCATAGAATCACGAGTATTGTTTTCTTAACCTGAATGTTGATTGCTAAATGAATACTGAACTATAGAGTATTGTAACTGCATAATCAACAGAATTGTTCTTTGTTGTCAAATTGCATAACTGGACAAACACCTTAGACAATTTACAACAATTTTCTGTAAACAGGCTTTATATGTGTTGAAGACTTGTTACTAAATAATTTCATTAGCACATACTAGATACTTGTTCAGTTATGGGTGCATGGGTCCTAATAGCACGGTATTTGAGACATTTAAACATGCATCTGCTTTGGAGAAACCTTTCTTTTTAACAATCTTTAATGTGAGTTTCACAATACTTTTGCTTTCACCCAAATTTCTATTAAATCAATGTGGTGTGCGTACATATTCTATAGGCTTGTCAAACTTTCTGTGAGTGTTGTGGAGATAAATCTGGTTCTCCTCAGAAGAAATAGTTAATCGCCCTTTCCATGTAAATCTTTGCAACATTAACTTTCTGAAGATTTAAATAACTTGAGTTTGCATTCCATGACAGGGTAACGTTCTCTTCGGAGGAGAAAATCGGGCTAATGTTTGGATCACGTGCTTTATGTTGTTGGGTATGATAACACTCATAACTTTCTATTATTCTTCACATCGTAGAGATGTAAACTCTGGTTATATATATATATATATATACAAACCTTCCGTTGTGCACTAGGCATGGTGTGCACTCCGTGTGCACACAGCCTTCGGACCTTCGTATCGACAATCCGAACCGTTCACATTGATCTACACGTATAAATTAGTCTAAATATATAAAATCAAGTCATTTGAAATTCATTTGTCTATCCATCATGTCATTATTAAAAAAAACGATATCCAGCCATACAATTTTGTAACACTTCAATGAATGGGCAAATGAATTTCAAATGACTTGATTTTACATATTTAGACTAATTACAACGTCTAGATCAATGTGAACGGTTCGGATCGTCGATACGAAGGCCTGAAGGCCGAATGCACACCATGGCTAGTGCACAATAGAAGGGGACTCATTTATATATATATATATATATATATATATATATATATATATATATATATATGGAGCTTTGTGCTCTATCCTGTTACATTAAAAAAAATTATTCTTCACATTGTATGGTTTATCTTTATTGAGTTGGAATTATTGTTCAGATTCAACTCATGGTTATCTTATTTTCTACTGCTGCCTTTTCAAAGGGTTACCCTTTGGTTGTTCTGATTGTATGACCGGCTATGTGTTTTGAATAAGTTAATGTTGTTTTTTGTTTTTTTGCTAGTCATGGAACATAATTTTTTGTTAGAGTAACAAATGTTATTTGATTTTTTGCTAGGGCCTGAAGGCCGAATGCACATCATGACTAGTGCACAACGGAAGGGGGCACAACGGAAGGGGACTCTTTTTATATATATATATATATATAGAGAAGTGATCTGCTGCGAACGGTTCGCATATAATTATATGCGAACTTTTACTACAGCCGTACGATCACTTCTCTATGGAGAGATCCAACGGCCTGCACTAACTTCACCCCCTCCCCCACTTTCCTTCTTCTTTCTTCTTCGTTTCCTTTTCCGAAACCCAAAAAACTCCAACACCCCGACGCCTAAACGACCTCCTCCACCACCTCCGAACACCTCCACCTCCTCGCTGTCAATCGCCGGCCAACACCACCACCTCGCCTTCGTCCAACCGCCATCATCACCCCTCGCCAACTCCATAAAACCCAACACCCGCAACCACCTCCCCGCTGCTCCTCCTCCTTGCCATTATCGCCTTGCCATCGCTACCACCACCGTGCCGTGCTTAGCTCCACCTCCTTGCCAAGCTCCTCGCTGTGCTTAGCTCCACCACCAATCGCCCCCGCCGCTCACCATCGATCGTCACCACCATCGTCGTCACACCCGAGCTTTGTCGCCATCTCCGACGACCACCGATCACCTCGAATCTCCATCATCGCCAATCTCCATCACCACCACCGTCACCCACTCTTCCTCTCCTCCTCCTTGCCGTCAGCTCCCTCCGAGCTCCCCTTCATCGTCGTCGCACTCCGCCATTGCAGCCGCCAACTCAGCTCGAAGCTTCATCCCGAAACTGAAGCTCCTCCTCGCCGCTGCCTTCGCCATTATCGCCGAGCTCCATCGCCATCTCGACTGTCAAACTCCTCACCGAACACCCATCTCCACCTCTGAGCTCCTCCCTCTCACATCGTCAGCCACTCCTTCGCCGCTGCACTCGACCCCCGAGCTCCCCTCTGTCGCCGTCGTTAACCCCCAGTCTCACCGTAAGTCTCCCTCTCTCTCTGTCGATCTCTCTCTTCTTTTTATATATATATATATATATATGGAGCTTTGTGCTCTATCCTGTTACATTAAAAAAAATATATATTCTTCACATTGTATGATTTATCTTTATTGAGTTGGAATTATTGTTCAGATTCAACTCATGGTTATCTTATTTTCTACTGCTGCCTTTTCAAAGGGTTACCCTTTGGTTGTTCTGATTGTATGACCGGTTATGTGTTTTGAATAAGTTAATGTAGTTTTTTTTTGTTTTTTTGCTAATCATGGAACATAATTTTTTGTTAGAGTAACAAATGTTATTTGATTTTTCATTATATACGACCATTTAAATTTCATCAATGATTGCCTCTGTTTGGATTATATAGTTTTCTGGGTCTTAGGGATGCTTGCCGACAAAAACTTTATTCAAATACTCTTTTATGCATTGTATATTTTTTTATATTACACATTTAATTAATGAGTATACAGTTATGAGCTTCCATTTGCAGACAGAAAGGTAGGCTTCAAAATTCAAATACTTACTTTCTTGCATCAGGGTTTGTGCTCAGCTCTGTGTTAGACCTTATTGGCTAAGCTAGAGTTTGCAACAATGCGTATAGGGTTTAAGTCGGTGAGTTATGGATTTTTCTTTACTTTTGAGTTACCATCCTGATATAGGATAAATTATGCAGCATCAATCAGAGCCCTCCGATCTCATCTGAATCCTCCCCCTTGTGATCATCAGGTCAGCTACTGCCTAATGGGCCTCAGCCAGCTCAGGCCTATGGGTAAACGGGTCCAACCCGGCCCACCAGGGATCCAGACCCGTTTACCCCTGCCTATAAATACTCCACCCCCTCCTTACTGTAAAAGGTAATCAAAATCTCTCCACCTAAACCCTAGCTGTCCAGTCTCTTTTCCAGTGACTGATAAGACCGTCGGAGGGCCTGTCGCTGGAACTTATCCCGGTGTTCCGAGGCCGTGTGCAGGTACACAAGACCCCGCCGAGCCGAGCTCTTGGATCCGAGCTGAGCACCCATCTCCCCTTCCGAGCTCCTCTGCGCTCCTGCTCCCGAGCCGATCCAGCTACTCGGGGTCGGACCGATGTCAGTACTGCATAGGGACTTTCACTTTACAAATTGAGAGAACTCACACCTGTTGCCCCCACACTCCAAAAACAAACCGCATCAGGTTGGCATCGTCTGTGGGAAATCTTTACCTCCTCAGTGCTATCGTCCTTTCGAGCCCAGCCAGAGTCATCACTTTGGGCCAAGCTCTTCCATGGCTCCCAAGCCCCGGAGGGCCGTCACCTTGGCATGACATCCTGACCTCAACCATCAGAGCCGCGCAAATGACCAGGGCTCCAACCAACCCCGGGCCAATGGCACGGTCAAACCCTCCATTGCCTCGGATTTACGCCGCATCATCTCAGATAGGCAGGCCAGCCGGACGAGGGGAGAGGCCGCTTCCCACTCGGCCTCGAACCATCGCCGTCAGCCTTCCCAGGCGCACAATCCCCTGCAGAACCCGGGGGAACAAACCCCCGTCACGAGGGTCGAATTCCAGAACTTCCGGGAGGAGATCCTTCAAGCCATACGTCGCGGTCCGGCTACCGAGGTCTACCACAGCTCCACCCACCCGTCGGCAATGGGAGCCAGCGAGTCTCGCTGATCGGCTCGTCCCCGGGACGCGGTAGACCCCGTCCTTCGCCGCTTGGAAGAAATGGAGAACCGCCTCGCCCATCTCGACGAGGGCGGGCCGACACAGGGTCGCGGCCATCATCCGACCGGACCCCATTTCTCCTCCCAAATCCTTGAAGCTGAGATTCCTCGAAACTTCAGACCACCTCAGTTCGAGACCTACAATGGCGAAGGTGATCCAGCTGATCACATGGAGGGGTTTAAGACCCTCATGATGATTCACAGCGCTGCGGATCCCCTCCTCTGCCGCGCGTTCCCTGCCACCCTCAGGGGCCCAGCTCGAGAGTGGTTCTCCAAACTCGCCCCCGGAACGCTCTTCTCCTTCGAGCAGCTGGAGGCGGGTTTTCTTGCCCACTTCGTGACGAGCAGGAAGGTAGAGAAGACGAGCTCTTCCCTTTTGGACCTCAAACAGAAGGACGAGGAACCCTTTCGAGAGTTCGTTCGGAGGTTCACCTCGGAGGCGAGGTCGGTTTCCTCCCTTAACGCAGGGGTCGCTTCCGCAGCTTTCCGACACAATGTCCGTCACGCTTAGCTCAAGGCTTCTTTAGCTAAGAAGCTACCCTTGGACTTCCCCGACTTACTCAATAGGGTCGAGAAGTATATCCGAGCGGAGGAGGCCCTCAATCTCGAAGGCTCAAAGGAAGTCGCGGCTAAGGGGAAGCGCAAGGTCAACGACGCCGAGCCCCTCAAAAGACCCGGGAAGGAAGCAATTGGGCCCAAAAGGGTCTTCCCCAGTCCCTCGGTTTGAAAGGTATACGCCCCTGACTCAGAACATCTCGGCAATCTTGATGGAAATCGAGGACAAGGGGGTTGTGTGGTTCCCTCCTCGACCGCCCAATAACGGCAAGAAGCGAGACCAGAGGTTCTACTGCCGCTTCCACCGAGATACCGAGCATGATACGGATCACTGTCGAGCCCTCAAAGATGAGATCGAAGCCCTTATCCTGCGAGGGTACCTGAAGGAGTTCACCCAGGTCAACCGCCGAGACTGAAGAGAGCTGAGGAGCCCGAGGCGTTCGCCTCCCCTTCGGACGAATGGTCAACGACCTGATCGAAATCCGGAGCCCGAAGAAACCGGCGGACACGCCATCCTCCACTGCGTCCACGGTGGACCCATGTGGGGGGGGGGGAATTCAGGACTTCTCGGAAAGCCTTTATCCGAGAGGTCAACTCCGTTCTTGACTATCCCTCCCCTTGGATTCAGCAGCGGGCGGTCTCCTTCTCAGCAGAGGACCTCGAAGGTGTTCGGCTTCCACACTGCAATGCCCTCGTCACCAGCCTCGACATGGCCAACTTTCAGGTTCGCCGAATCCTGGTAGACAACGGCAGCTCGGTCAACATTCGTTTCTTAGAAGCATTTGAGAACCTCAAGCTTCCCCGAGAAAAGCTGAAGCTGGCCGGTTACACCCTCCACGGATTTTTTGGCGTCCCGGTGCAGATTGAGGGAATCATAACACTAGACGTGACGGCGGGAATGACTCCCGTCCTCCGAACCAAGTCGATGGACTTTGTGGTTGTCAACGTCAAGACAACCTACAACGCCATACTCGGTTGGCCCGGGCTCTGTTCGCTCCAGGCCGTCCCCTCTGCCTATCATCTGAAGCTGAAGTTCCCAACCGACGCCAGCGTTGGGGTTGTCCGGGGCAACTAGGAATCGGCGCGATCATGCTACATGACTGCGGTCGAGGGCGGTGTGTTTCCCCTCGACGCCGTCGAACTCCTACTTGAAGAAGGCCGTCCCGAGTCGGAACCCGCGGACGAATTGGAGGAAGTCTCCTTCGGAACCGAGGACAAGTCCAAATGGTTCCGTGTTAGTGGAACCCTGTGTCCCGAGCTGAAGCCGAGTCTGATCAACTGCATCTGCCGAAATGTCGACATCTTCGCCTGGACACCGTCCGACATGCTCGGGATTTCGAAGGCTTATCATGCACTGCCTGAGCGTCGTCCCCGGCTCCAAGCCGGTGCAAAAGAAGCACCGCAAGTTCGCACCGGAGAGGCAACAGGCGGTGAAAGTAGCGGTAGATACGTTGTTATCCGCCCGATTCATTCAAGAAGTCAGCTACCGAGTGGCTGGCTAATGTGGTAATGGTGAGAAAGGCTAGTGGCACTTGGAGGATCTGTATTGACTTTACCGACCTCAACAAGGCGTGCCCCAAGGATTCTTTTTCAATCCCTAGCATAGACGCTCTGATCGACGCGATGTCGGGTCACGAGCTCCTAACTTTCATAGACGCATTCTTAGGTTATAATCAGATCCGGATGTTTCCTCCGGATATTGCCAAGACGTCCTTCGTCACCGACCAGGGCCTCTACTGCTACTGGGTCATGCATTTCGGGCTTAAGAACGTCGGGGCCACCTACCAGAGGCTTGTCAACCAAGTCTTCAAGAATCAGATCGGTCGGAACATGGAGGTCTACGTCGATGATATGCTCGTCAAGAGCCGACGGGGGAAAGACCATGTTGCCGACCTCGAGGAAGCCTTCGGCGTCCTTCGGTCTCACAACATGAGGCTCAACCCTGCCAAGTGCGGCTTCGGCGTCTCGTCCGGAAATTCTTGGGGTTCGTTGTGAGCCAACGCGGCATAGAAGCCAACTCGGAGAAGATCCAGGCCATCATCAACATGGCATCGCCCCAGAACGTCAAAAAGGTTCAACGGCTCACGAGTAGGCTGGCGGCCATCGACCCTCTCCAAGCCAGGGGAGAAGTCCCTCCCGTTCTTCAAAGCCCTGCGGGGGACGAAATGATTCGAGTGGGGCGAGCCACAGCAACAAGCATTCGACCATTTAAAGTCCTACCTCGCCAACCCCCGCTCCTAAGCAAGCCCGAACCCGGCGAACCCCTCTTCCTCTACCTCTCGGCCTCAGAAAGCACGCTCAGTGTCGTGCTTGTCCGAGAAGAAGATGGTGTTCAAAAACCCCTGTACTATGTAAGCAAGGTTCTGCTTTCAGCCGAGACCAGATATGCAAGGATGGAGAAGATGGCTTATGCACTGATAACAACGGCCCGTAAGCTCCGACCCTATTTCCAGGCCCACTCTATTCAGGTCCTGACGGACTAGCTCCTGAAGACCGTCCTCCACAAGCCAGAGGGCTCCGACCGCCTGGTCAAATGGTCGATCGAGCTGAGCCAATACAACATCAGCTATCAGCCCCGAACTGCGATCAAGGGGCAGGCACTCGCCGAATTTATCACGGAGTGACGGAGTGCATCATTTCCGAATCATCTGCCACCCCGAAGACCGACCCAATGTGGGAGGTCTATGTCGTCGGTTTGTCTTGTGAAGGAGGGAGCGGAGCAGGCGTCATCTTAAAGGGCCCCGATAATTTCGCCCTCCAATATTCCCTTCGGCTAAACTTTCCGGTCTCAAACAACGAGGCAGAGTACGAAGCTATGATCACGGGGCTCACCCTGGCACACAAGGCCGGATCCAAGCACATCAAGACATTCAGCGACTTCCAGCTCGTGGTCAACCAGATCACCGGGGAGTACGAAGCTTGCGACACTCGGATGATACAATACTTGGTGGTGGTCCGAAGTCTCCTATCTTCCTTCGAATCTCATTTGGTGGAGTGCATCCCCCTGGAACTGAATGCCCAGGCGGATTCGTTGTCAAAGCTCGCCTCGTCATCTTTCGAGGGGCTCGACCACACTGTCTTGATCGAGGTCCTTCTCAAACCAAGCATCGACCTCCCGGAAGCTTCCTGCCTCAGCACCGATCTCCACCCCGACAACTGGACGACGCCCTTCATGAAATTCCTCTCGGAAGGCAAACTCCCTCAAGACCGGTCCGAGGCAAGAAGGGTCAGAGTCCGATCCGAGAGATTCACCCTGATCGATGGAACGCTATTCAAGCGCTCGTACACAATGGCCGACGGCAGGCCCTACCTCCACTGCCTGACGCCCGAAGAAGCCAAGCACGCCTTGAAGGAATTGCACGAAGGGATCGGCGGCTGTCACATGAAGAGCAGGTCGCTCGCCCGAAAAGCCTTAAATAATGAATATTACTGGCCGACCATGTTGCAAGTTGTGCAAGACCTCGTAAAAAGGTGCGGTCCCTTTCAGAGGTTTTCTCCTGTAAAGAGACTTCCGCAGGCCAACCTCCGGTCGCTGGCCAGTTCGACCCCCTTTGCTATGTGGGGGATGGACCTGGTCGATCCCTTCCCTCAAGCAACGGGCCAAAGGAAGTTCTTGGTGGTGGCCATCGACTGCTTCACCAAGTGGATCGAAGCTGAACCCCTAGCCTCGATTACCGAGCATTAGGCTCAGCAATTCTTCTGGAAACACACCGTATGTTGGTTCGGGATCCCTCAGGTAATCATCACCGACAACGGGACCCAATTCGCCGGCAAGAATTTCCAAAAGTTTTGCGAAGACATTGGGGTCCAACAGCGCTTCTCGGCCATATGCCATCCTCAATCAAACGGCCAAGTTGAAAGTGCCAATCGCCAAATCCTTGACAGCCTCAAAAAGCGAATGGACAATTCTCTTAAGGGGCTCTGGGTCGACGAACTCCCGAGCGTACTCTGGGCACACCGAACGACGAAAAGGATACCTACGGACGAGTCACCCTTCAACCTAACCTACAGAACCGAGGCAGTCATCCCCTTGGAGATCGGCCTATCGTCCCCGAGAATAATGGCCTTCGACGAGGGAGACTTTCAGCAGGCCTCAGGGCCAACCTGGACCTAGTCGACGAGGTCAGGGAAAAATCCGCCATCCGGAGGACCATCTACCAGCAGCGAATTGAGAAATTCTATAACCAGAAGGTCCGACCCACTAACATCCAGAAAGGAGACCTTGTCCTCGGGAAACTATCGGTCTCGGACCCCAGCAAGAAGAGGAAGTTGGCCCCTAATTGGGAGGGGCCCTACAGGGTCGCCGAGGTAGTACGCCCCGGCACCTACCGACTCGCCGAGATGGGAGGCACCCCTATCAAGAGGCCCTGGAATGCGGAGCACCTCATTAAGTACCTCGAGAGAGAGGACTGAAGTCTTTTTGTAACCGAACATGTGTAACCCGCTTTTGTATAAATGTTTGTTATTTTTCAAAGGTTTGTTAGCTCGGATTTTGTACGAACCCCCTATGTAACCACACCTAAGAGTTCGGCGCTCTCCGCCGACTCCCAAGTCTCGACGCCGTATGGCGAACTCGAGCACATGGATAGCTTTCTCAAGCTAAGGCAATGGGGCCTAGCGTTCTCTGCCGACCCCCAAGCCTCGACGCCGTATGGTGAACTCGAGCACATGGGTGGCTTTCTCAAGCTAAGGCAATGGGGCCCAGCGCTCTCCGCTGACCCCCAAGCATCGACACTGTATGGCGAACTCGAGCACATGGGTAGCTTTCCCAAGCTAAGGCAATGGGGCCCAACGCTCTCCGCCGACCCCCAAGCCTCGACGTCGTATGGCAAACTCGAGCACATGGGTAGCTTTCCCAAGCTAAGGCAATGGGGCCCAGCGCTCTCCGCCGACCCCCAAACCTCGACGCCGTATGACGAACTCGAGCACATGGGTAGCTTTCCCAAGCTAAGGCAATGGGACCCAGCGCTCTCCACCGATCCCCAAGCCTCGATGTCGTATGGCGAACTCGAGCATATGGGTAGCTTTCTCAAGCTAAGGCAATGGGGCCCAGCGCTCTCCGCCGACCCCCTAAGACCCCCAAGCCTCGATGCCTATGGCGAACTTGAGCACATGGGTAGCTTTCTCAAGCTAAGGCAATGAGGCCCGACGCTCTCCACCGGCCTCCAAGCCTCGACGCTGTATGGCGAACTCGAGTACATGGGTAGCTTTCTCAAGTTAAGGCAATGGGGCCCAGCGCTCTCCGCCGACCTCCAAGCCTCGACGCTGTATAGCGAACTCGAGCACATGGGTAGCTTTCCCAGGCCTAGAAGTTGTGGTCCGACGCTCCCCGCCGACCACCCAAGCCCCGACCTTATACAAAGACTCCGGCTATCCAGCCCCCTCAAAAGTTTACTATTAAAGATTTAAGGCGCTCACCCGTAGGCAAACGCCCTGGGCCCCGAGTCTTTGGTCCACCTCTCACCCGCGAACAACTCGGGGTTTTCGACCCTTAAGAGTCCAAAACCCCGAATTGTTCGAGGGTGGAAGGGGAGCCACCGGCCCTGGACCCTCGCCAAAAAGACACTCCTCGCTCCATATCTTCCGGTGGCCTACCTCTCACTCGCGGACAACTCAGGGTTTACGACCCTTTGGATCTAAACCTCGCATTGCCAAAGGGCGACAGGGGAGCCACCGAACCCCGCACACATCTCGGACGCCCCGGGCCCCAGATATTTGGTCGACCCGCCTCTCGCCCTCGAACAGTTCGGGGTTAACGACCCTAAGCGCCGAAACCCCAAATTGTCCGAAGGCGGTAGGGGAGCTACCAACCCAGAACCCCCCGTCCAAAAAACTCACCGAGAGCCCCAAGTCTTTGGGCGGCCAACCTCTCACCCGCGAACAACTCGGGGTTTACGACCCTTAGGCTCGTAAACCCCGAATTGTTCGAGGGTGGCAGGGGAGCCACCGACCCGGGACCCTCGGCCGAACAAGTCCGTTGTAGGGTGCCCGCCTTTGGCTGGGCACCCAAGGCCCTCCTCCCAAGATCGGCCAACCTTTCACCCCCTGACAAAATTGCCAGAGGATAGCAGGCGAGCCTCCAGTGAGGAGAGCCCACGAAATTGCAAGTTTTGTACTCTGGCGGAATTATGATGTGGGGGTGGGGGTTTTATAGCCCCCTGAGCAGTCATTAATGACATCGGAAGTTGAAACGGCAGAAGTCAAAGCGGCGCCTCATTAATGACGTTGGGAACGGGTCCTATACTCTGGGCCCCTCGCCGTCTCCATGCTCGGAGCAGACCACAGCTCCCATCGAAGAGATCAATCGCCAGAGCCAACCGACCCCTCGACAATCCCCCATCATCCTGCTTGGCTCTGAGGCCAAATAAAAGTCCTAACTCTAATCCTCAATGCACACTCAACAACAAGTTCAGACGGGTCGGAAAACTTATTATTTATTATAACTCCCCAGGGAGGGCACAATACAAAGGTTTATTCTCTATTACAATGAAAGCCTCATTCTAAACTACACTCAGGTCCCCTCCATGCTCGTGTGGGTCAGCTCAAATCCCGCCGAGCGACTCGGTTCCACAGCATGCTCTGCCGAGCCCTTATGGTCGGCCACAGAACTCTGAGCGTCGCCTGGCTTCACATACTCCAGCCGCAGGGTCGAGGACGTTTCGCGCCTCGAAGAAGCCCCGATCGTCAAAGGGACCAACCTTCCCAGCATTGTTTTATAATGCTGAATCTCGATCTCTTTCTCCACAATGACTTCACGAAGGAGCGACTCCTCTGTGTAATATCCTGATTTTCATTTATGAAAATTTTATTTTTTATTTTTGTACGTATTGTGCACGTGAAACGTTTGCAGTATAAAATCTTATAATTATTTTCATTACATAGACAATGAGTATATATATATATATATGTGTGTGTGTGTGTGTGTGTGTGTGTGTGTGTGTGTGTGTGTGTGTGTTCTCTATTTGTTTTTATTAAAGCCCATTTTTCCCTAAATAAACATAAGTTCTTTTATAGCCCAAATTTAATTTATTTTTTTGTAAACTAATTTGGCCCATTAAATAAAAGCCATGAGTTATTTTCCCCTTTTAAATTACAACTTGTAATGTAGACTAGTTTTATAGATTATTTTATAAATAATAAAGTGTACAACTTTTAAAATAAGGGACTAGTGAATGCACGTGCATTGCACGTACACGTGCATGATGCATCCTTGTTGGCCGGTTTTGAATGGGAGGGAAAGGAAAAAGAGTAGTGGAGTTGTGGGAGGTAGTTGTTTGGATCATGGTTGGTTACTACAACTTCCCCTTAAATCCTAGCCTTTGATCCTTAACCCCTAGATTAATCCTAGCCCTTTATTTGTCCCAAAATTTAGAATAAATACCCCCCCTAGCCTAGTTATTCTTGCATTTTTCATTCTCCAAAAACCTATAGTAGAAAATACAATTGTTAGTACTGAGTTATTAGTAGGAAGTGAGAATAAAAGATTGAGAGAGAGGGTTGGTGTGTGCTTGCAACAAGGAAGGCCAGCTATTTGGAGCTCTCGGATTGCATCTTGGAAGGCTCGGGTTGCACTTCAAGGAAGAGGAGGAGCATTCGTTTGGCAAGTTCGAGAAGGACTCTTTCGTTTAGGAGGTGTTGTGAACTTTTCTCTCCAATTAAGGCGGGTTGTTTTTCTATATTTCTAACTAGATATCATGTTAGGATTGATTGAAATGATAATACATGACAGAAACTAATAAGAGTACGCTTATTTTGAAAAAGGACTTGTTAGTTAATTTAATTGATGCTTGATAGATTGCATGTTATCATGTCATGAATCTTAAGTTGTATGCGAATCGTTTTGTAGTTATGGAATGTATGAATTAGAATTTTTGTTAACATCAAAAATAAGTACAAAATGCTAGTAGGTGAAATTGTTGCTTTATGTGCTTAGATGGACTTTCATGATATGGGTTAGAATGAATAAATTAAAATATGCTTTTGGGTTTATAAAAGGAGAAACAGGGAATTGATGTAGGAAATATTATTACTAAGTTGTGTGAGAAATGTCAAAATGATATATAGAAATAGTAGTATGCAATCTTAATTAATTGTATGAAAAATGTGTGTTTAATTACTGGAAAAATTATTTTAAATTACTGGAGTGTCAAATTATGTTTAAATAGACATTCTGGAGATTTACAGGAATTTTAGTGAAAGCAAACCAAAATAAGAGCTTTTGAACATCGAAATGTTCTATTAAACAGAGAGTGGAATTAAATAAAATGAGAGTTGTAGTCAAGACAACTTGAGCCTATAGCTCAAGTAGTTGGTGAGCTCTTTAGCGCTACAGTAGTGCAGGTGTGTGTGGTTGAGGTCGCTGGTTCGATACTTGATACCACCATTCTTTTATGTGCATTTAAAATTTAACCAGTTTTCAGACAGAGAGTATATAACTCTTCGCCTTCTCTTTATATCGATGAGCGCGAGTAGCCAGATGGCTAGCGCGTGCGGCGTGTTCTCTTGGGTCGTGGGTTCGATTCCTGGCGTGGCCAGAATATATTTTTTTGACGAAAAATGATTTTGGGGACTTTCTTGAGGGGTAAAAAATTCCGGAAAAGATACTATTATTATTCTAAAATCATGTGTGACTTATGAAAATTTATTGGGAGTTATTGGGATGAAATAAAGTGTACTTTTGAAAGTAAAAGTGTAGTGGAACTATAGTTTTACACTCGTATAATTTCGTAAAAATGTGTTTTGCGAAGAAATTGAGTTAAGTGTTAGAAAATGAAAAATTTGAAGAAAGAAGGTATAATTGTGAAGTTTTATACGAATTATTCTTGCTAAAGAACAGTGTAATAATGGTGATTTTGTGAACATTCACTCTGACTATATATTTTGTGATATGATCTTAATGTGGAAATACATGTTAATGCATGAGGTAAATTGAACTTCATATATGATTATTGACTTATGAAATGATTAGAAATCATGTGATTGAAAAAGAGAAATGTTCTTGAGTTTTGACAACTCAGATTGTGAATTTGTGAATTGATATTGAAAATTAGGGTGTAGCCAAAACTCACACCGGCAAGTGAAAAGTGATGAAATATGATTATTGAAATTGAAAAGACCAAGTTTGGGTCAATTTGAAATGAAAGAAATAAGACCGGTAGTAGTGAGAGGGCTAACTCTAAGAGATTAATTTTGTTCATGATTTCATTAAATTAAGAATTAGTACATAGTGAAGAGGTGATGAAAGTGAGAGAAAAACACAAGTATGAGGGCCTCGAATCTACGATGTGGGTGTGATTCACGGTTTGTCTTCACGATGCGTCGTGACATGATGTGGGCACTACTCCGGAATTATCGGGATCTTGGCAACGCTTGTGGGGTGTTTGGTGACTGCGAGAGGATCGTGTGTCATGAAGGAGGCTGAATTGTCCATAGATAGTCTTCACGATGCGTCGTGACATGACGTGGGATTCCCCTATAGTTTTTCTGTACATGAGCTCGTACTCATAGAACATCTAGGATACTTACCGTAGTTACAGTAGTAGATTAAGTCATGACGAGGGATTGAACCCTACAAGATGAAGAACGATTAAGAGGCTTGCCCTCGGACCTATGTAGTATGGGATGCATAGAATCCGAACAAGTGCACATTAGTGTCATGTAATATAAATAATTGCATTAAGGACTAAGTGCACAATCACAACACGACATTAATAGGGTATTCCCTTTAGTTTGATATGTGACAAGTTTGTGTTTGTTAAATATGGAAAATCAATTGAACTGTTTCCGGCATAGAGAGAATGGCCGTGTATAATATTCGTCGGTTGAATAAACTGACGTACCCACAGTTTTGTATGCAGGGTAAATGGCATGATAAAGATTAAAGAAGAACTGATGCTTAGAGGTTATTTAAATGTTGTAATTTTATATAAATGTTGTAAATTTGCTTCTGCTGTAAAATGTAAAGTGTAAAGATTTCTTGTAACTCTGATGTAAAGTGAAAAGTTTTAAATTCCTTGTAAAATTGTATGAAAGAAGTGTAAAGATCCTGTGGAATCTCGAATTCAGTTGTATTTTGGAATTCGGGGTGTTGCACTCTGCACCGAAGCACTCGACATGGAAAATCCGAGGCTCGCATCACCGAGGTCTCGGTCGGCTATCGCCTTCTTCAACTGAGCCGACTCCGCGCTCAACTCCTTTGACTTGTTCCGGAAATAATGAAAGGTAGCGTCGTGATCACGAGCTTCTCTCCGATACCGGTCAAGGGTGGACTCCAATACCTGGATCTTACTCCAAAACCGCGTCACCTCGGATCGTCGAGGGTCAACCTCGGCAAGAAGAGCCAACATCTGAGGGAAGCAAAATAAATCGAAAAATTACACAAGTCTAGGATGGTCAGAAACACTTCAAGTGCCGGCCCCAATAGCAAGGCAAAAGTCGAGGGTAAGAACAGTTGGCCCACAAAAAATCTGTTATAAATTATCAATTCGTTTACAAAAGTCTGCGGTGGCCAGTCTGTGGTTGGCAAAATACATTGAACAAGTCAACAAAAAGAAAAAGAAAAGCAACTACGACTACGAGCCCACCTCTCCCTCGGCTCCGATGACAGCCTCGGAGTCAGCCACCGGATCGGCGCTCCCTCCTCTGGCTCTGCCGTCCCCTTCAACCGGCGCCTCGTGCACAGAGGTCTTCGGCAGCCCCTCGATCTCCATATCGTAGTCGAAGTGGGACACGTCCAGGGTCGGGAAGAAGTGCCTGAAGTGGTCCACCGCTCTGGCGTACACTTCGTTCTGCGCCTCTATGACCATGTCCCAGGCCTCCATGATCAGCGCCGCCTTCTCGGCCTCGAACCCCTTCTTCAGAGCCACCTCCCTCTTGAGCGCCTCGGCCTCCATCGAGTCCAGGTCAGCCTTCAGAGCCTGCTCCCGCTTCATGAAGGCTTCAAGGTTGATCTTCAGATCGACCATATCGCGCTTATAGTGATTGGTTTGGCTCCTCTCATACTTCAGCTCCATCTCGTGAAGCCGCCTCACCGGGTTCCCCGACATACAGGCCTGCAGCCGAAGTCAAGACACTTGGAATTAAAAATGAAAGTCTTAGGAATACAAGGAAGATAAGACCAAAGGCCTTAGAAATTACCTGCACGCTAGCCTGAGCCCACCTTATGTAGGCCGCCTCGGAGGTGTCGGCCCCCATACTCTGCCGGTCTCGGGGCGTGGCCATCTTGTCCGCGAACTCCACGGAAATTGGGGCCTCGGATAGGGAGTCCCCCTGGCGAATGGACCAGTCCGGGGCCCACGGTCGCAGTCCTTCCCCCCCGACCATGGCTTCGGCATCGGCACGGAGAGGAGGGAGGTGACCCTGCGAGACCTCCGACGCTTTCGGAGCCCCTTTGCTTGGCACGATGGCGACCTCCCTGGGCTGGCTCATCTTCTGCTTCTTCGACCTCGGCTCGGAAGGAGCCTCGGAGGTCGTTCGCAAGGGAGCCACCGCTTGCTTTCCTTTCTTGGCCTACTCCGCCTTCTCCCTCTTCAAGGCCAGCCTCCTCGCCTTAATAGCTCAGGATCCATCTCTGCAAAGAAACCCATTAACACACGATGAGCACAAAAGAGAAACACAGAAATGTATATGAACGAAAAACATACGGGCTGGGCGGGGCTCAGTCCGGCTTGGTTTAGGTGACTCTTCATCACTTTTGGCCAACTGATGTTGTGGCTCTTCCGCAGACGATCCACAAAACCCCATTCCTCAGCCGAGAGGTCGCCCTTCTTCAGCCCCTTGAAGTTCGGCTTGTAGAAGTTCCACCTCGTCGGAATATCCCACTGATCTTCGTTCCGGATGACAAAATACTTTCTCTTCCACTCTTTTATTGAGTCGGGATGTCCGTGCACGACCCTGCATTCGCTCCTAGGCGACACGTAGTATATCCCATCAAACTCGCCGGACGAGCTGACCCCCAACACAGCTCGGAAAACACTCAACCACAGCGGTACCTTCTGCTCCGAACACAGCAATATGAACCTGACCATCTGCTTCCAGGAATTCGGCCCAAACTGCATCGAGCACAACGAGGATCAGTTGAGAACCTCCCGAATAAAGGGGTGGATCGGCAGCCTCAGCCCCGAGGAGAATGCATCCGCGGGGAAGATACAGTACCACGGTGCTAGTAGGTCGGTCGGCCGAAGACCGGCGCTCGGAACCATCAGCTCGTACTCCCTACCAATGAAAAAACTCTTCCGAATGACTGGGAGATCCTCCCCCTTCAAGATCGTGGGGGTATTGTCCATCTTAACTCTCACTCGGCTCGGCGATGAGGGCTGCACCTCATAAAGAACCTTATCCCCTACGTCATCCGGATAGTTCCTGATCGACCGAGGCTGTGGAAGAAACGGGACCCCCAAATTCCGAAGCGCAATCGTCCTATCAGGGCTGCTTGGTAGGGTCACCCTCACCCTCTTCTTCCGAGCCTTCTCGGGCGTCGGGGTCGCCAACAGCTCGAGGGCAAAGGCCCTCTGGGGGGAGTCCGTTCCCCCGACCTGACCACCCTCGGCCTCATCGTCCCCTTCCTCTTCGTCCTCTCCTACCTCCCTTCCTTCACCCTCCTCTTCACCTTCGTCCTTGGCAACATCCTCATCCGAGCTACTACTCTCCACGACAAAAGGGTTTGCGAGTCTGCAGAGGCTGAACGACTAACACCTCGTCGGGTTCGTCCCACGAGGTCGAAGCTTCCCGGTCATCCGAAGAGGTGGTGGAATCCATTAGCCCTGTGTGGACGTAGCTGTCGGAGGTAAAGGCGAAGGAACCAGACTAAGCCCTAAACATAACTAAAAGAACTAACCTGTGACTTGGTCGAAAAAGTGGCTGGAAAACTGGTCGACGGTGACGGAAAGCGCTAGAGAGAGAAGCTCTGAATCCTAGTGAGAGAAAGCGAAAGTAAGAAATGAGAAAGGGGGGGGGGGCGTATATATAGAGGAGTGGGGCTCCTCGATTTTCATGAGAATCATTTACAGTAATTGCCTCGATTCCCGCAAAAGCAGTTACTGTTACTCCTCGATTCTCGCGAAAAACGGTTCACCTTACGGCGGTTGGAATCTCCGAGTCGCTCGTCCTTCCGACCCCCTATTGCCTCAACGGTCGACCTCCATCTCTAGCACAGGGGTAGCTTCAACAGACCAAGTCATCTGGCCTCGCTCGTCCTTCCGACCCCCTACAGCCTCTACGGTCGATCCGCATCTCGAGCACAGGGGTAGCTTCAACAGGCCAAGTCACTTGGCCTCGCTCGTCCTTCCGACCCCCAAAAGCCTCGACGGTCGACCTACATCTCGAGCACATGGGTAGCTTCAACAGGGCAATTCACTTGGCCTCGCTTGTCCTTTCGACCCCTAAAGCCTCGACGGTCGACCTACATCTCGAGCACAGGAGTAGCTTCAACAGGCCAAGTCATCTGGCCTCGTTCGTCCTTCCGACCCCCTAAAGCCTCGACGGTCGACCAACATCTCGAGCACAGGGGTAGCTTCAACAGGCCAAGACACTTGGCCTCCCTCGTCCTTCCGACCCCCCAAAGCATCGATGGTCGACCTCCATCTCGAACACAGGGGTAGCTTCAACAGGCCAAGACATCTGGCCTCGCTCATCCCTCCGACCCCTTGCAACCTCGACGGTCGACCTACATCTCGAGCACAGGGGTAGCTTCAACAGGCCAAGTCACTTGGCGTCGCTCGTCCTTCCTACCCCCCAAAGCCTTGACGGTCGACCTACATCTCGAGCATAGGGGTAGCTTCAACAGGCACGCTACTTGGCCTCACTCGTCCTTCCGACCCCCAAAGCCTCGACGGTTGACCTACATCTCGAGCACAGGGGTAGCTTCAACAGGCCAAGTCACTTGGCCTCGCTCGTCCTTCCGACCCCATAAAGCCTCGACGGTCGACCTACATCTCGAGCACAAGGGTAGCTTCAACAGGGCAATTCACTTGGCCTCGCTTGTCCTTCCGACTCCCCAAAGCCTCGACGGTCGACCTCCATCTCGAGCACAGGGGTAGCTTCAACAGGCCAAGACACTTGGCCTTGCTCGTCCCTCCGACCCCCCAAAGCTTCGACGGTCGACATCCATCTCGAGCACAGGGGTAGCTTCAACAGGCCAAGTCATCTAGCCTCGCTCGTCCCTCCGACTCCTTACAACCTTGACGGTCGACCCGCATCTCGAGCACAAGGGTAGCTTTAACAGGCCAAGTCATCTGGCCTCACTCGTCCCTCTGAACCCCTACAGCCTCGACGGTCGACCCGCATCTCGAGCAGAGGGGTAGCTTCAACAAGCCAAGTCACTTGGCCTCGCTCGTCCTTCCGATCCCCTAAAGCCTTGACGGTTGACCTACATCTCGAGCACAGGGGTAGCTTCAACAGGCCAAGTCACTTGGTCTCATTCGTCCTTCCGACCCTCTAAAGCCTCGACGGTCGACCTATATCTCGAGCACAAGGGTAGCTTCAACAGGGCAGTTCACCTGGCCTCGCTCGTCCTTCCGACCCCCTAAAGGCTCGACGGCCGACCTACATCTCGAGCACAGGGGTAGCTTCAACAGGCCAAGACACTTGGCCTCGCTCGTCCTTCCGACCCCCCAAAGCCTCGACGGTCGACCTCCATCTCGAGCACAGGGGTAGCTTCAACAGGCCAAGTCATCCGGTATCGCTCGTCCCTTCGACCTCCAACAGTCTCGACGGTCGACTTCCATCTCGAGCACAGGGGTAGCTTCAACAGGCCAAATCATCTGGCCTCACTTGTCCCTCCGACCCCCTACAGTCTCGACGGTCGATCCGCATCTCGAGCACAGGAGTAGCTTCAACAGGCTAAGTCATCTGACCTCGCTCGTCCTTCCGACCCCCTACAGCTCGGTCACCAACTCCGGCCGACCCTAAAACCATAGGAATCCTTCTCCCACTCTCTGTCCTGAGACTCAACTACTCCTCCACGACCAGCCAGGCACCGTCCCGCAGGAGTGGGGGGTTTGTGATATAGGATAAATTATGCAGCATCAGTCAGAGCCCTCCGATCTCCTCTGAATCCTCCCCCTTGTGATCATTAGGCCAGCTATAGCCTAATGGGCCTCAACCAGCTCAGGCCCATAGGTAAACGGGTCCAACCCGGCCCACCAGGGCTCTAGACCCGTTTACCCCTGCCTATAAATACTCCACCCCCTCCTCATTGTAAATGGTAATCAAAATCTCCCCACCTGAACCCTAGTTGTCCAGATTCTTTTCCAGTGACTGACAAGACCGTCGGAGAGCCTGTCGTCGGAACTTATCCCGGTGTTCCGAGGCTGTGTTCAGGTACACAAGACCCAGCAGAGCCGAGCTCCTGGATCCGAGCCGAGCACCCGTCTCCCTTCCGAGCTCCTATGCGCTCCTGCTCCCGAGCCGATCCCGCTACCTGGGGTCGGACCGACGCCAGTACTGCATAGGGACTTCCACCTTACAAATTGAGATAACTCACACCTGTTGCCCCCACACTCCAAAAACAAACCGCATCACATCCATTGCCAAAATGTCTTTTTGATTGGAAAAGGACATGCCGAATAATGATATGGTGGCACTAACCATATGATATCCAGTTTCTGGTTTCTTTTTACTGCCATTCCAGTTGTCGTTGGCTAAGCATCGCTTCGTATTTCATTGATTTCTTCAGCTTCTGTTTCCTGTTCAAGGGAAACTTCACTTAACCCATGGGATATATGCATATTACCGACAACGCTACTGTTATAGTTGACACAAAATAAGTGAAACAGAATCAGAGAAAGCAAGTACGACGAAAGGGAATAGGAAGGTTAGGAAATGTTGCGAAAATTGAGTGAAAGAGATGACTAAGTGAGCATCCTTTCTCAGAATCTCCTCATCTTAAAATGCTCCTTTCTAGAATCTTTTTTTGCTCTTTATAGGCTTCTAATTAAATAATATAAAAAAAGTTCATAAAAAATCCTAATCAGATAAATTTGAAAGGCGAAGTTGAGGCGCTAGTGTTTGCTTGTGTAAAAAAGGCGCCAAGTAAGTTAATAAACACATAAATAAATATTATGTTAAACTAGCAACTAACTATTTTTTTGCTGAACTGCTCAATTAACTCTACACCGTTGGACTGCCAAATCCTGATTGAACTCATCACTTGGTTTTCATGTAAAATAAATTCAAATATTAATGTAGGGAAAGGTTATTTTTGGTCATTTGCAAATATGTTTATGGATCTGTTTTGACATTGTTCTTCCTCCTTCCTCAAACTCCCATCGTCATCTTCCTCCCAAATGACTCTTCATGCATCAGAAGCACGATGCATGCCACCAAGCTCATTTTCTTTAAGCGACTGATGTGGGATTTTGGAGAGGTCGGTGAACGAGAAGGCTAGAGTCTGGTGCGGGGTTTTGGAAAGGAGGGGATTGTGACGAGGGATTAGGTTTAGGAGTGGATGAGGAGATCTATTTGGGATTTGATTTAGGATTAGGGTTGAGTATCTGGTGGTTGTTGGGTTGAATTGGTAAAGAAGAAGAAGATGATGATGAAGATGAGGGATGGCAACAAACTCGACTGTGGACAAAGGAAAAGTTGACGACCAGTGGTGGCTCCTTTCGAATTCGGATAAATTGTCATTGTATTTTTTTTCTTCTTCAAATTTTATTTTCTGTATTTTGTTGCCGTGGGGTTGGAGGAAGAACATGAAAGTGATAGATGGAGGAAAACTTATAACAAATCATAATATCACCTAGATCGGATATACCAAAATGTTTGAGATGATCAAATAGTTTTTGTTTCTTTCTGTATCATATACATTTGTGGCTACAAGAGATTAGATTGGAAAGAGGTAGTCTCGAGTATTAGTTATGTAGAGTGGGTCACCACTGCATGCGATGTACTTGCTCAATCTCTTGTAAGAACTCAACAAAATCAATGTCAAGTTATAAAGAACTTATAAGTTAAAATATCAAATTGTCCTCACCAAACGCATGAATATTACTCTAAAAAACACCCATATTAGTCTCTATAGCATTATGTATCTTCTAATCAATGCTTAAAAGTTGATGGAAGGAGTACATAGTAATTTCAACACTCTTGTGGAAAGGTCTTTGTTCGGCTTTAGAGTTGGTGATGCATTCAGTAGTGCTCGGAAGAATGCTTCATTCAGGAATTGGAGGGAAAGTGCCTGATGAGGTAACTTATACTATTCTCATCGAAGGGCCTTCAGAGAGAAATAGACATGGACTACATGACACAATTGTTCGAAGGAATGTCTGATTTTGGCATTCCACAAATGTGACTAAACCAGAAATAGCGGCAGATTGAAAATTTCAGGCAGTTGGCTAGTGGAAAGACTTTTGGCAACAAAATTTTTGTGGTCATGCAACCAGAAAGCTTTCTTCCAAGGATTTCTACAGGCTGGAAGAAATATAAAAGGAGGTTAAAGTGCAAGTGCTGCAGTACCACATGTCATAATAAGTAGTTACCAATATATTCATCTAAAAACTTGTTCAGTTGAGGTTTCCTTGGGTTCGTGTGTTCTTTTAAGAGGCTGAGAGCCTAAGATACGTGTGAAAATATAGGACGGTGGTCAGCTTAAGTGTATTTAGATGTTAACTATCTATGTTTAAAAGAAGCACTTGTTTATTTCATTTTCTCACTTTTATCTGTAGTGGAAAAGTCTTTTGCTTTGTGTCATCAAATAGATAAAGTAATTAATCTCCCTTATGTATACACGCGCGCGCACACACACATATAAGATTTGTTTGTTAGATTAGGAATACAGAAAACTAAATTTAACTATCCGATTTGGTTCTAAGAGTAAGCAGAATTTGTATATAAATTTAAAATATACAGATACATATTGCATGTTGTCAGGTTAAATTTAAAATATACAGATATATATATTGCATGGCTCTAAACTACGATGTGGCTTATAAGCTTAAATATCAAGAAGGGTCCCAACCCGAAAAGTAAGATAAAGCGCTATTTGTTTTACTTATTATTCTTGAATGATTGTAAATATTTACTGATCTGGCACATTTCTAACAAATTTTTTAGTTATTCATTTATTTACTTTGTGCAAAATGAATATATGCTATAAAAAAAAGCGGTATAAGATATTGATATCCATTTCTTTCGCTAGTTGCAGAATTTATATATAATTTTTTTTATTGTTAATGTAAAATCAATTTTATTGTGGAGAAATCTTCTCTTAGTGTCTCTATTTCTAATATCATTTCATTTGAATTTTTACTTAAGGATAATAAATCTTTGAAGATGATTTCTGGATCATGTTACATACCGAAGGGAACAAGACTTGGAGATGATGCTCATTTTATATGTGCTAAGGAGCAAGTAATAGGTATAGCTGATGGAGTTAGTGATTGGGCAAGACATGGAATAGATGCAGGACAATATGCACGAGAGCTTATGGACAACTCACAAAGCATTGTTCATAGAATGGGAAGGGTCTCTGTTGATCCGGCAAGAGTAATGAACAAAGCATACAAAGTAACTAATGCCAAGGGGTCATCAACTGCATGTATTATAGTATTGAACAACCAGGTTAGAAGTTCTACTCTTGCACAATATAACTTTGTAAAGTCTGAGTGATTCCCTCTTCTAGATTTTAGATCTATATGGTGACCACTTTTATGAGATTATTTGTTACCTTTTAACTTTTAAGACATTATTCTTTCTATTCTAAATTTCGTTAGCCCCTTGATTTGCCTTTGTGATTTAGATCCTTGTTCAATATTTTTCTACAGATTGAATCTATTGAATCTATGTGATTTTTATGATACAGATTGAAACTATTGAATCTATGTGATTTTTATGATTATATATATATATATATATATATATATAGTGATATGATATGGGTAAAAATAGAACTAAGTCGGGACCGTTCAAATCGGGCACGAATCTTAAAGCTCTTAAGGGTAAAAAGATAATTTCACCTATAAACGGATCCATGAATGGAAATTGGGCTCCTTTTGAGCCCGACAATCCAAAAACAGACCTGTCTTGCTGAGTTGTCCTACCAGACCGATGAGAATGAGTCCAGGTTGTTTAAATACAATTTAAACATATAATTATCCATAAGAGGTGGTTCAAAAATTATATTTCTTATCCTGAAGAAAGTTTAAACACTTTCCCAACCACTTATCTCTTCATGAAAAAAAAGATAACTGGTTTAATCCAAAAATATTGGAAAGTAGAGATAAATCATTATCTTGAAATTGTCCCAAGGCGACTATAAATACCCCTCTATCTCCACTAAAAACAGGTAATTGGTATTTTCTCTACAAGAGCTTTTTCAAACTCTTTTTGATTTCTGACTTGAGCATCGGAGGGTCTATCGTCGGGATTAACCCCGGTGTTTCAGACCTTTTGCAGGTCAGCGGAGGAGGTCGTCACCAAACGAATCGAATCCTACTGCACAATCGAGTCAGATCGTCAAGTCAGTTGCAATCAAAGGTAGTTAACGCTGTTAAAAGTCAAAATGTCAAGTTCTTGATCGTTCCTCCAAAGAATCCACATCGTCTGATTGCTCTACACTGAAATTAGCAGCAACAGATTGGTGCAGTCTGTGGGAACAACAAAGAAAATCTGACCAAACTTCACGGGTAAAGACAAATTTCCAACATGCCTTCTAAGGGGAAAGGGAAGGCGGCAGCCTCAAGCCGACGAGCCAAACCTCTTCCTCCACCTCCTCTTAAGGACCTTCCCCGCTTATCAATGATTGTAACCTCAGCAAGAGGAGCCCCTCCTTCAACAGGTCCAGCCTCAACCTGTGTCCAACGCTTCACGGTTGAGTCCAGATCAATCCCTCCACTCGATTCCGCGATGGCCATGGTCGTGTTCAGATATAATGTCAAATTTGATGACCTCAAAGCTTCCCTCGTCAAGAAACCTCCCCGGGACTTCTCTGACCGCCTTTAAAGAGTCTAGAAGTATATTCGAGTCGAAGGGCAATCCGCCCCCAGAGTAGAAGGTGTCTTCATCCCGGAACAAACGGAAAGGCACTAACGAAGATGAACCCCCAAAATCCCAGAAGGATGTCACGGGTCAGCGGCGCCTACCTCCCGTGGCTTGTTTTGAGAAGTATACCCCACTAAATGCAAGCATATCCGCCATCCTTATGGAGGTTGAAAAAGACGGGATCCTTCGACCTCCCCCCAAGATGAATGTCCCGAGCAAGCGACGGGATAAAACAAAGTGGTGTGCCTTCCACAAAGATCATGTTCACCTTACAGATGATTGTCGACCCCTTAAGGATGATGTAGAGACATTGCTCCGACGAGGATACATCGCTAAAAATGACATCGAACCTCATCCTCTAAGGGGTGCCAACAAGCGAGTGGAGAGCCCAACTGAGTCCCAGAGATCGGGGCGGATGGAGATATTTCATGCTATCCATTGAGGATCCATAGGGGGAGCCTCCCGTTCGTCAAGAAAAGCTTTTGTTTGAGAGGTAAACTCAGTGCACAACATCCCACTTCCGAAAAGCCCAGGAGCTAGCATCACCTTCTTAGATCAAGACCTGCAAGGTCTCCGAACACCTCACTGCGACGCACTCATGATCGACATGTGTATCGCAAACCATGAAATGCGTCGGGTTATAGTCGATAACAACAATTCAGTCAACATCCTCTTTCTGAACGTGTTCGAAGGCCTCAAGCTTAAGCGGAATCGCCTCAAGCCTGTCGGATACATCCTCCATGGATTCTCCGGGGCCCCCGTGATGAACGAGGGAATTGTAACCCTTGATGTAACTTCGGGGAAGGCTCTGGCTACTCGCACAGAAGCATTAGACTTCATTGTGGTTGATATGAAATTCGTCTATAATGCTATTTTCGGTCGTCCAGGGTTAGCTGCCCTCCAAGCAGTCCTCTCCGCATACCACCTGAAAATGAAGTTCCCTACGGCCGCAAAAGTAGGGGAAGCCAAGGAGAGTCAGGAAGCTACTCGGGCATGCTACACTGCTACAATATGGGGCTTGGTCCTTCCCTCCGATGCCCTGTAACTCCCCCTTAACACGGGACAAGCCAGCTCTGAACCGTGGAAGCTAAGCAGTTAAAATCTCCGATTACGCCCGATTAATCCTCGATTTATCAATAATCGGAGGCTAAACGATTATTTTTTTAGCAATTTATAATATTTCAATAGTTAGCGATTTAATCGGGAATAATCGGCCGATTTTAAGTGGCCGATTAACCGATTAAATCTCCTCCTCTAATTTTCATGCTTGTTTGCATTATTTAGGCTCAGTCTGGCCCAAATTCAAAATCCAAATTCGAAATTCAAACCCTTTCTGTTCCTCGTGCAAATCCAAATCCGACATATCGCCGCTCTCTTCTTTCTCGTGCAAACCCAAACCCAAACCCAAACTGATTATCTTCAAACCCAAACCCAAACCCAAACTAATTCTCTTCTTCTTCCTCGAGCAAACCTAAACCCGATCCGTCGTCGCTTCCCCTGTACCGTCGCATACTTGACCCGGCCCGCATCTGCACCTTCTCTTGTTGCTCTCATTACTCTTTCTCCCCGATTATTTTTGTTTGATGGAACCGACCAGCAAACCCGACCCAACCCATATCCAGAATCTAAACTCACCTCAAATCAAGTACTCTCTTCTATTTTTCTATAACTATATGTTCCTATTTGATAATCTCATAATAGTTTTATGTTAGAATTTACGGTTGCTACATAATGAAGATATATCTTTTTTTAATTATATATATATAACGAATTTTTTGATTTAATTCCTGATTATTTTTCGATTAACCGATTAACCATTAATCGCTCATAGACCGATTAGTTCCAAAAATCGATTTTAACTGCCTAGCGTGGAAGATTTATTAGAAATCCCTTTCTCCGAAGATGATAATGCTAAGTGTTTCTGGGTGAGCAAGGCACTCCCCTGTCGAGTCAAGGAGCAACTCATCGACTGCATCAGGGAGAGTCGAGATCTGTTTGCTTGGATAGCTGAAGATATGCACGACATTTGTGAGGACTTAATTATGCACTGCTTAAATGTGAATCCGAAATCTAAGTCTGTCGAGCAGAAGCACCGCAAATTTACGCCTGAAAGGCAACAAGTCATTAAAGAAGAGGTTGAGAAGCTCTTAGCAACCTGATTCATCTAAGAAGTTAGTTACCCCGAGTGGCTAGCAAACGTCGTAATGATCAAGAAGGCCAATGACAATTGGAGAATCTGCATAGATTTCACTGACCTTAACGAAGCATGCCCGAAGGATTCTTTCCCTCTGCCGAGCATTGACGCCTTGATAGATGTAACCTTAGGCCATGAGTTATTAAGCTTTATGGACGGATATTCGGGATATAATCAGATCCGAATGTTCCCGCCAGACATCTCGAAGATGTCCTTTATCACCAATTAAGGACACTATTACTATTGAGTTATGCCATTTGGGTTGAAGAATGTCGGGGCTACATATCAACGTTTGGTGAACCAAGTTTTTAGAGAACAGATCGGCCGAAACATTAAAGTGTACGTGGATGATATGCTCGTGAAGAGCTTTAAGAAAGAAGACCATGTGGCCAACCTCCAAGAAGCATTCAAAGTACTCCGGATCAATAACATGAGGTTGAATCCCTCGAAGTGTGCATTTGAGGTTGCCTCAGGGAAGTTCTTGGGATTTATGGTGAGTTAGAGAGTAATTGAAGCCAATCCTGAGTAGATCAAAGTCATCCTCGACATGTCTCCTCCAACCACGGTCAAAGAAGTTCAAAAGCTTATTGGCCGCCTCGCTGTCATTGGACGCTTCCTATCCAAGTCAGGAGAGAAATGCCTCCCTTTCATTAAAGTTCTTTGGGGAGCGAAGAATTTCAGGTGGGGGGTATAGCAGCAAGAAGATTTCAAGAGCCTCAAAGAACACATCACCTATCCTTCCATCTTAAGAAAGCTTACACCCGGAGAAACCCTCTACCTCTATTTGGCCATCTCGGATGAAACCCTTTGTGATGTATTGGTGAAAGAAGAAGATCTGGTGCAAAAGTCGATCTACTATGTAAGTAAGGTACTTTATGATGCTGAACTCTGGTACTCGAAGATGGAGAAGATGGCCTATGCCCTGGTGACGGCCGCCCGAAAGCTCAGACCATACTTTCAAGGACATTCTATATGGATCCTCACCGATCAACCACTCAAGCAAGTCCTTCACAAACCTGAAAGCTCAGGGAGACTATGAAGTGGTCAATTGAGTTAAGCCAACAGAAAGCTTTAGCCGAATTCATCGTCAAGAGCACAATCCCTGATCCTCCCCAGGAAAGAGACAACCCCCGCTGTGGAGCGTGTACCTGGATGGGTCCTCTTGCCTCGAAGGGAACGAATCTAAGGTTATCTTGATTAGTCTTGATGAGTTCATACTGCAATACTCGCTACACCTTAGTTTTCCAGCTTCTAACAATGAGGCCAAGTATGAAGCCCTGATTGCTGGTTTTCTTCTAACAAAAAAGGTGGGGGCACAAATAGTTGGAGTATTCAATGACTCACAATTAGTGGTTAACCAGATCCAAGGAGAATACATGGCAATGGATGACTGTATGGTCAGGTACTTAATGTACGTAAAGAAGAACATGTCTACCTTCAAAGAATTCGAAATCACTCGCATTTTGCAGGAAGAAAACGGGCAAGCAGATGCCCTTTCCAAGCTCGCCCCCTCAGCGTTTGACGGACTCGAGTACACTGTGCTGATTGAAGTCCTACTCAGACCAAGCATTGAAGAAAAAACACTGGAGCTCATGCCTATAGCCTCTCGAGCACCCGAAGATTGTTGGATGGAAATCCTTAGTCGATTTCCTCGATAAAGGGACCCTCCCCGCGATACCAAAAAATTGAGAAAAAATCTAGTAGGGGCTCAAAGGTACATACTTGTAGAAGGGATCCTCTACAAACGCTCTTATACTCAAGTTGACGGTCGACCATACCTTCGGTGCCTCTCCCCCTGTGGATACCAAAAAATTGAGAAAAGTTCTATTAAAGGCTCAAGGGTACATACTTGTAGAAGGGATCCTCTATAAGCGCTCTTATACTCAAGTTGACGGTCGACCATACCTTCGGTGCCTCTCCCTCGTAGTAGCCAACTACGCTCTGAAAGAAGTTCATGAAGGGATCGACAGCAGCCGTCTTAGCGCAAGATCCCTTGCACGGAAGGTACTCAATCATGGTTATGACTAGCCCACCCTCCTCGGAGACGCTCAAACCTATGTCCTTCAATATATCCCCTGTCAGAAACACTCTTCTATCAAGCGAACCCCCTAAGCCAACCTTAGTTCCATGTCAAGCCCCATTCCATTCATGATGTGGGGAATGGATCTTCTCGGGCCCTTCCCCCCGGAACCGGGCAGCGGACCTTTTTAGTAGTCGCCATTAATTACTTTACAAAGTGGATAGAAGCGGAACCACTCGCAACAATTACTGAGCATAGAGTCCAATAGTTCTTCTAGAAGAACGTGGTTTGCCGATTTGGGATCCCTCGCATCCTGGTCATTGATAATGGGACTCAATTCATAGGTAAAGGGTTCCGCAAATTTTGCACTGATCTAAGTATTGAGCAGCGTTTCTCTTCAATATCACACCCCCAAACCAATGGTCAAGCCGAGAATGCCAATCGACAAATCTTGGATGACCTCAAGAAGAGGCTTTGTGAATCCCCAAAAGGACAATCGATCAAAGAACTCCTAAGTGTACTATGGTTTTATAGAACCACGAAGAGAATCCCCATGGGAGAATCCTTGTTCAACCTAACGTTCGTTACAAATGCTCCCATTCCTTTAGAAGTAGGAATACCTTCTCCTCGCATACTCTCGTTCGATGAAGAGCAAAACTCGAACAACATTCGAGCCTATCTTGACCTTCTCGAGGAAGTCCGAGAGAAGTCTACCCTTCGAAGAACATCTACCAACAGATAGTAGAAAGATTTTATAATAAGAAAGTTCGCCCAGCCAACATTCAGGAAGGAGACCTGGTCCTCCGAAAGCTCTAGATATTGAATCCCCGAAAGAAAGGAAAACTCGTCCCTAACTGGGAAGGACCATACAAAGTCTCACAAGTAGTCCATCCAGGGGCCTACCGACTTGAAGACTGGGGGGGGGGGGGAATGATATCCAGAACTTGGAACACCAAGCAGAGAGCGCTTAACGCCATCGCGTAATAGTTAGCATCAAACATATAATAAAGCCAGAAGATTATAACGGTCATAGTATATAACAAAAATTCCATTTTAGCACATAAAGCGACATTGTCAATCTACTAATTTTTGCACATAATTTTTAATGCTAATAACGAAGGTTTCTTTACACAATTCATAGCCATAAACATATCGCATACACTTGAATTTTAATAATAGAAACACATACAATTTGCATATCAACAATTCAATCAATTTTAGATCATTTTTCCAATTAAATGTACACTCTTATTAATCATTTTCATGCATCATTTTTCTAATTAAATCTAGCATGCATTCCTATTTAGAAATAGGAAAAATTTACCCACCTTATTGAAGAAAGTACAACTAGCAACTTCCTAAACGAATGTCCTTGCAAACGAACGATTCTCCTCCTAGAAGCACACACTCGAGCCTCCAATCACTCCAAAACCGTGAGCTCCCTCTTTGTGATAGCCGACCTCTCCTTCTTCTTGATTGATGCACAAACCCACACAATCTCTCAATCTTTTACTCACTTAACTACTAGATAATTGTATTTTAAACTATAGATTTGGAGGAAATAATAAGCACAAGAATAACTAGCCATCGGAGGGGGGGGGGGTATTTATACTAAAAAATCAAGGAGAATGGATGGCTAAGATTGAAGTAGGAGTTAGGAACAAATGGCTAAGATTTAAGGAGGAGTTACACTAACTACCCATGATCTAATAACCATCACCACCATGACTCAACTCAAAATTTGATTTCCCTCCCAAAAAGATTCAATCCGGCCTAGTATAGGAATGTGCACTTTGCACGTGTACGTGCAATGCACGTGCATGCAATTGCCTCCAAAAATTTGTACATTATATTTTATATAAAAATAATCTTTAAAATGTATTCTACATTA
This sequence comes from Hemerocallis citrina, assembly GCA_017893485.1. Taxonomy (NCBI): domain Eukaryota; kingdom Viridiplantae; phylum Streptophyta; class Magnoliopsida; order Asparagales; family Asphodelaceae; genus Hemerocallis; species Hemerocallis citrina. The sequence continues at coordinate 421,275,166 of CM030358.1, read as the reverse complement.
CAAGTTGTATTTAAAAATAAATTAGCTCATGGGCTTTAGTTTATGGGCCAAAATAATAATTATAAAAATAATAAGTTGAATTAAATTTTGGGCTTTAAGAAAAAAGCTTTTTTTTAAAATCTAATTGAAAGAAGGCTTTATAAAAAAATAATTAAAAGCACATATTTAAAAATCTCTACTCATCATGATGAAAATATTTACCCAAAAAAATTTTGCACGTGCACACTACGTGCAAAAATAAATAATTTTTCATTAAATGAAAAAATTCAGGGCATTACAGTTCATCCCTTTGTTTTTTGTAATATTAAAAAATTGGTGCAACGGAAAATCTTCTTCCATTTGAAATTTTTTAATTTTTTTTTAAACAGAAAAAATGGTTGGACGGATGATCTTCATCCGTCCGAGCCCAATTCATGTTTTTTTAATTTTTTTATGTGTCGCGACATTTTTTTATAAAAAAAGGTTTAAAAAAGAGATCAGACGGATCTTCTTCATTCGTTTGATTTTATTATTATTTTTTTAAATTGTTTAAATGTCATTTTCGTAATTACCAAATGGAAATATAGTAATTGAAGTAAAAAATTGAGAAAGTTGCCGGACAAAAGATCTTCCTCTGTCCGAGCAATTTTCTTTTTCTTTTTAACTTTTAAAAATGGCATTTTTGTAATGTTTAGATGCCATTTTGGTAATTTTTAGGTTTTTTATTCTGAAAAAGTTGGTGGATGGTTCTTCATTCGCTGTCTGTCCTATTAAAAAATATAAAAAATTAATAGACGGAAAATCTTCCTCTATCCTCTATATTTAGAGATCACTAAATCCAATTGTTAAATTTAGATGGGCACTTTCATCCCTATTATTAAATATGCATATTTAGCAAATGAGAGTTGCACTTTTTTTCCTAAAAAAAAGTATTTTTTTGTAAATATAGCAAATGATAGTGGATGCTCTAAAGGGTCGAAGTTCTGTCGGGCTTGGGTTCACTTGTGAGTCCTTCTAAATTTTGCAGGTTCCACCTGGGAACCCAAACCTAGTAAGAATGAACATGGTGGGAATAAAACGGATTTATATTTCATCCTCTAAGATACACTTACAAATCTAGCCCATTGTGAGCAGATGGTTAGAGAAAGGTGGAGAGAGAGACAGGTGATAGGCTACTTCTCTAAGAAAGTTGGGAGGAAGTTTACACTGGGCCCTCACAATAAAGAAGGTTCTTGGAAGTTCTTTGAAATGCAGTGAAAGTTCATGCTAGTTTTGTGCAATTTCAACTTTACATTATTATTATTATTATTATAGAAAGTTTTCTGGAGTTGACTGTCATTTTTCCTTTGGCAGTATATTCATGCTGCGAATGTTGGTGATAGTGGATTTTTGGTGATTCGAGATGGTGCAGTTGTATACCGCTCACCTGCGCAATTACATGATATGGATCGGCCTTATCAGTTGGGACCATCAAACAAACTTGATGATCCTAGTTGTGCAGAGGTTAGTGCATTTTTTTTACCCAAAATATTACTATAACTTTGATGAGGGAAATTGGTCTAAAACTTTAGATCGCGTCTTTGCATTTTACTATAAAGAGAATACCAATCTGCTGCTTACTCATTGAGATTGATAGCAACTTATATAGGATCTTAAGGTCTGTTTGGTTGGAGGAGAGGAATTTTTTAAAATATTTCTTGTTTGGTTCATTTTTAGGAGGGGAGGGGAGGAAAATGGAGGGGTGCAAAATTCCTCCTGAGTTAATTTTGGCTCCCCTCCAATATGGGGAATTTGGAGGGGAGAGAAAAAGTAGATCTAATTTTTTAAAGTGATTGGACTAAATTGTTCTTTTTATATCTAAATCCCTAAGATCTCTCTTTCTAAAATAAAAAACAAATCCTCTTTTTAGTTTAAATTTTGACATGTGTAGTAAACTTAATCTTTATTGTTGGAAGTGCTGAGATTTTGTTTATGGGATTGGAACAAGGTTTTTAGTTTCATGCACATTTGAAGCCATATGGTTTGAGCTTCATCAGGCTACAATCGCAATATTTATGTGGTCATAGATCGATGAGAATTTATGCATGAAGTGTTATGATATTAGTTTTGTGATACTCACCAAGTGTAATGTTTTTTTTTTGAAGGAAAAGGTGGAATAACGTCACCATGTTTCATTAATAAGAAGTTAATAAAACAAACCCGGTGCACCGGGAGAATACAAAAGTACAGAGCAGGAAATAAAACATAATCCCCCAACAAAACCCTGGGGGTGGGTCTAATTATCCATACATCATACAACCAAAAGTACATTAGGTCGATACAAAATACCAAGTAGCGGAGACTGCGAGTAAAGAAACTCTGATGAGTATGGAAAGCGCCAATCCCTCAGTCCAGTGTGGGCACAAACTCTACCTCCTCATCATCAAATTCTTCCACCTAGAAGACTCTGGCAATCATCCCTCTCGCTCCTGTGGCAGCAGATGTAGCCCAAAAAGAGATAAGATGCATAATATGAGTAAGGTTACTAGAAATACTATTATATGAAGCACGAAAATAGAAATTATTTCTGTCTAGCCATAACACCCAAGTAGTTGCAGTAATGGCAATGTACCAAGCATCCTTCATTTCGTGGTGTATTGACGCAAATTTGGGGTCAATCCATAAATTCTCGTATTCGCTGGGGTAGTCACTTGTCCCTAAGGCCCGTAATACCTCTACCATCGTCGCCTTACTCCTTTGACAGTGAATGAAGAGGTGATTCAGATCCTCCGTATGTGCGCTACAGAAACAACAGTTGGTCGCTATGTGGGGCTGCCTTTTGGCAAGCTTCTCTCTGGTGAGGATGACATTATTGAGCACTAGCCAGAGGAAAACCCTTACTTTAAGGGGTGTTTTGGCCCTCCATAACACCTGAGCCCACCTAGGGTCTACATCATCGGAAGTGAATTCGATGGTACAGAGATCTAACCGTGAAGACTCTTTTGGCCTCTAAACCCCAGCACAACTGATCTGGGCCTTGTGTGCAGCCCACCCCGTTCTATGCAATGTGTTTGTAGGTCATGTATTGCTGTTGTAGACCCGAGTTCAGGCGTCCTCTAAAAGGTGGCCTCCAGTTGCCCCTCTTCCATGTCTCAGCCACAGAAACATTCAGGCGAGTTGTTTTCTCATATAGCTCCGGGAAGGTCTCCTTAAGGGTATGGGCCCCACACCATTTGTCCCACCAGAATCTGGTGGACCGTCCATTCCCAATCGTCGAAGCAACTGCGGAGTTGAAAGGCTCGCTCGCTTTGGTAATTCCTTTCCAGAAGCGAGAAACTCTGGACCCTACCCTGAAGCCCAAATTTCTAGTGCCTTTTCCCTGGAGGTATGGTTCAATGAAGTTCTGCCATCCTTCTCCGCTATGGTGAAAGACCTTCCACCACCATTTTCCCAATAGGGCAAGGTTCATATCTCTCAGGTTGATGATGCCTAGCCCTCCATGTCTCTTCTTCATGCATGCGATATCCCACTTGATCAGGTGGTATCCCCCCTATTCGAGTCCGCTCCTTTCAAAGGAATCGCTTGCGGATTCGGTCAATCCTTTGGATGACCCATTTGGGTAGATCAAAAAATGACATGTAGTAAATGGGCAGATTAGACAACACTGAGTTGATAAGTACCACTCTGCCCCCGAGTGAAAGCGATTTTCCTTTTCAGCCAGACAATCTGTCCTCCACCCTGTCTATGATAGGCAGCCAGTTCGTCTTAGTGAGCTTTCCTGGTCTGAGTGGGAGCCCTAGGTATTTGATTGGGAAGTCATCAGTCATACAGTTTAGTATGGTAGCCTATTCCCGTGCTTCTACCTCGGTGAGTGTGATTGGAATTAGAGCGCTCTTGTGGAAATTTATCCTAAGGCCTGACCAGGCTTCAAAACAGTAGAGAGTCCCTTTGAAGCAGACCGTTTCTGACCTGATCCCATTACCGAAGAGGAGGGTGTCATCGGCATACTGTAGAATCGTGCACCCTTGGCTAGAGGTGCTACTGGCCACGGGTGTTAACCAACCTTGTCTCCGACAGTCTCTAACATACCTCTCAGCACATCCGCTACGATAGTGAATAGGAGTGGGGAAAGCGGATCCCCCTGCCCGAGTCCCTTCTTGCACGAGAACGGCATCCCCGGCTGCCTATTCACCGAGATTACCATTTTACTCGTTTGTAAACAGTGTTTGATCCATCTAACCCACTTATCCCCGAATCATCCCCCTCTGAGTGCTTCCAGCAAGCACTCCCAGTCGACGGAGTCGTATGCTTTCTCAAAGTCGAGTTTTAGGAGGAAGTTCTTAGAGTTGCTCTTATGGCAGTGGTGGATAACTTGCTCAGCAGTGGCCTCACAATCTAAGATACATTTGCCCTTGATGAAACCCATCTGGATTTTGCTGATTAAACTGTCCATTATACCTCCCAGACGGATGGCCAGGACCTTTGTGATGATCTTAACCGAGCAGTTAATGAGGACTAATCGGTCTATAATCCCTCACTCTCGTAGACTCCTCCCTTTTGGGTATCATAATAACTTCCACAAAGTTGAACATGCCCAATCTGAGAGAGTTGTGGAAAAATTCATCCATCAGTGCCATAACGTCCCCTTTAATTTCTTCCCAAAACACTTGGAAGAACATCATTAGAAATCCGTCTGGCCCAGGCGATTTGTCTGCTCCCATTTGAGAAAGGTGCTTCCAAAGTGGATAAATTTTGCGCTGACTCGTACTGGTATGCCTGCCAGTACTCATCCCTAAGTGGGATCCTGATTCTTCTTCCCAAAACGGCCTTTGTAGTAGTTTTGAAAGGTTGTGGATATCACATTTTCATCTTGCGATGTCCCTGTTTCCGTTTATATTGATAGGATTAGATTGGATCTACGTCTTGCGCTTGCCACTCGGTGGAAGTAGGTCGTGTTCGCGTCTCCCTCTTTGAGCCACGAGATTCTCGATCTTTGTTGCTATTTGTTCTCTTCCAACTTATACAGATTGGGAATATTTCCCCGGAGCTCTAATAGCCTGTTTCTTTCATCTTGTGACAGGACCCTTATCTCTTCCAACATTTCTAGCTCATCAATTCCTTCCAAAAAGGAGTCTTTTGATCGCCAGATGATTGAGAATCTGGTCCGATTCCATCTACACAGCTGCTTTCTCAATCTTCGGATTTTTCACACCATCGGGATGTAGCATTCGTACCAGTAGTTGGGAGCGCCCAGTTTTCTATTACCATGTGGTGAAAACCCAGAATTTCTAGCCAGGCCTTCTCAAACCTGAATTTTCTTGGCCTTTGGGCTCCCTGCATCCCTGCGTCAAGTAGGATCGGGGTATGATCTGACGTAGGTCTAGAGATCACTCTAGCGGTTGCTAATGGAAACTTAGACTCCCAATCCATCGATACTAGTATTCTGTCCAATTTGGCCATAATCGGAGTAGCTTGCATGTTAGACCATGTAAATAGCCTGCCATTAATTGGGATATCGATCAGCTCCACCTCCATGATTACCCTATTGAACTCTTCTCTGTGTCTGTCACTGGAGCCCCTTCCCTTGTGCTCAAAAGCAAATCTGGTAATGTTGAAGTCCCCCCCAACAACCCAAGCTCCTGACCATCGACTTCGGATATCGACCAGCTCTTGCCAAAAGGCATCTCGTTCTGAAGCCACATTTGGTCCATAAACGACAGTGATAGTCTGCACCCAGTTATCAGACCGTCGCTTTAGCCGGACAGTTAGGAAAAACCTTCCACTGTAAACCTCGGTACAGGTCAGAATATCTGGGTTGAATCCAATAGCAATCCCCCCCGAGGATCCAGCGGATGGGCGTAGCACCCATTCTTTGATTTTGTTGCCCCCTATTCTTTTGAGTTTGAACCCATGAACAAGTTTGGTCTCCTGCAACCCTACCACTTCCGCCTTGGAGTTGTTAATGACGTCTCTAACCATATCTCTTTCCCCTTATCCCCTAGCCCTTTAACATTCCAAAATAGAGTATTTATTGGGAGACCGTGTCTGGGTTGATCGTGGATGTGGGCGCGGGACAGGCTTCATTTTCGACGGCCTCTATCAACCCAGCCCCGGATCTTGGGTCCTTCTGAAAGCTAGACATAACCCTTTCCTTTTCCCAACCCATCCGTCGTCGAATTTTGCGGCTTTGGCAGCCGCCGCTACCTCCAGATAGTCATCCAAGGACTCCGCATGAGTCCTCTTAGGTGACCGCTGAACTCTAAAGCCCACCGTCCTGCTAGATGTTCCAGTACTACTAGTGCTGATACTGGAAGTGTGGACAAGACCATCTCTGGAGAAGTCTCCCTCTGTGTCTCAACAATAAACTCTAGCTCCTCTGAATCCTCGTCAGTAAATGTGAAGTCTTCGTCGAGATTTAAGCGTCCTTCCAAATCCTCATTACTTTCTGCCTGCTAGGTATCCAATTGAATCGTAGTATCTCTTGATGCGGACTCCTTGGTAAGCCCACCAATAGATGATGATTCTAAGAGAATAACCGATCTTCCTATCGTGGACCCCTCAATGGGCCCACCGCGCGTCAGCAGTTGAACCTGATTGAGCAACTCAACCGATGTATTTGCCTCAAAAGCAATAAGAAGCATTTTGGGCCCCTCTTTGGGCCCATTAACGTCTATAAAATCCGTCTTCTGAAGCCCATTAAAGAGAGCCGTTGGAGCAGTTTTAGACGCGTTGCTTCCGCGGTGCATTATACCGCTGCCCTCGTAATCCGAGATCCCTGCTTTCAATAACTGGGGGGTGAGCTCACCCCCCCTTGCCACGCGTCCTCATTTGGATGGTTGGCTCTTCGGCGCTGGCAAAAAGCGCTGGATTCAAAGCGCCCTTCGATGGAATCGAGGCGGTATCTTTACTCTCAACTACCCTCACTTCCCCTCTTCTCTGAGCATTTTCCTGTCTCTCTTCTACTTCGCTTCTGTCTTTCTTCCGCTCATTACTAATTTGGGCTCTCTCTTGCCCCTGTTCCACCCTCGCCGCTCTTGCAAAGTTTCCCTTTGGGTTGTGCCCTCTGACGCCTGTCGTCGTCTTCCCCAAAGTGGAGGTCTTTTGCCTACCCCCATCCTCCAATGCCACCAACTCTCGTCCTTTCTAACCCCGAGCTTGCATGTCGTTTTGAAAGTTGCTTTTCAGAGGAGATCTGCCCTTTCTAGCTTTACCCCAGTCTGTCTCTATGCGTCGCTTTCCACCACCAACTCCACAGAGTTGACTGCCATTTTTGGGGATTTCTTGCATCTCCTTTCTTGGTTCATCTCTGTGGAAACTCAGGCCTTCCGAATCTGGAGTGTTGTGCAAATCCACCGTTGGATCTGTCTGGAGTGTTGTCCCTTTTGGAGGCATTGGATCTGGTTCGTTGGATCTGATGGCCAAGCCTCTGTGATGACCACCTTTGATCGGAGACCCCATTCTTGGACCTGATCCCTCTGTCGTGAACCCATGGCCGTGTTCTGTCCCCCTCGCCGCCTTGATGATCTCTCTGTGAGCGCGCTCCACCTCGTGGGCCCCATCTATGGTAAGGTCCCACTAAGTTTCCACCACTTCTCTGTAGGAGCGGCTATCTGAGTGCCGAGGGGATAGTGGGGGACGTGATGGTCACTGATTCCACCTCCGACTCCGCTCGCTTGTCGAGAATGAATCGGATCAAATAGGCTTCCTCATAGGAGTATACCTTCGCGAAGCGAGGCATCAAAGCTATGTTGGTACTCCTAAAGAGAACCCTGGCGGAGACAATCTTCGAGCGGCGTACTGTCTTCTCGTCTATTTCTTCGATGGAACCGAAGTTAGCAACGATTTCTTGTAAGGCTTCTCATTTCCAAAAGTGAAGTGGTACATTATGAATCCATATCCAAAACTTCTCCCCCTGTGGCAGCTCCACTCCGAAGCTAGGAGACCATGCGGCAAACTCCACTTTGAAGTGACCAAAGTCAATAGCGCCCATCTCAGTTACTTCCCTCACCTTCTCCGGTGAGGGGAAGGAGACCAGAAACTGGAGATGGCATAACTTCTTCACCACCCAGTCTCGGTGAGCTTTCATAGGCCATTTAGCACTTAACGCTTGGAGCAAATGTGTCTCTGAGGGGCTCCTCGCCTTAACTTTGGCTATAGCGCACCATTGGCGCAGCCATTTCTCCTCACTCCTGATGATCTCCAGACTCTTAGCAAGTCGGATAGAGGTGGGGCTATCTGGGGATCTACCCCTGCAGACCGGACGCTCATCGTCCTGGTTAGACTGAATCACATTGGTGCAAATGTACGACAAGTGTCCCCACTTCATGCATTTGAGGCATCTGACCTCCTTGGTGCAGTCCTTCCGGTAATGGCCCATATCTCCACAATTGAAACAAGGTATTGGTTTGCGCTTCCCTCTTCGATTCCTCTTCTTGTGTTCGGAAATGGTGGTGGTGGAGTTGGACTGTTTTGTGAAAGTCTGGTCAGCCCCTTGAGCCCCAATTTCCTTGTGTTCAGAAATCCCTGCTTCTGTTGTAACCCCGTTGTGCGGCTCCCCCTCGTGGGCCCGCTCCACGGTGGCTGCCGAAGTAGTCCCATGGTGTCGTTGAGGTTGCGGAGAGTGGCATTTGTGATGGGAATGTGAGTGGTTGTGATGGTGGGAAGATGAAGTAGCATACTTGGAAGGTGAGTAGGCATGACTCTTGTTTCTCTTGTTTGTGACTAGCGTCCATTCCTCCTTATCAAGCTGGCGCTCAGCCTCCGTTGTAATCCCACCGTGCGGTGCCCCTCCATGGGCCCGGTCGGTGCTGGATTTATGCATTGGCAGAGGGTTAAGCTGTTGGGGTGGAGAGTTGTGGCGCTGCCGTTGCTGATGGCGGTAAGGTTCTTGGTGAAGGTAGTGGTGTCTATTGATATGGCTAAAAATGGGGTTAAATCAGGATCGTCCAAATTGGGCACGAATCTCAAAGCCTAGGGGCAAAATGGTAATTTCACCTACAAATGGGTCCGAAGCGGGTACTGGGTCTCCTTCTTAAAGATCCATTAACCCGCGAACGGATCCATCTCCAACTGGGTGTGGGTCCCAACCCACAGTAAACCCGGTCCAGCAGGATAAAATCAGGGTCTCTGATTAATCCTAATCAACGGCCCTGATTCACGTCTATCTTTTCACTGGGAATTAATGATTACATTCCTAATCTGATCACGAAGATTATATTCCTTATCAGATCACAGGGATTACATTCCTAATCTGATTCCTAAGGCGACTATAAATACCACCCATCTATCACCGTTAAGAGGTAATCAATCTTTTGCCAATTTACGCTCTCTCATAATCATTTCTGATTACTGACTTGAGCGTCGGAGGGTGCATCATCGGGATCAACCCCGGTGTCTCGCACTTTTTGCAGGTAAACGGCGGGAGTCAGCTGTCAAACTCCGGCGGAGCAGGTTTCAGGTTTGCTATTCAAGTTTTCCAAGAATCCACAAATACTGTCTGTTTACCCCCACACCAGATTTAGCGGTAACAGATTGGCGCCGTCTGTGGGAACCAAACGAATAGCAGCCTCCCCTCTTCCCGTTGGTCAGATCTTCTCTAGCCATGCCTCCAAGGAAAGTAAGATCCATAGGGTCCAACCGTGGACCCAACCCCGTTGATCAGCAACAGGAAGTCCCCATCCAACCCGCTCAGTAGCAGGGGCAACTTCCTCTTCAAGCTGAGGACCCTCTCAACAGGACCAGCCTTCTCTTCAGAACCAGCAACCCCCTAGGGGTCCACCCGGTCCTCAGAATGCCGGTGCAGGGGTCTCGCGCCCCAACCCTCAGAAGCAACCTCTCCATCAGGACCGCATCTCAGTACACAATGCCTCTACGATTCTATGGCCTCCCACAATCCCTGAGTTTCCGACCTTCGCAATACCGTCCTCAACCGGTAGAAGGATGAGGATCTTCGCCGCCGTTTGGATGAAAAGCTGGCCCGAGAAGGAACCTCCCGCCAACATCCAAATGAGCGATCTCCTCATCGCCGAGACTACAGAAGGCCCCCTGCCTGAAGAGGAGGAAAGAGTCCCCGAGCACCATAGGAGAAGACCTCATTTCCATGTCGGTCGGCAACATCCGATGAACGATGAGGCACCCATCACTCGTGCCGAGTTCCAGCAGTTCCAGGCGACTGTTTTGCAAGCCCTCAACCTCCGACCCAACAACAACAATGCCCAAAGGGCTCCTACCCCTCCACGGGTCCTAAGTCCTCGCCACCGGTCCATAACTCCTCTTCCGGCTCCTAGCAACCAACAGCGCATGCCTAGCCCTCACCGCTCCCACAGCTACCGTCGTTGTAGTCCTCGCTCCCCTTCCTATGAAGACGAGTCCAGAGGCTCGTTTGACTACCGTCGGAGGGACGATGCTCTCTACCGCTGTCTCTACGAGATGAAGAGGCGCATCGGTCGAATAGACAAGGAAGAAGAATTAAGAGGAAGGACCATCCGCCCGAGCAGACATCCCTTCTCCTGGACCATCATGGAGGCTCCTATCCCAAAAGGTTTCAAACCCCCGCAGTTCGAAACTTACTCGGGAGAGTCGGACCCTGTGGACCACATCGAAAGCTTCAAGACGCTCATGCTAATCCACCAAGCTTCCGATGCCTTGTTGTGCAAGACCTTCCCCGCCACTCTTAAGGGTTCGGCTCGGGAATGGTACTCCCGCCTCGGCCCGTCTTCCATATTCTCCTTCGAATTGTTTGAAACCCTCTTCGTCACCCATTTTGTGAGTAGCAGACGCACGGAGAAGACCAGCATCTCGTTACTCCAGCTCCACCAGGAAAAGGGAGAGAAGTTGAGAGACTATTGAGGAGGTTCACTGCAGAGGTTAGATCCATTGCCTCCCTCGATCAGTCAGTTGCGGCGGCTGCCTTCCAATCAAATGTCCTCAACTCTAACCTTCGCTCGTACCTTGCCAAAAAGCCCCCGCATAATTTTGCCGACCTCCTTCTTAGGAGCGAGAAGTACGTTCGGGCCGAAGAAGCCGAATATCTCCCAGGCTTCGGAGGGTCTACCTCCGGGACGAAGAGAAAGGCAACTGAAGAAGAAGGGACCAAGAAGCTTCAGAAGGACAATGGCGGTCAGCGCCGCCCTCCCCCCAGGTTCGAGAAATTTACTCCTCTTAACGCCAATATCTCCACCATTCTAATGGAAGTTGAGAAGGAAGGGGTCATACCTCCTGCTCCGAGGATGAACACCCCTCCCAAGAAGAGGAACAAAGAGAAGTGGTGCCGTTACCACCCGGATCATGGCCACGACACCAACGATTGCCGGGCACTGAAGAACGAGATAGAGGCCCTCATTCAGATGGGACAGCTGGCCAAATTCGTAAGAGCAAAGGACCGAACCGATCTCTCGTCTCCTCCGCCTCGGGGGGCTAACAAGCGTCCCAAGCAACGCGATGAAACTCCCGAATTTGAGGAAGAACGTATCCTACATCTCATACACGGAGGCCCCATGGGAGGCTTTTCCAACTCCTCTCGAAAGGCTTTCATCCGAGAGGTCAATTCGTTTCACGGTACCCCTCCCCCCAAAGGCCTCGGTGTCCCAGTCACGTTCTCAGATGAAGATCTCGAAGGGGTCAGGACCCCCCATTGTGACGCACTTGTTATCAACCTTCATATGGCGAACTTCAAAGTGGAGAGGATCCTAGTGGACAACGGAAGCTCCGTAAACATCCTCTTCCTCTCAGCCTTCTGAGGGCTCAAGCTATCCCGAGACCGACTCAAACCGGCCGACTACACGCTCCATGGGTTCATGGGAGTACCAGTAACTATTGAAGGGGTAATCACCCTCGACGTAACTGCTGGCAAAACTCCTACCACTCGGACGGAGCCGATGGACTTTATGGTCGTTGATGTCCCAACTGCGTATAATGTGATCCTAGGCCGACCCGGCCTAGCTGCCCTAGAAACCGTCCCTTCGGCATATCACCTCAAGATGAAATTCCCCACCCGGGCAGGAGTGGGGGAAGTCAAAGGCAGTCAAGAAGTAGCCCGCAAGTGCTATATGACTTCGACTGGGGGTCCAGTCCTCTCCCTCGAAACTCTAGAAATCCCCCAGGAGAGTGTCCGACCAACGTTCGAGCCGGTGGATGAATTGGAGGAAGTGCTCTTCTCTGAGCAGGATCCGAGCCGAAAGTTCTTTATTAGCAAGACCCTCCCATCTGCCCTATGCTCCGACATAGTCCAGAGCATTCGAAGGAACCGCGACCTCTTTGCTTGGTCCGCAGCCGACATGCCGGGAATCTCCGAAGAGCTTCTAGTCCACCACCTCAGCGTTGCACCGGTGTCCAAACCGGTCCAACAGAAGAGGCGCAAGTTCGCTCCCGAGCGCCAACAAACTATCAAAGAAGAGGTAGAAAAGCTCCTAAAGGCTCGGTTCATACAAGAGGTCAACTACCCTGAATGGCTCTCCAATGTAGTCATGGTAAAGAAGTCCAACGGAAGTTGGAGAATCTACATCGATTTTACCGACCTGAACAAGGCATGTCCCAAAGATCCATTCCCTCTTCCGAGCATCGACACCCTAATCGACGCCACTTCGGGCCATGAGCTCCTCAGCTTCATGGACGTTTTCTCCGGGTACAACCAAATCCGTATGTTCCCCCGGACATCCCGAAGACTTCCTTTGTTACCGACCAGGGCCTCCACTGTTACAGGGTGATGCCGTTTGGGTTGAAGAATGCAGGTGCTACTTACCAACGCCTCGTCAACAAAGTCTTTCAAAGTCAGATCGGCCGCAATATGGAGGTATATGTTAATGACATGCTTGTGAAGAGCATCCGAGGGGCCGATCATGTGGCCGATCTGCACGAGGCGTTCGATGTACTAAGAAAGCACAATATGAGGCTTAATTCGAACAAGTGTGCGTTCGGAGTCTCCTCGGAGAAATTGCTGGGCTTCATGGTCAGCCAAAGAGGAATCGAAGCTAACCCTGAGAAGATCAAGGCCATATTGGACATGGCTCCTCCCAAGAACATCAAGGAAGTTCAGAAGCTAACAGGGCGCCTCGCCGCCATCGGGCGTTTCCTCTCGAAGTCAGGAGAAAAGTGTCTCCCCTTCTTTAAGGCTCTCAGGGGGGCTAAGGGTTTCGAATGGGGACAACAACAACAGGAGTCGTTCGACCAGCTAAAGGCCTATCTAGTCAACCCTCCTCTCCTCAACAAGCCTATTCCCGGCGAAACCCTCTACCTCTACTTAGCTGCTTCCGAACAGACCCTTAGTGCCGTCTTGGTGAGGGAAGAAGACCGGACTCAAAAGCCCATCTACTACGTAAGTAAGGTACTTCGGGACGCCGAGCTTCATTATCCGAGGCTAGAGAAGATGGCATATGCCCTGATTATGGCAGCAAGAAAGCTTTGCCCATATTTCCAGTCCCATTCGGTGGTCGTTCTTACCGAACAACCGCTGAAGCAAGTCCTCCACAAGCCGGAGACCTCCGGTCGTCTCATGAAGTAGTCTATCGAGCTGAGCCAGCATGACATCTCATACCAGCCTCGGACCGCGATCAAGGCTCAGACCTTAGAAGAGTTCATTGTTGAGAGTACCATCCCCGAGGTCAGCCAGGCAACGAACGGACCTCCTGTTTGGTCGGTTTTCGTAGACGGATCCTCTTGCAAAGAGGGAAGCGGAGCCGGGGTCATTCTGGCAGGCCCCGACGACTTCGTCCTCCAATACTCCCTCCGCATCAACTTCAAGGCATCAAACAATGAAGCGGAGTATGAAGCACTCATAGCCGGCCTCGGAATGGCTCGCAAGGCAGGGGCACAATGCCTCCGGATCTTTAGCGACTCTCAGCTGGTCGTAAACCAGGTCCTAGGCGAGTACGAGGCATGAGATGATCGAATGGCTAAGTACCTAGCCAAGGTCAGGAATCTCATGGCCCTATTTGAAGAAGCTCTCATCCAACGAATCCCTCGAGAAGAGAATTTCCAAGCCGATGCCCTCTCCAAGGTAGTCTCCTCCGCCCTCCAAGGTCTTGAGCAGACCGTCTTAATCGAGGTACTCCTAAAGCCAAGTATAGAAGATGAAACTCCCGACTCGTTGGAGTCGCTGCCTGTCTTGCTTCAAGATAATTGGATGAAACCCCTGGTAGAATTCCTAAGGGATGGGCTCCTCCCCGAAGACCCTAAGGAAGCTCGCCGAGTGAGAACCTGAGCAGAGCAGTACACGCTTATCGAGGGCATCCTATACAAGCGCTCCTTCACACAAGTAGACGGTAGGCCTTATTTGAGATGCCTCTCCCCGGAACAAGCCGATTATGCCTTGCAAGAGCTCCACGAAGGTATCGGCGGGGCACATTCAGGGTCCAGATCCCTAGCCCGGAAGGTGTTAAATTATGGGTATTTCTGGCCTACTCTCCTCCAAGATGCTGAGCGACACGTTCGGCAATGCAGCTCTTGTCAGAAGTATTCCAACGTTCGTCACCTCCCACAAGCTCACCTCATCTCCCTATCAAGTCCTATCCCTTTCGCAATGTGGGGGATGGATTTACTAGGGCCATTCCCTCCAGCTCCCGACCAGCTCAAGTTCTTAGTCGTGGCGATCGACTACTTCTCGAAGTGGATAGAGGCCGAGCCCCTGGCCACAATCACCAAGAACAAAGTACTTCAGTTCTTTTGGAAGAACATTATTTGCCGATTCGGTGTCCCTCGAGTCCTCATAACAGACAACGGAACCCAATTTACAAGGGCTGCATTCCGAGCTCTATATGAAGACTTCGCCATCCAACAACGTTTCTCCTCCGTCTCCCATCCACAGTCGAATGGTCAAGTGGAGAATGCTAATCGACAGATTCTCTCCGGTATTAAGAAGAGGCTAAATAAGTGCTCTAAAGGCTTATGGGTCGATCAGCTCCATAACGTGCTGTGGAACTACCGCACCACGAAACGGACCCTCACAGGAGAGTCGCCATTCAATCTCACCTATGGGTCCGAGGTTGTGATCCCTTTGGAAGTCGGTATACCTTCTCCTCGCCTTGCTGCCTACGAAGAAGAACAAAATGCCAGAGAACTCCGGGCAAACTTAGACTTGATCGACGAGCTACGGGAAAGAGCGTCAATCCGCCAACAGAGCTATCGAAGGAGGATCGAGTTGGCGTACCATAAGAGGGTCCGTCCCACCGACCTCAAAGAAGGGGACTTGGTCCTCAGAAAGTTAGCAATCTCTTTTCCTAGTCAGAAGAGTAAACTAGCTCCAAATTGGGAGGGACCCTACAAGATCACCAAAGTGGTTCGGCCCGGGACATATCGTCTAGAAGACCTCGAAGGCAGAGAGATCCCCAGGACTTGGAATGTCGACCATCTTTTGAAATACCAAGAGAGCGCTTTAACGCCTCTCTAAGTATTCTCGGATGTCGAACCGTTCCTCTCCATTTACTTGTATTTTTCCCCTTTATTTCTCCTATGTAATAACGGCTCGCAACTTAGAAGCGGTCGACTATTAGTTTTCAATAAAGAACGTTTTTTCATATTTTACTTGTAAAATTACTTATATCTCTCTGCTTTTACTCTTCACCCTAACGACGAGTTCGGAGTCCAATACTTGGCTCGACTCTGCTTCGCAAGCTCGCTCTTAAGCGAGCTAGAAGTGGTTTCGCTATTCGGAATTGCTCCCACAACCGTTGAACAAACTCTAACGACGAGTTCGGAGTCCAACACTTGGCTCGATTCCGCTTCGCAAGCTCGCTCTTAAGCGAGCTAGAAGTGGTTCGCCATTCGGAATTGCTCCCACAACCGTTGAACAAACTCTAACGACGAGTTTGGAGTCCAACACTTGGCTCGATTCCGCTTCGCAAGCTCGCTCTTAAGCGGGCTAGAAGTGGTTCGCCATTCGGAATTGCTCCCACAACCGTTGAACAAACTCTAACGACGAGTTCGAAGTCCAACACTTGGCTCGATTCCGCTTCGCAAGCTCGCTCTTAAGCGGGCTAGAAGTGGTTCGCCATTCGGAATTGCCCCCACAATCGTTGAACAAACTCTAACGATGAGTTCGGAGTCCAACACTTAGCTCGATTCCGCTTCGCAAGCTCGCTCTTAAGCGAGCCAGAAGTGGTTCGTCATTCGGAATTGCTCCCACAACCGTTGAACAAACTCTAACGACGAGTTCGGAGTCCAACACTTGGCTCGATCCCGCTTCGCAAGCTCGCTTTTAAGCGGGCTAGAAGTGGTTCGCCATTCGGAATTGCTCCTACAACCGTTGAACAAACTCAGACAATGAGTTCGGAGTCCAACACTTGGCTCGACTCCACTTCGCAAGCTCACTCTTAAGCAAGCCAGAAGTGGTTCGCCTATAAGAGGAAAGATTTGCTTCTAATTTTGGGTAGTTGTCAAAAGTTGGAGGAGTTACACTTAAACTTATACCAACCAACGCAGCATTCGAACATCAGAAGCAAAACAAACTTTTTATTTAAATTAAGAGCTCAAACGAGGCTGACACTACAACAGAGTTTTACAAAGGCTTGAAGAGCATAACACAACTTGTTCAGCGCTTCTTTAGAAGGGGAACGCTTCGGTTCAGAGACACACGAGGGCGGCGTCGCCTAACCTCTGAGCTCGACTCTAAACCAGCGAAGCGAGACCCCCCTTCGCCACTGATTCTAGCTGTGGCCCCAACCGAGGCGCCACTAGACGAAACGGCCACACCACTCTGAGCGTCAGCTGGGCTTCGCTTAACGGCAGGCGAACGAGTTGCGAGTTCGTAGAACGAGATTCCTCGTTCGCTCTCTTCGCGAGTACACGACGTACTGCGAACATTGATCCTTTCGGGCTGAGGTTTCAGCATTGCAATCTCCTCCTCTAGCTCGACAATCCTATCTCTCAGAATATCGTCCTCCGCCGATACTTTGAAACGGGGAAGCTTAGACGAGCCTGCGACATTGGTGCTGTTGGCCACGATATGACGGAAATGAGTCACCTCAATACCCCTGTCGATCGTGATCCTCCTCAGCTTGTCGATTCTTGCGACAACTCATCGCGCTCGGACATCAACTTCCCCACCCTCAAAGCTAACTCTTCTTCCTCCGCCGAATGTTCCTTCACCGTTACTTCCAAGTGATGGATCTCCGCCATTAGCTCGCTATTCTTTTGGTCGACGTCGAAGAGCTCCTTACGAAGCAACTCTATCTCACCTTCGAGACGAGTCTCTCGATGTTGCTTTCTGCAGTTGCCTCAACTCGCAGAAATACCCTCTTGCAGTTGCTTTGATGTCCTCCAACTTCAAGAATTTGTAAAACGACTTATCCTGACTGCGAGAAAGAGCCCGCTTCGTTTTCTTCAACTCCGTACGAAGATGAGAAACCTCAGTGATCGGACCCAACTTAACCTGAAAAGCGAAAAGAAATTCCCAACACAAACGAAAGGTGTCCAACACTTCAAATACAAGACCAAAGGTCAGACTTTTCAAATGTTCGGCCAACAAAAAAGAGTTGTTTCATTAAAAACTCCAAAAGTTTACACAAAAGCGGTGGCCAGTCCGCAGTTAGGCTTTACAAAAACAAAGTGAAAGAGAAAGCAAAAACTAATGGGAAGAGGCGGGCTAAGTCAGGGGTCGACCTCTTTACGTTGCCCCGAGCCATCGCCGCTCGACACCTTAACAATTGCCCCCTCGTCGACCGCCTCATCCTCGGCCTCGGCCTCGTCCTCGTCCTCGTCCTCTGGCTCGTCTTCGGCCTCTCCCTCAGCCTCGTCCTCAGTCTCGCCCGTCCCCTCGATGCCTTCACCCCACTCCTCAGGGTCCGAGCATCGCCAGAGGGAATTCTTCCTCCCCCTCGATGGGATCGTAGAAGTGGTAGGAGGAGGTGTCGAACCCGGAGTTCCGAGCCAATATGTGTAGCAGCACTCGGCCGTAGGCTTCCTCCATGTTCTTGAACATATGCGCCTCTGCCTCTTTCTGGACGGCCTTAGTCGCCCTGGCCACCTTCGACGCGTGCTTGGCCAGAACCTTCTCGGTCGTCTTCTGAGCATTCTCTGCCTCCGCCTGTGCCTTGGCTAGCTCCTCCTTGAGCTCAGCCTTCTCCTTCTCCAAGGCTACGACCTTGGATGCATCGTCCGCCGACTGCTTCAGCGCCTCGGCCAGCTTCGTCTCCAGGCCGGCCACCTCGGCAGCGTGCTTTGTCGAAAGCAGCTGCTCGGCTTCGAACAGCTTCACCGCCTTCGCGCGCTCCGACCTCTCTCGGTCACTCAGCGCGGTCAGTTCCTTCTCCTTGCTCGCAAACTCCTCGAGCAAGTAGTTGAAGTGGCAGAGGGTCTGAAAACAATACAAAAAGCAGTTAAGCACGATCACAAAAACTTAGAAAGATTTTGAAGAAAGTCCTCTAGAACTTACCGACATGGTGTTCCGAGCGATCTGCATCGCGGCGTCACCAACTTGGCCCGCCTTGAGCGCCGCTCGGTCTTTAGGGGTCGGCAGGTGCTTCACCGCCTGCATGCAGATGTTGCCGTCCCCTAGGAACCCATCGACCTTCATCACCTGCCAATCGGGGACGAAGATGCGCTTGTGCTCTTCGGTCAGGATCCTCTCCGCCTCGGCAGTGAGAGGTGGGACCTCGAGTGCCAGGGCCGCGCTCACGTTGAATGCCCTGCCCGACGACCCTGGAGCATCCGTCGGCGCATCCGAGGCAGGTGGGGCAGACGCCACGATGAGGCCTTGATCAGGCTCGACCGGAGGAGCCTCGATGACCTGCCGCTCGATGATCGAAGAAACCGAGGGGATCTTGGGCGCTCGACCGTCTTGAGGCCCGGACACGGTCTTCTTTCTCTTCCTCACCTCTTTCTCCTTAGCCGCCCTGGCCTTGGCCATCAAACCCTTGTAGTCCATGCCGGGAGTTTCTGCAAAGTCCGAGCGAAAAAAGTTAGAAATTTTTTTTTAAACTCAAAGACAAAGCAAAGAAAAGAAAAAGAGAAGCGTACTAGGGTCGATCGGACTGAGACCCCCTCGGAATAGGACCTCCTCGGTAATGTCCTTGTAACTGAGGGTCGGAAGACCGAGGAGTTTCTCTACAATCTCTGCCTCCTCGTTGCTGAGCATGGGCCCCTTCTTCGCCCGTTTCGGAACCCCGTCCCTCTGCCACACTGTCGGGATGGCCCACGGCTCGGGAGCCCGGACGAGGAAATACTTCTCTTTCCAGTGCTTAATCGAGTCCGGGTTCTCGATAAGCTTCACGCCCTTCCTCGGCGAGAGATAGTACCTCTGCTCGTTCTTGTTCATCTGGCAGGGTCGGTAGAGGCTACGCAGTAGGAACATCGAGGGCTGCGCGCCGACCTCCCGGCATTGAAGAGCGAAGGCCATCACGTGTCGCCAAGTGTTCGGCATCCACTGGGCCGGGCTCAAGCCGAACCATTGTAGCACCTCGATTACGAAAGGGTGCAATGGCAGCAGAAGACCGACGTGCAGAGCGTCGGCAGGGAATATACAAACGTCAGCCGAAGAAGACGTGCACGCTCGGACGCCAGGGCCGGGGAGAAGGAGGGCGTACTCCGCAGGGATCCGGAACCCACTCCGAATCCGATGCAAATCCACCTCGGTTAAGATCGAGGAGATCTGATCTACCTCGGAAGTTTCCCTCGGCTCGTTCTCCTCAATCGACTTGGCGGTGCCCTGCGTCACCTTTTCCAACAGATCTCCGGAGTAGCTCCGCACACCGCCGACGCTGGACAAGACGCTCGGGTGCCGACCCAACTCCCCTGCAGTCTTCGGGTGCTCGATTATAGTTTCCACCCCCTTGCCCTTGCTAGCTCGGACCACTACCTCCTGGAGAGGCTCGGCAACCTCCTCGCTTGTACTCGGCCCGACCGTTGTCTCTTCGGTCGGCTCGACGACCTCCTTCCCTTTACCCTTGCTCGGCCTTACCGTCCGGTTGACGCCTAGGTCCGAGGAGGGGGTCTCATCTGTAGAAGAAATCTTAACCATATTTTCAAGGCTAAGGAAAGAGACTGACCTTGAAGTGACTAGTACGGTCGGAAAAGTTCGCCGGAGTTTAAAATGCCTTGCCGCGACAGCTAACAACACCACCCAAGAGCTAAAAACTTCGCTACTAAGGAGTAAAAACAAGAGTGAGAAAGTAAAAGTGAAGAATGAGATTAAGTGTTGAGGGGGTGAAAACTTATAGCAAAAGAAAACGCCTTTTAGGCTTTGTAACGTAAGGGACGCGACTCTTGGGCCTCCCATGAAGTGTTAAAAAGCCCAAAAGACTAAGTAGCAAAGAGCGACAACTATTAGCCAAGGAAGCGACGTTTCAATACAAGTCAAACCGCTCGGCGTCCCTCGGAACCAAAATCCGAGCGACAGGCGATCCGACCTCAACACCCAGGAAGATAGCTCGGATTCCGAGCAAGTGCCAATCCGAGATGCGAATTGGAAAAAAATGACTTTCCCCTCAAAATTCGCGTAAGATTTCGATCAGGACAGCCCAGATCGTGCCAGCACCACTAAACAACAAGATAGTGTTTTCTTGGGAACTGAGCCTACCTCGAGATCTGTGCCATCATCCAACGGCTCCGATCGCCCCACGTCCATCGGAAACAAAATCCGAGCGACGGGTGATCCGACCTCAACACCCAGGAAGATAGCTCGAATTCCGAGCAAGTGCCAATCCGAGCTGCGAATTGGAGAAAAACGACTTTCCCCTCAAAATTCTCGTAAGATTTCGATCGGACGGCCCAGATCGTGCCAGCGCCACTAAACGACAAGAAAGTGTTTTCTTGGGAACCGTGCCAACCTCGAGATCCGCGCCAAGATCCGGCGGCTCAGATCACTCCACGTCGTTCGGCAATCTGAGCCGAGCGACTAGGGATCCGAGCCAACCGTTGTGCCACCATGCTATACGCTCGGCCACCGAGCTATACGCCTGGCTACCGAGCTATGTCGCTCGGAAGACCGAGCAAGTGCCAATCCGACCCGCAGAAGTGATGAAAAACGCTGCCGAGCGCCTCTAACCGTTGGATTATCGAGAAAATTGCGCCAGGGATGATGGACGGTCCAGATTACGCCACGTCCGCTAGACGACAAGATAGCATTTTCCTGGGAACTGAGCCTGCCTCGAGATCCGCGCTGAGATCCTACGGCTCAGATCGCACCACGTCGCTCGAAATTCCGAGCCGAGCGACTAGCGATCCGAGCCACTCGCGCGAGGGAAAAACCGAGCCACTTCGCTCGGATGCCGAGCAAGTGCCAATCCGACCCGCAGAAGTGAAGAAAAATGCTGCCGAGCGCCTCCAACCGTTGGATCATCGCGAAAATCGCGTCAGGGATGATGGACGGTCCAGATTACGCCACGTCCGCTAGACGACAAGATAGCATTTTCTTGGGAACCGAGCCTGCCTCGAGATCCGCACTGGATCCTACGGCTCAGATCGCTCCACGTCGCTCGGAGTTCCGAGCCGAGCGACTAGCGATCCGAGCCACTCGCGCGAGGGAAAAACCGAGCCACTTCGCTCGAATGCCGAGCAAGTGCCAATCCGACCCATGAAAGCGGAGAAAATGCTGCCGAGCGACTCTGTCCGTCCGATCTTTCAGAAATTCGTGCCCGGACAAGATCAGCAGTCCAGATTACGCCACGCTATAATTCGATATTTAAAATTAAATTTTATTTATTAAAATCGTTTTATTTATTTAAAAATTGTGAAAAAATGATTAAAAATTCGGGAAAATTAATTAAAAATCCTAGAAAATAATTATAAAATCAGGGAAATATTTTTGAGCCCCCGAGTAAATAATTATGGCCTAGGACAATTCATTAAGACCCCCGAACGACGAATCGACACTTCGCAAAATTAAATAAATATTCCAAAAAAATAGATAAAAATCACCAAATGTCCAGAAGAGCTCAAGAACAACTTAGAGCGCAGCCGACTTGAAAAATTACCATACTGCCTCTTGCAAAGATTCGAATCCTTCCATTTGGACTCCGATACAACTCCGCCAGCCATTAAAACAGTAAAACTACTCCTCAAAGGCTGATCAAACTCAGTCTTCGGGAGTGGGGGGCTCGTGATATGGCTAAAAATGGGGTTAAATCAGGATCGTCCAAATCGGGCACGAATCTCAAAGCCTAGGGGCAAAATGGTAATTTCACCTACAAATGGATCCGAAGCGGGTACTGGGTCTCCTTCTTAAAGATCCATTAACCCGCGAACGGATCCATCTCCCACTGGGTGTGGGTCCCAACCCGCAGCAAACCCGGTCCAGCAGGATAAAATCAAGGCCTCTGATTAATCCTAATCAACGGCCCTGATTAACGTCTATCTTTTTACTGGGAATTAAGGATTACATTTCTAATCTGATTACGAGGATTATATTCCTTATCAGATCACAGGGATTACATTCCTAATCCGATCCCTAAGGCGACTATAAATATCCCTCATCTATCACCGTTAAGAGGTAATCAATCTTTTGCCAATTTACGCTCTCTCATAATCATTCCTGATTACTGACTTGAGCGTCGGAGGGTGCGTCGCCGGGATCAACCCCGGTGTCTCGCACTTTTGGCAGGTAAACGGCGGGAGTCAGCGGTCAAACTCCGGCGGAACAGGTTTCAGGTTTGCTATTCAAGTTTTCCAAGAATTCACAAATACTGTCTGTTTACCCTCACACCAGATTTAGCGGTAACATCTATCTTGTTTGTAGTAGTGCCTGTTCAGTAGTGAATTCTGTTGAAACTCTAGTCTTGAGTGGTCCCTTGCACCCTGCTCATGTCCCTCTCCATATAGGCGATGCTGGACTAAGGGGCCACACTTGGCCTGTAGGAGGACCCCCTCGATGGGCCCGTCCCCTATGTAGCCCTTCTCGGTGATGATGACCCCCATTCCCCTCCCAGAGTGCATTGCTTCGTGCACGAACTGGGGAATGCGTTGGCCTGAGCCGATGGGAAGCCCCCTCCCTCGATGCGGTTTAGTTCGGTGGTGGGTTTTGCTCCGTGTCGGAGAAATGGTGGGGGATTGACGGCAGTGCCGGTGCTTCGATGGGTTCAATAGGAGGTTCAGTGGTGGGAGGAGGGGGTGGTGTGGGTGGGTGGCGGACCCTCTCGTTGGGCCCGCACCCACTGAGTTCAAGAACGGATAGCATAGTCAGTGAAGGGTAAGGTGAAGGTGTCGTAGAGTGGAAAACCGGGGAGAAGTTGAAGTGGTTAGAAGAGCAAAGCTGGTGAAGGTAAAGAGGGTTAAGGAATTGGACTAGAAAGGAGAGGGTTGGGAGAGGTTGTCTTCAGTCGCTTTCCGACGGGAGATAGGGGAGGAGGAGGGAGAGGAGGGGGAAGGGGGGGTTGGGAGTTGGTAGGAGCATGTTTTTTGTCCTAATTTATAACATTCACCTTTTTCTGAAAAAGTTCAATATATAAGCAGAGAGCAATTAAAAAATCATACTTGAATCTTTTTATGAACACACAAATAAAAGAAATAGTTCTTTCTTGGCTGATATCATTTTGTAAGACTACTGCATGCTAAAGCTACAAGGTTTCGGCAAATACCTTGCAACTTATCTATCCATCCATCCTCATGTCTACAACCTTTAATATGTATATATATATATGTATATATATAGGGTAAAAGGGATATGAGCAACTTGCTCATTTAGTAAATGAGCAATTGATTATGTGGCATGCATGTGATACATTGGACAACTAACCCTTTTAAGGATTTTCCAATCACATGTATGCCACATTATTAATTGCTTATTTACTAAATGAGCAAGTTGCTCATACCCCTTGAAATATCGTTCTAGAATCCATAGTTTAGCATTCTTAGGCTAAACGCATTAGTGCCTTCATTATTTTGTTTATTGGTCTTCATTATTTTGTTTATATTACTAAATTAGAATTAGAAATAATAATACATAAATTCTCCTAAAATGTAAAATGGTATAAATGTAATTTAATTTTAAAATCTCGTCCCTCTCCTTGTGAACCAAACAAGAAGATAATTATTTTTCCTTCCCTCTCCTTTCCTCCCTCTCCTCCTCTCCTTTGAACCAAACAGAACATTATAGAATCTTATAAACCTTGTCTTGATAAGAGAACCTGTATAAAATCATTTCACGTGAAATTTGAGTTTAAATAACCAAAACAATAAAAATTGTGCATTTAATATGTGTGTATTCACATAGTATGGATGTATATGTTTATTTATGTAAAATAAATTATCCGTTGATGAATTTATGCATGAATGCTCCCTTAGGATTTGTCTTAAATATTCAAAAGAATAATATCTAGAAGTTGTGCATTTATGAGGAGAATCCGTGCGATTTCTCTATGGCTTAAATATATAAAATAACATAACTTTATTGATTGATACACAAATATGAGTAAAAAATTGTACTTAGTTAATATTCACAGACTGGATAATATGACCCTAAAAGGTGAGATCATTTAGAATGTGAAATTAATGAGAGTTTATCATTTTCCGGAAATTCTATATCATTTGACTTTCTGTTGAAGATTATCTTTAGGATAATTTTATGTTTTAGTCTATTTTCTCGTTTTATTCGATTATATCAATGAGTATGTAAACTTTACGTTTGTTATATAGTGTGGAATACGTAATTAACTGTATATTATTGTCTCGAATATTTTTTCTGATGTATAGTGATATTCTTTTTTTTGCCTCCAATCTATGAAGCTTCTCAAAACATTATTAATATATACTAGTAATTTACACATGTGATGTACATTTTAATAAATATTATTTTAAACGTAAAAACTTTGACGTAGTCTGGCTGTGACTTTCATTATATCAGTTATGTATGCACGATACACATAAATTGATATGTTTACAAAAAACAATTCCAATTCTCCTATTATAATATTAAAAATTAGAGATTAAAATAGGGTTTTAAGAGCATCCACAGTCGTGTGATATTTATACATTTTAGGCATTTTATAGCAAACGAACAGTTGCAGTCGTTTGCTATTTATGCATAAAAGCGGCAATAGATTGCTATATATGAGAGGAGATTTGAGAGAAATGCATATTATACAGGACGCAACTTCACTTTGCGTCCCAGGGAAAAAAAATATATTTTTTTTAATTTGTCGGATGCAACTTCACTTTGCGTCCCACGAAAAAAAATATTTTTTAAAACCGTCAGACGCATCATCTTATTGCGTCCTACGTTAAATATTTTTTAAATGGAATTTAATAACAATGTTATATTCTTGGGAGCTCTTGGACGCAACTTGAAGTTACGTCCAAGGAGGGGCCCATTATTATTTTATTTTATTTTTTTTACTTAAATAATATTTTTAATTAATAAAAAAAGTTAAAAAAATTCTTAAAAATCGTGAGACGCCAAGTTCCTTGTGAATTTTTTATATATTAAATTGATACAAAATACTATTCGACGACTGCAGCAAAGAGACAAAATACTATATACAATTATGTATTTATGCATTTTCTAAACAATCACCACTGTGGATGCTCTAAAGGGTTATAGGCTTGCAGGTTGTATATTAGATAGGGTTGGCAAACGGGTCTAACGGGCCGGGTTGGGTCGAACTCGCCCGGGTTGGAACCCAACTCGGGCGGGTTCGGGTCGGGTCCTTGGGTTAATCGGGCCGGGCCAGGCCGGGTCGATAGCGATAATTCACGACCCGCCCAACCCCTGAACCCTTTCGATCGGACGCAAGATGGGGGAAAAATCTCAGGGACGCAACATGATGTTGCGTCCATTCCCTTTTTCCTTTTCTTTTTAATTTCGATCGGACGCAAAATCATTTTGCGTCCAATTTCTTAAGCGGTTTTTTTTAGTCAGACGCAAAATGATTTTGCGTCCGACACATTTTAAAAAAAAATTTTGAACAGTTTTTTTTTTAAAATTCTTCAAACGCAAGATCATCTTGTGTCCGAGCCAATTTTTTTAGAACGGACGCAAGATGATCTTTCAATTACTATATTTTGAAATTTCCTATATCTTCTCACAGACACAGACGGCTACTGTTCTTTTTTTCCAAAATTGGCTACTGTTTTTTTTTCTCCAAAATTTGGAAATATAGGAAACGAGAAACAACTATATAGTGTTTCATTCTCTATATTTTCCAAATTTTGAAAATATAGGAAATGACTATAGATGCTCTCATAGGCTATAGAGTTAACTAGGACTTAGGCCACCCTTAACTGCTGCACAATATGCTGATGCCCCTCTTATGAGCTGTGTATTGCTCCTTTTATACCGTCTTTTTTTTGTTATTCTAAAGCTTGGGAACTTTAATTCGGCCTCTCCCTTACGCATAGTAACAATAATAAGGGATATGCTCACTTAACAATACTTTTCATATATAAATATGCTAAGATGCACTTACTTCCAATTTGATACTCTTGTTTGCTTATTCTACTTTTTTTTTTTGTAAAATTAAAAAAATGTCGTGTGGCTTAGTTTTGTGCCTAACTTCTTGAATTTGAATCTGTAATTGCTAATCATATTTTTAACATTTAGACTTTTCTATTTATTCATTTTTCTTAATTTATGCGAAAATTTGGAAATTTTTTGCCGCCCAACTCGATTTTAGATTTTCTCCTCATATTGGACTTGCTGTCTTATTAGTAGGAGACCAATCCATGACATAGTTGATTAATAACTTGTGAGAAAACTATAAATTTTTAGCATCCCATTTTTATTTTTATTTTTATTTTTAGTGTTCACAGTGACAAATCGCACATTGCTTTTAGATAAAGACCTTTCAGGCTAGTTAGATTAATAATATTTGTTACTATTGTTATTTTTTGGATCATATAGTTTCTTCTTATCCTTCCCCTCTTATGGATAAATCCTGCCTCCACCACTGCAAGTATCCATATATATTTTGATTTATGGCCATTTAGTTATATTGATATCTTTAATCTAATTACTTGCTGCTTAATTATTGTTGTGGTTCTCATTTATATAGGTAATGAAAGTCTTTGTGGAACCAGGAGATGTTCTTGTTGCTGGTACGGATGGTTTGTTCGATAATGTCTTTGAAGAAGAAGTAAACAGGCTTGTGCAGGCCGGGCTAACGAGCCAATCTGCACCACAGGAGCTGGCATCTGTTCTTGCTAATGTTGCTATGAACAATTCAAATTCTACAACCGAAGAAACACCATATTCTAGAGCATCCCAAGCAGCTGGAAATCATCATACGGGTGGGAAGCGGGACGACATCACAGTTGTGGTTATGTATATTATGTCATCAAATTCATGATGGCTCATACAGATTGAAGTTTTAAATATGTTGCTTCAGATTTAAATGAATGGTTGAATTTATGTTGATAGTTGTTTTAGATTGGAAAATAAAATTTGTGGCCAAGTTTGAAGTAAATTATTGATATAGATTAATAGTTTAGATATGTTACTGAAACTATAACACCCAAAATATACAAAGTTCCATGCCTCTGGTATATATATATTGTTGTTGCTGATTTTGGTGTGGGTGCAAACAAATGAATTTGTGGATTCTTTAGGAAACAACAAGGCGAACCTGTTGACTTTCACCAGCATTTAACTGGTTTCTCGCTGCTGCCGTTGACCTGCAAAAGTTCGAAATATCGGGATGGATCCCGGCGACGAACCCTCTAATGCTCTTGTCAGTAATCAGGAAGATTATGAAAGAGCTTTATGTAGAAAAAGGTTGATTACCTTATTATGGTGGGGGGAGAGGGGTATTTATAGTCGCCTTAAGAGACAGTTTAGAGATTAGGATTTATCCTTATGTCCCGATGTTTTTGGATAAGATGGAGAGTTTAAACTTGTTTCGTGACAAGAGAGGCAGTTTAAACTATATCTTAGAGATAATCACGAATTTGAATTACTCTCTATCTATTTGAATTGGTTCGTAACGGGTTGCTACCCATACTCAATAGAGCAGATCCATTTTTGGGTTATTGAGCTTTGAAGAAATACCCAGTTCCCAACTCGGACACGTCTGTAGGTGAAATTACCGTTTCACCCCTGAGAGCTTTAAGATTCGTGCCCGCTTTGAACGGTCCCGATCTAATCATTTTTTTAAGCCATATCACGAGTCCACCACTCTCGAAGACTGAGTTTAACAGCCTTTGAGGAGTAGTTTTATTATTCTAAATGGCGTACGAGTATCGGAGTTCTTAAGGGAGTTCGGATCTTGCTCGAGGCGTAACGGTGTCCATCTAAGCTTCTTAAGTGCCCAAAATTATTCTCAGAATTTTCTGGATTTTTTCTAATTTTTTATTTATTTTTCGAATTATTTATTCAATTTTGCGAAGTAACGATCTATTTTCAAAAAGTATTAATCAGTCATTCTAATTAATAATTATTTATCCAGGAGCTCCAAAATATTTTTTCCAAATTCATAAACATTTTTTAGAATTTTTGATTAGTTTTCTTGAATTTTAAATTATTTTTCAAAATTTTTAAATAATTAATTCGAATTAATAAATAAAAAAGGAATTAATCAGCTAATTATCGACGTGGCACGATCTGGAGCGTTAATCAGAGCTCTGGCACGGTTTTTCAAGTGATCTGATGGCTGATCAGGGTTTCGTCAACGTGGCGAACCGATGCCCTGTATGGCTAACGTTTGATATGTTTTTGACGGTTTAACTTCTGTCGTTTTGCATTTTTTCCGCTTAGGATTTTGCGCCTTTTGGCCTTCCTAAGGGCCCATTACGTTTTCGGCCCAAGCCCCCAAGCTTGTCTATAAATCTCCCCCCCCCCTTCTCATTTCACCTCACTTTCTTATTTTCACCTCACGTGAGAATTTCTTACTTCAGTGCTTGAGCAAGGTTCCGGTGATCTTTTCCGTTCTCCGGCGAAGTTTCCGACCAAGGCTATCACATTAGAAGGTAATTTATTTTTATTTTAAGAGATGTCTAGGGTATCCTCCGGTGAAGAGACCTCCTCCTCGGGTCGGGCCGAAGTGCCCCCTCCAACTCCTTCTTCTAGGGTCGACAAAGGGAAAGGTGCAGTGGTTTTGCCTTTGCCATTGGAGACAGTTGTGGAAATAGATTTTAGGGTAGACAAGGGAAAAGGTGTAGTGGTTCAGCCTTCGCCGGTGGTGGAGACAGTCGTGGAGAGAGATCGGAGGATGGGCGAGTTCGGAAGGCATTCGATCGCCGTGTCTCATTTGGGAGGGGTTCGCCAGTACAACGCCGAAGAGACGAGGCGTGTCGAGCATGGCATGGGACGGTTCTATGAAGAAAACGAGCCCCGAGAGCGCTCCAAGGCGAACGATGTTGTCTCCATACTTACGGAGGCGGACCTGCACACTGTTAGGAGATGCTACATGATTCCTCCGAAGTTCGACCTCATCCCTCCTGGCCCTGGGGTTAGATCTTGCTTTTCTTTCTACCCTGATTTATGCGTGTTTCCCTTCGACGCCTTTCACGCGGGGCTTCACCTCCCTCTTCATCCATTTGTAAGAGAAGTGTTGCGATGGTACGGTGTTGGTCCGATCCAACTTATGCCGAACATTTGGAGACACGTTACGGGGTTCGTGCTTCACTGTCAGGCTGCGAGGATCGAGCCTCGTCTCAATGTTCTTCGTAGGCTGTATAAGATTCATCAGAAGACGCAAACATGGTACTAGTTCTATCTTACTGCTCGGAAGGGTGTCAAGTTGGTCGACAACCCTGACTCAATGAAGTCTTGGAGGGATAAGTATTTTTTGATTCGGAGTAAGGAGTCGTGGGACATCCCCACTGTTTGAAGGGAAGACGTGCCGAAGAGGGCGAAGGCGGCGCCGTCTTTAAGCCCCAAAAAAGATAGGATGGTCGGCATTCTTTTGGACCGACCCACGTTGCACTGGATAGATATCTCAGAAGAGAGTCTCTTTGGGGGGGGGGGGGGCTTAGCCTAATGAACCCTAGTATGAATTATCTTTTTGTTAATCATTATTCCTTAGTTTGCATAAGTTCTTCAAATTTTCTAACACTTCTCATCTTCCACTTGCAGGAGACACATGCATGGACTTTGACGGCATCATGAATAGGCATTCAGATCAGAGTGGTAGGCGGGCCGATGAGAGGAAGAGGAAGCGAATAGTCGTTCGGCCGTCTCCATCGAAGGCGACTAGGAGCGAGAGCGGTGCTACTCCCGTCGTGGATTTAGGGTCCAGGCCTGTTGTTTCGACTGTCCCCTCAGTGGGAGATCTCCTTCTTTCGGCGACGCTTTCTCTTGAAGTGCCTCCTCTTACAGCGGTGGCCAAGACGATTTTGACTGACGAGCTGAAGATGATCTTCATCCCCGATTGGCAAATGTGGAGGCATGATGGCTTCCTCGGGGACTCGGCGAGCTGCATGGATGTTGTTCGTAACTTGGCCACGCCGAAGGATAAGGCCTCGATGGAGCACGGGACTATGGGAGACTCAGCCTTGGAGGTTGCGAGGGCACACATGACAGTAAGTTCTTGATGTTCTAGTTTCTGTGTAGGCTTTATTTTGTAAATTTTCTTTAGTCATTTACGCTAACTTCTTTCTTTGCACTCTCGCAGGCGATCTGCCAATTTAGTCACCTGCTGAGGCAAGCGGCGGAGCAGGTGAAGAAGTTGAAAGCCGTGCAAGACCAAAAGAAGATCGAGCGGTCGAGGGCCAAGAAGGAGTCTGAAGCGGCTGCCCTCTTAGCAGAGTCTCAAGCCACTCAGATCGCTCTGCTGGAGGGGCGCTGGCTAAGGTGTAGGAAAGTGCCACTTTGGAGAGAGAGGTCGCTCGGGAGAGGGCGGCACAGAGAGAGAAAGCGGCTAGCAAGAAGGATGCTGTCGTGCGAGAGGGCAAGGTCGCGACGGTGAAGAAGGCTATTGGGTACTTGGAGAAGAATATGCGAAAACCATACTCCAAGGCCTTGAACGACATGGGCGAGCGTGTTCTTGGCTTTGATCACTCGGGGTATCATTTTTTTTCTGCGAGGAGGGAAAGGAAGTAGATGGTAAGGGGGGGGGAGATAAGGTAGACGGTGAGGAGGGAGAGGAAGAGGAAAACACTGTGGCGGACCCCCAGACGGCTATAGTGACAGTGCCGGAGGCGACTGAGGGGAGCGGCCGCGAGGTAACACCCCCATGGGTCCGTCCGACGAGGTGGACACTTGACCTCTTTCGTAGTTTCTTTTCTTTTATTTGTTGTCGTAGATTTCTTTTTTGGATTCGGTTGTAGCGATGCCTAATAGCGGACTGGCCACCGCTTTTGTACCTCTACTTCAGTAATGGAACTCTTTGTGTTGCAGCATGACTCGTGGCTTTTATTCAAACATAGAACTATCTTGTAGCCTTAGTTAAATATAGAATCATCTTTTTAGATTTGTCTCGACTTAAGAGATTTACGCTTCTCTTTTGTTGAATTCCCCAGGATAGCGAGGTGCCACGTCTTCGCTCCGAGCTAGGCATCGTCAAGTTGGGACTTGCTAGATCTCGGGAGATGCTTTATAGAGCAGAGCGGGAGTTTGGTCATTTGAGGCTGACCCTTACTCGTCGAGACATTGAGATGACGCATCTTGAAGAGAGGGTTCGCGAAGCTCCACCTGAAGGCGAGGAGACCTGCCCCTCGATGGCCGTCAGCCAAGGCTTAAGGCTTAAGTTCCTTCGCCGCTCTCTATTTGAGGCGAGATCCGAGAGGGACGAGTTAAAGAACGTGGTGTTCGAGAAGAGTCTAGAGACGGCGCATCTTCGAAGGACTATCTCTAATGTCTCGCGCGGGGGTAGT
Source organism: Hemerocallis citrina (assembly GCA_017893485.1). NCBI lineage: Eukaryota > Viridiplantae > Streptophyta > Magnoliopsida > Asparagales > Asphodelaceae > Hemerocallis > Hemerocallis citrina. The sequence continues at coordinate 421,243,540 of CM030358.1, read as the reverse complement.
TCGAGCCGATGAATCACTCAAAAAGCCAGTCGTCGCGCTGGAGGCAAAGAATCTTCATCTGCGATGGCTTTCTGAGGGGAGCAATGTTAGAAGTACTTCTTGCCCTCGGGGTGAGTACGCTCAAGGAAGGTCGTTCCACGAGTTAGCGCTTCGTTCACCTCCTCTCTTGTGAAATCCCGGGGATGCCCAAAGTGGAGTGGCCGGCTCGTCGAGTGGGACATCTTTCGGGGCAACTGTTAGACTCTTGGGTGTCGACGATGCAAATCAGCTCGCTGGCTTAGAGACTTATGTGGAAACAAGGTGAGAGCAACACGGCGCTCACCGTCCTCGCGTGTTGCTTAATAGGAGCATCCCACTCCCTAGAAAGAGCTAGGGCAAAATTTTGTAATCTCGTAGCCTTTGTTTTGTATAAGCTTTCGATCTTTGAACAAGAGTTGTATCTCCAATTTTGATGGAATAATATATCGCATCTTTTGATCTTGTAACGAGCTTTTTTTAAGAATTTGTGTTTTGCCAACGCCCGCAAGAGAGTTTTAACAGTTGTAGGAGCAATTTCGAATGGTGAGCTACTTTATACTTGCTCGTTCGCAAGTAGCTAAAGTGGCGTCGAACCAAGTGTTGGACTCCGAACTTGTCGTTAAGAGAGTTTCAACAGTTGTGGGAGCAAATTTGAATGGTGAGCCACTTTGTACTTGCTCATTCGCAAGCAACTAAAGCGGTGTCGAAGCAAGTGCTGGACTCCGAACTTGTCGTTAAGAAAGTTTCAACAGTTGTGGGAGTAATTTAGAATGGTGAGCTACTTTGTACTTGCTCATTCGCAGGTAGCTAAAGTGGCGTCGAACTAAGTGTTCGACTCCGAACTTGTCGTTAAGAGAGTTTCAATAGTTGTGGGAGCAATTTCGAATGGTGAGCTACTTTGTATTTGCTCCTTCGCAAGTAGCTAAAGCGTTGTCGAACCACGTGTTGGACTCCGAACTTGTCGTTAAGAGAGTTTCAACAGTTGTGGGAGAAATTTCAAATGGTGTGCTACTTTGTACTTGCTCGTTCGCAAGTAGCTAAAGCGGCGTCGAACCAAGTGTTGGACTCCAAACTTGTCGTTAATAGAGTTTCAATAGTTGTGGGAGCAATTTCGAATGGTGAGCTACTTTGTACTTGCTTATTCGCAAGTAGCTAAAGCGGCGTCGAACCACGTGTTGGACTCCAAACTTGTTGTTAAAAGAGTTTCAGCAGTTGTGGGAGCAATTTCGAATGGTGAGCTACTTTGTACTTGCTCATTCGAAAGTAGCTAAAGCGGCGTCGAACCAAGTGTTGGACTCCGAACTTGTTGTTTTAAGAGATATTTTTGTACGCTTCAAGGTAAGACAACTAGAACATTTAGACAAGAGAATTTCCAGGAAGTAAATTACTTTTATTTAAGATGACTAAGTGACTGCTTCTAAGTTGCAATCCATTATTACACTTCAAAAAAAATAAAATTTAACTGAATAAGAAACAACTTTAGAAATGCTTTAAGAACGCTCTAGGAGTTGAAGTTGCTTGGAGAGGTGTTCAAACACCCTCTTGGTACTTCAACAAGTGCTCTGCAGTCCATGTCCTTGGCACTCTCTTGCCCCCCGGATCTTAAAGTTGATAAGCGCAAGGTCCGACAACTTTGGAGACCTTATATGGTCCTTCCCAATTAAGTGCTAGCTTGCCTTTCTTGCCTGGAAAAGAAATTGATAGCTTCCTGAGCACCAAATCTCCTTCTTTGAGATTAGTAGCGCGGACTCTCTTGTTGTAGGATTGCTCAATCCTACATCGATAAATTTCTTGCCGGATGGAGGATCTCTCACGAATCTCATCGATGAGGTCCAAGTTGCTGTGAAGCTCGTTCGCATTTTGTTCTTCGTTGTAGGCGATCAAGCGAGGCGAAGCTAATCCAACTTGTAGTGGGATGACGGCTTCGGAGCCGTAAGTGAGGTTGAAAGGGGATTCTCCTGTTGGAGTCCTCTACGTAGTGCGATAGCTCCACTTCACATTAGGGAGCTCTTCGACCCATAATCCCTTGGTAAACTTGTCCAGTCTTTTTTTAGGCTGGAAAGAATTTGTTGATTGACGTTCTCTTCTTGCCCGTTGGATTGAGGGTGGAATATTGAGGAGAATCGTTGCTGGATACCAAAATCTGCGCAAAAATTGCGAAAGGCCGCCCTCGTTAATTGGGTCCCATTGTCTGTTACTAGGATTCGAGGTACACCGAACCTACAGACGCTGTTCTTCTAACAGAACCTCTGGACCTTGTTCTCAGTGATCGTTTCTAGGGGCTCGTCTTCGATCCACTTGGAAAAGTAGTCGATCGCAATGAAGAGGAACTTCAGCTGGCCCGATGCTGGAGGGAATGGCCCGAGCAAGTCCATCCCCTACATTACGAAAGGGGTTAGACTGGATAAAGAGGAGAGCTGGGCTTGTGATAGGCGGCAGATTTTTGAGAATTTTTGGCAAGGGCCGCATTGGCGAATGTGCTGTTCGGCATCGCTAAGGAGAGTGGGCCAGAAGTATCCGTAATTTAATATTTTGCAGGCGATGGATCTTTCTCCCAAATGAGCGCCACACATCCCTTCACGGACCTCCTTTACGGCGTATTGAGCATCCTCTAGGGAGAGGCATCTCAGGTAGGGTCTGCCATCTACCTGAGTGTAAGAGCATTTGTACATGACTCCTTCGATGAGCGTGTACCACTCATCTTAGTCCTGGCTCTTCTAGCCTCCTTAGGATCCGCACAGAGGATTCCATCTTTTAGGAATTCGAGCAAGGGCCTCATCCAATTTTCCCCAAGTGCTAGGGGCATTGTCTCCATTAGTTCGGGGCTTTCTTCGTCGATGCTAGGTCTCAGGAGGACCTCCATTAAGACGGTTTGTTCCAGACCCTGGACGGAGGAAGAGGCCAGCTTTGAGAGGGCATTTGCCTATGCATTCTCCTCTCGGGGGGCTCACTGGAGTTGAGCGTCTTCGAAAGATGCCAGCAGCCTTTTGACCTTGGCTAAGTATTTGGCCATGCGACCATCTCTTGCTTCGTACTTCCCTTATACCTGGTTCACTACCAGCTGCGAGTCACTGAATATCTTGACACGCTTGGCCCCAGCCTTGCAAGCCATACACAGGCCGACTATAAGGGCTTTATATTCAGCCTCGTTGTTCGACGCCCTAAAACTTATGTGGAGTGAGTACTGAGGAATGAAGTCATCGGAGCCAGTCAGGATGACCCCAGCCCCACTCCCATCGGCACACGAGGACCCATCAACATATACGGTTCAGAACGGGGGTTCCTCTGTGGCATCGGGGATTGTGCTCTCTACTATGAATTCGGCTAGGGCTTGTCCCTTGATAGAGGTTCGAGGCTGATAGTTGATATCATGCTGGATCAGCTCTATGGACCACTTCATTAGGCGCCTCGAAGTCTCGAGCTTGCAGAGAACTTGCTTTAGTGGCTGGTCGGTAAGAACGACCACCGAGTGGGACTGAAAGTAGGGGCGGAGTTTCCGGGCTACCATGACTAACGCATAGGCCATCTTTTCTACCTTTGGGTAGCGGAGTCCGGCATCCTTGAGGACCTTACTCACATAGTAGATGGGCATTTGCATCTTATCTTCCTCTCTCATCAGGACGGCTCTGAGAGTCTGCTTCGAAGTGGCGAGGTATACATAGAGGACTTCCCCGAGCTTTGGCTTGCTCAGAAGTGGGGGGTTGACTAGGTATGCCTTGAGTAGATCGAAAGACTCCTGCTGATGTTGCTCCCACTCAAAGCCTTTCGCCCCTCTAAGGGCCTTGAAGAACGGGAGACATTTTTCTTCTGACTTGGAGAGAAAACGCCCTATGGCCGCGAGGCATCCCGTGAGTCTCTGCATGTCTTTAATACTGGAGGGGGGAGCCATGTTCTTGGCCGGAGGCTCGGGAGCGGGAATGGGTCCTTCGGACACACTTTGTTTAGATCTGTAAAATCAATGCAGATTCTCCAGCCCTTGTTGGCTTTTTTGACCATCACTACGTTGGACAGCCATTCGGAATGATTGACCTCTTGGATGAACAGAGCATTCAAGAGTTTCTCAACCTCTTCCTTGATAACATGCTGGCGCTCGGAAGCGAATTTGCGTCGCTTCTGCTTAATAGGTCTGGCCCCCGGAGCAACACTAAGGTAATGCATGAGGAGCTCTTCAGAGATTCCAAGCATGTCGGTCGCGGTCCAAGCGAATAGATCGCTATTTCCCCTTATGCATTGGATGAAGTCTTCTTTGACGGTGGGGGGAAGGACCTTACTGATTTGGAATATCCTGTTCGAATCTCCTTCTGAGAAGGCTACTTCTTCGAGCTCGTCGACCGGCTCCGAGATGGCTTAGCTACTCCCTTGTGGGAGTTCGAGGGCTTCAAAGGAGAGGACCGGCCCTCCTACCAAAGTCATGTAGCATTTACGAGCCATCTCCTGGCTCCCTATAACTTCTCCCACCCCTTTCATCTTCATATGGTAGGCTAAGGGTATGGCCTGAAGAGCAGCTAGATCGGGTCTGCCCAGGATGACGTTGTAAGCTGCCTTCACATCTACCACCATGAAATCCATTGGCTCGGTCTGGGTGAGTGGGGTTTTTCCAGCGGTTACATCGAGAGTTATGACTCCCTCGATCGTCACCGGTGGGCTTGAGTCGATCACTGGATAACTTAAGACACAGGAAGGCTTCTAGAAAAAGTATGTTGACCGAACTGCTGTTGTTGACCAGGACTCGTCGTACATCAAAGTTAGCCATATGGAGGTTGATAACAAGAGCGCCACAATGGGGCGTTCGGATGCCCACCAAATCTTTGTCTGAGAAAGTCACAGGGACACCAAGGCCATTGGGGGGGATGGTTCTGCACGGAATTTACCTCTCGGACGAGGGCTTTTCAGGAGGAGTTCGAATCTCCACCCATTGGGCCTCCGTGTATGAGATGTAAGATAGCTTCAGCTTTGAAGTCTGGGGTCTTGGCGTGCCGATCAGTTCTCTTATTAGCCCCCCTGGGGGGCAGAGGAGGATCTGCCCTATCCTTCCTTACGAACCTAGAAAGTTGTCCCCTCTGAATGAGGGCTTTGATCTCATCTTTGAGGACCCGACAATCATCACTGTCGTGGCCGTGATCCCTATGGAAGCGGCACCACTTGCCTCTGTTTCTCTTCTTGCTCGGTGTATTCATCTTCGGAGGTGGTGAGAGGAGACCTTCTTTCCCGACTTCCATCAGGATGACTGAGACACTGGCGTTAAGAGGATTGAATTTCTCAAAATGGGGAGGGGGCGACGCTGGCCACCACTGTCTTTCTGGAGCTTCTTAGCTCCATCATCTTTTGTGCCCTTCTGTTTGTGCCCGGACGTAGGCTCCTTCTACTCATGTGGGTGGAGGGCTTCTTCTGCCTTAATGTATTTCTCGCTTCTCAGTAGGAGTTCCGAGAAGTCCCGAGGCGGCCTCTTATCCCTGAGGTCGGCGTTAGTGACATTGGATTGGAAGGCAGCCGAGGCTATCGACTGGTCTAGAGAGGCGATGGACTGAGCCTCGGCGGTGAAACTCTTAACATAGTCCCTTAGCCGCTCACCCTTCCTTTGATTGAGTAACAACAAAGAAGTGCTCTTCCTTGCAGCGTGACGGCTACTCACAAAATGAGTAAGGAAGAGCCCTTCAAACTGATCGAATGAGAAGATGGAGGCCGGGGCGAGTCGTGAGTACCATTCTTTTGTGGGCCCTTTCAGCGTGGCCGAGAAGGTTTTGCAAAGGAGCGCGTCCGAAGCCTGGTGGATCGATCGACGCCTCAGATCGCGCCACGTTGCCTTTTCATCAGATCCCCTCATCATGGCCGCCCATTCTCATCAACGCGCGAGCTCAATCGTGATTAAATCAAAGTAATTTGTTTTATTTAATTTCATTATTTAATTATTAAATTAAATTAATTATTTAAAAATTACAATAAAAATATACATATATTTAAGAATTTGAAAATGTTAATTAAAATTTCTAAAAATATTTATTAATTCGGAAAAATAATTTTATAATTCTGAAAAAATAATCATTAATTTATAATAATTAATTAAAATTTTCAAAAAAATAAATATTAAAATTTGGAAATTGAATTAAAAAATTCAAAAAAATGATTTAAAATTGGAAAAAATTAGAAAAATCTGGAAAAGTCGCAAAAAATCCTGAAAATTCTAAAAATAATTCCAAGTATTTTACAAACTCTGGAAAGCGTCATTACACTCAAAGCGAGCTCTAAAACGTCCCTGAGAACGCCGATAAATTTTATGAGCCATTAAAAATGGGCAAACTACTTCTCAAAGGCTGTGAAACTCAGTCTACGAGAGTGGGAGGCTTGTGATATGGCTGTGATATGGCTAAAAATGGGGTTTAATCGGAACCGTCCAAATCAGGCACGAATCTTGATGCCCAAGGGTAAAACGGTAATTTCACCTACCAATGTGTCTGAAGCGGGTACTGGTTCTCCTTCTCGAAAACCCGCTAACCCGCAGACGGATCCACCTCAATCGGGTGCGGGTTTCAACCAGCAGAAAGCCCGATCCAGAGGGATAGAATTAGGGTTACTGATTAAATCCTAATCAACGGCCCTGATTCATGCCTATCCTTCCACTGGGGATTAGGGATTACATTCCTAATCTGATTACAAGGAGTATATTCCTTATCAGATCACGGGGATTACATTCCTAATCTGGTCCCTAAGACGCCTATAAATACCCCCCATCCATCTCCATTAAGAGGTAATCAATCTTTTTCTAGTTTTCATGCTCTTTCTTAATCATCCCTGATTACTGACTTGAGTGTCGGAGGGTGCGTCGCCGGGAACAACCCCGGTGTCTCGCACTTTTTGCAGGTGTACGGCAGGAGTCAGTGTCAAACTCCGACGGAACAGGTAAACAGGTTTCTTATTCAAAGTTTCCCAAGAATCCACAAATTCTATCTGTTTGTTCCCTACACCAAATTTAGCGGCAACAGATTGGCGCCATCTGTGGGAAACTAACGAATAGCAACCTCCCCTCTTCCCGTTGGTCAGATCTTCTCCAGCCATGCCTCCTAGTAAAGTCAGATCCAGAGGGTCCAACCGAGGACCCAACCTCGATCAGCAGCAAGAAGTTCCCCCTCAACCCGCTCAACAGCAGGGGCAACTTCTTCCTCAGGCGGAGGACCCACTCCAATAGGGCCCGCCTGCTCCTCAGAACCAACAGCCTCCCAAGGGTCCCAATCCGCAGAAACAGCCTCTCCATTCGGACCACGTCTCCATCCATAACGCCTCTTCGGACTCTATGGCCTCTCACCATCCCCGAGCTTCTGATCACCACCACACCGTCCTCAATAAGCAGAAGGATGAGGATCGTCGCCGCCATCAGGATGAAAAGCGGGCCCGAGAGGGAACCTCCCGCCAACACCGTCCGGATGAGCGGTCTCCTCACCGCCGAGAATACAGAAGGTCCCCTACCCGAAGGGGGCGGAGAGAGTCCCCCGAGCATTACAGAAGAAGGCCACACTCCCCTGCAGGTCGGCAACAGCCTAGGAATGATGAGGCACCCATCACCCGTGCCGAGTTCCAGCAGTTCCAAGCGACCATCCTACAAGCTCTCAATCTCCGTCCTAACACCAATGCTCCGAAGATCCCCTCTCCTCCTCCGGTCCGAAGTCCTCGCCGACGGTTCCCATCTCCTCCTCCGGCTCCCAGCAACTCCCGGCATGTGCAAAGTCCTCACCGCTCTAGGAGCTACCGTCGTCGTAGCCCCCGCTCTCCCTCGTACGAAGACGAGTCTAGAGGCTCGGCTGATTACCGTCGAAGGGATGACGCTGTATACCACCATCTCCACGAGATGGAGAGGCTCTTTGGTCAGTTAGACCTAGAAGAAGAGCTTAGAGAAGGACTCTTCGTCCTAGTCGACCTCCTTTTTCCCGAACCATAATGGATGCACCTGTGCCAATTGGCTTCAAACCCCCTCAATTTGAGACCTATTCCGGGGAGACCGACCCCGTTGATCACATTGAAAGCTTCAAGACCCTAATGCTCATCCATCAAGCTTCCGATGCTCTGCTCTGTAAAACCTTCCCCACAACTCTCAAGGGTCCGGCTCGAGAATGGTACTCTCGCCCCGCCCCATCCTCAATATTCTCCTTCGAGCAATTCGAGACCCTCTTCGTCACCCATTTTGTAAGTAGCCGTAGAACTGAGAAGACCAGCATCTCGCTACTATACCTCCACCAGAAGAAGGGTGAGAAGTTGAGAGACTATGTGAAGAGGTTCACAGCTGAAGCCAGGTCCATAGCATCCCTCGACCAGTCGGTCGCTGCAGCAGCATTTCAATCCAATGTCCTCAATTCCAACCTCTGCTCCTCCCTCGCCAAGAAGCCCCCACAGAACTTCTCTGACCTCCTCCTCCGAAGTGAGAAGTATATTCGGGCCGAAGAAGCCGAGCACCGCCCCAACTTGGAGGGGTCTTCCTCTGGGATCAAGAGAAAGGGAACAGAAGAGGAAGGAACCAAGAAGCTCCAGAAGGATAATGCCGGCCAGCGCCGACCTCCCCCCAGATTTGAAAAATTCACTCCCCTTAACGCCAATATCTCCACAATTCTCATAGAAGTAGAGAAGGAGGGGGTGATACCTCCTGCACCAAAAATGAACACCCCTGGCAAGAAGAGGGATAAAGAGAAGTGGTGTCGTTATCATCGGGACCACGGCCACGACACCAACGATTGTCGGGCCTTGAAGAATGAGATAGAAGCCCTCATCCAGAGGGGGCAGCTGACCAGATTTGTAAGAAAGGACCGAGCCGACCTTCCTCTCCCGCCTCGGGGGGCTAATAAGCGTCCAGAACGCGATGAAACGCCCGACTTCGAAGAGGAGCGTGTCCTACACCTCATTCATGGGGGCCCAATGGGGGGCTCCTCGAACTCCTCTCGAAAGGCATTTATAAGAGATGTCAATTCGGTTCGCACCACCCTTCCTCCCAAAGGCCTCGGAGTGCCCGTCACATTCTCAGACGAAGATCTTGAAGGTGTCCACACCCCTCATTGTGATGCACTCGTCATCAGCCTCCACATGGCGAACTTCAAAGTGGAGAGGATCTTAGTGGACAATGGCAGCTCCGTTAACATCCTCTTCCTCGCCGCTTTTAAAGGCCTAAAGCTCTCCCGAGACAGACTCAAGCCCGCCGGCTACACTCTCCATGGGTTCACGGGAGTGCCAGTGACTATTGAAGGGGTGATCACCCTCGACGTAACCGCTGGCAAAACTCCTACTACCCGAACGGAGTCGATGGACTTCATGGTCGTAGATGTCCCCGCAGCCTACAATTTCATTCTGGGTCGGCCCGGCCTAGCTGCCCTTGAAGCCGTCCCTTCCGCTTATCACCTCAAAATGAAGTTTCCCACTCGGGCCAGAGTAGGGGAAGTAAAAGGCAATCAGGAAACGGCCCGCAAGTGCTACATGACCTCTACCCTCAGTCCCGTCCTCTCCTTAGAAACTCTGGAAATCCCCCGATATGCTACCCGACCGACGTCCGAGCCGGTGGATGAGTTGGAGTAAGTGCTCTTCTCTGAGCAGGTTCCAACTCGCAAGTTCTTTGTTAGCAAGACCCTCCCGTCCGCCTTATGCTCGGACATAGTACAGTGCATCTGAAGGAACCGAGACCTCTTCGCTTGGTCAGCTGCAGACATGCCCGGAATTTCCGAAGAGCTCTTAGTCCACCGCCTCAGCGTTGTTCCTGGGGTCCAAACCGGTTCAACAGAAGAGGCGCAAGTTCGCCCCCGAGCGCCAGCTAGCCATAAAAGAGGAGGTGGACAAGCTCTTGAAGGCCCGGTTCATACAAGAGGTGAACTATCCCGAGTGGTTGTCGAATGTAGTAATGGTAAAGAAGTCCAATGGGACTTGGAAGATTTGTATTGATTTTACCGATCTCAACAAGGCTTGCCCCAAGGATCCCTTTCCTCTTCCAAGTATTGACATTCTGATTGATACCACCTCGGGACATGAGCTCCTCAGCTTCATGGACGCCTTCTCAGGCTACAACCAGATCCGGATGTTCCCTCCGGATATCCCGAAGACCTCATTCGTGACCGACCAGGGCCTCTATTGCTACAGGGTCATGCCCTTCAGTTTGAAGAATGCAGGCGCAACATATCAATGCCTTGTCAACAAGGTTTTCCAAGCTCAAATCGGCCGAAACATGGAGGTGTATGTTGACGACATGCTTGTAAAAAGCATCCGAGGTGCCGATCATGTGACCGACCTCCAAGAAGCGTTTGACGTTCTGAGAAAGCACAACATGAGACTCAATCCGAACAAGTGTGCGTTCGGTGTCTCGTCAGGAAAGTTCCTCGGCTTCATGGTTAGCCAACGAGGAATTGAAGCAAACCCTGAGAAAATCAAGGCCATATTAGACATGGCCTCTCCCAAAAATGTTAAGGAAGTTCAGAGGTTAACAGGCCGCTTGGCCGCCATAGGGCATTTTCTCTCGAAGTCCGGGGAGAAATGCCTCCCCTTCTTCAAGGCCCTCAGGGGGGCTAAAGGTTTTGAATGGGGACAACAGCAACAGGAGTCCTTCGACCAGCTCAAGGCTTACCTCGTCAATCCTCCTCTCCTCAGCAAACCAATTCCTGGAGAACCCCTCTACCTCTAGCTGGCAGCCTCCGAACAGACTCTCAGTGCCGTTTTAGTAAGGGAAGAAGACCGGGCTCAAAAGCCCATTTACTATGTGAGCAAAGTACTTCGGGATACCGAACTCCGCTACCCGAAGATAGAAAAGATGGCTTATGCCCTGGTGATGGCCGCGAGAAAGCTTCGCCCGTACTTTCAGTCCCATTTGGTGGTCGTTCTCACCGACCAACCGCTGAAGCAGGTCCTCCACAAGCCAGAGACCTCGGGTCGCCTTATGAAGTGGTCTATCGAGCTGAGCCAGCACGATATAACTTATCAGCCTCGGATGCGATCAAGGCTCAGGCCTTAGCAGAATTCATAGTTGAAAGTACCATCCCCGAGTCCAGCCAAACAGTGAAGGGACCACCTGTCTGGTCGGTTTATGTGGACGGATCCTCCTGCAATGAGGGAAGCGGGGCAGGGGTCATTCTGGCAGGCCCAGATGATTTCATCCTCCAATACTCCCTCCGTATCAACTTCAAGGCCTCTAACAACGAAGCAGAATATGAGGCACTCATAGCCGGCCTTGGAATGGCTCACAACGCAGGGGCGCAATGCCTCAGGATCTTTAGCGACTCTCAGCTAGTCGTGAATCAAGTCCTCGGTGAATATGAAGCACATGATGATAGGATGGTTAAATACTTAGCCAAGGTCAGGAGCCTCATGGCACTATTTGAAGAAGCCCTCATCCAATGCATACCCCGGGAAGAAAATGCTCAAGCTGACGCCCTCTCCAAACTGGCCTCTTCCTCCCTTCAAGGTCTCGAGCAGACCGTCTTGATAGAGGTCCTTCTGAAGCCGAGTATAGAGGACGAAACTCCCGACTCTATGGAGTCGCTGCCTGTCCTGCTCGAAGACAACTGGATGAAACCCCTCGTCGAATTCTTAAGGGATGGACTCCTCCCCGAGGATCCCAAGGAAGCTCGAAGAGTGAGAACCCGAGCTGAGCGTTACACACTAATCGGAGGTATCCTATATAAACGCTCCTTCACACAGGTAGACGGCCAGCCTTACCTGAGATGCCTCTCCCCCGAGCAGGCCGACTATGCCCTACAAGAACTTCACGAGGGCATCGGCGGGGAACATTCGGGATCCAGATCCTTAGCCCGCAAAGTGTTGAATTACGGATATTTCTGGCCCACTCTCTTACGAGACGCCGAACGACACGTTCGGCAATGTAGCTCCTGTCAGAAGTACTCCGACATCCGACGCCTCCCACAAGCTCCACTAACTTTCATATCAAGTCCAGTCCCCTTTGCAATGCGGGGGATGGATTTACTAGGGCCATTTCCACCAGCTCCCGGACAGTTCAAATTCTTAGTCGTGGCGATCGACTACTTTTCAAAATGGATAGAGGCCGAGCCCTTGGCCACGATCGCCGAGAACAAGGTTGTTCAGTTCTTTTGGAAGAGTGTGATCTACCGGTTCGGCGTCCCTCGGGTCTTGATAACAGACAACGGAACTCAGTTCACCGGGGCTGCCTTCCGAGCTCTATGCGAAGACCTTGCCATCCAACACAGGTTCTCCTCCGTTTCTCATCCCCAGTCGAATGGCCAAGCTGAAAATGCTAACCGATAGATCCTCTCTGGCATTAAGAAGAGGTTGGATAAATGTTTCAAAGGCTTGTGGGTCGATCAACTTCCCAACGTGCTGTGGAATTACCGCACCACAAAACGGACCCCCACAAGAGAGAGCTCATTCAATCTCACCTATGGGTCCGAGGCCATCATCCCCTTAGAAGTCGGAATACTCTCTCCTCGTCTAATAGCTTATGAAGAAGAGCAAAATGCCAGAGAGCTCCGAGCAAATCTAGACCTAATAGATGAGATCCGAGAAAGAGCTGCCATTCGTCAACAAAGCTACCGAAGAAGAATCGAGTTGGCATACAACAAGAGAGTCCGCCCTACGGAACTCAAAGAAGGGGACCTGGTCCTCAGAAAGTTGGCCATCTCCTTTCCTGGTCAAAAGAGTAAACTCGCTCCAAATTGGGAGGGACCTTATAAGATCGTCAAAGAAGTTCGGCCCGGCACATGCAGAATAGAAGACCTCGAAGGCAGGGAGATCCCTAGGACATGGAATGCCGACCATCTCTTAAAATACCAAGAGAGAGCACCAACGCCTCTCTAAGTATTTCGAGACATCAAACCGTTCCTCTCCTATTACTTCTAATGATTTTCTTTTATTCTTTCCCTTGTAATAACGGCTAGTAACTTTAGAAGCAGCCAACTATTAATCATTAATAAAGAATGCTTTTCATACTTTACTATTGTTTACATCTCTCTGCTTTCACTCTTCAATCTAACGATGGTTCGGAGTCCAACACGCGGCTCGAGTCTACTTCGCAAGTTCGCTTCTAAGCGAGCTAGAAGTAGTTCGCCATTTGGAATTGCTCCCACAACCATTGAACTAATCTAACGATGGTTCGGAGTCCAACACTTGGCTCGATTCTACTTCGCAAGTTCGCTTCTAAGCAAGCTAGAAGTAGTTCGCTATTCGGAATTGCTCCCACAACCGTTGAACTAATCTAATGATGGTTCGGAGTCCAACACTTGGCTCGATTCTACTTCGCAAGTTCGCTTCTAAGCGAGCTGGAAGTAGTTTGCCACTCGGAATTGCTCCCACAACCGTTGAACTAATCTAACGATGGTTCGGAGTCCAACACTTGGCTCGAGTCTACTTCGCAAGTTCGCTTCTAAGCGAGCTAGAAGTAGTTCGCCATTCGGAATTGCTCCCACAACCGTTGAACTAATCTAACGATGGTTCGGAGTCCACACTTGGCTCGATTCTACTTCGCAAGTTCGCTTCTAAGCGAGCTAGAAGTAGTGTGCCATTCGGAATTGCTCCCACAACCGTTGAACTAATCTAACGATGGTTCGGAGTCCAACACTTGGCTCGATTCTACTTCGCAAGTTCGCTTCTAAGCAAGCTAGAAGTAGTTTGCCACTCGGAATTGCTCCCACAACCGTTGAACTAATCTAACGATGGTTCGGAGTCCAACACTTGGCTCGAGTCTACTTCGCAAGTTCGCTTCTAAGCGAGCTAGAAGTAGTTCGCCATTCGGAATTGCTCCCACAACCGTTGAACTAATCTAACGATGGTTCGGAGTCCACACTTGGCTCGATTCTACTTCGCAAGTTCGCTTCTAAGCGAGCTAGAAGTAGTGTGCCATTCGGAATTGCTCCCACAACCGTTGAACTAATCTAACGATAGTTCGGAGTCCAACACTTGGCTCGATTCTACTTCGCAAGTTCGCTTCTAAGCGAGCTAGAAGTAGTTCGCCATTCGGAATTGCTCCCACAACCGATGAACTAATCTAACGATGGTTCGGAGTCCAACACGCGGCTCGAGTCTACTTCGCAAGTTCGCTTCTAAGCGAGCTAGAAGTAGTTCGCCATTCGGAATTGCTCCCACAACCGTTGAACTAATCTAACGATGGTTCGGAGTCCAACACTTGGCTCGATTCTACTTCGCAAGTTCGCTTCTAAGCGAGGTAGAAGTAGTTCCCCTTTCGGAATTGCTCCCACAACCGTTGAACTAATCTAACGATGGTTCGGAGTCCAACACTTGGCTCGATTCTACTTCGCAAGTTCGCTTCTAAGCGAGCTAGAAGTAGTTTGCCATTCGAAATTGCTCCCACAACCGTTGAACTAATCTAATGATGGTTCGGAGTCCAACACTTGGCTCGATTCTACTTCGCAAGTTCGCTTCTAAGCGAGTTAGAAGTAGTTCGCTATTCGGAATTGCTCCCACAACCATTGAACTAATCTAACGATGGTTCGGAGTCCAACACTTGGCTCGATTCTACTTCGCAAGTTCGCTTTTAAGCGAGCTAGAAGTAGTTCGCCATTCAGAATTGCTCCCACAACCGTTGAACTAATCTAACGATGGTTCGGAGTCCAACACTTGGCTCGATTCTACTTCGCAAGTTCGCTTCTAAGCGAGCTAGAAGTAGTTCGCTATTCGGAATTGCTCCCACAACCGTTGAACTAATCTAACGATGGTTCGGAGTCCAACACTTGGCTCGATTCTACTTCGCAAGTTCGCTTCTAAGCGAGCTAGAAGTAGTTTGCCATTCGGAATTGCTCCCACAACCGTTGAACTACTCTAACGATGGTTTGATCGCGAACACTTGGCTCGATCCCACTCTGCGAGTTTACTATCAGACAAACTCGACACGACTCGCGAAGCTCGCGAGAAGCATGAGCTCGGCACCACTGGCCGAACACTTATGTCGCCGACCCCCACACGAGCAAAAGACCAGCTCAAGGACCTCGGCACGATGAACACAGTCACAAACAAAGCGACTACACAGAGCTACAAAGAACATGCAAGGTCGAGAAATATTATTAATAATTGGGATGCAGTACAAAGCGACTCTTCCATGCAACAAGATTACAAGGCTTTGAAGAGAAAAAATTACAATGTCGAATCACTACACTTAGACTAAATACAAAGGCCTAAAAAATGGTCATCAATGCCTCCGTGGCGTAGGGATGCTCCTCTTCAAGGACACTCGAGGTCGGCGACATTTACCTTCGGAGCTCGACCCCAAACCAGCGAATTGGGACGTGCCCTCGGCACTGCTCCTAGCAGCCGCACCGGCAGATGCCCCGCTCGACAAAATGGCCACCGAGCTTTGCGCATCCCCCGGGCTAGGGTGGCCGAGAGGCAGACGGTTCGCCATCTCGTAAAACGTGATGCCCCGATCACTCTCCGCGCGAGTACACGAAGTGCTCCTCACATTGATCGGCCCCGAACGTGGTTTGAGACGAGCCACCTCCGCCCCCAGCTCTGATATCCGGTCTTGCAACGAGTCATCTTTGACATTGACCTTGAAGCGAGGAGGTATCGCGGAGCTCGGGACGCCGGAGCGACTCGCGATAAGATGGCGAAGGTGGGTGACTTCGATGCTCTTGTCTACCGTGGCTCTCTTCAGGGCGTCAACCTCGGCCGTCAGTTCGTCCTGTTCGGTCGTCAGTTTGGCCACCTCGGCCGTCAGTCCCTTTCCCTCCGTCCGAAGCTCCGGCTCTACAGTTTGCAGGTGGCGGATCTCAGAAAGCAGATCGTCCCTCTCCGCTGTTATTTTGGATAAGGTGTGGCGAATGCACTTGATCCGAAGCACGTAGCTAAAGGCGGTCGACGAACCTTCGTCCTCTCCTAAGGGGTTCATCTCGGCAATCCTGCTCTCCAGACGCCGGATCTCGATGTCTCGCCGACCGAGGATGAGCTGAAGATGGTTCTGCTCGCTTTCGGCTCGGCGCAATCCTAGCTCGACTTCGTAAAGCCGCTCTCGGCACCTTGCCAAGCACAGCCTCGTCGCCCCTAAGCCGGCCTTGGCCCGAGCGTTGTCATCCGAGCGAGTGGGCTCGACGTCCTGAGTTACCACCACAAGCTGAAAAGAAGTCAAGACAAACAACAAATTTTAAAACGGACTACCGAGGTCCTACACTTCAAAAATTTTCAAACAAATTTTCAGGAATTGTTGGGAAATGATAGAGACACAGAGTCGAACCCAAAAAGTTTTTCATTCATAACAAAAAAGTGGTGGCCAGTCTGCGATTAGGCGTTACAAAAAAGAAAGTGTTGCCGCTAAATTTGGTGTGGGGGCAAACAGATAGTATTTGTGGATTCTTAGGGAAACTGAATAGTAAACCTATATACCTATTCCGTCGGGGTATGATCGTCGCTCCCGCCGTGCACCTGCAAAAAGTGCGAGATACCGAGGTTGTTCTCGGCGATGCACCCTCCGACGCTCAAGTCAGTAATCTAGGAAGACTATGAAAGAGCGCAAAAACTGGAGAAAGATTGATTACCTCTTAATGGAGATGGATGGGGGGTATTTATAGGCGTCTTAGGGAACAGATTAGGCATGTAATTCCTATGTGTAGATAAGGAATGTAATCTCTAATCCCCAGTGAAAGGATAGATATGAATCAGGGCCGTTGATTAATATTAATCAGAAGCCCTAATTCTATCCTGCTGGACCGGGTTTGTTGCGGGTTGAAACCCGCACCCAGTTGAGGTGGATCCGTTCGCGGGTTAGTGGCTCTTTAGAGGGGGAGACCCAGTACCCGCTTTAGACCCGTTTGTAGATGAGATTACCGTTTTACCCCTGGGCTTCAAGATTCGTGTCCAATTTGGACGGTCTCGATTAAACCCCCATTTTTAGCCACATCACGAGCCCCCCACTTCTAAAGGCTGAGGACGATCAGTCTTTGAGGAGTAGTTTGACTGTTTTAGTGGCTAGTGGAGTTGTATCGGAGTCCGAATGGGGGATTTTGAATCTTGAAGTGGGTAGTAAGGTAACTTCTTCTTTTTTGAAGCCATATGATGTTCTGAAGCCGTATCGAGTTTTTATTTATTTTTTCGGGCTATTGATTTAATTTTGCGATGTGTTAACTAATCATTCGGGGAGCTTAACAGTACATTCTAGGCAATAATTGTTCGTTCAGGGGCTCAAAAATATTCCCCCAAATTTTTAATTATTTTCTAGAATTTTTAGCTAATTTCCCCAAATTTTTAGCAATTTTTCGCAATTTTTAAATAAATAAAATGATTTAAATAAATGAAAATCGATTTTTAAATACCAATTTATGACGTGGTGTAATCTGGACCCTCGATCAGCACGGAGCGCGAATTTCTGAGTGATCCGACGGTCCCCGTTCCTCGGCAAGCTTTTTTGCCGTATACGAGGGTCGGCTCCTCGGCTCCTCGGCTCGGAGGATCAGCGCCTCGGCTCGGTGGACTGGCTCCTCGGCTCGGTGGATTGGCTCCTCGGCTCGAATCCTCCGAGGTACGTGGCATAATCTGGGCCGTTCATCTCAGCGTGGATCACCATAAAACGCTATCTTGTCGTTTAGTGGACGTGGTAGGATCTGGGCCGTCCATCATAACGAGCGCGCTTTTTTACAAGATCCAATGGCTGATATGGGTCGGCGTGTTTTTTTGCCATATACGAGGGTCGGTTCCTCGTCATCTCGGCTCGGCCTTATACTTTGTGAGGTACGAGGGTCGGTTCCTCGTCTCCTCGATTCGGAGGATTGTCCCCTCGGCTCGGAGGATTGGTTCCTCAGCTCGGACCCTCCGAGGTACGTGGCATCATCTGGGCCGTTCATCTCAGCGTGGATCTTCATAAAATGCTATCTTGTCATTTAGTGGACGTGGCAGGATCTGGGCCGTCCATTATGACGAGCGCGCTTTTTTACAAGATCCAACGGCTGATATGGGTCGGCTTGTTTTTTTGCCATATACGAGGGTCGGTTCCTCGTCATCTCGGCACGGAGTCTAAGTGGCGTTGGCCGAGGTGCTGAGTTGGATACTTTGAAGGTTGCGTCTCTTATTGGTTCCACTTTTCCGAGCCCAGTAGCTCGGCTGCTCGACTAAGCTGTTCGGTAGCTCGGTGGAGCAGGCCGATGGCAGGCAGTTCGTAAGGTACACATGGCCGGATCTGGTCCGTCCATCATGGTGCAAATCACGAGGATGGGGTTCAGATCACGAGAAAACGTTATCTTGTCATTTTGTAGGCGTGGCGCAATCTGAACCGCCCATCGAATTCTGACGCGAATTTTGGAGAGATCCGATGGTGATTTTGCCTCGGAAGGATTTTTCCCCATATACGAGGGTCGGTTCCTCGTCATCTCGGCTCGGAGTCTAAGTGGCGTTGGCCGAGGTATGGAGTTTATTGTTTTGAAGGGACTCAGTAGCTCGGTTGCTTAGCCAGGCTGTTCGATAGCTCGGCTTGGCAAATCGGTGGCCGAGTCGTGGACTTGAGTGATTTGAGGAGTTTTTGCTTTTCGAAACGTCGCAACTTTTCCGCTTGGCGCTTTGGCTTCTTAGTGGGCCTTTGAGATTCCCAAGGAGGCCCAACATCACTTGGGATTATAAGTTTTCACTCTCCCACCCCCAAGCTCATTTCTCACTTTTCACTCCAAGATTTCACTTTTGCTCTCTGAGCTCTCTGCTAGCGGCGACTCTTGCTTCAAGGTGGTGACGTTAGCTGTCACGTGGGCCAGGCGATTTCCGGCGAGCACATTCCGACCGTGAACGTCACTTCAAAGGTCAGTCTACTAGCCTTAGCTTTTTTTCTAGAGATGTCAAGAGTGAACTCGGGGAGTGGGGCCTCGTCCTCGGGCGATGATGGTGCCGAGGAGAGGAGAAGGGCGGAGATGCGAAGGAAGGGAAAACAAGCCGCCGAGCCGTCTGCGGCCGAGGCGAGGAAGGAGGAGAAGAAGAAGAGGAGGGTGGCAGCCCAATCTGTCGTGGTCAAGGAGATTGTAGAGCACCCGAAGCAAGCTTCCGAGATGGGACGATATCCCTATGTTCTGTCCGGGCATTCGAGGGTCAGGCAGTACGAGGGCGACCTCTTGGAGAAGGCGATCTATGGAAAGTCGAAAGTCCTCAAAGAACCCAACCCGGCTCTTCCTACTGAGGCCGACGAGATTACTTTGGTACTATCCGAGAGGGATCTCCTTCGAATCAGAAAGGGATTCGCCATCCCTCCGGAGTACAAGCTGATGATCCCTGGCCCCGGGATGCAAGCGAATTCCAAGCTGGCATCGTCGGACATGTGCATGTTTGACTTCGACTCCTTGAATGCCGGACTGCGTTTTTCGTTGCATCCTTTCATTCTCCAGATCCTCGGCTGGTTCTGCCTCGCGCTGACCCAATTTATGCCGAACACATGGCGTCACGTGAATGCTTTCCTGCTTCAGTGCCGCAAAGCTGAAGTTGAGCCGGACCTAACGGTCTTTCGAGGCCTGTATCGGATAAACCGGATGCACAAGACAGAGCATCGGTACTACTTGGGGCCAAGGAAGGGTGTTAGGATCATAGAAAACCCGGACTCAATTAAGGACTGGAAAGAGAAGTATTTTATATTAAGAGGGGAGCCAATACTGCAAATTCCGACCCGGTGGAAACCGGAGGTGCCGAAATTTACCAGAGCCGACCCTGTACTGTCTGCGGCCGAGGAGGAAGTGGCGAGGAAGATCATGGCCCTCCCCTTGCTGAGTTGGAGGGAGTTGACGGAGGAGGTGCTGTTCGGGTCCGGCCTTAGCCCCATCGACCCGAGTATGCTCCTGACATCTCATTTATTTTTGTTTTTCTTCCAAGTGTTTAGCTCGTCTTGCTAACAGTTTTTTTTTGTGTGGAGCAGAAGCGATGAAGATCGATTTCAACACAATGATGGTCGATAGGTCCAAGTTGGCCGGGGGCAGGAAGAGGAAGAGGGCGACCGTGGCTGCCTCGTCGACTCCGCAGCCCAAGGTAGCCTCGACTACTACCCTGCCTCCTCCGACTACTGAGGCGCCTTCGGAGGTGGTCGTTGCCGAGGAGCCCTCGGTCCCCGTGGCCCCGGCCCTGATTGAGGGGGCCTTTGATGTCAACGCGGCTTTGTCGCTCGAGGCTTCGAGGTTGACGGAGGCGGCCGAGGAGTTCCTGACCGAGCAGCACAAGCAGCTGTTCGTACCGAACTGGCGGGTGAAGAATCACGACAAATTCCTCGGCAACTCGCATATGTCAGTGCAGGTCGTCAAGCACCTGGCGACCCTGAAGGACAGAGCCGCACTGAAGGCGGGGAAGGTCGGCGATGACACCTACGAAGTGGCTCGGTCGCTCGTGTCGGTAAGTGTCTTCTTGCGAATTTCTTCAAGTTTACTGCTCGGCTTGTATATTGCGCTTACCGTTGTCTTCGCAGGCCACTTGCCACTTCGGCCACCTCCTCGAGACGTTCGCCGTGCAGGAGAAGGAGCTGAAGGCCGCCAGCGACAAGGACAGGGCGGAGAAGGTCAAGGCGGTTCGGCAACTCGAGGCCGAGCAGAGGCGGGTCGAGGCCCTGGAAGTCCGGGTCGCCGATCTTGTGGCCGACTTGGAGAGAGCCAAGGGGCGACTTGATGCAGAGTCTGCCAAGGCTACGAAGGCTGCCGAGGAGCTGGCCGCGTCGGCAAAGTCTTTGGCCGACCTGAAGGCAGAGAAGGAGGCGCTGACCGTAAAGATTAGGGCCGAGGTAGAGGCCGAGGCCGAGGCTGAGGCGAAGAAACACATGGCCGAGAACATGGAGAGGTCCTATCAGAGGGCACTCGACCATGTTCAGGAACATGTCTCCGGCTTCGAGCGGGTCGGCTACAGGCTGTGGCCAGGGCCGCCTTCAGGCGGTGAGGAGGAGGGAGCCGAAGGCGACGAGGGGGAAGGCGACGACGAGGAGGAGGAGGCCGACCCTCCTGTGGCGACGCAGGTGGATCCCCAGGTCGAGGGGTGGAACGAGGGGCCATCTGGCGACGTGCCCGTGGTCGAAGTGGCGACGCAGGTGGACCCCTGATCCCCTCGCAAATTTTTGTAGTTTTTTGTTTTTTATAAACAGTGTAATGCCTTTTGCGGACTGGCCACCGCTTTTATGAATGAAAAATGTTTTGAATTCGGGCTTCTATCTAAGTGTTTGGTTCGGCCACGTAGTACTTCAATGTTGTCCCTTTTTCATTTCAGATTGCCGAGTAGACTCTTATTACCGCGGCGGCTCGACGCCGCGCAGAGTTATTTCAGCAGTCCCGGGAGGATCGTCTCGAGGGCGAGGTCTATCTGACGAGGAGAATACTTCATAATTTAGAGAGGAGGTATAGTGAGCTGCTGGTCGAGCTGCACCATCTGCGGATAGTCGAGGTTGAACTATCTGCGAAGGAGGAAGAGTTGGTCCGGGTTTCGGCCGAACGAGATGACTTCGCAAGGAAGGTAGAACAGTTGCAAAGGGTGACGGTCGACAAGAGCATCGAGGTGACCCACTTGCGCTGCGTTATATCTAACAGCGCCGAGTATCCTGGTTCGGCGAAACTTCCTCGATTCAAAGTGATTGTGAAGGACGACACGTTGAAGGACCGGATCGTCGAACTAGAGGAAGAGGTTGCTCGGCTCAAACCTCAGCCGGTGAGGGCTAATGTCCGGAGCACTTCGTGCACTCGCGAAGAGATTGAGCGAGGGATTACGTTCTATCAAATGGCGAGCCGAACCTCCATCGTCGGTCGGACAGCAGCCGACGCCCAAAGTGGAGTGGCGGTGTCCTCGAGCGGTGCTTCAGTTGGAGCGACCGTCAGGGCCAGCGGTGAGGGGGCATCTCGGTTCGTTGGTCTAGAGACGAGCTCGGAGGTCAAGAAGCGCCGACCCAAAGTATCGCTGAACCGGAGCATCCCCCTTCCGCGGAGGCAGTAAACGGGTCGTGTCGTCTCTTTGTGCTTCCGAACTGTCTTTTTTTGTAATCTTTTTGTAAATTTATCCAAGTTATATTAATAAAATTGGAGTTGGCTGGCTTCTTGTTGCACTGTAATTGTGCTAGCTAGGGTAGGCTTGAAATGAACCGCGAGGCAAGTGTTTGCTTCGTCGAGCATCTTGGCCTCGAAACTCACGCTTTAGCCGCGGTTCTGAATCTTGCTCGGCACCTTCAGGTGCGGCTCGGTGCGGCATCTGAGGTATAGCTGTTCCGAAGCCGCGGCCATGCAGCCTGATTAGGGGTGCGAGCCCTTGGCCGTTCGAGCGTTGTTCGGAAAAGATGGGACTAGTTCCCTAACAGCATTAATGGTGCTCTGGGATCCGTGGGGGCGTTCCACCTTCCCGAGGGCGTTGAGAGTGGTGCCCTTTAATAAATACGCGGTGCTTCAGCTCCCTTGGCGTGACTGTTGGACTCCCGAGGGTCATAATGACAGTCTCTTGGGGGAAGGCTATAAGTACCACACCCCCCTTGTTGTTTTAGTCACTACAGTCTTGAGCTCTAGTGGCATCGATGGTGTCTGCCCTTGGGCGGATGCCAGCCTTATGAAAAATTCTCACCTCGAGAGGTTCGGAGGGGTGGTCACCCTTCTGCCTTGTTCTTCTCCCGCTACTGACGGCCACGATGTGGGTGTCAGGGTCGGAGGAGGACAAGGCAGAAGAGTTGGCGACCGTAGTCCGGACCCGAGGGAAAAGCTCTTCGGGAGGATGGGTTGTCATTCTTCCACCATGATCTTCTCCTGACTCTGACGGCTCCGACGTGGGTGTCAGGGTCAGGGGAGATCATGGTGGATGAGGTGATGACCAAAGTCCGGAACCGAGGAGAGGGTTCCCTAAAACCTTAACCCAAACTCTTTCGAGGCTCGGCTGGACACTCGCTCGGTACGGATCGACTGCGCTCATGTAGCCTGGTGGCCGGAGTGACTGTTGCCGAAGGTTGGTTCTGATTGCCTATCGCTCGGTGTTTGGGGCCGAGCGAAGTGAGGTGATCAGAGCCGTTGGATGGTGGAACGAATCTCGAGGCGGGTCCAGTTCCCAAGAAAATGTTATCTTGTCGTTTTGTGGACACGTGGCTTAATCAGATCCGTTCATCACACTCTAGCACACATTTTGAGACGATCTGACGGTGGTTTCGCCTCGGAAGGTTTTTTCGCCATATACGAGGGTCGGCTCCTCGTCCGTTCGGCTCAATGGTCGTGGGGGCAGTTCGGAACGGCCATCTACTTCCGGCTCGCCTGAGGGCGAGCCGGGGAAGTAAAGTCGAGCCATAGGACTCCGACCCATCATTAGGTTAGTTCGACGGCTGTGGGAGCAATTCCGAATGGCGAACTACTTCTAACTCGCTTAGGAGCGAACTTGCGAAGTAGAATCGAGCCAAGTGTTGGACTCCGAACCATCGTTAGATTAGTTCAACGGCTGTGGGAGCAATTCCGAATGGCAAACTACTTCTAGCTCGCTTAGGAGCGAACTTGCGAAGTAGAATCGAGCCAAGTGTTGGACTCCGAACCATCGTTAGATTAGTTCAACGGCTGTGGGAGCAATTCCGAATGGCGAACTACTTCTAGCTCGCTTAGAAGTGAACTTGCGAAGTAGAATCGAGCCAAGTGTTGGACTCCGAACCATCGTTAGATTAGTTCAACGGCTGTGGGAGCAATTCCGAATGGCGAACTACTTCTAGCTCGCTTAGAAGCGAACTTGCGAAGTAGAATCGAGCCAAGTGTTGGACTCCGAACCATCGTTAGATTAGTTCAACGGCTGTGGGAGCAATTCCGAATGGCGAACTACTTCTAGCTCGCTTAGAAGCGAACTTGCAAAGTAGAATCGAGCCAAGTGTTGGACTCCAAACCATCGTTAGATTAGTTCAACGGCTGTGGGAGCAATTCCGAATGGCGAACTACTTCTAGCTCGCTTAGAAGCAAACTTGCGAAGTAGAATTGAGCCAAGTGTTGGACTCCGAACCATTGTTAGATTGAAGAGTTAAAAGCAGAGAGATGTAAACAGTAGCAAAAATATGAAAAAAATTTATTTATTAATATCCAATGATCGGCTGCTTCTAAAGTTGCTAGCCGTTATTACAAGGAAAAATGAAAGAAAATTACTACAAGTAACAGGAAAGGAACGGTTCGACATCTCGAATTACTTAGAGAGGCGTTGTTGCTCTCTCTTGGTATTTTAAGAGATGGTCGGCATTCCAAGTCCTGGGAATCTCCCTGCCTTCAAGATCTTCTAGTCTGTATGTGCCGGGGCGGATTTCTTTAGAAATCTTGTAAGGTCCCTCCCAGTTCGGGGCCAATTTGTTTTTCTGACTAGGGAACGAGATGGCCAACTTTCGGAGGACCAGGTCCCCTTCTTTGAGGTCTGTTGGGCGGACTCTTTTGTTGTATGCTAGCTCGATCCTTCTTCGGTAAGTTTGCTGGCGTATGGCAGCTCTCTCTCGGATTTCGTCTATCAGATCTAGACTTGCTCTGAGCTCCCTAGCATTCTGTTCTTCTTCATAAGCTATCAGACGAGGAGAGGGTAACCCGACTTCTAGGGGGATGATGGCCTCGGACCCGTAGGTGAGATTGAATGGGCTCTCGCCTGTTGGGGTCCGCTTCGTGGTGCGGTAATTCCAGAGCACGTTGGGCAGCTGATCGACCCACAAGCCTTTGGAATACTTGTCTAACCTCTTCTTAATGCCTGAAAGGATCTGTCGGTTGGCATTTTCGGCCTGGCCATTCGACTGAGGATGAGAGACGGAGGAGAACCGGTGTTGTATGGCGAGATCTTCACATAAAGCTCGGAAGGCAGCCCCCGTGAATTGCGTTCCGTTGTCCGTAATTAGGACCCTGGGGACGCCGAATCGGCAGACCACGCTCTTCCAGAAGAATTGAACGACCTTGTTTTTGGTGATCGTGGCCAGGGGCTCGGCCTCTATCCATTTCGAGAAATAGTCGACTGCCACGACTAGGAACTTAAGCTGTCCGGGGGCTGGCGGAAATGGCCCTAGTAAATCCATCCCCCACATTGCGAAGGGGATCGGACTTGATAGGGAAGTGAGTGGTGCTTGTGGAAGGCATCGGATGTCGGAGTACTTCTGACAGGAGCTGCATTGCCGAACGTGTCGTTCGGCGTCCCGTAGGAGAGTGGGCCAGAAATACCCGTAGTTCAACACTTTGCGCGCCAGGGCTCTGGAGCCAGAATGGGCCCCGCCGATGCCCTCATGAAGTTCTTGCAGGGCGTAGTCAGCTTGTCCGGGGGAGAGGCACCTCAGGTAGGGCCGGCCGTCCACCTGGGTGAAGGAGCGTTTGTATAGGATGCCCCCGATTAGTGTGTAATGCTCGGCTCGGGTTCTTACCCTTCGTGCTTCCTTGGGATCCTCGGGGAGGAGTCCGTCCCTTAGGAATTCGACGAGGGGTTTCATCCAATTGTCTTCGAGGAGGACAGGCAGTGTTTCTACGGAGTCCAGTGTTTCGTCCTATATGCTCGGCTTCAGGAGGACTTCTATCAGTACGGTCTGCTCGAGACCTTGAAGGGAAGAGGAGGCTAATTTGGATAGGGCGTCGGCCTGAGCATTTTCTTCTCGGGGGATTCTTTGGATGAGGGCCTCTTCAAACAGCGCCATGAGGCTCTTGACTTTGGCTAAGTATTTGACCATCCTGTCATCACGTGCTTCATATTCGCCGAGGACCTGATTGACGACTAGCTGGGAGTCGCTAAAGATCCGGAGGCATTGTGCCCCTGCATTTCGGGCCATTCCAAGGCCGGCTATGAGCGCCTCGTATTCAGCTTCGTTGTTCGAGGCTTTGAAGTTTATACGGAGGGAGTATTGAAGGATGAAGTCATCTGGGCCTGCCAGAATGACTCCTGCCCCGCTTCCCTCATTGCAAGAGGATCCGTCAACATAAACCGACCAGACGGGTGGTCCCTTCACTGTTTGGCCGGACTCGGGGATAGTAATCTCAACTATGAATTGGCTAGCGCCTGAGCCTTGATCGCGGTCCGAGGCTGATAAGTTATATCGTGTTGGCTCAGCTCGATAGACCATTTCATAAGGCGACCCGAAGTCTCAGGCTTATGGAGGACCTGCTTCAGCGGCTGGTCGGTAAGAACGACCACCGAATGGGACTGAAAATACGGGCGAAGCTTTCTCGCAGCCATTACCAGGGCATAAGCCATCTTTTCTATCTTCGGGTATCGGAGCTCGGCGTCCCGAAGCACTTTGCTGACATAGTAGATGGGCTTCTGAGCCCGGTCTTCTTCCCTCACTAAAACTGCACTGAGGGTCTGCTCGGAGGCTGCCAGGTAGAGGTAGAGGGGTTCACCAGGGATCGGTTTGCTGAGGAGAGGGGGATTGACGAGGTATGCCCAATGGCGGCTAAGCGGCCTGTTAATCTCTGAACTTCTTTTACATTTTTGGGAGGTGCCATGTCTAATATGGCCTTGATTTTCTCGGGGTTTGCTTCAATTCCTCGTTGGCTAACCATGAAGCCGAGGAACTTCCCTGACGAGACGCCGAACGCACACTTGTTCGGGTTGAGTCTCATATTGTGCTTTCTCAAAACGTCAAACGCCTCTTGGAGGTCGGTCACATGATCAATGCCTCGGATGCTTTACATAAGCATGTCGTCAACATACACCTCCATGTTCCGGCCGATCTGAGCCTGGAAAACCTTGTTGACGAGGCGTTGGTATGTTGCCCCTGCATTCTTTAGACCGAACGACATGACTCTGTAGCAATAGAGGCCTTGGTCGATCACGAACGAGGTCTTCGGGATATCCGGAGGGAACATCCGGATCTGATTGTGGCCTGAAAAGGCGTCCATGAAGCTGAGGAGCTCATGTCCCGAAGTTGCATCGATCAGGGTGTCAATGCTCGGAAGAGGGAATGGGTCCTTGGGGCAAGCCTTGTTGAGGTCGGTAAAATCAATGCAAATCCTCCAAGTCCCATTGGACTTCTTTACCATCACCACATTCGACAACCACTCAGGATAGTTCACCTCCTGTATAAACCGGGCCTTCAAGAGCTTGTCCACCTCCTCTTTGATAGCGAGCTGGCGCTCGGGGGCGAATTTGCGCCTCTTCTGCTAAACCAGTTTGGACCCCGGAACAACGCTCAGGTGGTGGACCAGGAGCTCTTCGGAGATCCCGGGCATATTTGCAGCTGACCAAGCGAAGAGGTCTTCGTTCCTTCGGATGCATTGTACAATGCCGGAGCATCGGGCGGACGGGAGGGTCTTGCTAACAAAGAATTTGCGGGTCGGGTCCGGCTCAGAGAAGAGCACTTCCTCCAATTCGTCCACCGGCTCGGAGGTCGGCCGGGCAGTGTCTTGGGGGATTTCCAGAGTTTCTAAGGAGAGGACAGGTCCGAGGGTAGAGGTCATGTAGCACTTTCTGGCCGTTTCCTGATTGCCCCTTACTTCCCCTACTCCGGCCCGAGTGGGAAACTTCATTTTTGAGATGGTAGGCAGAAGGGACGGCTTCAAGGGCAGCTAGGCCGGGCCGGCCCAGAATGACATTGTAGGCTGCTGATCTACGACCATGAAGTCCATCGACTCCGTTCGGGTAGTAAGAGTTTTGCCAGCGGTTACGTCGAGGGTAATCACCCCCTTAATAGTCACTGGCACTCTCGTGAACCCATGGAGCGTGTAACCGGTGGGCTTGAGTCTATCTCGGGAGAGCTTTAGGCCTTTGGAAGCAGCGAGGAAGAGGATGTTTACGGAGCTGCCATTATCCACTAGGATCCTCTCCACTTTGAAATTCGCCATGTGAAGGCTAATGACGAGTGCGTCACAATGTGGGGTGAGAACTCCTTCAAGATCTTCGTCGGAGAATGTGACAGGCACTCCGAGGCCTTTGGGGGGAGGGGTGGTTCGGACCGAGTTGACTTCTCTTATAAATGCCTTCCGAGAGGAGTT
This sequence comes from Hemerocallis citrina, assembly GCA_017893485.1. Classification (NCBI taxonomy): domain Eukaryota; kingdom Viridiplantae; phylum Streptophyta; class Magnoliopsida; order Asparagales; family Asphodelaceae; genus Hemerocallis; species Hemerocallis citrina. The sequence continues at coordinate 421,215,716 of CM030358.1, read as the reverse complement.
TGAGGAGCCCCCATTGGGCCCCCATGAATGAGGTGGAGGACTCGCTCTTCCTCGAAGTCAGGCGTCTCTTCTCGTTCCGGATACTTGTTAGCCCCCCGAGGTGAGAGAGGAAGTTCGGCTCGGTCCTTTCTTACAAACCTGGTCAGCTGCCCCCTCTGGATAAGGGCCTCTATCTCGTTCTTTAAGGCGCGACAATTGTTGGTGTCATGCCCGTGGTCCCGGTGATAACGGCACCATTTCTCTTTATCTCTTTTCTTAGCGGGGGTGTTCATCCTCGGAGCAGGAGGTAAGATCCCTTCCTTTTCGACTTCCATCAGAATGGTTGAGACGTTAGTGGTGAGGGGAGTGAACTTCTCGAATCTGGGGGGAGGTCGGCGCTGGCCGGCATTATCCTTCTGGAGCTTCTTGGCTCCTTCCTCTTCTGTTCCCTTTCTCTTAAACCCGGAGGAAGACCCCTCCCAGTTGGGTCGATGCTCGGCCTCTTCGGCCCGGATGTACTTTTCGCTGCGAAGGAGGAGGTCGGAAAAGTTCTGTGGAGGCTTCTTGGCGAGGGAGGAGCGGAGGTTAGAATTGAGGACATTAGATTGAAATGCTGCCGCAGCGACCGACTGGTCGAGGGACGCTATGGACCTGGCTTCAGCTGTAAACCTCTTCACATAGTCTCTCAATTTCTCCCCCTTCTTCTGGTAGAGGTGCAATAGTGAGATGCTGGTCTTCTCAGCTCTATGGCTGCTTACGAAATGGGTGACGAAAAGGGTCTCGAACTGCTCGAAGGAGAATATTGAGGAGAGGGCAAGGCGAGAGTACCATTCCCGAGCTGGGCCCTTGAAAGTTGCGGGGAAGGTTTTGCAGAGGAGGGCATCAGAAGCTTGATGGAGGAGCATCAGGGTCTTAAAGCTTTCGATGTGATCAACGGGGTCGGTCTCCCCGGAGTAAGTCTCAAATTGGGGAGGTTTGAAACCGATCGGCACAGGTGCATCCATTATGGTTTGGGAGAAAGGGGGTCTGCTAGGACGTAGGGTCCTTCCCCTAAGCTCTTCTTCTCGGTCTATCTGGACCAGGCACCTCTCTACCTCATGGAGACGGCGGTACATAGTGTCGTCCCTCCGAGGTAATCAGCCGAGCCTCTAGACTCGTCTTCGTACGAGGGAGAGCGGGGGCTACGGCGTCGGTAACTTTGGGAGCGACGAGGAATTGGGGTACGCCGGGAGTTGCTAGGAGCGGGACGAGGAGATGGGGATCGTCGGCGAGGGCTTCGGACCGGAGGAGGAGATGGAATCTTGGGTGCGTTGGTGTTGGGACGGAGATTGAGAGCTTGTAGGACGGTCGCTTGGAACTGCTGGAACTCGGCACGTGTGATGGGTGCCTCATTGTTCCCAGGCTGTTGCCGACCTGCAGGGGAGTGCGGCCTTCTTCGGTAGTGCTCGGGGGACTCTTTGCGACCCCTTCGGTTAGGGGACCTTATATATTCTCGGTGGCGAGGAGACCGCTCGTGCGGACGGTGTTGGCAGGAGATTCCCTCTCGGGCCCGCTTCTCATCCAGATGGCGGCGAAGGTCATCATCTTTCTGGCGATTGAGGGCGGTATTATGGAGACCAGAGGCTCGGGGATGATGGGAGGCCATAGAGTCCGAAGAGGCGTTGTGGATGGAGATGTGGTCCTGGTGAAGAGGTTGTTTTTGAGGATTAGGACCTTTAGGAGGTGGCTGATTAGGAGGAGGGGGAAGGTCCTGTTGGAGCGGGTCTTCATCTGGAGGAGAAAGTTGCCCCTGCTGTTGGGTAGGCTGGATGGGAACTTCTTGCTGCTGATCGGGGTTGGGCCCTCTGTTAGACCCTCTTGATCTGACTTTCCTAGGAGGCATGGCTGGAGAAGATCTGTTCACCGAGAAGAGGAGAGGTTTCTATTCGTTAGTTTCCCACAGACGGCACCAATCTGTTGCCGCTAAATTTGGTGTGGGGGCAAACAGATAGTATTTGTGGATTCTTAGGGAAACTGAATAGTAAACCTGTATACCTGTTCCGTCGAGGTATGATCGTCGCTCTTGCCGTGCACCTGCAAAAAGTGCGAGACACCGGGGTTGTTCCCGGCGACGCACCCTCCGACGCTCAAGTCAGTAATCTAGGAAGACTATGAAAGAGCGCAAAAACTGGAGAAAGATTGATTACCTCTTAATGGAGATGGATGGGGGGTATTTATAGGCGTCTTAGGGAACAGATTAGGCATGTAATTCCTGTGTGTAGATAAGGAATGTAATCTCTAATCCCTAGTGAAAGGATAGATATAAATCGGGCCGTTGATTAATATTAATCAGAAATCCTAATTCTATCCTGCTGGACCAAATTTGTTGCGGGTTGAAACCCACACCCAGTTGAGGTGGATCCGTTCGCGGGTTTGTGGCTCTTTGGAGGGGGAGACCCAGTACCCGCTTCAGACCCGTTTGTAGATGAGATTACCGTTTTACCCCTGGGCTTCAGGATTCGTGTCCAATTTGGACGGTCTCGATTAAACCCCCATTTTTAGCCACATCAGAAAGAAAAAGAAGAAAAAACGAGCGGAGTCAGGGCGCGACCTCTTTCCCAGGGCAGCGAGCATGGGTGGGGGTCGACGTCCCCGAAGGAGGCACCACCGCCAGCGGGGTAACCGCGGAGCTCGGGACCTCGCCGGTGACTTCTACTTCAGTCTCGGCTTCGTCCTCCCCTTCTTCTTCTTCCCCATCTGATTCGGGGTCGAAGCCTTCGACGTGGCCCGAGAACAGTCTCCATCCCGAGCAATCCACGTCAGGGTATGTCTTCGTCACCCGGGCGATGGCTTCGGCATACGCTTTGGCCATGTTTTGGGCGAGGAAACCCTACGCCTTCGCCAGGGTCGCGTCCTCTGCCGCCTTCACCGCCGCCGCCTTGGCCTCTCCAGCTTCGGCCAACTGCTTGGCCACCGCCTCCTTCTGGCGGAGAAGATCGCCCTCCAACTTCGCGACATGAGCCTCGAGGAACTCGACCCTCGCCGCCTTCCCTTCGAACTCGACCCTAACCTTGTCGAGCTCGTTCCCCATCCGAGCTTTCTCTTTCCGAGCCTGGTCGGACTCCTGCTTCAGCTCCTTCTCCAGAGCGGCCAGCCTCTCGGTGAGGTGTCCAAAATGGATAATGATCTGCGACAAGGAAAGAAGAACCAAAAGAGTTAGAAGAATTATAGCTAAAGAAATTCAACGACAGGAAAAATCCAACACTTACCGAGACCGCCGAACGAGCGATCTCAATGACGTCGTCGCCTTCTTGTCCGGCCTCCATGGCGGCCCGGTCCGTCGGCGTAGCGATGTGCTTGAAGGCCTGCATGCTCGCCAAGGAGTTGCCAAGGAATCCATCGTGCTTTCGAACTTGCCAGTCCGGAATATGGATCCTTTTGTGCTCCTCCGTCAGGAGCTCCTCGGCCGCCACTGTCAGCGGCATCGTAGTCATTCCGAGGGCTGCGGCGATGGGGAACTCGCCGACCCCAGTCGATGCCGAGGTACCTGCACCGACGAAAACCGGGTTACCGAGGGTCTCCACCTCCTCGACCGAAGCCGTGACCTGCGGAGTCTTCGGGGTCGGCAGCTTGGTGGCCACCCTCTTGCGCTTCTTCGGCGCCTTGCTGGCGAGGCCTGCTCTCAAAGCTAGCACCGCGTCGTAGTCCATCGCCTCTGCATTAAAGACAAAAGTTCGTTAGCACAATACAACTCATGCAAAATAAAATATGAAAAACAAAGCATAAAAGAAGCCATGTACTGGGATCTACGCGGCAGAGCCCTCCCTTGAACAAGATGTCCTCGGTCAGCTCCTTCCAATCGTACTTCGGCCGATCGAGAAGTGTCCGGACTGCCTCTTCTTCTTCAGCACGAAGCTTGGGCAGCGCCCTCGCCCTCTTCGGCACCCCTTCCACCCAACCGGAGGGGATCGGCCAGGCCTCTGGACTCCGCACTATCAAGAACTTTTCATGCCAGTGCTTGATGGAGTCGGGGCATATGACGAGCCTGCCGCCGTGCCTCGGAGCCAAATAGTATCGGTACTCCGACTTGTTCCCTTGGTGTAGCCGATAGATTGTCCGAAGCACGTTCAGCTCCGGCTCGATCCCAGCAGCTTGGCAATGAAGTACGAAGCCGTTTATGACTCTCCATGCATTCGGCATAAGTTGGATGGGGCTGACCCCGAACCAACTCAGGACGATGATGGCGAACGGATGGAGAGGTAGCCGAGCCCCGGCGATAAAGGTGTCAACCGGCCAGCAACACATGGTCACTGGCAGCGGTGAGTTGGCCCTAACCCCGGGACCCGGCAGCATAAGCTCATACTCCTCCGGGATCTGGAAGCAGTCCCGAATCACTCCCAAGTCCTTTTTGCGAAGGATCGACACCGTCTCGTCCGCCTCCGTCGTCTCCCTCGCCGCATTCTCCTCGAAGGACCTCCCCCTCCCATGAACTATGCGCTCGGCATGCTCCTCCGGAAGCTCCCGAACCCTGTGGAGCCTCGTCAGTTGCCCCGACAATCTGCCAAACTCCCCCATATGCTTCGGGTCCTCCACGACCAAATCTTTGCCGAACACCTTCTTGCCCTTGTCTGGCCGACTCGGAGTGTGGGCTTCGGCGACTTCAAGGGAGGGCTCGGACCAAGAGGTCGACTCGGAGACAGAAGCAAGAGACATAGTTTATGAAATAAACTAAGTATAAATTACCTTAAAAGATTAGCTGCCAGAAACTCTACCAGAAAACGAACGGCGATAACCGAAAACACTCGCTGAGCACAAAAGATCGCCTGAGCAAAAGAGAAGAGAAGTGAAAAATGAGAGGGGGGGTGAGGTTTTATAGAGAGAGGCGCGCCAAACGAGGTTAATGGGCCTGTACTACCGGCCCATCCACATGAAACGACAAAAGCGACCTCAATCGTCGCCTTGTTTACCACGCCAAGCCGTACACCGCATTAATTACTGTCCCATCTGACAGAAGCTCAGAGGTCACAGCATTAAATGAGCATCTCATCCGTCAGAGCTATCAGAAGTTTAGAAGCCATCACATTTAATGACTGCCACGTCTGCCAGCTGCGCAGAAGCCACCAACTCCGCAGTGCATCCTATGCCAAAAATGCCAAGTCTTGGGCCTCGGCACCGGCTGCCGAGCGTTCTTGACACCGACCCCGTTACGGGGAAAACTTGGACCTTGGCACCAGCTGCCGAGCGTTCTTGACACTGACCCTGTTGCAGGGAAAAGTTGGACCTCGGCACCAGCTGCCGAGCGTTCTTGACACCGACCCTGTTGCAGGGAAAAGTTGGACCTCGGCACCAGCTGCCGAGCGTTCTTGACACCGACCCTGTTACAGGGAAAAGTTGGACCTCGGCACCAGCTGCCGAGTGTTCTTGACACCGACCTCGTTACGGGGAAAAATTGGGGTTCGGCACCAGCTGCCGAGCGGTCTTGACACCGACCCCGTTACGGGGAAAAGTTGGACCTCGGCACCAGCTGCCGAGCGCTCTTGACACCGACCCTGTTACGGGGAAAAGTTGGACCTCGGCACCAGCTGCCAAGCATTCTTGACACCGACCCTGTTACAGGGGAAAAGTTGGGGTTCGGCACCAGCTGCCGAGCGCTCTTGACATCGACCCTGTTACAGGGGAAAGTTGGGGTTCGGCACCAGCTGCCGAGCGCTCTTGACACCGACCCCGTTACGGGGAAAAGTTGGACCTCAGCACCAGCTGCCGAGCGCTCTTGACACCGACCCTGTTACGGGGAAAAGTTGGACCTCGGCACCATCTGCCGAGCGTTCTTGACACCGACCCTGTTACAGGGGAAAAGTTGGGGTTCGGCACCAGCTGCCGAGCACTCTTGACATCGACCCTGTTACAGGGGAAAGTTGGGGTTCGGCACCAGCTGCCGAGCGCTCTTGACACCGACCCTGTTACGGGGAAAAATTGGGGTTCGGCACTAGCTGCCGAGCGCTCTTGCCACCGACCCTGTTACAAGGGGAAAAGTTGGGGTTCAGCACCAGCTGCCGAGCGCTCTTGACACTGACCCTGTTACAGGGAAAAAGTTGGGGTTCGGCACCAGCTGCCGAGCGCTCTTGACATCGACCCTGTTACAAGGGGAAAATTGGACCTCGGCACCAGCTGCCGAGCGCTCTTCACACCGACCCTGTTACAGGAGAAAATTGGACCTCGGCACCAGCTGCCGAGCGCTCTTGACACCGACCCTGTTACAGGGGAAAGTTGGGGTTCGGCACCAGCTGCCGAGCGCTCTTGACACCGACCCTGTTACAAGGGAAAATTGGACCTCGGCACCAGTTGCCGAGCGCTCTTGACACCGACCCTGTTACAGGGGAAAATTGGACCTCGGCACTAGCTGCCGAGCGCTCTTGACACCGACCCTGTTACAGGGGAAAATTGGGGTTCGGCACCAGCTGCCGAGCGCTCTTGACACCGACCCAGTTACGTGGGAAAAAGCTACCTCGGACCCCGCCGAACTCTCTCTCTGCACTCACGGCCTAGCCGAGGTCCCTCTCTTCATCGGAAAAAGTTGCCAAACCACCTACAGACCTCGGCCTCCTGGGCAGCGAGCGCTGGAAGGGGTCGGAAGTGTGAAACAAGCATGTAGGCCACACAACGAAGGAAAACGGTCGAGCCGTCCACCAAAAGATCGCGAAAAAACAATTAAAAATCAGGAAATTAAGGAAGAACTCCTGGAAAGCAATTGTGGAGTTGGGGAAAGCATTTTCTAGTCCCCAAACAAGCGATTATTGCCAAGAACAATGTTCTAAGACCCCCGAATGACGAATTGACACTTCGCAAAGTTAAAAGGATATTCCTACAAGAACACCACATGACCATAAGAGCTCAGGAGCGACTCAGAGTTCAATCCACTTGAAAAATCACCACACTACCTCCTTCAAGATTCAAAACCTTCCATTCGGACTCTGATACAACTCCACTAGCCATTAAAACAGTAAAACTACTCCTCAAAGGCTGATCAAGCTCAGTCTTCAGGAGTGGGGGGCTCGTGATATGGCTAAAAATGAGGTTTAATCGGAACCGTCCAAATCAGGCACGAATCTTGATGCCCAGGGGTAAAATGGTAATTTCACCTACCAATGGGTCTGAAGCAGGTACTGGTTCTCCTCCTCGAAAACCCGCTAACCCTCAGACGGATCCACCTCAATCGGGTGCGGTTTTCAACCAGCAGAAAACCCGATCCAGAGGGATAGAATTAGGATTACTGATTAAATCCTAATCAACGGCCCTGATTCATGCCTATCCTTCCACTGGGGATTAGGGATTACATTCCTAATCTAATTACAAGGAGTATATTCCTTATCAGATCACGGGGATTACATTCCTAATCTGATCCCTAAGATGCCTATAAATACTCCCCATCCATCTCCATTAAGAGGTAATCAATCTTTTTCCAGTTTTCACGCTCTTTCTTAATCATCCCTGATTACTGACTTGAGCGTCGGAGGGTGCGTCGCCGGGAACAACCCCGGTGTCTCGCACTTTTTGCAGGTGTACGGCAGGAGTCAGCGTCAAACTCCGACGGAACAGGTAAACAGGTTTCTTATTCAAAGTTTCCCAAGAATCCACAAATTCTATCTGTTTGCCCCCACACCAAATTTAGCAGCAACAGGCTGAAAATAGAACTAAATCAAGGTGATTTCTTTTATTTAATTTCTTTATTTAATTATTAAATTAAGTTAATTATTTAAAATTTTTTAAAAAATAATATATATATATATATATGAATTTGAAAATGTAAATTTAAAATTAAAAAATAATTATTAATTAGGAAAAATAATTTTATAATTCTGAAAAAATAATCATTAATTTATAATAATTAATTAAAAATATCAAAAATTAAATATTAAATTTTGGAAATTGAATAAAAAAATTAAAAAATGATTAAAAGTTGGAACAAATTCAGAAAAATCTGGAAAAGTCACAAAAAATCCTGAAAATTCTAAAATAATTCCGTGTATTTTACAAACTCCGAAAAGCGTCATTACACTCAAAGCGAGCTCTAAAACGTCCCTAAGAACGCCGTTAAATTTTATGAGCCATTAAAAACGAGAAAACTACTTCTTAAAGGCTGTGAAACTCAGTTTTCGAGAGTGGGGGGCTTGTGATATGGCTAAAAATAGAACTAAGTCAAGACCATTGAAATTGGGTACGAATCTCAAGACCTCAGGGGTAAAATGGTAATTTCCACTACCAATGTGTCCGAAAATAGGAACTGGGTCTTCTCCCAGCCCAATAACCCAAAAATGGGTCTGTCTTACTGGGATAGGGTGACAGCCCATTATGAACAAATCCAGGATATTTAAAGAGTAATTCAAATTCATGATTATCTCTAAGAGACGGTTTCAATCAAATCTCTTATCATGAAACGATTTCGACACTATTTCTTATCCAAAAACATCATAAAGTAGAGATAAATGATTATATCTAAACTATCTCTAAAGGCAACTATAAATACCCCTCTACCCCCGCCATGAGAAGGTAATCAGTATTTTTTCCACAAACGCTCTCTCATAATCTTCTTGATACCGACTTGAGCGTCGGAGGGTGGTTCGTCGCCGGGATCCATCTCGGTGTTTTGAACTTTTTACAGGTCAGTGGCAGCGTTGAGGAACGGTCCACGCTGGCAAGAAATCAACAGAATTATCTCGGTGTTTGCTTTTATTATTTTCAAAAGAATTTACAATTTTTTTGTTTGCTCCCACACCAAAATTAGTAACAAAATGAGGAAATTTCCTCCTATGGCGTACTAAAAACTCATTCCCCTCAATCAAAATTAATAATTTGTACCGTTCAAGTTGATCTTCATATCATAAAATGTAGAGTGTAGAAATATTACAAAGTCTGAATATGTATTGCCCATTTATCATGAGGTTTTAGAATGAATAGTTTTTCAGTAATATAACAATTGCGATCATCAAATACATAAGAAAAACATTCAACGTTGATAATAATCCATCCTCTAATATTTTATGGCATGTTGAACACTTTGAGAAGTGTGGATCATACATTTGGGGATGAGGAGGTAGAATTTTTAAAGATGTCATAGGAGGAAATTCCTCATTTGTCATTTTCCTTCCGTTTTCTTATATATATATATATATATATATATATATATATATATATATATATATATATATAGATATGCAGTCCAGTGAAAAATAGTTCTCACAATAGGCTTCATGAGAACTCCTTACATAGTCATTGTATGGATGATCGTTCATATTGTTTATAATGACTAAATCAGTCTAAAGATGTAAAACCAAGTCATTCGAAATTTTCATGTCATCATAAAAATTAATAATATTCAACTATACAATTTGTAACACTTTATCGCATGGAAAACAAATTTCAATTGACTTGATCTCTCAACTATAGACTAGTTTAGACATGTAGATTAAACAGAACAGTTCAGATTTTTCAACTTATATAAAAAAATTAAAAAATTCCTACATGGTTCTGACCAAAGGAGTTCTCACATGATCATAGCCATGAGTGTATATTTATATACCCCTTCCTTTGTGCACTAGCATCCGTGTGCACTCAGCCTTTTGGCCTTTGTATCGCCGATCACAACGTTCACATTGAACGACACATCTAAACTAGTCCATATATGTAAAATCAAGTCATTTGAAATTCATTTACTCATGCATTGAAGTGTTACAAAATTGTATGACTGAAAATCATTAGTTTTTTATAATGACATGATGGATGAACAAATGAATTTCAAATGCCTTGATTTTACATATTTATACTAATTTAGATGTGTAGATCAATGTGAACGATTCAGATGGTCGATACGAAGGCCAAAAGGCCAAGTGCACATGGAGGCTGGTGCATAAGGTATACATAAATGTTCCATTGCAAACACCCATCGTTTGCAAACACGAGCAAACGACAATCCTGCCTATCATATCAACGATCTAAACCGTTTACAATGATCTATACATCTAAATTAGTAAAATCAAGTTATTTTAGATTCTTTTGTCCATGCATTGAGGTGTTACAAAATTGTATGACTGAATATCGTTATTTTTTATAATGACATTATGTTATTTTTTATAATGACATGATGGATGAACAAATGAATTTCGAATGACTTGATTTTATATATTTAAACTAATTTGGTCATTATAAACAATGTGAACGGTTTGGATTGTCAATACGATGACAAGGATGGCCATTAACTCGAGTTTGCAAACAGTGGGTGTTATGTATATAGGAAAATTTTCCATTGCAAATTCTACTGTAGTGTTTGTAAACGTGCAAATCTCTTAACCCGTCATTGGCAAGGACGAGTTAAGGCATATAAAAAACGAACCTGTTGTTTTCAAACAACAGGTTCATTATAACTTAACACATCGTTGCCAATAACAGGTTAAGTGGTTTGTCCATTTGCAAATGCTACAGTACGTTTGCAATGAAAGATTGCCTATATATATATATACATATATATAGGAAAATCTTCCATTGTGCACCACCCCTCCGTGTGAACTCGGCCTTCCTGCCTTCGTATCGACGATCCGAACCGTTCACATTGATCAACACATCCAAATTAGTCTAAATATGTAAAATCGAATCATGTGAAATTCATTTGCCAATCCTTCATGTGACTATAAAAAACAATAATTTTCAGCCATACAATTTTGTAACACTTCAATAGATGGGCAAATGAATTTTAAATGATTTGATTTTACATATATTGACTAATTTAGATGTGTAGATCAATGTGAACGGTTCGGATTGTCGGCGGGAAGGCCGAGTGCACATGCCGTGTGCACCATAAGTGGTGCACAACGGAAGACTTCCCTATATATATATATATTAACCTTCTGTTCTGCACTCGCCTCTGTGTGCACTCGGTTCGGTCTTTTGTCCTTTGTATCGATGATCTGAACTATTCACATTAATCTACATGTCTAAATTAGTCAAAATATGTAAAATCAAATTGTTTGGAATTCATTTGCCCATGCATTAAAGTGTTACAAAATTATATGGCTGAATATAGTTTTTTTTTTATAATGACGTGATGCATAGGCAAATGAATGACAAATGACTTGATTTTATATATTTATACTAATTTATACATGTAGATCAATGTAAACGGTTCAGATCATTAATACGAATGACAAAAGGTCGAGTGCACACGGAAACGAGAGCACAACGGAAGGGGACTATATATATATATATATATATATATATCACTGAGAACCATTCCCACGATACGCTTCATGAGAACTTCATGTATAGCCTACAAAGTGCGTGTACCTGATGTAGTCATACCTATATCGAATACATTTCAGGTACTTGTATGGATACAAATCTGCATGGGTGTCGTATTGGGTATGACATGCAGGTACTGGGGTTCTTTTTGAAAAGGCCTTTTTGATAAGGCCTTGTTGGGTCTAAAAAATAGTGGGTATGACCGTATCCAATTATTTAAAAGAACTTATTAGTGTACTTTTGTATGGATTGTTAAGTGTGCCATATTTAGTGACTAAAATAGAGAGTACTAGAGAGTATAAAAACTTTTCTTACTTTTAGATGACTTATTTTCAACATTTGAAAATTTTAATGTTGAATGCATGTTGATTTATTTTTTGATTTTTTCGAGTGTATGGATTATTTTTTATGTTGATTTTAATTTATTAAATTATAATTTAAATTATACTTAAAATAATATAGTCATACCCCCATACCCTACTTTTTTCATTTTCGTCGTATCCCCTTACCCGTAACCTTACCAGTATCCATACAATATAGATATCACATGGAAGATCCGAACAGTTGTTTTCACATTAACTAACATTACTAAATTAGTCTACAAATGTACATTCAAGTCATTTGAATTTCATTTGTCCATGCATCATGCCATTATAAAACAAAAATATTTAGCCATACAATTTGCAACACTTCAGTGCAAACGAATCTCAAACGACTTGGTCTCTCATCCTTGGACTAAGTTAGTCTTGTAGATGCAGGGGCGGATTTAGGGGGACCGAGGTAGGCTATAGCCCCCCTCCCCCCCCTCTCCTCCCCCTCCCCCCCCCCAACATTTTGACATTTCTTTGTATTTTTTTTTAATATTAGTGTAGAATGTATGCTTTAACCCCTCCCCAAATATGTTTTAAAGCTCACCCCATATATATTTGAGTCTTCTATTTATTTTTTGGGCCCAAACCCAACTGTATTCCAACTAGAATCTATCACAACTCTACCCCTCTATCATCTATAACAACTTTATATATATTTGAATGTTACCTTTAAAAGTAGGGCAAATAGGAGTTAGATTGATTTTTCATCATTAGAAAGGTAGATCGCTTGACATGTAAATATTGTAAAATTATATCGTGAGAGTGTTTAACCTTACAACATAGATTAATGGTATTGGATGTGAAGATTGGGAAACACATATGTGCAAGGAAGGAGACTAGGAACCCAAGAATTAGGTGGTGGAACTTGAAGGGAGATAAACTAGAAATTTTTAAAGATAAAGTCCTTAAAGGAGCATCATGGAATTGGAAAGGGGAAACAAATATGATGTAGATTAAAATGGCTACGTACATAAGAAAAATTTCAAAGGAGGTACTTGGAGAATCTAAAGGTAAAGGGTTGCTAAATAAAGAAACATGGTAGTGGTAAGAAGAACTCCAAAATATCGTGAGAGAAAACGATTAACCTTCAAAATATGGCAAAAGAGTAGAAATGAAGAGGATTTGGAGAGATATAAGACTGTTAGAAAAGAAGTTAAGAAAGCAGTAAGAGATGCAAAAGAAAAAACTTATGATGATTTATACACAAAATTACAAACAAAAGAAGGAGAAAGTAATATTTATAAGCTTGCTAAACAAAGGGATAGAAAAACAAAAGACCTGGATACAATTAGGTGTATTAAGAGCGAGTATTCAAGAGTCTTAGTAAAAGATGAGGAAATTAAGAAAAAATGGGGAAATTACTTTGAGAAGTTGAAGGTTGTGAGCAACTTAAATTTAGAGGACTCGAGGGAGAGTCGAGAGCATATATATTTTCTGTAGAATTAGGTCATCGGAGGTTCGAAATACTCTAGGAAGGATGAAAATAGAAAAAGCTTTATGACCGAATGATATACCCATTGAAATTTGGAAGTGTCTTGGGGATGTAGTAGTGAGTTGGCTAACAAAATTATTTAATAAAATTTTGAGGACTAAGAAAATGCCCGATAAATGGAGAAAGAGTATTTTAGTAACCATATATAAAAATAAAGGAGATATACAAAGTTTCTCAAACTACCGAGAAATTAAATTAATGAGTCATACGATAAAAATTTGGGAGAGAGCGATCGAACATAGAGTGAGACTAGAAACTACAGTGTTTCAGTTTGGGTTTATGTCTGGAAGGTCAACAATGGAAGCAATTTATGTACCGAGGAGACATATGGAAAAGTATAGGGAGAATAAGAAAGATCAACATATGGTATTTATAGATTTAGAAAAAAACATATGATAAAATCCCTAGAGACATAGTATGGTGGGTGTTAAATAATAAAAGAGTAACTATTCGATATATTGAGGTAATTAAGGATATGTATGAAGGGGCAACAACCATAATTAGAACAACCACAGGAGAGACCAGCGATTTTTCTATTACAGTAGGTTTACACCAAGGTTCGGCTTTAAGCTCCTATTTACTTTGGTTATGGATAAATTGACACGAGGAATACAAGATGAGGTGCCTTGGTGTATGCTTTTTGCTGATGACATCGTCTTAGTTGACGAGACTAGAACATGAATCAATGCTAAATTAGAATTGTGGAGAGAATTTTGGAAGCTAGAGGCTTTAGAATAAGTAGAACTAAAACAGAGTATATGGATTGTAATTTTATGCTTTGTTGTTTTTTCAGATTTTCAGATTTCATGTTCTATATAGATGTCTTGGTTGAAGTCTTGATGGCTCTATCTGTATGATGTATAAAAATAGAATTTAGAGATACATATGTGATTGTTTTATGACATTCTAATTGTTCTTTATAAATTATCGTGGTGTTTTAGCTTGGTGGTATTGCATATAATTGTTGATACCTATGTGATTTGTTAGTCATACAGGATTGCATATATTTTACTGTTTACAGAGCTTTTCATATGCAGTATCGTTCCGAAGACGTGCCGTAGGCACGTACCCATAGACAAACCTAGTGTGTGTATATATATATATATATATATATATATATATATATATACACTAGATTTTCCTGTGGGCACGTGCCTAAGGCACGTCTTCGAAACAATACAGCATATGAAAGTCTTGTAAACAGTAAAACAACAATTATGTAGCTCAAGTTTGAATAGTAAAATAATAATTAGTTGTAAATAAAAGTCCATGTTTCCATTAGTATATGTTGAAAAATAATTATAAATGGGGGTGTAAAATCCAACTTCTTAAAACTTTGAGTGTTGAAAATGATGAAATTTAGCTATTGATGAGATATTTGATACTTTCAATATAACATAGTTTAGATCTGGACCATTGATTTCAACCCTATTGAATGAGAGCCACTTGATAACTTTCTGTGTTTTATTCTATATATATATATATATATATATATATATATATATATATATATATATACTAGGTTTTCCCGTTGACACGTGCTTACGGCACGTCTTCGAAACGGTACACCTTTTTTGATCATATAAAATAGTTTTGGAGCTCCAGCAAATTAATTGAAGTAGCAAACATAGAGCAAAAAACATATTATATGATTTTTTTGATTTTTTTGAATTATTTTTAAAGTTTTTAAAGTTTTAATTTATTTAGTTTTTTAATTTTTTAAATTTTTTAAAATTTTCATTTTCTTAATTTTTTGAATAGAAGAGGGAGGGAGGGAGAGAGAAAAAAAAATTTAAATAAATATAGGAGTTGTTTTGAGTGGGGATTTGAATTTGAGTTTTGGGGAAAACTTTTGGGGGGAAAATATATTTTGTGAGGTTAGATCTTGGCCTTTGATTTTTGGGGGATTGAAGGAGAGCCACTTGATAGCTTTCTTTATGTTTTATTATATATATATATATATATATGAGAGAGAGAGAGAGAGAGAGGTTTCTTCCATTGCAAATACAAATGTTTGTACAAACCACTTAACCCGTCATAAATAATGACTAGGTTAAGGCAAAATATAAATTTTTGGCTTAAGCCTATATATATATATATATATAGAGAGAGAGAGAGAGAGAGAGAGAGAGAGAGAGAGAGAGAGAGAGAGAGAGAGAGAGAGAGAGAGAGAGAGAGAGATGTGAGCCTTATATTTGTATGTGATAATTATTTTTATAAAAAATGATTATAATTACTTAGTGGGATTTTTTTTTTTAAATCCACACCATTCATCATGTTTAGGGGCTATATAAATTTCTTGCCATGTTGTGGCCCTATACATTTTTCTATTTCTTAAACATGTAAGTATTTAGTTCTCACATCTAAGTTTAGCAGCTCTAGCTTCTGCCTAGATATAGGTCTTTTGAGAATACGCCTCAATGACCAATGGTTAATAGTGGACAGAATCTATTCACGCTTAATAAATCTTTGAGAAATACTAAAATGGAACTGATGGCTGCTTTGTTCCTTCAAATGAGCATCTCCAATCAAGTTCTTTTATTTGTAGTTCCATCAGAAAGCTGGTTGTTCTGAACATGTTTTGGAGGTCTCTTCATCGTCACAATTTGTTTCTCATCAAACCCCCCTCCCCCTCCCCAATATATATATATCCGAACATACAGCCACCCACACACAAATGCTGGTAGGCATACATTAAATGTCTGCTTACTGCTCAACATTTAGTTTGTAATAAGCTATATATATCCAACACACAGCCACCCACACACAAATGCTGGTTATAGGCATTCTTAATGTTCAACATTTTAGTTTGTAATAAGCTCCTTTATTATTACCTCAAAAAAAAAATAAGCTCCTTTATTTTCTTTTTCTTTTTTTTTTTATTGATGGTGATGGGAGGGAAGGAGGGATTATAGTAAACTCTTTTAGTGTGCTACGATTACCATCTATTCAATTATTTGGGTGAAATGCGATATACTCTGGAATTAAAGATTTATTGAAAGCCTTGGTTTCGTTGATAATGCCCACTAATCAACTAAGAGTAATGCTAGAGCCACTACCAATTTCACTACATTTTTCTTCACTACCTTAGGTGGCACACTCCAATAGGTAGGGAATGATAGAGTAGGCAGGAGAACTCTCCAATAGGAGTATGCCACCTAAGGTAGTGAATGAAATGGTAGTGAAATTGGTAGTGGCTAAAGCATTACTCATCAAGTAATCTTGATACCAATTACTATTGCGGAAAGGGGCACAAAGAAAGAAGGTAAGGTTTAGGCTTCCTTAAAGCTTTATTGGCAAAAATCATCATGATTATCCATGCATTGAGATACCAAATGAAATTTTAATGGCCTTATGGAGGTTAAAAATATGCATGTACTTAGGGGGCATTAATGTGCGAAGATCTCAAAAAAAAATTTCTAGAATCACCGTGTTTTCAAAGTTTGGTGTTAGTGGGAGGGGATTTCGAAGTGAGATTTCAAAGTTAGCTGTTAGACATGATTTTTAAAAAAATGTTGATTTTAATGAAATCTCTCTTTTTTGTGTTTTTATAGTCACATTTCCTATAAATTAAGTCCAAAATTTGTGGTCCAAAATCATACCCTTTACCCTATGTGTCTCAAATTCTTGTAAATGTGCATTTCCTTCCTCTATTCTTCTCTTTCCTTTTCTTTAATAACTTACATAATTTTTCAAAAATAATTTTTTAAAAAATGTAATAAACCTTCCACACACAAAAAAAGGCCTTCCGAAAATAACTCAAATTATTATTTTTTTTGTTGTAATTACTAGACTATTTTGATGACTTTAATGTATAATAGAAATTATAATGTTAATTATCATGTTCCCCTAAATGGTATAACATATCCCACCATGTAATCTTGGTCATACATTTAGATTTCAATTTATATCAATCATTCATTTAAAGTTTCATGTGCACTACAGATGCATTATAATAAAATAGCATTAAGACCTATTTTCATGTGTTACACGTATCACTTAGTAGTATTAATAACAATGGTTTAGCAATAATACACAATATAAGTTATTTCATTTCTATTATTATTTTTATTTATTATTAACTCTCATATTTATAATTATTATAAATATGATGGTCCTAGGTCTTTGGACTGCCGGTCCTAGGTTTGGCTGCTGGTCCTAGGTCTTTGGACTCGTGTTAGTCGTTGTTGCTCGGGTGCCACCTTTGGATGTGTTGGTCGACGGCCGGGTTTGGGTTGGCTGATGCTGTCTCCCATGTTTGTTGTGCCTGCTTATGGTCGTTCTGCTTTTGTTGCTGTTATTTAGGTTAGTTGTTGTATTTTCTTCCGTTATTTCAATTTTACTCCGTGTAAAATTCGTTGTGTTTGTTTGACTGGTTAGTTATTAATTATTATTTTGGGCTGGAGTTGTTAGACTCTATCTCCGTCATAAAAAAAAAAACTCTTATATTTATATATAATAATGTTAATGAGAACATTGAATGATATCAAAATCGCACTACGTATGTATTTGAAAATCACAATGAGAATTATTTTGATTTTGATATCATCTTGGTTTGTTTTGAAATCACCACAATTTTAAAATCATGCTGTATTTTTTAGATACTTTCGGACTAATAACCCCTTGGAACTTTTCAGGATAGTGTTTAGGATTTTTGTTCCCCTTACTTAGCCCTCTTTTTAAAAGTTTATCCCATATTTAGCTTGCTCCCAAAAGAATTCTATGCCCGGGCCTGTAATGGCCACATCAGATATGCCGGATTTGCTGTTTGAGGCCTAGCTAAAAATCTACCATTGTTTTTTCATTGGTTCTTAGAATTTATTTTCCGTAGTAAGCATTAGCGGTTGAGTTATTAGTGTTAGGATTGTGGGCTCTAATACACTAGCAAAAGAGCTTGAGGAGGAGGAGAAAGAGAGACATGAGAAGAGGCAGCAGCACAATAGCAAGAACAACAAGAACAACATGTTAGTCGACTGTAAATATGGGCATTCGACTGTCATGGTAGGCTGTTTTTGTTGTGAGAGTGCAGTTGACCGACAAAGATGCAGTTGACTGCGTTTAGTTTGTGGCTTGGGAAAGCTTCGATTGCTAAGGAGGGCAGTCACTGTGAGCAGCTTTGGCTATTTCTTGGGTTGTGGGGTTTGGATCCAATTGGTTATATTTGTATTTATCTTTTAGGGTTTACTTCAGACTATAAATATAGATGTAAATCCTATGTTTTAAAAACCCAATAATAACTGAAACAACTTCAAGAGAGATCTTGTGCCGAGTGCTACCAAAGGTGAGGGAGATATTAAAGTGAGATCTCTTTGTATCTTTATATTTCTTGAGTAATAAGAAGTACTGGTTATCTATGGATATCATTGTATTCTTGTGGTTTTGAGATTTTGCATTTGTGGTGGTCGAATCTTGTTTTTGGTACATCCGGTTCTTGTGTGCGTTCTCTGGCACAACAAGTGCTATCAGAGCTTAGAATTTTGTGATGGCCGATAGCAAGTCGAATGGCGAGAGATTCGATAGAAGTGATTTTGCAATGTGAAAGATTCATATGGTAATGTATCTCTGTCAGAAATATCTAGATGTTCTGTTGTTTGATGAGAATCCGGACAGTACAGATAAGGATGCGAAGATCTTGGTTGCATGGAATCGTCCGGATCAAAAAATGCTTGGGCAGATTGAATTGACACTGAATAGGAAAGCGTTATTTCATATCTCGAAGGTAAAGACTATGAAGGAGGTTATGGAGTTTCTCACGGATATGTAGAGAAACCGTCGGCATCTAATCAAATTCTTCATTCGAAAAAATTGGTTAATATAAATTTGCATGTGAACAATTATTATATGGTGTACAACTAGATGGAAGCTACATAATTAAAGTTTTCAGAAATGGGACAATCATTATTACTTCTATCTATTCTACCCAACAATTATGGTACGGTGGGACAGTCTATTACAGGGACTATGACAGACTCGACATCTTAGCATGATGTTGTTAGCAGCATCATGGACGAGATGTGAGAAGGAAGAGAAACAAAGAGTTTTCATCATCTTCTAGCTATCCCACATTTTCAGTTGAGAGATGTAGGAGGGCAAAGAGAAGTTAAAGAAGAAATTATCAGAGAAGTGAGTTTGAGAGTGTATGTGACGACATCGACGTAGTGGTGGTCCTGAGTGTTGGTATTGTCACAGGAGATGTCACATAGTACATAGTTGTAGGGATCTTAAGAAGAAGAGGTAAGAACAATCAAAGCAAGCCAGTGTCATGGCCAATAAAGCTTCGAGTAATATGAGATGTAGCTCTTGAGATTCTAATTATAATTTGGTTTAATTGCTCTGTTTCTTTTGCTATATGGGACGGGCAGGGACTCTTATTGCTATTTATGCTGACTGATGGTTTGCATGTGTCGAGGGTGTAGGCTGGCGTTGGGCTGAATTTATTTGGTTGTACATCGTATTTCTCGTAGTTGTTCCTCTTCAGCTTATCAAAGCTACCATAAACGTCATTCATAAAATTGACGGGAATGATCGATTCTCTCGCTTGGTGAAAATCTTGTTTTGACTAACCCATTGTAACGGTCAACCTTCTCTCACTTCAAGGTTGCAAAATCGTTACTGAAAATGGGAAGAGCTTCATAAAGCTTCTAATAAGTATCTTACTAAATGTTGTAAAATAGACAGAGATCAAGTTCAGATCAAGTCTCAGTCTGTGAGCTTATCTATTGCTTATAATTGACCAGTTTCTTTCAATTTCTGCATAAGAGCCTGTTTATTCTAAAGTTTACTGAAAAAAGTTTTCTTAGGTCAAGTCTAATGCTCGGACGGAAGGGACATGAAAAGAGAAAAAAGTAAAAAAAATTGCAAAAAAGGGGTCCTAATGGGGGTGGATAGCCGACGCACAGAGCGGGAATAGGGTAAAAGGGTGGCCAAAGTGACCACCCATCTTATCGCCGACCAAAAAAAAGAGAAAAAAATGGAGCCCACATGATGCTGACATCAGTCGACATCATCATCACATTGGCGTAGAGAGAGCCAACAGGTGCACCCTCCATATCGTTGTAGGCAGCGTTCATATTGACGACTATGGAAATCCATGGCTTCGGTCTAGAAATTATAGGCTTTGCTCGCCGTTATGTCGAGGGTGACAATCTCTTTGATTTGGACCAAACCCCGGAGAACCCATGGAGCGTGTACGCGGTGGGTTTCAGACAGTCTCTAAAGATTTTGAGGCACTTGAAAACTCCTAAGAGCATCCACACTCGTTTTCTATTTTACAATTTTTTCTATTTTTTGGCAATTTGAGCACTGCAGTCATTTGCTATTTTGCCAAAATTTGAGCAATGAGTAACAGTGACTTCTCATATTTGAGAAATTTTTTAGAATTCTCAAATTATAGGGGAAGGAATAGGTTGTTTCGTTCCTCCCTATTTTTTTAATTGGCATCGGACGATACAACATGTATCGTCGTAAAAGTTTTTTATAATTTTTTTCACAGAAAAGTATCAGATGGAACAATATGTTCCTTCCAAAATAAATAAATAAATGGCATCAAACGGGACAACAACATGTTGTCCAGTTCGAGCTCAAAAAAATCTTGGACGGGACAACATGTCCCGTTCCAAGCCTTTGACCAACCGAAACATAGTTTAGGTATTAATTTAAGACAATAAATCACTTAGTTTCTATGTTTAATCATGGTTTAATCTCTAATGACTATTTAAAAATTAATACCATTTTAATTGTTCTAAATATTACAAAAATACCTCTCGGACGGAACAACACGTTTCGTTTGATAAACTTTTTTTTATATTTTCTCCATATTTTGGAAAATCACTACTGCAAAGAAACTCTCAATTTTCATTTCTCATTTTGTAATTTTGCCAAATTTTAGCAAAAATGAGTGTGGATGCTCTAAGAAAAGGATGTTCACTGAGCTTCCACTGTCTACCAGGATGCAGCGCACTTCATGGTTCACCACGGAGAGGCTGATTACTAGTACATCACAGTGAGGGGATCAGAAGCCTTCTAGATTTTTGTCCGAAAGAAGTTACTAGGACTCCCATGCTCTTGGCGGGAAGGAAGTTATGCATTGAGTTCACCACTCAGACGAACGCCTTTCGAGAAGAGTTAGACTCCTCACCGATACAGCCTCCGTGGATGGAGTGGAACATGACCATATGTTTCGAGTTTTGGGACTTGGATCTTTCTCTGCATACTTGTTAGGCCCCCCAAGCTGGTGGGTCTCGATCTTGTCTTTCTAGGTGTACTTGGAGAGGTGACCACAACTAATAAGAGCTTTGATTTTGTCTTTGAGGGTTCCCTCATGGTTCCTATGGAACCAGCACGATTGACTCTTATCCCTCCTCCTGTTACTTGCTGGGTTGATCATGGGAGGGGGGGGGTCTGTTTGATTTATATGAATACTGTTGATATGTCTATGTTAAGTAGAGTGAACTTGTCGAAGCGAGGGATCAGAGAAGGACGACATTGGTCGGATCCATCCTTCTCGGACTTCTTGAGCCCCTCTTCATTTGTATTTTTTTTTGTTTATTCTCAGATGAAGGCTCCATTTGGTCATGGGGATGAAGAGCGTCTTCAGCTGGGATGTACTTCTCGCACCTTTGTAGAAGTTCGGAGAATTCCTGGGGAGGCTTCTTAGCAAGAGATGCTTTGAAGAAGGCATGGCTGAAGTTGTGTCGAAAGGCGGTAGCCGCCGTAGCCGAGTCAAGGGTGGGGATGACCTTAAACTCTGCAGTGAAGCTTCTGACGAAGTTCTTGAGCGACTCCCCTGCCCTTTGCTTCAAGGAATGACTTGTTTTCTCGGTCTTGCTACTGTTGATGAAGTGTTTGATGAAGAGTTTCTTAAGTTAATCAAATGAGAAGATGGATCCTCGAGAAAGACGGGAGTACCACTCATTGTCTTATCCCTTAAAGATAGTCGGGAAAGTTCTACAAAGGAGTGCGTCGGAGGCCCAATGGATCATCATGAGGGTCTTGAAGCTCTCAATGCGATTTTCAGGGTTGGATGCACCATCATATGATTCGAAAGTTGGAGGTTTGTAGTTCTTTGAAATAGGGGCTTCAATGATAGATATGGCGAAGGAAGGTTGGATGGGGCGATATCCTCCGCCTTGGTAACCATCCTTTTCATCCATACGAGAAAGACAGATCTCCATCTCTTGAATGCGACATAGGACCTCCTCCTCTCGCCCCTCAGATCGAGTTGACCCTGCGAGACTCCGTCTGTTGTTTAGTTTTAGGGAGCAGACTACTTGTTGAGTAAAGGTTGTGTTGAGAAGGCTAATAGGTCTGAAGTCCGATACCAAATTCGCTCCCAAAAATTTGGGAATGAGAACGATATGCGCATAAGTAATCTGATCGAAAGAGAAATTCCCCTGGTGGAGATCAGAGAACATTTAGAAGAGATCATCTTTAAGAAAATCCCAAAAACGTTGGAAAAAAAAGGTAGGAAAACTGTCTGGTCCCGGCGCAGAATTGCTATTTAAGGAGAACACCGCCGACTTAATTTCTTCTAAGGATAAGAAGGTTTCCAGATGAGATAGATCATGCGTGCGTTGACCATATAAATGAGCCCAATCAATGTGCAAAGAGTGCTGCCTATGCGCAGATCTTTAAAGAAGCGAAGGAAAGAAGAATGAATATCTGAATCAGAAGTAAATTCGGACTCATTGTCAACGACCCAACATATACGATTGCACCGCTGGTGATGAGAAGCAAAATTGTGAAAGAAAGAGATGTTGCTGTCGCCCTCTTTAAGCCAGCGGAGCTTGGCCCTCTGAGCCCATTTAATGTGCTCATGGTAATAACATTTCATTTCTTCTATTTATCCTTAGTGGCAATATTATTTTATGTACAATTGGATGTCTATTATTGTAATAGTCTAGGTAGTAATATGAGATTTTCTAATGGTATTAATTCTGTTGTTTTTATATTTGTTTGTTTAATATGTGAATTAGTAGCTCCTATATCTATTAGAGCTACTTGTTTATTCCATTTTCCATTGTCATAATATTCTATTTCGATTTTAAATTGGTTATTGTTCTGATTGTCTAATGTATTTATTATGGGTATTAATTACAATGCTTGTTGTTTGTTTCTTATTGATAGTGATCACTTTCCGAACATTATCTGTTGTGGTTTTCCTTTTCCAATTTCTTTTGCTTTACTAAAGTCAAATTCTATATAATTTGGTATAGTCATTTCAGGGTTTTCTCTAGCTGGTTTGTATCTTATAATTTTGCTGAATAATGGTTCTATTTTAAAGTTATATGTACTTCTATTTTCTACTTCATGTTTACTAGTGAAAGCATAAATATTTCTTATTTGTATACTCATAACTTTTCTTTTCTCTAACATTTCTATTCATGATAGTCTGTGGTACATGACTAGGCTTTTGTCCTTATTTTCTTCAATCATGCTTACAGAGGAATTATATTTTATTGTAAATTTTATCTTTTGATATATTAAGTTTCCCTGTACTATTCCTATTAAGGCATCTTGTGTACTTGATATTATTCTATCATCCATTAGGTATATTTCCAGTGGTGTATTTATTTCTCCTTAAAATATGCTTTTATTATTATTTGCACAGGTCCTAAATGTATGTGTCTTAATGTTTTTCTAGTTTTCTCACTTATTTTTTTCATCTCTTGCCTTATTATTCTTTCGGTTATTAATGGAATTATTGTTTTTCCTTGTGCTTGTTCAATATCTATAGGTTGTTCATTATTTCTGGTAATTATGATGGTATTCTTCTTTCTATCGAATATTGGTAGTTTAAATATCTCTTTAGGGTTTATATCTAATTTGGTTGCTCTTATTTTATCGTATTTTTGTATGTCAAAGCACATTCTTTCTCTTACTTCTTTATTGTTTTCTTCTCTTTCTAATTGTTCTCCTATTTCGATTATTTCTGTCGTCATGTTTATTTCACATTCTTCTGTTTCACCTTCACTACTTCCACTATCTTCTTCCAATACCATTATTTCTTCATCTTCATTTATTTCTGACCAGGCTTCCTCATATTCTATGGGTTCATAATTTATGTTATTCATTTCTTCAATTTTTTCTACATATTTTATATTTTCTTTTTTCATTCTTTTACGGTAATTTGGTGATATATGTCATACTTCTCCACATATATAACAATTACATTTCTTTGGGTTTTTGGGATATTATCTATTTTTATGTGTTCTTCTAAAGTATATTTTATAGGGTTTTTTATATCTCTTAAAAGTTTTTCCATATTTTGGTTTATATTTTTGGAATTTGTGTTTACGCTTCTTCGTATAATTATAGTTACTATTACATCCCCAATTATTTTGTCTTGCATCTTCACAACAAATTCTTTGTTTATATGTTCTATAGTATTTCATTGTTGCTCTAGCATCTTTGCACACTTTATCACTATAATCTTTTACAAATTGTGTTCTATATCCTAAAGTATCTATTTCTGGATTTACTTTCTCAACTACGTATGCACTATATATATTTATACTCCATGGAACAGATAGTTTTAGAAAGAATGAGTCCAATATTGGACTATGTTCTTCTTTTGAGTAATAATTATCTTGAAAATATTCTATGAATTCACAAGCATAGTTATCAAAATAACACATGTAGCATATTTCTAAATTACTTAGTCTCCATCTTGCTTGATTCTTTTTGTATATAGTGCATTTTTCTCCTTGATCATAGATACTGAATTCTGTTCTTAATGATATTTCGTAATTTATAATTATTTCTTTCAGACCTAAGGTTCGTTGTGCTGAGCTTTCTTCAGTTTCTTTATCATCAATTGGTCTTGATTTTCTTACAGTATTTCTTTCTTCTTCCTTTAGTCCATTCCACCATTTTGCTGCTACTACTATAAAGGTTGCTTCTATAAATTTTTCAAATGCGTTTGCTAAAAGATTTTGCCTAAATCCTACTATTAATGAGGCCTTTACCCATTCTTCTATTATTCTATCTACGTCTTACGCAGTATAGATCTAGCCATTCTCCATATTCAGTTATTCCTTTTTCATAGTGTGCTGCAGGTTCATATTTTGGGATTTCCTGTTCTTTGTCTCTTCCTAGCTCCATTCTTCTTTTTATGTTTTGCCATTTCCTTGGTAAGTAATAAGGTTTTTTGTTAGTTGGTGACCTTAATATTTCATACATGTCATTTTGAATTTCTGTAGGTTTTGTTATAATATTTTCTTTATCCTGGTCCATTTTTATTTCTTCATTTATTATATCTAGATTTTTTAAGGCTTCTTCCTTGAATTGGGATGTAACATCCCATTTTTCTTTTTTTGAAAAACTAAACCTCTAAATACAATTCTTTCAATTTCTATATCAATTTAAACATAAACTAAGATATATATATTTCAAATAAAATTTTGGCAGAGTCTCCCCTAAAATTTCTGCCCCGAAACATAAAATGCTTACGGAATCCTGCTCTAAATTCCGTAGCTCACAACGCAGGCAATATAATCATGGGCTCCCCAGGCCAAAATGAGCAGAATCACACAGGCAATATAAATATTATGCTCTGGGGGCCAAACTCATAATATAATATCAATTATCAATTAAAAACCATAAATTTCCTTTAAAAACTTATGTAAGTAATAGAAAAACTAAAGAAAAACTTTCCAAAAAAACCAAACACAGAACCCAATACTCCACAACGAGGTGGGTACGGGCTTTCTTACCTCATCACAGCACTATATCTATATATGTTCACTTTAATACAAGGTACTACATCAACTTTCCATGTTTCTTTATATACTAATTACATACATAATCTATTATTTCAACAAAATATAATTTCTAACTCTATACTACCTCACTGGGCTGCTAGCAAACCTGCAGGAGAGTTAGGGTTGTCCACCCTCAAGGAGGGACTCCCCTAACCCCCAGAAAACATCAGGGGTTAGCCATTTCTGGTGTGAGTATCATTATTAATCAAATAAATAAATTAAATTGTGTAAAGAAAATAAATTAAACTTACAAACATCAAGTTAAGAATATGCAACCTGAAAACTGAACATTAACACATCACCAATGCGATTTATATCAAAATACTCTTCAAATCTGCATCCAACTGTATACATATCCATAACGTCACACAATTCCCAACATCTATCACACTGACAGCATATATACCTTTATTTTACATTTGCATAAGACAATGTCACATACGATCCATTACTTCTCAATTTAAATTTCCTAACACGAATATGCATCTTCCCACAATTAGCGTCGTATCAACATTTTACTATTATATGAATATAACTGCATGATGTTATTACACCTTTCTTAAATAACCATTTATATGAATACAAACTCATAACACAGTATACTTACTTAAATAACCATTTTCATAACCAATCACATAATACGGATATTCATTTTATTGTATTATAACAAGTATCACATCATAAACATATGCATATATTCTCATAATACAACATTGCTTCATGTCTTATGACATAAATATAACATCTCATTGCCTATTGCAATTTACTCACATTTCATCACATCATTAACACATCACTAATTAGAATACTTATACTCATTGCATCAAAACATGTTTTATAGCTCATTCTATCTCATTATACCACTTTTGTAATTTCTCATTCTTATAAGTAATATACCTTATTATCATTTTCACTTATAACACAAATTACCATTAGCTTCACTTTCATTCTCATCACAATATACTTCATATCCCCAAACACAATTTTGGGCCACAACATATCACACCCCAATGCCGATAGCTTGGTTATTAATTTACTTCAATTACTTTTCATCTTTACTTTACTTAATTCTTCATTTCCATTAATCATTACCACTGTCATGCCAACTCACCCTGTGAATTATGCCAAGGCAGGTAGTTCCCACCATTTCCACAGAAATAGTGGGCAGGTAGTTCCTTGACACAATTCCAAGGTGTAAAAACTCATATCATACTGTATTTTACTTTAATAATCATTCTCATTACACAATACTTCATACTATTCATATTAACACACGTCTCTTTTACTTTTTCATTTAAATTAACCACATGCTGCATTTATCACTGCTTTTCATACACAAATTCATAACTCATATTCCTTCATAATCATTTCATTCACAACCACTTTCTTTCACATTCACAATTCACGTTCCACTTTCTTCACTTTCACATTTTATTTACACTTAGTTATTTTATTAGTTTGTCGACCAGTGAGCCACAGTATCCCAATATACTGAAAGCCGACAGCCCAGTAAAACACGCGGACCAATGCTCACACAGAGTCTTACTCGTCTGAGGCTACGTCTTCCTCCCAGCCTATGCCAGCGAGGGAACACCGCACCCCAGATAAACTGGGTACTTCCTCGCGACGTCTGTCATCGAGGGAAAAACACCGCACCCCAGGTAAACTGGGTACTTCCTCGCGACGGCTGTCATCGAGGGAAAAACACCGCACCCCAGGTAAACTGGGTACTTCCTCCCAGCCGATAGCCAGGAGGGAAAAACACTGCACCTCAGGTAAACTGGGTACCTCCTCGCTACAGCTGTCATCGAGGAAAGCCGGGCCTCAAGCCGATAGCTTGGGCGATAAAACTCCGCACCCCAGATAAACTGGGTACTTCCTCCCAGCCGAAGCCAGGAGGAAAAACACCGCACCCCAAGCCGGTCCTTGGGTATTAGGAGGTCTAGCCCAAACCCCCAGGATTGCTGTAGGTACTGGTCAACAAAATCATCTGTTATTAGCATTAATCATTTCATCTTTTCAGCTTACTTTATCAACACGCGCATTTCACTTTTGAATTCAATAATTGCCACAACCTTGACTTTAATCACGTAAATTAATAACACATTTATTAGCACGTACCATCTTATCTTTTATCTTACCATTTGATGCATACCCGATGCTCACGATATTAATCATCGTATCATTATACCACATTGTGCATACACCCTGTCATTCAACAATTAAAACCATCATATCATATTATTACATAATAATAATAATGCGCCAGGATATTTATTTTACCATAACATCCCACATTAAGAATATCATATTATTCATTTCCTTATTGCACCATATATAGGCATACACCAAGTTATAACATTAATAAAAGAACTACCTTATGTTATTCCATATCGTAAAAGTATCAAAATGTATAATTCATCACACTATAATATCATACTATTGTTCATTAATACACTTTGAACATAATTAATGTAAACATATACCTACTTACTAATTTCATCAATTATTACATCACGAGTCAATATCATAATATATATATATATCACAAACATACACCACATATGCGGGTTTCCAAGAAAAGAGGCCAAAATCACTTATTCCCTCTAATTAAATCTCATAATATCCAATTATAGCATACTAGGTCATACACCATATTTCATGTAAGTAAAATCACCTATAAGGGTCTATATGTCCCAAAACATGCACAAAACATGCACTATAAATACACGGGTTTCCAAACATGATCACAATCACTAATTTCGTCTAATTACGTCTTATAACATCCATCCATAGCAGGCTAGCCCATACACAAGGCTCCGCATATATCAAATTACCTATATCTGCCTATATACCCAAAAACACGCACGAAACATGCACGGGATAAAATATGCATAAACAATTCAATATATTTAGTTTTTATACTTCAACACATCACATTAACCCATAATATAGGTTTTATATCCTTTAAATAGTTAATTTCCTCAAATATCACAAAAACTCATTTTTTTGGGCCCTTAAAAATCCGTATTTTCTTTAAAAATCAATTTTTAGCATGACTTCTACGAAATACGTCAAAAAGCCACGAAATTTGGCCACAACATAAAATATATATAGATGCAACATATTCACCTGACGGATCGAGCAAACGATGTCCCACGTCCGTCCGGTAGCCAGTCGAAGTTCAACTTTTTCCACCTAAATAGGAAATTATAGGAC
Organism: Hemerocallis citrina; assembly: GCA_017893485.1. Taxonomy (NCBI): domain Eukaryota; kingdom Viridiplantae; phylum Streptophyta; class Magnoliopsida; order Asparagales; family Asphodelaceae; genus Hemerocallis; species Hemerocallis citrina. The sequence goes on along the minus strand of CM030358.1, from coordinate 421,186,626 downwards.
CGATTAGCTTAAAACTCAAAACGTGACCTACAAACCTCCAAATTCAAATCCGTCTTCACCCACGCGTCACAAATGACATATGTAGGTGAGCCACATCGATAGATTTCGAATTCGGGTCCCAATACAAAAACACTTATAGATCGGAGGCTTCCTATTAGGAAAATTTCTTAACTCCTAATTTCTTTAATCTCTTCTTCCTAGTTTCTCAAATTAGGGTTAATAATAACAATATGACTCGATTATACCTCCGAAACCATCAAATTTTTACCTAAACCTCGTTCGGGCATTTCACCGAACACCCGGCATGCATAAATGGTATACCCGTATTTTTGAGATTCCGACGGGTTTCTAACTCCATAAAATTCTCACTAAACCCATTCTAAATTGTTTCCCCTTAATACACAACAATTTCTATAACTCATCCTTATCAATTATTCTATTTATTATCCAAATTCTAAAGCCAACACACTAATTAATTTATAACTCACAAACCACTCAATTTCTCACCAATCTTCCTTCTCTATAATTACTAGCAGTCTAGCATCACCTAATTACCCTACTATATCATTTTCTAGCACTAAAACTCAAAATTATATTTTCCCATAAACTAAACTTCATAATTTCTTACCTTCTAAGCCTTATCTTTGCAAATGGACTCCGGAAATGAGTAGAGCACCTCCAAATTAGCTAAAACCCTCAAATTTTTGTGAAGAAACAAATGGAAAATGGCTAGGGTTTTAAACCCTAAGTCTTGGCCGGATTGGGGGGGGGGGGTTCTTTTCTGGCCGAACTGAAGTGGGAGGGGGAGGGAGAAGGTTATGGAGAAGTAAATAAGAGGGCACAATTTCATATAAGTCCCTATTTGACCATCGGTTTATATATATACCTTTCTAGTTAACTCTTCTAGGGTTTTTCCTTGTAAAATCACTCCATAATGTACTTAAATTCCTCCCAAACATCAAATAAAATTAGAAATGCATTTTTATGCACAGTTATAATCAACATCAATAGTTATGCATAATAGCAATACATATAAATATGTATATATACGAATATCGCAATATTTTAGAAAAATACTTTCAACTTCAAACTATAATTTAATAACTCGAAAATTTAAACCCCATATAATGAACAAATGCCCCAGAAAAACTTCGGGTCAAGTCGGATTCGTCTCCTCCGAGAAACCTCATCTCAAAACTCCTATATTTTCAATTTTTCCCGTTTACCCCAAAATATCAATTTAATCATTCTAATAGTAATAAAATTAATTAGTAGGGGTAAATATACTCAGAAACATATTAAAAATAATTTAAATCAAATAATTAAGGAATTAAAAAAAAAACAGATGTTACATAGGATTTTCTATGAAATCTTCTATTTCTAAAATATTTATACTGTTATATCTTTTAACTCCTTCATAGCTTCTTCCGTTATGTCTAATTATTCTTTTCTGTAATCAGTTATATATCTACCTAATTCTTTTTTGTTCTTATTTATGATTTTTTAAATCTTTTCTTATAGTTCCTACGAACTCAGGATAATTGTAATCTTCTTTCAATTCTTGTATGTTTATCAAATAAATTTCTGGTCCTATGTTTGGATCTAATCCTACTGCTCTGTTGGCCATACTGAGCTTAATATTTTGTATGCTTGTAGGTGTTGGCAGTGTTCTAAAAAGCGGCCTAGGCGCTAGGCAGCCCCCCAACGCCTCGACTAGGGCCTAGGTGTTTATGAAAATCGGAAATGGGTTCTAGGCGGCTAACATCAGACCTAGGCGGCATTTAATCGGTTTAGGCAGGTCTAGGCGGACTAGACCCGCTTAGGCCTTAAGTAATTAAGAAAAAAAAAAGTAAAAAAACCCACTGCTCCCGCCTTGAGTAATTAAAAAAAAAAGTAAAAAAAACCCACAGCTCTCATTTTCTCCTCCTAATAAAATTTAAGCATATCCTTAGTCTTTTTTTTATCTTGCATAATTTGACATGTATTGGCACTTTCACAGCAATCATGTTAAAACTTACAAGTATGGACTTTAATATCACTAACGCAGTCAAATAAGTGAAGTTATGCACCAAAGGGGGAAGTTTATAAGAAGTATCATGTGCCAACAACTTCAAGGCTCAATCAGTCTACCAGATTATAAGTAGTATGATTTTCCTCGGTAGTGAAGCTATTTATTCATCTTCTATTTTCAGCTCCTAAAATGTCACCCAGATCTACATATCTTTCCAAAGCAATCTATGGATGGCCAATCCACTTAGTATGGGATAGCATGTCATGAGATGGGAGGAAGTTATCTGATTTAAGTGTGGTTATTAGTTAAAGCTGTTCATCGTTATCAAGCATATCATGAGATCATCTATCAACTTTACATTTATTCTCTCTTTAGAACTTGTATTCTTTTATGAGTAGCCACAATGTGGTTTACATCGGATATGGAGAAGATAGACTCCTCATGTTCACCGATACAATAATACACCGATTCGACTATGTGAAGCTCATCCTACAATTGCAAAGAGAAAAAGTTCAATAGTAAGAATGAGTAGCAATAAAAAGTAAAAAGGGGTAACAACAAAATAAACCCAAAAGATCGATAAATAAATAAATAAATAAATAAATAAATAAATAAATAAATAAATAAATAAATAAATAAATAAATAAACAAATAAATTAATTAATTAAAAAAACCGCCTACCGCTTACCCGCTTAATCCCCGATTACAAGGTCTAGGCGCTAGGCCCCCATCGGCCACCCGACTACCGCCTAGCGCTTTTTAGAACATTGGGTGTTGGTAATACCAACCTGCTTCATCATTTCTGTAATCTAATACTTTGTACGATATCTCTTTTTGTAATTCTTTAGGTAGTTTATTAATTATTTTACTTGTTATTAACAAGTATTCTGATATTTCCTTATTAGTAATATGCTTTCTTTCTATTAATCTTCTATCAATGTATCTAATTTTAAATATTGAAAGATTTTTTAATTTTAGTTTCTTTATTTTCTGTGAAATATCTCGTTTTTTTAAGGATAAGAGATATTATAGTTTATAATTTCTAAAGTATGGTTATATAGAAAGTTTTGTTTTCAGGTTATTATAATAACAGAGTTAGTTTGATATAATATTTTGTGAAAGTGGGTTAGTTTGCTAAATGTTTTTGAAAGTGGGTTGGTTTGCTAAATATTTGTTGGAAATGGGTTGCCATTCACAATCACTCATATATATGTGTATTAGTAGGGTTAGGGTGGTTGCATGTGTGATATAAAGGGAGGGGTTGGCTGTAAGTATATGTATGTATGTGATATGGCTAAAAATAGGGTTAAATCGGAACTGTCCAAATCGGGCACGAATCTTAAAGTTCAGGGGTAAAATAGTAATTTCACTTATAAACAGGTCTGAAATGGGAAATGGGCCTTTTCCAAAAGGCCCAATAACCCACTAACGGATCCGTCTTAACTGGGTGCGGGTTCCAACCTGCAAAAAACCCAGTCCAGCTAGATAAAATTAGGGTTTATGATTATCTTTAATCAACGGCCCTGATCACTTCTATCCATTCACTGGGAAGTAGGGATTTGATCTTATCCTGAAACTGGTTCCTAAGGCGGCTATAAATACCCCCCATCCCCCACTGTTACCAGATAATCAATCTTTTTCCGATCAAAGCACTTTCATAATCTTTCTGATTACTGACTAGAGCGTCGGAGGGTGCGTCGCCGGGATCAACCCCTGTGTTTCGCACTTTTTACAGGTCAACGAAGGGAGATCACGGTCAAACTTCGGTGAAAGGTGTTCAGGTTTGACTATTCAACATCCCAATAATCCACAAATCTATCTGTTTGCCCCCACACCAATTTCAGCAGCAACAGATTGGCGCCGTCTGTGGGAACGACGAATAGCAATCCATCCTCTTCCATTGGTTAAGATCACCTCCAACCATGCCTCCAAGGAAACTGAGATCCAGAGGGTCCAACCGTGGACCCACTGCTCCTCAACCGCAATAGGAAGCTCCCCTCCAAACCGTCGAGTAGTAGGGACAACTCCCTCTTCAGCCCGATCTGCCCCTGCAGCAAGAGCAGCCTCCTCTTCAGAACCCTCAGCCACAGCGTGCACAACTCGGGCCCCAGAACGTTGGTATCGGAACCTCTCGTCCTCATCTTCAGAAACATCCTTTTCACCGTGAACATGTTTCCGTGCATAACCCTTCCACCGACTCCATGGCATCCCACAACCCTCGGCCTTCAGAAGATCTCCGCAACATCATCATCAACCGGCAGAAAAAAGAGGACCTTCGCCACCGTTTGGATGAAAGGCGGGCCCGTGAGGGAGCCTCCCACTCGAAACGTCCAAATGAGCGATCTCCTCGATGCTGTGACCACATGAGGTCCCCTATTCACAGAAGGCGAAGGGAGTCCCCTGAATACCGTCGAAGAAGGCATCATTCTCCTGCTGGTTGGCAGCCCCAGAGGGACCAGAACGGACCTATCACCTGAGCCGAATTCCAAGAGTTCCAGGCAACAATCTTGCAGGCCCTCAATCTCCCACTGAATAACGATAATAATGTTCAGAGGGTTCCCACTCCTTAGCTGGTTCAAAGCCCTCGTCCTCAGTCTCTAAGTCCTCCTCAAGCTCCGAGCCACCGCCATCATATCCCTAGTCCTCACCATTCTCCGAGCTACCGTCGCCGTAGCCCACGCTTCCCTTCATACGAAGACGAGTCCAGAGTCTCACTTGGGTACCATCGAAGGGATGATGTTGTCTACCGCCGTCTCTACGAGATGGAGATGCGCCTCGGTCAACTAGACAGGAAAGAGGAGCTAAGAGGGAGGACCCTCCGTCCAAGCAGACCTCCATTCTCCCGAACTATCATGGAGGCACCCGTTCTAGCAAACTTCAAGCCCCTGCAGTTCGAGGCCTATACGGGGGAGTCAGACCCCGTGGATCACATCGAGAGTTTCAAAACTCTCATGATGATCCACCAGGCTTCCGATGCTCTCCTGTGCGAAACCTTCCCAGCTACTCTCAAAGGTCTGGCTCGGGAATGGTACTCCCGCCTCGCCCCATCCTCCATCTTCTCTTTTGAATATTTTGAGACCCTTTTCATTACCCACTTCGTGAGTAGCCGCCGCTCTGAGAAGACTAGTATTTCATTACTCTTTCTCAGTCAGAAGAAGGGCGAGAAACTGAGAGATTATGTAAAGCGATTTACCGCGGAAGCTAGGTTCATTGCCTCCCTCGACCAATCGGTCGCTGCAACCGCCTTCCAGTCCAATGTCCTCAACTCAAGCCTCCGGTCCTCCCTAGCCAAAAAGCCCCCGCGAGACTTTTCCGGCCTTCTTCTCAGAAGCGAGAAGTATATCCGGGCAGAAGAAGTTGAACATTGCTCCACTTTCGAGGGGATTTCCTCTGGAACCAAGAGAAAGGCAGCCGAAGATGAGGGAGCTAAGAAGCTCCAGAAGGACAACGGGGGTCAGTGCCGCCCACCTCTCATATTCGAAAAGTTTACCCCTCTCAACACCAATATTTCAACTGTTCTTATGGAGGTTAAGAAAGAAGGAGTTCTGCCTTCTGCCCCGAAGATGAATACCCCCGGGAAGAAGAGGGATAAGGAGAAGTGGTGCCGATATCATCGAGACCACGGCCACGATGCCAATGACTTTCGGGCTCTGAAGAATGTAATTGAAGCCCTCATTCAGAGAGGGCAGCTGTCCAAGTTTGTAAGAAAGGATCGGATTGATCTTCCTCCACCACCCAGTTGGGCTAACAAGCGGCCCGAGAGGCATGACGAAACCTCCAAATTAGAAGAAGAGAGCATCCTACACCTCATCCATGGAGGTCGGAAGGAACCTCCAACTTATCTCGAAAGGCTTTCATCCGAGAAGTCAATTCGGTGCACAACCTACCCCCTCCCAAAGGCCTCGGAGTCCCGGTCACTTTCTCGGATGAAGACCTAGAGGGCGTCCGAACCCCCCACTGTGATGCACTAGTGATTAACCTCCACATGGCTAACTTCAAAGTGAAGAGGATTCTAGTGGATAATGGCAGTTCTGTCAACATCCTCTTCCTAGCGGCCTTCCAAGGGCTCAAATTATCACGGGACAGGCTCAAGCCCGCTGGCTATACTCTCCATGGGTTCACGGGAGTGCCAGTGACTATCGAAGGTGTGATAACCCTCGACGTAACCAGCTGGCAAAACTCCTACTACCCGAACGGAGCTAATGGACTTCATGGTCATCGACGTCCCAACCGCTTACAATGTGATCCTAGGCCGACCTGGCCAAGCTGCTTTAGATGCTGTCCCATCGTCCTATCATCTCAAAATGAAGTTCCCCAAAAAGGCAGGTGTATGGGAAGTAAGGGGGAGTCAAGAGATGGCCCATAAATGCTACATGACCTCGACCAGAGGACCCGTCCTTTCCCTCAAGACCCTCAAAATTCCCTAGAGAAACTCCCAGCCTATGTCAAAACTGGTAGACGAGATGGAGGAAGTGCTCTTCTCGGAGCAAGATCCGAACCGCAAATTCTTCATCGCAAGACCCTCCCCTCTGCCCTTTGTTCCGACATAGTTCAATGCATCAGGAAGAACCATGACCTCTTCGCCTGGACAGCTGTCGACATGCCAGGGATTTTCGAAGACCTCCTCGTTCACCACCTAAGTGTTGCCCTGGAGTCCAAACCTGTCCAGCAGAAGAGGCGCAAATTTGCCCCTGAGCACCAGCAGGCCATAAAGGAAGAAGTGGATAAGCTCCTCAAAGCCCGGTTATCCAAGAAGTCAACAACCCCGAGTGGCTCGTTAATGTTGTTATGGTCAAGAAGGTCAATGGAAGTTGGAGGATTTGCATCGACTTCACGGATTTGAACAAGGCATGCCCTAAAGATCCTTTCCCACTCCCCAACATCGACACCTTGATCGATGCCACTTCGGGCCATGAGCTTTTGAGCTTCATGAACGCCTTCTCCGGATACAACCAAATCAGAATGTTCCCCCCGGATATCCCGAAGACTTCCTTCATCACAGATCAAGGCCTCTACTGCTACAGGGTGATGCCCTTCGGATTGAAAATTGCTAGTGCAACCTACCAATGCCTCGTCAACAAAGTCTTCCATAATCATATCAGGTGGAATATGGAGGTGTACGTCGATGATATGCTAGTAAAAAGCATCCAGGGGTCCAACCATGTCACCGACCTCCAAGAAGCCTTCGACGTATTGAGGAAGCATAACATGAGACTAAACCCGAATAAGTGTGCATTTGGGGTCTCATCTGGTAAGTTCCTAGGCCTCATGGTCAGTCAAAGGGCGATTGAGGCCAACCCTGAGAAGATAAAAGCCATACTGGACATGGCTCCTCATACAAGTGTGAAAGAAGTGCAGAAGCTCACAGGATGCCTCGCCGCTATAGGGCACTTCCTCTCCAAGCCCGGGGAGAAGTGTCTCCCTTTCATTAAAGCACTCAGGGGGGCTAAGGGCTTCAGGGGGGCCAGCAGCAGCAAGAGTTATTCGACCAGCTCAAAGCTTACTTGGTCAACCCCCCGCTCCTCAGCAAGCCTATTCCCGGGGAGACCCTCTACCTCTACATCGCTGCCTCGGAACAAACCCTTAGTGCTGTCCTAGTAAGGGAAGAAGACAAGGCTCAAAAGCCTATCTATTATGTGAGCAAGGTTCTCCGAGACGCCGCGCTCCGCTATCCGAGATTGGAAAAGATAGCCTACGCCTTGGTTATGGCGGCCAGGAAGCTCCGTCCCTATTTTCAATCCCACTCTGTGGTCGTCCTTACCAACCAGCCGCTCAAGCAAGTCTTGCACAATCTCGAGACCTCCGGACGTCAAATGAAGTGGTCAATGGAGCTGAGTCAACACGACATATCTTATCAGCCTCGGACTGCTATCAAGGCTCAAGCCATCGCCGAATTTATAGCAGAAAGAACCATCCCGGAAGTGAGTCAAGCAGCAAATGGGCCGCCCATCTGGACAGTGTATGTAGATGGGTCTTCTTGTGCTGAAGGGAGCAGAATCGGAGTCATTCTAGTAGGCCCAGTTGAATTCATTCTCCAATACTCCCTCCGCATCAACTTCAAAGCTTCCAACAACGAAGCTGAGTATGAAGCCCTAATTGCAGGCCTGGGTATGGCTCGTAAGGCAGGGGCGCAACGTGTCCGAATATTCAGTGATTCGCAGGTGGTGGTTAATCAGGTCTTAGGATATTACGAGGCGCGAGACGACCGAATGGCCAAATACCTAGCCAAGGTCCAAAGTCTCATGGCCTTGTTTGAAGAGGCACAAATCCAGCGGATCCCTAGAGAAGAGATCTCCCAAGCAGATGCCCTCTGAAAATTGGCCTCCTCCTCCCTCCAAGGTCTTGAGAAGACCGTCCTAATCGAAGTACTCCTAAGGCCAAGCATCAAAGAAGAAATCCCCGACTCGATGGAGTCTCTACCTGTTCAGCTCAAGGATAATTAGATGAAGCCTTTGATAGAGTTCCTCAGAGACAGGAGCCTTCCCCAAGATCCTAAAGAAACCCGTCGAATCCAAATGAGAGCAGAGCGGTACACCCTCGTTGAAGGGGTCTTGTACAAATGCTCCTACACCCAAATAGATGGCCGACCCTACTTGAGATGTCTCTCTCCTGAAGAAGCCTCATATGCCCTCCAAGAACTCCACGAAGGCATAGGCGGAGCCCATTCAGAATCAAGGTCCATCGCCAGGAAATTTTTGAACTATGGGTACTTCTGGCCTACCCTACTTTGAGATGCCGAGCAACATGTCCGACAATGCAACCCCTGTCAGCAGTTCTCCAACATCCGCCGTCTACCCCAAGAACAACTCACATCACTCTCGAGTCCAATTCCCTTCACAATGTGGGGGATGGACTTGCTAGGTCCGTTCCCACCAGTTCTAGGCCAGCTCAAGTTCCTAGTTATGGCAATCGACTATTTCTCTAAGTGGATCGAAGCCAAACCTCTGGCTACTATTACTGAGAACAAAGTGCTACAGTTTTTCTAGAAAAATGTAATCTGTAGGTTCGGCGTACCTCGAGCCCTAATAACTGATAACGGAACACAGTTTACAGGGGCAGCATTCAAATCTTTATGTGAAGACCTCGGCATTCAGCAATATTTCTCCTCCGTCTCCCATCCTCAGTCCAATGGTCAAGTAGAGTACGCCAACAGGAAGATCCTCTCCGGCATAAAGAAGAGACTACATAAGTCGGCCAAAGGCTTATGGGCAGAACAATTTCCTAACGTATTGTGGAACTACAGCACTACGAAAAGGATCCCCACAGCAGAGTCGCCCTTCAATCTCACCTACGGGTCCGAGGCTGTAATCCCCTTAGAAGTTGGTGCCATCCCCCCTGCCTTGTTGCCTATAATGAAGAGCAGAACGCCAAAGAGCTCCGAGCGAACTTGGACCTAATCGATGAGCTCCGCGAAAGAGCTTCAATTCGCCAGCAAAATTATTGGAGAAGAATTGAGCAGGCCTACAACAAAAGGGTCTGTCCTACAGATCTCAAGGAGGGGGACTTAGTCCTCAGAAAGCTAGCCATCTCATTCCCTAATCAAAAGAGCAAGCTAGCCTCAAATTGGGAAGGACCATACAAGATCTCCAAGGTAGTTCGGCCTGGAGCATATCATCTTGAAGTCCTTGAAGGCAGAGAGATACCAAGAACTTGGAACGCCGACCATTTATTGAAGTAACAAGAGGGTGTTTGAACGCCTCTCCGAGTACCATCAAATGTCGAGCCATTCCTATCTTTTTATTTGTACTATGCTTCTTTATTTTCCCATTGTAATAACAGCTTGCAACGTAGAAGCGGCTGATCAGCAGTTATCAATAAAGAACTTCATTCTCCTGATAATTCTCTTGTAATTATTTTATCTCTTTGTTTAAGACCTTTAATTGCGCTTACTCAAACAACGAGTTTGGAGTCCAAAACTTGGCTCGATTCCGCTTCGCAAGCTCGCTCTTAAGCAAGTTAGAAGTGGTTCGCCATTCGGAACTGCTCCCACAGCCGTTGAAATTTACTCGAACGACAAGTTCGGAGTCCAAAACTTGGCTCGATTCTGCTTCGCAAGCTCGCTCTTAAGCGAATTAGAAGTGGTTCGCCATTCGGAACTGCTCCCACAACCGTTAAAATTTACTCGAACGAAGAGTTTGGAGTCCAAAACTTGGCTCGATTCCGCTTTGCATGCTCGCTCTTAAGCGAGTTAGAAGTGGTTCTCCATTCGGAACTACTCCCACAACCGTTGAAATTTACTCGAACGACGAGTTCGGAGTCCAAAACTTGGCTCGATTCCGCTTCGCAGGCTCGCTCTTAAGCGAGTTAGAAGTGGTTCGCCATTCGGAACTGCTCCCACAACCGTTGAAACTTACTCAAACAAAGAATTCAAAACTCAAAGCTTGGCTGGACTCCGCTTCCACACCTCGCTCATAAGCGAGTGAGAAGTGATCAGCCCTTTAGAAGTACTCCTACAACCACAGATGATTGAAAGATTACACAAGTCCAAAAAAGGAAACAAGCTTCGTTTCTATAAAATTTGAGGAACAAATCAGATTACAAGACCAGCTACTTTTCTCTACAACGAAGGTACAAGATTTAAAAAGCCAAAATTACAGGACCAACTCCTCGTACTTAGACAAGATGCAAAACTTGGAGAACCAAAACACAGAAGACTCCCTCAATGCCTCCTCGGGGCAGGGATGTTCCGGTTTAAAGACATCTGGGGACGGCGGCACCTAACCTCGGAGCTCGTTCCTAGACCGGCAAACCGAGACGCATCTTCTGCGCTGCTTCTGACAGTCGCACCAACGGACGCTCTGCTCGACGAAACAGCCACCCCACTTTGTGCATCACCTGGGCTTCGCTGAGCAATGGGCAAGCGAGTCGCAAGCTCATAAAAGGAAATCCCTCGCTCGCTCTCTTCACGGGTACACGAAGTGCTTCTGATGTTGATCCATCCAGGTTGGGGCTTGAACGAGCGACCTCTGCCACTAGCTCGACGATGCGTTGCTTCAGAGAGTCGTCCTTCATGGCTATGTTGAAGCGAGGGAGCATAGCGGAGCCTGCGGCACTAGAGCTATCGGCAATAATTCGACGGAGATGAGTAACCTCGATACTCTTGTCGACCGTAACCCTCTTCAGCTCGTCGACCTCTGCCGTCACCTTGCTCATTGTTGCCAACAACTAGTCGTGCTCCGACGTCAACTTGCCCATCGCTGCTGTTAGTTCTTCTCTCCCCGCTGAAAGCTCGTCTTTCGCTATAAACAAGTCGTGAATCTCAGCTAATAGTTCATCTCTCTCCGTTGTCATCTTCGACAAGGAGTGACGGAGATGCCTAAGCCTTAGACCGAGACTAAAGGCTGTTGACGAACCATCATCATCGCCTTCAGGGGCCCGTCACAGCAAGCCTCTCTTCCAGTCTTCGAATCTCGATGTCTCGGCGGCCTACAATTAGTTGCAGATGATTTCGTTCACGTTCGGCTCTGCGCAGCCCCAACTCAACTTCGTAAAGGCGCTCTCGGCACCTAGCGAGGCACAACTTCGTCATGCCTAGGCCAACCTCGGAACGTAACTCCTCCGCCGCATGAGTTGCTTCGACAAGCTGTGTCACCTCAACAAGCTGAAAATTCCAAGGCAAACGACGAAAACACTTAGCAAAAATTAGCGAATTTGGTAAACACAAAGTCGAAACTCTTGAACAAGGCAACGTGTACATAACAAAATTTCAAAAAAAAAAATTGTGAACATGTAGCCGAAGCTTTAGGCAGAGCGACGTGAACACTTAGCCAGATTTCAAGAAAATTTTTGTAAACTCATCGCCAAAGACTCACAAAAACTTAGTCGAACTCAAAAAAATGGATTTTCATTCATTCCAAAAAAGTGCGGTGGCTAGTCTGCAATTAGAAAATACATCAAAAAGTACAAAAGCAAGAAAAAAAAGGAGAGAGAAGCAGAAGTCAAGGGGCGACCTCTTTCCCAGGGTGCCGGGATGGGATGGGGTCGGACTCCCCCAAGGGTGTGACCATTGCTAGCAGGGTCACCTCGGACCGCTGACGTTCATCGACGATCTCGACCTCGGCATCCCCTTCATCGTCCCCTACTTCCCCCTCGGACTCGTCGTCGAAGCCGTCGACGTGGTCAGGAAAGAGTCGCCATCCAGAGCAGTCGACCTCAGGGAATCGCTCCAACACTTGCTCGATGGTGCAAGCGTATGCCTTGGCCATGTTGGCTGCGAGGAAGCCGAACAACAAAAAAAAGTTAGCGAAATAAATATGCAAGTTATCTAAAATATAGAAATCGATACTCACCGATACCACCGAGCGAGCGATCTCGAAGGCATCGTCGCCCATATTGCCGGCATCCATGGCAGCTCGATCCTTCGGCATCACCAAGTGCTTCACCGCTTGCATGCTCGACGTCGAGTCGCCGAGGAATCCGTCAAGTTTTCAAACCTACCATTCCGGAACAAAAATCTTCTTGTGCTCCTCGGTGAGGAACACCTCGGCGTCCGCCGTCAACGAGGGCGCCTCCATCCCGAGGGCAGCGGCCATCGGGAACTCGCCAGCCTCGACCGATGTTGAGGTCGGTGCTGGCGCCCTCCTCGGGGTCACAGTTGCCGAAGCCTCCGCCCCCTGAACGGTGGCATCGACGGTCTTCGGCTTCGGCGTGGTCACCTTCGTCGCGACCCTTTTGCACTTCTGAGGCACCTTGCTGCCGAGGGCCGCTTTCTGTTCCAAAATCGCCTCGTAATCCATAGTTTCTACAACAAGAGAAGTTGGTTAAAACACAAGTTATGATCGAATAAAAAAGAAAAAAAACAAACGGATAAAGCCGTGTACTAGGATCTACGCGACAGAGCCCTCCCCTAAAGAGCGCGTCTTCCGTCAGATCTCTCTAGTTGAACATCGGCCGGTCGAGAAGAATCTGAACCATCTCTTCTTCATTGGGGTAGAGCATCGACGACTCCCTTACCCTCTTCGTCACCTCTTCCACCCAACCCGAGGGTGTTCTCCACGGTTCGCGGCTCCAAACTGCTAAAGTACTTGTCTTGCCAGTGATTTATCGAGTCGGGGCAGTTGACGAGCCGAGCACCGTGCCTCGGAGCCAAGTAGTAACTGAACTCGGACTTGTGCTGCTGATGAAGCCGATAAAGTGTCCGAAGTACCCTCAAGTCCGGCTTGATCTCGGCAGCCTGACAGTGGAGCGCGAACCCGTTGATGACCCTCCATGCGTTCGGCATCAGTTGGATGGGGCTGACCCCGAACCACCTCAGCACTTGAACGGCGAACGGGTGAAGAGGCAGACGTGCCCCGACGATGAAGGTGTCAACCGACCAGAAACACATGTTTACTGACATCGGCGAGTTGGCCCTCACCCCGGGACCCGGCAGCATCAAGTCGTACTCCTCCGGGATATGAAAGCACTCCCGGATAGCTGCCAGGTCAGCCTCGTTAAGGATCGAGATGGTGTCGTCCGCTTCCGAGGTCTCTCTCGCTGCATTCTCCTCGAAGCTCCGTCCCCTCCCATACACGATTTGCTAGGCGTGCTCCTTCGGAAGCTCTCAGACCCTATGAAGCCCCGTTAACATGCCTGGTAGTCTGCCGAACTCCTCCATTTGCTTTGGATCTTTCACTATGGTGGCTCGACCATCGACTCTCTTGCCCTTGTCGACGCGAGGCTTCTAATTCAGAGACGGCGCTTCGCCAGCAGAGGGGGAGGGCTCCGAAGTATAGGAAAGATAAATTTTGGAATTAAAATAAACTAAGTATAATTTACCTTGAAGTGACACGCTCGGTCGGAAAGTTCACCGGAGTACTGTCGATGATTGCCGAAATCTCTCTCTAGTGAAAATAACCGCCTGAGTGAAAATTCGAGAAGTGAAAAAATGAGAGGGGGAAGAGCCTTTAGGGGTTGACACACAAAACGAGGATGTTGGGCTTCAGAAGCCCAACGACATGCTCATTACTGACTAACGGTCAAAATCGTCAGAAGATCAACAGTCAAAAGGCCAGCTGTCGTCTCCAAGCTGTCAAACTCTCACTTTGGGACTTCGGCATGCCTTGCTAAGCGCTCTTGGCACCGACGCCCATACATGGAAAAAATTCTCACTTTGGGACTTCGGCACGCCTTGCCGAGCGCTCTTGGCACCGACACCCAAACATGGAAAAAATTCTCACTTTGGGACTTCGGCATGCCTTGCCGAGAGCTCTTGGCACCGACGCCCAAACATGGAAAAAATTCTCACTTTGGGACTTCGGCACGCCTTGCTGAGCGCTCTTGACACCGATGCCCAAACATGGAAAAAATTCTCACTTTGGACTTCGGCATGCTTTGCCGAGCGCTCTTGGTACCAACGCTCAAACATGGAAAAATTTCTCACTTTGGGACTTCGGCACGCCTTGCTGAGCGCTCTTGGTACCGACGCCCAAACATGGAAAAAATTCTCACTTTGGGACTTCAGCACGCCTTGCTGAGTGCTCTTGGCACCGACGCCCAAACATGAAAAAAATTCTCACTTTGGGACTTCGGCATGCCTTGCCGAGCGCTCTTGGCACCGACGCCCAAACATGGAAAAAAATTCTCACTTTGGACTTCGGCTCGCTTTGCCGAGCGCTCTTAGCACCGACACTCAAATATGGAAAAACTCACTCTGGACTTCGGCAAAAACTCGTCGAACCCCTTTTGACACGTGTCGCCACGCCAAGGTATCTCTGCACCTCGGCAGGGGACCCCGAACCTCCCTAGACTTCGGCCTCCTTCCTAACACGTGTCAACTACTCGAGCTAACTGGCGGGGGTCAGCAACGTCACCGAAGCAACTTGCCAACGGATGAAGGGAAATACACCTTTGAGCAACCACAGGCATTAGATCTCCCGAAAATTCACGCTCAATGCTGATGGAGAGCCCAGATCATGCCACGTCATAAATAGAATTAGAAAATCTATTTTTATTTATTTAGTTCGAATTGTTTATTTAAAAATTGCGGGAAAATGGTAAAAAAGTCAAGAAAATTGATTAAAAATTCTAAAGACTAATTATAAATTCGGGGAAATATTTTTGGGCCCCTGGGTAAATAATTATTGCTTAGAACAATTAATTAGTGCTCCCGAAAAATAGAATACCGCTCCGCAGAATTAAATAAATGGTTTGAAAGATAAATAAAAATTAAGAAAAATCACCAGAAGTCAGGAGTGCTCAAGAACAACCTTGAGCATGCAACTAACTCTGAAAACCACAATAATACCTCATATAAAGATTCGACACCCGTCATTTGGACTCCGATACAACTCCGCAAGCCATTAAAACAGTAAAACTACTCCTCAAAGGCTGATGAAACTTAGTCTTCGGGAGTGAGGGGCTCGTGATATGGTAGGGTTAAATTGAAACTGTCCAAATCGGGCACAAATCTTAAATCTCAGGGGTAAAACGGTAATTTCACCTATAAACATGTCTGAAATGGGAAATGGGCCTTTTCCAAAAGGCCCAATAACCCACAAACGGATCCGTCTTAATTGGGTGCGGGTTCCAACCCACAAGAAACCCAGTCTAGCTGGATAAAATTAGGGTTTATGATTGTTTTTAATCAACGGTCCTGATCACTTCTATCCATTCACTGGGAAGTAGGGATTTGATCTTATCCCGAAACTGGTTCCTAAGGCGGCTATAAAAACCCCCCATCCCCCACTATTACCAGGTAATCAATCGTTTGCCAATCAAAGCTCTTTCATAATCTTTCTGATTACTGACTAGAGCGTCAGAGGGTGCATCGCCGGGATCATCCCCGGTGTTTCGCACTTTTTGTAGGTCAACAGCAGGAGATCACGATCAAACTCAGGTGAAAGGTGTTCAGGTTTGACTATTCAACATCCCAATAATCCACAAATCTATCTATTTGCCCCCACACCGATTTCAGCGACAACAGTATGTATATGTATATAGGTATGAGTAATAGGGTGAGAAGTAGTTTAAAATTAGTTGTAGGAAAATGTAGGGGGTAGTAGTATGGGTGGCATCAAGGCCGGGCTAGCCCGGGATCGGCCCAGCTTGTCCAGAGACGGCCTGAACTACCCCTAACCCGCATAGAAGACCAGTCCGATCCGGTTCACAAAAATTGGAGAAAAGCCTGGTTTAGGACCGGCTTGGGAGTGGACCAGGCCCGACTTGAACCGGTACCATTTTGAACCGGCCCGCAGGCCTGCCGTTGTGACTGGATTTTTCTTTTTGGGTGCTAAACATATGTATAGAGTATATATATACTACAAAATATATGTATACATTTATATATACGTATATATATACTCTAAAATATTTCAAAATTTTATAAAAATGAGTGTGGGCATTAAACTTAACTGAACACTACTCATTACTCAATTTTCCAACCCCCACCCTAGTTATTTATAGTCAACTCCACCTCTTCACTTCTCTAATCTCATCAATGTGGGACTATTCTTAATTATATATATCTCTACTATAAACTTTTTATGAAATATAGTTTCAGGTTGGATTTCTTGGCTAGTGCGCGTAAATTAGTGTGTTGAGTTTGCGTTGGTCGCAGGTTCGATTATGAGAGGGCTCAAGTAATTTTATATTTGAATGAATTAATCGCTTTGCATGATCAAATTGTTTTTAGTTGTTTTTGTTTTTTTTTTATTTATTGTAGTTTAATAAGGTTTGTATGCAAAGCAAAGCAGATAGAACAAGAGAATGTTAGGGAATTTTCTGACTTCATAATTTTTTTTTATTTTAAATGTGGACTTTTAAATGAGAAATAAGAGTAAAAATTAAGAATGAAGCATTCATCTTAGATTTGATTCTTTTGAAATTCCAAAAAAAACTAATGAAAATTTTTGAACATAGAAAGGATTGAAAAGAGGTTAATTGAGATTTTTCACATATAATTATAGAGTAGAACTAAATGAAAAATTGAATATGCAAGTTGTGCATGGAAATGTGTTAAAAAAGAGAACTTGTTGAAATGTGAAATTTTGTGAACAAATATGCTTGCTTCTATGAATATGAAATGAAGACTTAAACTAGAATTTTAGCTATGACTATACATCGACAAGAATGAAAAGTGTTGAAAAGAGAATTATGATACTTTGACCAAGTTTGGATCGTTAATAATGATTGATATTGGAAAGACTAATGTAGGAGTAATGCTAGATTCTAGAATATTGACCTTCATTTATACTTAAGAATTAGATACATAGTGGAGATGTGATGAACATTAGAGAAAAACATGAGTATAAGGGCCATTGGATTGGCAGCGCGAGAGTATTCACAAGATGTGTAACGCCCCGAATCCCAAATATACTGAATTCGATATGTTCTACAAGATCTTTCCGCTTCATTTAGTACAATTTTACAAGGAAATTTGAACTTTTCACTTTACATCAGAGTTTACATCAATATTACACTTTACATTGCACAGCAGAAGTAAAATTTACAACAATGAAACAAATATACAACAACATTGAGTAATCTTTAAGCATTTGTTCCTCTTTAATCTTTATCAAGCCATTTACCTGCATATAAGACTGTGGGTACGTCAGTTTATTCAACCGACGATCATTATACACGGCCATCCTCTCTATGCCGGAAATAGTATAACTTATTTTCCATGTTTAGCAATCATAAACTTGTCACATTTCAAACTAAGGGACTACCCTATTGATGTCGTGTTGTGATTGTGCACTTAGTCCTTAATGCAATTATTTATATTAGATGACACTAATGCGCACTTGTTCGGATTCTATGCATCCCATACTACATAGGTCCGAGGGAAAGCCTCTTAATCGTTCTTCATCTTTGTAGGGTTCAATCCCTCGCCATGACTTAATCTACTACTGTAACTACGGTAGGTATCTTAAATGATCAATGAGTGCAAGCACGTGTACAGAAAACCTGGAGGGGAATCCCACGTCATGTCACGACTCATCGTGAAGAACCTGTGGCAATTCAGCCTCCTTCATAGCACACGATCCTCATGCAGTCACCAAACATCCCACAAGCGTCACCACCGGGACGGTACCCTGGAGCAGTATCCACGTCATGTCACGACGCATCGTGAAGAACCTGTGAATTACTCTCACGCCGCAAATCCGATGGCCCTCACTCGTGTTTTTCTCCTACTTTCATCACATCTCCACTATGTACTAATCCTTAGTTTTTATTAGAATCATGAACAAAATCAAAGCTCTAGAGTTAGCCTCTCCACTAAACCGGACTTATTCATTCATTTCAAACATGACCAACCTTGGTCTTTCATTTCAATATCTCATTTCATTTCTTTCCAAATGCCAGGGGAGACTTAGCTACTCTTTCGTTTCAATTCCAGTTCACAATTACTAAAAATCTGAGCATTTCCAACTCATGAGTTCATTTCATAATCTCAACAGATTTTCTTTTTCATGTCATAGCTTTCATATTCATTTAATTCCCACAATTCAAAATAAACGATTCACTTCATGTAAATTCATGCAAAGGCAAATAGAGTTTACCAATATCGACCATAAGATTCACAATCTTTACCACAACAAATTATAAGATTTCTGATATACCAAAAGCACTCTGGACAGTCGACTTATCCAGTCAAATACAGTTCATCAATAACGCTCGGAATAGTCGACTGCTGCACATAGCCAGTCGGCTGTTCCGCAGTTTTCCACATCTAAAAATGTCATCCGCTTAACAGTCGACTGTCATTCCAATCAGTCGTCTGTACTGGGTGATTCAACTATACACTATCCATGCTCAGTACAGTCGACTGCTACAAGCATTCGGTCGACTGAACAGGTTAAATTCCAAATTAAGGAATCATCTTTCCTTCCGTTCTTCAATTCACATATTACATTATGTTCGTGCCAACATAACATGTAATTTCTTATTTGTTTACTAACATCACAACGTGGTTTCAATTAAATGTAAATTTCACATAACTAGTACTTCTTTTCTCAAAAGAAATGCTAAGCATGCACTTTCATTTACTCATCATTTACTTGCAGAGATGAGTACTAATCTCAATTTAACACACTAGAACATCACATTAAAATACATCGTTTCATGAAACCCTGGACTGTACATACTTCATTTCAATAAGCCAGTCGACTGTTCACATTACCAGTTGACTGTATGTGTTATTTCCAGTTCTTTAATCATCACTAGTTCTTTTTCATCCATTCATATTTTCTAAATTATATACTGCATGGAGGATATTGATTTAGCAATCGTTCTAGCACTTCAGTTTGCATACACATACACAACTAAATCTTTAGTCTTAATAAGGATTATAATTTAGAAATCATGAGAAAACACCCACCTCGTACCAGTCGACTTGTCCACTTTACGGTCGACTGTACAGGCCATTTGCAGTCTTTTTACAATGTCATTACTAATAGAACAACATACAATTGCACATCCATATATCAATCAATCAATAGGTCATTTTCCAATTAAATGTGTACTCTTATCAATCATTTTCATGCTTCGTTCATTCAATTCAATCTAGCATGCATTCCTAATTAGAAACATGGAAAATTTACCCACCTTATTGAAGAAGTACAACTAGTGATCTCCTAGACGAATGTCCTTGCAATGAAATGCTTCTCCTCCCTGTACACATGCGCACAAGCCCCCAATCCGAGCACACCAAACCGAAAGCTCCCCCCTTTGAATAGCCGGCCTCTCCTTCTTCTTGTTGCAAGCCCAACTCCCACACAACTCAATCTTTTAACTCACAAAAATACTACTAGATAATGCAATTTAGACTATAGGTTTGTAGAAAGTAATAAGCACAAAATAACTAGCAATGGGAGGGAGTATTTATACTAAAATTTTGATGGAATGGATGGCTAAGATTAGAGTAGGAGTTAAGAACAAAGGGTGGAGATTTAAGGAGGAGTTACACAAACTACCCATGATGAGTAACCACCACACCATGATCCCCATCCAAAATTTGATTTTCCCTCCAAAGAATGCAACCGGCCATGCTTGGAAAAAGTGCATATTGCACGTGTACGTGTAGTGCACGTGCATGCAACTAGGCCCAAAAATTGTACATTAATTTTTTGTATAAAAATAAAATAGTCTTTAAATTGTATTCTACATGACAAGTTGTATAAAAATAGATGACTCCATGGGCTTTAGTTTATGGGCCAAAATAGTTATTTAAAATAAAATAAATAAATTACATTTTGGGCTTAAAGAAAAAGGCTTTTTATCTAATTAAAATAAGGCTTTTGTATAAAATAATTAAAAGCACATATTAAAATATCTTTACTCATCTTGATGAAAATATTAACCAAAATATTGCACGTGCACACTACGTGCAAAATAAATATTTTTTCATTAAATAAAAAATCAGGGCATTACAAGATGTCCCACGATGCATCATGATTAGGGCGTGGATACTACTCCAGAGTACCGTTCCGGTGGCGACGCTTATAGGGTGGTCTAATAACTACAGGTGGTGCCATGTCTATGGTAGGAGGTGAATTCACCACAGGATGCCTGCATGATGAATCATGTGTCAGTGCATGGGGTTCTCTCCTGGGCGCCTAGACGTGAGCTCGTAACTCATAGAACACCTAGGATACTTACCGTAGTTACCGTAGTAGATTAAGTCATGGCGAGGGATCGAACCCTACAAGATGAAGAACGGTTAAGGGCTTGCCCTCAGACCTATGAAATATGGGCTGCATAGACTCTGAACTAGTGTGCATTAGTGTCATATAATGTAAACCACTGTATTAAGGACTAAGTGCACAACACAACACGACATCAATAGGATAGTCCCTCTGTAACTTTGTCTGTAATCAATTTTGTGGTTTGTTTAAGTATTGAAAATCGTTATACTGTTCGGCATAGTGAGGATGGCCATGTATAATATTTCGTTGGTTGTATGCAACTGACGTGCCCACAGTTTTCTATGCAGGATAAAGTGCTTGGCAAGATTAAAGTATGCATGCTGCTTAAAGATTGATTCAAATGTTATATATTTTTATTCATATAATTATAGTAAATTGCTTCTGTTGTATAAGTGTAATGTAAATGTAACTCTGATGTAACAAAAGTTTTTAATTCCTTGTAAAATCGTACGAAGAGAAGTGTAAAGATCCTATGGAATTTCAAATTCGGTCTGTTTTGGAATTCGGGGTGTTACAGAGTGGTATCAGTGCCACGCTTCCAAGTAGTAAAAATTTATATGGAACGACACCCTAAGAGTGAACATTAGAGCGTGTGTTGAGTCTAGATATTTAAATGTAAGTCACTTACATTTGTGTTGCTCTATGATTTATGCTTCTTCTTCTCCTTTCTCTAAGATGGCGGACCACTTCAACCTAGCTGGAGATGATGGCTTGCTACATAGTTGAGGAGGACTACTACCCCAGGCAAGCTGATTCAGACGAAGAAGATCCTGGAGAATTCGAAAAGGAATGGCCTGAGTTCCGAGATATCACTCCACCTCCGATTCATCTAATGATTCCTCCGACGAGGAAGAACCAGTTCCGAGCAGTCTCACTGTGTCTCTTCAGAGGCAGGTAGAGACTCAGAGGGAGAGAACGGAGCTGCTGCAGGCACATTGTGCGAAGTGCAAGGAGAGCTTTGGGAACTCGAGAAGAGGAAAAACATGTACGATGTACGGAAGGAAGAAGTGGCGGAACTACGGGAAGAGCTTCGAGAAGCCAAGAGGAATTGTAGGAACTAGAATGTTGTGTCTTCTTACTACTTTCATTTGATGTCAAAAATATTTTAAATTCGAATTACAAAGTTTGAAATTCAATGAAATGAAGAGTAGATTTAAAATTCATGTTTTCTACTTCGAATTTAGTGGATCTTTTGCATCAGAATATGGCTGGAAGAAGATCTAGAAGCGGAGAAGGTCTGGACTTGGAAACGGAGTTAGCGAGGGTCTATTAGTCACTCAATGTCGTTGCCATGAATCAGAATCAAGGGAGAGTGCCTGTGAATCCAGTACCTGAAGCAATCAAACTCGTGGAATCATTCAAGCAGATGAAACCACCCGTGTTTGAGGGAAAGTCAGACCCTTGACACGGCTGACAATTGGATTCGACAGGTAGAGACTATCTTCGAAGTCTTGGAGACTTAGAGGGTAGCAAGGTTAAGTTGGCTGCGCTGCAGTTCGAGAAGGATGCGGCTATGTGGTGGCAGTCGATGAAGCGAACAATGGGAGATATTGTTCTTAGTTGGGAGGAATTCTTGGAGAAATTCCGCAGTCATTATTTTCCATTAGACGTCCAGGAGAAGAAGGCCATGGAGTTTCTGATGCTGCAGCAGGGCGGCATGTCAGTTAGGGAGTATGAGACTATATTCACTCAGCTCTCGAGGTATGCCCCCGAATTGGTGATGGACGAAGCGAAGAAGGCTCGGAAATTCGAGCATGGTTTGAGGCCAAGTCTGAGATCACAGATGATACCCCTCGGTATCAGGAGTTTTGACAAGCTGGTCAAACGAGCTGCAGCCATTGAGGCAGGACATGGAACAGTTCCATGCTGTTTAGAATCGGAAAGAACAACTAGAATGTGAGGAAGAGGCCTGCAGTTGCTGGAAATGTCAGGGGACAGCTGCCGGCTCAAAGGTTCAAGCCTACGGGTGCGTACGCTTTTCATGTGGCGGGAAGACCCGAGAATACTTGGGTGAGACCTCCTGTGACTTGTTTCAACTGTGGAGATACTGGCCACTACAAGTCCCAGTGCCCAAAGCTGCAGGATGTCGTCCGTGATAGACCAACTCAGCAGGCCGGAAAGAAGCCGTACCAGCAGGGGCGAGTATTTGCCTTAACTGAAGCTGACGCTGATTAAGTGGATCACGTCATCACTGGTATGAGGGAGGATGTTTAGGAGTGTTTTTCTGTTGTTTATCTTTTTCCGCTCTATATAGTGAACTGTTATGTAACGAGTGTGTGTTATGTAACAGGAGAACTTTATTTGAATGGAAAGAAAGCTGTTGTTTTGTTCGACACTGGGTCCTATCATACCTTTATATCACCTAAATTTGCTAAAGTTTTGGGAGTTAAACTGAAGATATTTCCAGACAAGGTCTTAGCAGTAGCTACTCCGTCAGGAGAGACTTTAACCACTGATCGGTACTATGCGGACTGCGAGATCGTGATTGGAGATAGAATTTTCGGGATTGATCTGATCGAGCTGAATGTCTTGGGAGTCGATATTCATTGGCATTGATTGGATGTTAGTGTACAGTGTGAACATCGAGTGCAAGACCAAGGAAGTAACAGTGAAGGCTCCAGGTGGCCCTGAAGTCATTTTTCAAGGGAAGAGGAGATGTTTAGATTTGGTGGCTGCTATCAGCAAGAAGGAGGGGATTCCTGTAGAGGTGCAGCAAATTCCAGTGGTTCGGGATTACCCGATTGTATTCTTGGAAGATTTACCTGGGTTACCCCCGTATCGTGATGTAGAGTTTAGCATCACTATTCATCCAGGGAGTGTACCCATTTCCAAGGCACCGTATAGGATGGCGCCTGTGGAATAGGATGATATCAAACGGCAGATTGAGGAACTATTGGAGAAAAGCTTTATTCAACCGAGTGCGTTGCCTTGGGGAGCACCGGTGCTGTTGGTAAAGAAGAAGGATGGTTCGATGAGGATGTTCATCGATTACCGAGAGCTGAATAAGGTCACTGTTCAGAACAAATATCCAATTCTACGAATTGATGACTTGTTCGATCGTCTACAAGGAGCGGCTGTTTTCTCCAAAATAGATCTTCGATCAGGATACCATCAAGTTCGAGTGAAAACTGAAGATGTGCATAAGACTACGTTCAGAACTCGATATACAAATTCTTAGTTTTGCCGTTTGGAGTGACGAATGCACCTGCAATTTTCATGGATATGATGAACAGAGTTCTAAGGCCGTTTATTGATTCTTTCGTCACGGTGTTTATCGATGATATTATTGTGTACTCCAAGTCAGAGGAGGAGCACACAGAGCATCTGGCAGTAATTTTGAGGAAGCTTCAAGAGCATGGGTTGTATGCCAAGTTATCCAAGTGTGATTTCTGTAAATCTGAGGTGGCATTCCTAGGTCACATCCTTTCTAAGGAGGGAGTGACAACTGATCCGCAGAAGATAGAGGCGGTGAGGGATTGAGCAAGGCCTACTACAGTGAAGGAAATCAAGAGTTTTATTGGGTTAACTGGATACTATAGGAGGTTCATTCAGGGCTATGCTCAGATAGCCGTGCCGCTCACTGATCTGACCAAGAAGAATGTGAACTTCAAGTGGACTGAGCAGTGCGAGGCAAGCTTTCAGGAGTTGAAAGAGAGCCTGACTACTGCTCCCATTTTAGTTTTGCCTAGAGCAGGTGTTGAGTATGATGTCTACAGCGATAGTTCACATTGTGGGCTTGGTTGTGTCTTAATGCAGGAGGGGAAAGTGATCGCTTATGGGTCTAGGCAACTAAGACCGCATGAGAAGAATTATCTTACTCATGATCTAGAGTTGGCTGTGATTATCTTTGCCTTGAAGCAATGGAGACATTACGTGTATGGTGAGAAGCTAAACATGTACACAGACCATAAGAGATTGAAGTACATCTATCAGCAGAAAGACCTGAATCTGAGGCAACGGAGAAGGCTAGAAGTACTTGAGGACATTTGTCCGAAGATTAAGTACCATCCTGGGAAGGCTAATGTTGTTGCTGATCCACTTAGCCGCAAGAGCAATCTGACTAGTTTGATTACAACTTAGAGGCATCTTGCAGAGGGGTTGGATCAGGATGGTATTGAAGTTGTTCTGCAAGGCTTGGGATCGTCTTTAGCTCAGTTGAGGCTTCAACCGACGGTGAATGAAAGTATTATCGCAAGTCAGAAGGAAGATGCAGAGATTCAGAAGATGAAGGGGCAGGTCGGTGCTAGCAAGTTGTCAGAGTTTTAGATCAGGGATAAAGTGTTGTGGTTTGGAGCGAGGCTGTATGTTCCAGATCAAGCAGAATTGCGGGAGAGTATTCTTCAGGAGGCACATGCTACTCTTTTGTCTGTACATCCTGGTAGTACCAAGATGTATAAGAACATTAAACAACATTTCTGGTGGTCAGGTTTGAAGCGGAAAGTGGCCGAGTTTTGTGGCGAGGTGTGAGATTTGTCAGCAGGTCAAAGCCGAGAATCAGAAATTCGGAGGTCTATTGCAACCGTTACATATTTCGGAATGGAAGTGAGATAACATCAGTATGGATTTCATCACGGGTTTGCCCAAGAGTTCAAAGGGCAATGATGCGATTTGGGTCATAGTCAATCGATTAACCAAATCCGTTCACTTCTTGGCAATGAAACTCACTTCATCTATAGACAAGTTGGCTGAGCTGTATGTTGGTGAGATCGTCAGGCTTCATGGTTTCCCGTTAACCATTGTGTCTGATCGAGATGCGTGGTTTACTTCACATTTTTGGATGAGTCTTCAGACAGCTCTGGGTACCAAAACGGATTTCAGCACTGCTTTTCATCCTCAGACCGATGGGCAGACCGAGAGAGTCAACCGTATTCTTGAGGATATGCTTCTGTATTGTGTTCTAGATTTTGGAGGTAGTTGGGAAAGGCATCTAGCTCTGGTGGAGTTTGCCTACAATAATAATTTTCAGGCTAGTATCAGGATGGCGCCGTATGAAGCTCTGTATGGCAGGAAGTGCAGGACGCCTGTTTGTTGGTTTGAAGTTGGGGAACAGCAAATGTTTGGGCCTGAGATTGTGCAGCAAACCTATGAAAAGATTGATCTGATCAGGAAGAGGTCGGTGGATGCTCAAAGTAGGCAGAAGAACTATGCAGACAACCGAAGAAGGGACCTTGATTTCGAGGTTGGTGACTTTGTCTTCCTGAAGGTTTCACCTAGTAAGGGTGTGATTTGCTTTGGCAGAGGTGGGAAGCTAGCCCCAAGATTCATAGGCCCGTACAAGATATTGAAGCGGAGTGGGAAAATTGCATACCGATTAGAGTTGCCGGAGGAGTTGTCTCAGGTGCACAATGTCTTTCATGTGTCTATACTGAGAAGGGTACATTCCAGATCCAATTCACCATTTTCCTGAGGTGCCGGAGGGTTTGCAATTGGATCTGAGTTACATTTAGCTCCCGGTTTAGATTGT
Source organism: Hemerocallis citrina (assembly GCA_017893485.1). Taxonomy (NCBI): domain Eukaryota; kingdom Viridiplantae; phylum Streptophyta; class Magnoliopsida; order Asparagales; family Asphodelaceae; genus Hemerocallis; species Hemerocallis citrina. Next base: position 421,160,525 of record CM030358.1, on the reverse strand, counting down.
GGATCATCGGGAGAAATTCTTAAGGAACAAGACGATAACAATGGTGAAAGTAGTCTGGAGAAACCAGTCAGTTGGAGAGGCTACTTGGGAATCCGAGGAGAGGATGATGAGAGACCATCCTGAGCTCTTTGTTTGAATTGTATTTTCTTTTCTTTTCTTTCTTCTTTCTTCTTTTCTTCTTGTTGTATTTTTTCTCGCTCTGTATGTGTAGTTCTGGGGACGGAGCTATTCTAAGGAGGAAGTGTTGTAATATCCTGATTCTTTATTTTTAACTAAATGAAAGGTTTGTGAATTTTTACGTGTGTTGAACGTACTAATTCATGTGCATTTTTCTAGATAATTATTTATTTTGTAGCATGAACAATCATTTTCCTATCTCTCTCTTTTTATTTTGAAAAGCCTAATTAAAATTTGAAAGCCTAATTGTTTATTTTAAGCCCATCCTAATTATTTAATTATTTTAATTTTTCCATGGAGTTTTAGCCCACTAATTGAAGTCCCACTAGTTTATTTCTCTTTTATTTAACATGACTTGTAGTGTAGGTCAATTTTGTAGACAATTAATTAATTTATCATGCACAACTAGTAACTAGGGGTGCTACATTTGACACGTGCATTGCACTAGTACGTGTCTTGGATGTGCTTTGGGGTAGGCTGGAAACGGAGTCAAGGGAGAGTGGGAGAGTGGCTTAGTGGAGAGGTGGTTTGTGTTCATGGGTGGTTACTCTAACTCCCTAACCATCCTAGCCCCTAATCTACAACCATCTAATTCAATCCTAGCCCTCTATTTTACCTAAAAATTAGTATAAATACCCCCCCCTCTTTCTATGCATATAATACACTAAAATTTTGTAAAGAAAAGAAAGATAGAAAATACATAAGAGAGTAAAAAGATTGAGAGTATTCTAGTTGTGTGTGTTCCATCCTTGGAGGCCGGCCATTTCATTGACGGAAAGTGAGGGCTCGGGTTTCACTAGGCAAGGAGGAGGAGGCAATCGTGGTGGCACAAACTAGGATGAGAAGGACCACTCGTGTGTTCAAGGAGATTCTAGGAGCTTTTGTAGTTGTTTTTCTTCAAATAGGTGGGTGTTTTTCTATACTTCTAATCTTAGACATCATGCTAGGAGTTTTTGATTAATGAGAATGTTAAATAAACTAATAAGATAACCATTGTTGGCTCGAAAAAGGACTTGGGATATGATTGAGTAAATGTATGATAAATTGCATACTATTGTTATAAATCATGTTTGATGCAGTAAAATTGCCTTATTGCTATGAAAAATGTGAAATTGGAGCCATGTTAATTGTAGAAAAATGCTTGTGAATGATTAGTAGATGAAATTATTAAATTTTTGCTTATTAAAATATTGTGACACTAGTTCAATGAATGAAACCATGTCATTAAGTGTTGTGGATAAAAGTGGGAAAAACAGGAATTAATATTCTTTTAATGAAGTTATAATGCAAAAATTTGGTAGAGAGTTGCTAAATTGAATTATTAAAATTGTAGGCATAGAACACAAAATTAGAATGAGAAATATATGTTTTAATATCAAAAAAATGTTTTTAAAACACTGGCTTGTTAATCATACATAAACTTAGTATTTTGGAATTTTTTATGGCTTTATGTGAAAAAGAAACTAAGTTAAGAGCTTTTGAAAATTGAAGAAATTTTGATAAACAGAGAGTCGAAATAAACCTATTTTAATCTACTCTTATATCAGTTAGACAATATGGTCATACTGGTTAGAGGGGGGCGCCATTTGTGCTCTACTATAGCTCGGCGACACCTGTGTGTGTGGGTTCGAGTCTCGGCAGAGGCTTTTTATTTCAAAAATTCGATTTTTCCCAAATCCCGAGAGTAGATCTTAACCTTATCAATGCCTCCTTTAGAGCAGTTGGGCACTCTGTCCCTTTTGGCTAGAGCGTGGGTGTTAGTTTCGGTGACTATTCACCTGGGGGGCTTGTGTGTGCGGGTTCGAAACTGGCTGAGGCCACATTCTTTTCAAATCTGATTTTTTTACCTTTGATTTTTTTTTGAGTTTTAATATGAAATAAAAATTGAGAAAAATGTTAGGGAATTTTCTGACTTCATAAAAAATTAATTTTTTTTTAAATGTGGACTTTTAAATGAGAAATAAGAGTAAAAATTTAGAATGAAGAATTCATCTTAGATTTGATTCTTTTGAAAATCCAAAACAAACTAATAAAAAATTTTGAACATAGAAAGGATTGAAAAGAGGCTAATTGAGATTTTTCACTTATAATTATTGAGTAGATATAAATGAGAAGTTGAATTTGCAAGTTGTGCATGGAAATGTGTTGAAAAAGAGAACTTGTTGAAATGTGAAATTTTGTGAACAAATATGCTTGCTTCTATGAATATGAAATGAGGAATTAAAGTAGAATTTTAGATATGACTATACATCGACAAGAATGAAAAGTGTTGAAAAGAGAATTATGATACTTTGACCAAGTTTGGGTCGTTGATAATGATTGATATTGGTGTAGTACCCCGTAATTTCAAATATTGTTTTAAATATTTGAAAATGAATTAAAATGATTTTCTGGAGATTTAATAAATATTTTCTGAAGGTTTATCTTTTTACACGTGCGAAACACGTGCAAATATTTTTGGTGTAAATAACCAATTTTATATTTTTAGTAAATTCTCCTAATTATAATGGAGTATATTCTAAATTTTGGGATTATTCTGAATAAAGAAACTATTTTTATAAATATCTCGAAAGAGAGGGGCTTTTATGTAAAAAGCCGTTTGGAACTGAAATAAATTATGAAAATTTGTTTTTACTGATTTTTGGGCTTTCCATGATCATCATTTAAATTAAAGTACATTTAAATTTTATTTGGAGTTGATTTGGTAAAGATTTATACAAATATGGTGTTTTTGCAAATATGAAATTTATGTTGGATCTTGTGCAAATGTTTTCTGGAAAGTAAAAGTCAAATATTTAGATTGGAAAATATAATATGTATTATTAGATATTATTTCTGATTTTTCTGAATTTTTATGAATATTTTATGATGTATTTGCAAATATTACAAATGGGAGGGCTTTTGTGCAAAATTGCCACCCTGAGTTGTAAATCCGAATTTTTCTTATTTACTAGGCTGTACTGGATTGCTGGACAACTCAGTGATAAAAAGATTTGATTTGGTTTTGATTTAGTTAACCTATTTCAACTAAGAAAGGGGTTATATATGTAAAGTTATATTTGGAAGGATTCTTTTGCAAATATATTTCTAAAACCCTAATTCCTTATTTCCGGCCTGTATAAAAGAGGGTGTGCAGCCGTCATTCGCTGCACAACACAAGTTTTATTATATTTCTTATTTTCTAGGTGATTGAAGAGGAGATCTTGGATTCTTTGCAAAATAGGGGATTCTTCATTTTGCTTCGTGATATTCGCTTGATCTCTCCAACTATGTGAGTGACATTGTTTTGTTTTATTTTGTTTGTGTATGTTGTAGATGAGTGATATAATTGTTTGGTTGTTTTGTTTGTTTCTCTTTGATTTGTGTGTATCATATGAGAATGATATGAATGTTTAGATTGATTTGGATGTTGAATATGTTGGATGGATGAAAAATTGGATCTTTGAGAAGGATCCTAGATATTTGTATGAGAATGATTTTAGATTTGTTGAGAACTTAATATAAATTATTAGTAGGCTAAAAATTTTGGATTATTGCTGATTTGGTTGAGTTTGATAGATGTCATGCATTAATTAATTTAAAGATGAGATTTTTGGATTATTGGTGAATTGGATAAAAACAACTTGACCATGTTGAGGATAAATTTGTTTTGTTTATGAATCAACTATAGAAAATAGTTGAGATTGAGTTGAGGAATTTTGTGAATGATTAATGGTTTAGAGGACCATGTTTTGAGGATTTGAAATATGAGGATTTAAATTGGGGATTTGTGATTTTTTGTAAAAGATGTTGTTTGGACTTGGATTTCTCAAATGCTAAGTTTAAATCTAATTATTTTGGTATTAATAAGATTTGAAAAATAAAGGGAAGTTATTTTATTATATGAATGATTTATAAAAACCCTGATTTTTACATATGTACAACCAAAATTAGGCAGACTGTAGGCCGACAGTCGACTGTCAGACCTTTCAGTCGACTGGTACGACCCAGCTGCTGTGTCTTTAGCCTTTTGTAACCCGTTCTGGACAGTCGACTTAGACCCTTGTTCAGTCGAATGGTGTACTTAGACTTATTTTGCGAAGTTATTGCAGTATCTTTTCTGGACAGTCGACCTATGACCCCTTAAGTCGACTTATAACACTTAGAATATTTTATTAAAGAATTCTGGAATTTCTCTGCTAAGTCGACTTACGACTTTTATAAGTCAACTTATATTACTTAACTTATTTTCTTAAAATCATGGAATTTTCCCTCTGGACAGTCGACTTACTTCAGTATTAGTCGACTGGTGCTGATGTGTTCTCATAAGTTTGAATGTTTCCTTCAAATGATTTATTCTTCAAATGTTTTAAGCCATACCTTATATTCTATTTTAACATATGATTTCAAGATGTTAAGTTGAGCAGTTTCAGATGTGAGTTTGGTTGAGATATTTGAGTTGAGTCTCTAGAGGATGTGTGTGACCCTAGCATACCGGTGTTGAGTTAATTATGTTTGGGTCTGTTGAGGCATTTAGTTGTTCAGATATTGAGTAAAGTCCGGTAGGGTACATCGACTCTAGGAGATTCGTTAAGTAATTAAATAACCCAAAAATGATAAGGACAAGCACTAGTGGTGATATGACGAACGGGAATATGGGTTATGCACCTCAGTATGGCTTTCGGTGTGGGATTTAATCTCCGGAATTACCCAAGTATCTTACTTAGGGTGTGGGATGTATCTTCAGAATTATCTCAGGTAAATTACCTTCGGTGTGGGATATATCTCCGGAATTATCCAAGTAGTTACTTGCGGTGTAGGATTGATCTCCGGAATTATCGGAGTCGAGGCGACGCACATGGGGTATTCATGTGATGAGGGTCATTGTTTCGGTGTGGGATTTAATCTCCGGAATTATCCAAGTATCTTACTTAGGGTGTGGGATGTATCTCCAGAATTATCTCAGGTAAATTACCTGCGGTGTGGGATATATCTCCGGAATTATCCAAGTAAATTACTTGCGGTGTGGGATTGATCTCCGGAATTATCGGGGCAAGGGCTAGTACTCACAGTTTATCTTTATCTCGTAGTAGTCATCGTGTTAGGATTAGTTGCATAGCGGGGATTGAACCCTATAATGTGAAGACGTTAAGGGCTTGCACCGAACCTATGTAGAATGGGATGCATAGACTTCGACAAGTACGCATTAGAGAGTCTGCATATAGAATTTGTGTTTTCTTGACTTGGTTTTATGCATGTGGTTTCCTGTTTTCTACACTTGACACTTAGTTTAGTACCACTTGTTGTTTACATTTCTTGCTACTTCATATTTTATGTATTTTGGTTTATTACATGTTGTTTAAGAATCCTTGCTTAATGTTTATTTATGTTGTTTGTTTGCTTTAATGTCACTCACACCATTTATGGCTGACCCCTTTAGTTTTGGGGGTTAGGGATCATCTCTAGCCTCATGTGTTACAGGTTGTTGCTTAGAGCTTGGAGGTTTGGATGTTTGAGATAAATTGATATAATAGAGCTTTTGTATAATATTTTGTAAAGAAAAGTGTTGTAAAAAGAAAGTTGTAATTCAAGGTGTTTTGTTTTCCGCTGTGTTTGTAAAGATTGATGTAATAAAAGTTTGGAATAAAATTATTTGTGTTTTTGGGCTATGTGTACTGTTACATTGAAGTTGATCTGGGATTGTGCCACGTATTTTCTAAGATATTATATTAGAAATTTAGGGCGCTACAGATTGGTATCAGAGCATGCTTCAATGGTAATAATAGACATAGTATGAAAACCAACCTAGGTGGACATTAGAAGTGTGAGTACACAAGTGGACATTAAATACAACCTAGGTGGACATTAGAAGTGTGAGTACCCTGGTGGACATCTGATGTGTGTGATTTGATTGTTTGGTCATGAAGACCTGTAATGAGATTTAGGCTGTTTGTATGATTAGACTTGAATGAAATCTCTTTGTCGCAAGTGTATTGATTACTTTTGCATAAAGCAAATATTTTCTCACTAGCTATTCTTGGCATCTTTTGTTCGCTTTGTGTATTTGATATTTATTTATGTAAGGTATTACCCTTTCAACTTATATAATTTCTATTTTACTTATTGTATAAGTGTAATTTAAATGTAACTCCGATGTAACAAAAGTTTTTAATTCCTTGTAAAATTGTACGAAGAGAAGTGTAAAGATCCTGTGGAACTTCGAATTGGGTCTGTTTTGGAATTCGGGGTGTTACACGAGCTCCCCTTTCTCCGTCTTCGAGCTTCATCCGAACCCACCTCCGAGCTCTGTCAAGCTCCTCCTCGACTCTGATCTCACCTCCACCATCGCCAGCTCTACCTCACGACGTCGAGCTCCTCCTTCACAAGCTCTGTCGTCGAGCTCCCCTTAACGAGCTCGAGCTCTTCTCCTCGCCACCGAGCTCTATGAACGCCTCGACCATGGCTTCGACGAAACAGAGCTTCAGCTCGGGGGAGCTTCGCCGAAGTCTTGCCGAGGTCCCCGACGTCAGCACCGATGGGAGCTCGGAGGTCGGTGCCACCGCTGCGTGTCAACACGCCGATGGAGCACGGTGGTCGGCAACGCGGCCGAGCGTTGCTGCCACCGACCTTCGAATGAGAGAAAAAACGCCTCACTGTATGATCCGTGCACGATCGCGATCAAACGACCGTGATTAATCCAGGTAATTTCTTTTTAAATTCTTTTATTTAATTAATTGAATTAATATTTAAAAAAATCCGCATAATTAATTAAAAATCGGAAAAAATTAATTAAAAATTCTGAAAATAATTATTAATTCGGAAAATAATTTTAAAATTCTAAAAATAATAATCATTAAATTAGAATAATTAATTAAAATTTTCGATAATTAACTATTTAAATTCGAAAATTGAACAAAAATGATTAAAAATTGAAAAAAATCAGAAAATATTTGGAAAATTCACAAAAATCCAGAAAATTCTGAGAATATTTTTGGGCATTTTACAAACTCAGAATAACACCATTACTCCTCGAGCAAGATCCAAATTCCCTCAAGAACTCCGATAAAATCCCTCACGCCGTAAGAACAATAAAAATACTCCTCAAAGGCTGTTAAACTCAGTCTTCGGGAGTCAGGGGCTCGTGATATGGCTAAAAATAGGATTAAATCGGGACTGTTCAAATCGACCATGAATCTTAAAGTTCTCAGGGGTAAAACAGTAATTTCACCTCTAAACGGGTCTGGGATGGGAACTGAGTCTTTCTTCAAAGCCCAATAACCCATAAATGGATCTGTCTTATTGGGAATGGGTACCAACCTGTTACAAACCAATTCAGATATTTAAAGAGTAATTCAAATTCGTGATTATCTCTAAGAGGCAGTTTAAACAGTCTCTCTTATCATGAAACGAGTCAAACTCTCATTCTTATCCATAAACACCGGGACATAGGAATAAATCATTATCTCTAAACTACCTCTAAAAGGCGACTATAAAAACCTCTCTCCCCTCACCATAATAAGGTAATCAATCTTTTTCCACATAAAGCTCTTTCATAATCTTCCTGATTACTGACAAGAGCGTCAGAAGGTTCGTCGCTGGGATCCATCCCGGTGTATCAATCTTTTTGCAGGTTTACGACAGCGGCAAGAAACCAGTCAAATGTCGGTGAAAGTCAACAAGTTTTCCTTTATTGTTTCCAAAAGAATCCACAAATTCATTTGTTTGGTCCCACACCAAAATCAGCAGCAACAGTCACAATGATCGGCTTTAAAAAAGATAGCAATACAAACAATAAACATTATTTGTGGTAATGTCATATTCTATCCAATTAGGGTGCTCTTTGAACCACGAAGTCTGATATCGACATTTCTCATTTGCACAATAACGCCAAGGAAACTTTCTTTAACATCATACTCAAAAATAATTTTTTTCTTAAAGCAGTATCTAACGAATATTCATCTTCTACAATGCACGTAGGTGGGGGCTGGACAACGGATCGACGTAGGGATGGGGGTGGCCCGGGTGTGGGCTCTTAGCTGCTTGAAGCAGCTTGTTCTTGAGAGTTTTTGAAAAAAATGAATAGTGGAGTATTTTTCATCTTAAATTATATCCAATTCCAACAAATCCCTTCACACTTAATTAGCAAATATCATCTTTCGGCAGAGCTAATCATAGCCATTGGATCGTGATCGAGTGGCTGAGATCTTTTGCTCATGATAAGGAGCTCTTCCCACCATTTCATAGTAGACTATATATACATATATATAAGAAAGGCTTTATTGAAAACGGATTTGTTTTCACTGGGTTGGAAAACAACGATCTGAGCCGTTGGATCGCTCTCGATCGTGATCAACGGCTCAAATCAAAGCCCGCTCAGATCTCCCACTAAGAGTCCCTTAGAGCGGAGGGGCATTTTTGGTACTTCATGCCAAAAAATGCTTCAGACTTAGCATTTTTTTGGCATGAAGTTTTTTTGCGAAAAGTTATACTTAGGCCGTTGTTCCCAACAACGGCCTAGATATGTACAAATGTTTTTCCAAACACTTGTACATAATCAGATCACCGTCTCCCTCACAACTCTCTCTCTCGCTACTGGAGCTCGCGAAACCCATTTCCCAAACCCTAGCTCTCTCTCTCTCTCGATCTGAAAACCCTAGCTCTCTCTTGCTTGTTGCTTCTCACTCAATCTCTCCCTCTTCTCACACTCTTGCCCTCTTCCTTTGAAGATTCCGATTACAAAAAAATCCTAACCCATACGAAATCTCCCTAACCCTAAAACCCTAATCCTAAAGAAATTAGCCAAACCCTACTCCCCTTCTTTTCTCTACAGCAGCGCACAAGGACCTCCTATATCTCCTTTCCGAAAACCCTCATTGTGAAAGGTAATAATTTTTTCCTATTTTAGTAGATCTAACTAGGTTAATTGATTGAAATTTTTTATTCAATGTTTGAGTGCATAATTTGTATATTATGCGTAGCTAATTATAGATTAGGTAATTACAGTGTTATTGTTGATGTAGATGTACTATTAGTTATTGTTGTTCGTTGTTAGTAATAGCGCACAAAGAGATCCAAAAATTATGCAATTTTACGAGTACATCGGGCTCGCCACGCACAAGCCAACGCAACTTGTAGAAGTGTGTTTGGATTGACAGTTTGAAGTGTACGGCCATGTATCGCTTTCGACTATTTTTCGTGAGTGAAAGCGATACATCCTACTCCCAAAGTTTCAGAATTTTTTGATCTCATTTGTGCGGATTTCTACCGTATATCAAACAACAACAACAATTAATGTTTGAATTCTATCGAGGGACTTTTCACTAGGAAACGACATCCAAAAAATAAGAAATTTTGCGAGCATGTCGGGCTAACCGCTCGCAACCCAACGCTACTTGTAGTTGCGAGTTCTGACCCACCATTTGCGAGCTACGTCAATGTAACTCATTGTTGGCATTTTTCATAAGTGAATGCGATACACGGTCGTATCTTACAAACCGTGGGTCGGAACTTGCTTGTACAAGTTGCGTTATCTTATGTGTGGGGAGCCCAACCCAATCACAAAGTTAAATTTTTTTTACCGTCCATTGTGCGGTTTTTTCATGAATTTTGTTATGTTTTAAGCGAGTTTTCAATAGAGAACCCACTTGAAAATTCTGTAATTTTGTGAGTAGGTCCGTCTCGCCACTCACAAGTCATAGCAGCTTGTAGTTGCGAGTTGTTACCCACGGTTTTCTCTATGCGTTCGTGTATCGCATTTCCCTCTTTTTCAAGAGTGAAAGCGAGCGAGACACGGCTGTATCTTGTAAACAGTGGATCGGAACTCGCTTCTACAAGTTCTGTTACCTTGTGTGCGGCAAGCCGACCCAATCGCAGAGTTTCATATTTTTTGGATGCCGTTTATGAGGTTTTCTCATGTATTTTGTTTCGTATATATATATATATATGTGTGTGTGTGTGTGTGTGTGTGCATATATCACTTTGTTAACAAGCTATTTTATATATGATGTGTGTATTAATTTACCAAAAATATATTTTTCTCCCAGATGAACAACGATACGGAGAGTTCGTCTTCCGATGATAACTTTGTGCGGGTAGAACCAATCATTGCTTCCATGCCGTTAGTCAAAGAACATCTAAAACCAAAGTTAGGTATGAAGTTTCCAATTTTAGTTGAGGCCGAAAATTTCTGTTTTTCATATGCTCGATGTGGGGGTTTTGCCATGCGTAAGGGTAGGAATAAATTAAAGGGAGGAGTGGAAGTAGATAAGTCATATCTATGTAATAAAGTTGGGTCGTCGCCGAGTCAACATAGTGATGGTAGACGGGAACAACCTGTAGAACGGGTTGCAAGGCTTGTATTCGTGTAAAACTAAACGAAGCAAGTAATATGTGGGTGTTGGATTCATTTCATGAAGCACACAATCACGAATTCACCTTACCCGGTAGAAGGCATCTTTTGCCCCGAAACCGTTCCGTGCCAAATACGGATAAAAGAATAATAGATTAAAAAAATCAAGCTGATATCCAGACATGTCGAAAAAAAAATTTCGTCGAAAGTGCTAGTGGTGATCACGATCAAAAGTAGGATTCACCGAAAAAGATGTTAGAAATTTACTTAGAGACTCGCAAGAAGCATTGAAAGGACATGATTCAAAAATGCTAATTGAATTTTTCGAATCTAAAAAACAGACAGATCCTTCATTTTTTATGACATTCAAGTAGATCCCGAAGAGCGGTTGTCACATTGTATGTGGGTTGATGGTATTTCTATGATGAATTATCAAGAATTTGACGATGTACTTTGCTTTGATGCCACGTACAATACGAACCGGTATGGAATGTTATTTGTTCCCTTTGTTGGAGTGAATCAACATTGGCAATCGACTTTCTTAGGAGGTGGGTTTATTCCAAATGAGACGGCCTCTTCGTTTGAATGGTTCTTTGAAAATTGGTTAGGTGTTATGCATCGTGTTCTATCTGGTATCGTCACCGATCAAGACCGTGTGATCTCCACCGCAGTGAAGAAAGTTTTCCCTCAGACTCGGCATCGATTTTGTATTTGGCACATATTGGATAAGTTACCACAGGAGGTGCGTATGTCGAACGATATCGACAAGTTTAAGGAATCATTGAAGAATGTCATATACAATTCCGAATATGTACATGAATTTGTAGAAAAATGAAATTTATTGATTTCACAATACGGATTAGAGAATAACAAATGGTAGAACAATCTATTTGATATCCGTGAAAAATGAGCACCCATCTATGCTAAAGATTCTTTTTGGGCTGGCATGTTGAGCAGCCAACAGGTTGGAGTCATCGTATTCTGCTTTGAAGCATCATACAGAAAAGAAATATTCCTTGCATGAATTTACCGTCATCTTCGACCATTTTTTGGGAATGCAAACACACGATGAACTGAAAGAAAATCATCATAATCGTGAGAAGAGACCGAAGTTGAAGAGCGAATGGGCTTTGGAGGTACAAATGGCGAGAACATACACTTTGAATTTTTTTTACAAATTCCAAGATGAAGTTACAAAAGGCTTCATGTACAATGTGACATTCGTTGGCGATCTTGAGATACCGGATAGTTTAACCTTCCATGTGATACTCTGTGGAGAATCAGAACCGGCTTGCCTTCTTCAGTTATGCAAACTCAACAGAATTATTACATGATCTTGTCACTTCTTCGACTTCATTGACAGTCCTTGCAGGCATATTTTAGCGGTTCTTCGGTGCAGCCATCACACTTTCCTTCCGGATGTATACATTATAAGAAGATGGACCCGAGATGTAATGAGAAGAAGTTATGCATCTGTTCCAACCGAACACAATACCGAGAATTTTGCTTCTCGATATTGTGAGTTGAGCTACCACGCAAAACAAATTGTCGATCTTGGTTGTTCCTCAAATGAAAGTTACAAATACACGCTAGAGAATTTGCAGAAGATCATTGACGGCGTCTCTAGGCTACAACCCGGATCGATTGAACAACCCGAAGAGGCCTCACAACCGCATGATAGTACAGAACCGCATGGTAGTGCGCAACCTCATGATGAAGGCAGTGGACACGTACCTACACCCGTAAGGGACCCACAACAATGCATGAAAAAGGGAAGGCCTCGGGCTAAAAGATTGAGGCCGATAAGAGAGAAACTTTGCTTTAAAAAACCGAGACGGTGCCAAACATGCGGCATTGTGCAAATAGATCATGATTCTAGAAATTGTCCAACATTATTTGAGGGGTAAGACTCGTAATTTCTTTGATTCTCCCTCTTTTAAATTTATTATACTTCATTTATGGTAAATGAATTTGTCACTAACTAAAACTTATCTTTGAATGAAGGGCAATCAACCTGCAAGAAGTGAATCCATCCGATGAAGAGAGTTCCGACGATAGATATGATGAAGCATTGTGAATTGTAATTTTTTTATGTACAGTTTCAGTATGTTAGATATTGACACAATAATTTGGCTTTTTTGTACGATTTTTTGTTAATTTTAAATGTTGTTGGGACTCAAGTGTTGTGGTTTTTTGTTGATTGTTAATTTTGTTGTTGTTGTTGTTCTTTTTGAGTTGTTATTGGTGTTAGTGTCGTTGTTAATTGTACATGTTGGTGGGATTCAAGTGTAATTGTGTGTAGAAGTTTTTTTGAGAATGTTGTGTAGCAGTTGGCAGCTGACGTGTTAACTTTTCAATAATTTTTTTTTTAACCTAGGCCGTTGTTAAAGACAACGGCCTTAGTTGAAGACAAAGGCTAGAGCAAGAACTCACCAAAAATCCAAATTTTGTTTTTAAAACTAAGGTCGTTGTCTCCAACAATGACCTACATTTTAAATAAAAATTGGGATTTTTTATTTGCTCTCTGACTTGGCCAAGCTAAAAGGAGCAACACGTCAGAGAGCAACCAATTTTTATTTTTAAAACTAAGGTCGTTGTCTCTGTAACGCCCCGATTTCCATAACTGGGAAATCGTAACATAAGCCAGAATCTTTTCCTTTAATTAGCCACAATACACAGAAAAATAGGAAAATTTAAAACTTTTTATTCAACACAAATGTATTACAAGTCCGAATGTTATAAAATTGCAATACATTACATCAGTGTTACAATAATGCCATACAAGCCCAAGTATTACAAACTTTCAATAAAAATTACATCAGAGTACAAAGAATAATAGATAACACTTGCTACTTTCACTTGGATGCTTCTCAACATAAATAAATTACAATAGATGTTACAATGGTAACCAACATATATTACAATTGAAATCAACACTTTGCTTCTCTTGCCTTGAGTCCTCCTGAATACTGTACCTGTAGTTTTGCAATCCAGTGCCTATTGAAATGGGAACGTCTGATGCTTAAAGGCTGGTGACTAGCAGTGATTCTCAACTTTAACCAAACAGATTGATAAAAAGAGAAACGTGTATATATAATTGATGTGTCAGTGTATGCTATGACTTAGACTCTAATGCAAGATTAACTAATGCTAGGTTGCTCTTATTATAATGAAAGCAAGTCTCCGGAACAGTATGCAGCCCATATCTACATACGCCCATAACAAGTTGTTTCTTCATATATAGGGATTTGAACTCGCACCATGAATTCTACTCTTGTACTCAACATGTTTCTGAAGATACAGCGTGACTGATGAGGTTTCCCTGAAACGGTCTAATCCCGCCATTCGCAGTCATATATTGGTGTCCCCATTTCCCACTATTGCTCGGCGTACCGGACCTCACTCAAAAATCTGACGAACGCACGGTAGGTATCCGCAACACAGGTTAGCTCGAAGCATCCCTTATGGCCCCCTTAGCAGATAGACTGTAGTCTATGGCTTGCTTGCCTTCCTTGATATAAAGCATGAAGGAGTTCCGGGGGTCCATCCCCTAGCTCCAACAGGAATCTCTCCCACCCTTATCAGGGCACTTAAAAAATTAACAGACGAGATACGGATCCCGTGCTCCCAACTCGTGAGAAGGCACAGACCGTATCCCTTTGACAGGAAGTGTACAACCAATAACACCACCTAGTGTTGGCCTATAGATTAGGTCGGATCATAAGGTATCACCTTTAATACCAACTCTTTCCCTTCGGCAAAAAATGATAATAAATAAGGGTTAAGTAGTAATAGCCATAAGTTACTACCCTAACGATGTCACTAACCCTAAACAATCCGAGGGATGACAACAGTACTAACACAACATGCTAGGTCTTAAGTTAGACTTCGCAAAATAACTCTACTAGGTGCTTAACCTAGACATACCAGAATCCCTAAGGATCCTGTTCATAGCTTATCGATCCAAGACCCCGACAATACAAACGTATTCGCATGCTACTGCCCTGAACTTGGATTCCGTCTACACTCCCGGCCCGCGATCAACCTACACCTGTTAAGATCTGACGATGCACGAGGGGTGACTCGTCCACAATCCACGAAGGGAAAAATAAATACAAGTCTTAATGGTCGATGGCTCCTAGGGCAATGATATCACTCTAGACGAGCACAACAACTGCGTGCTAGCTAATAAGCTACATACGAGCAAAATAACTTACATACGAGCCGACTAGCTACGTATGAGCCAAACGAATTACATAGGAGCCAACTGGCTATGTATGCGACAAACAAATCATATAGAAGCAACCATAAAAGTCTTTTAACAATCTAGAAGCAAAATAACATGCTACTAGCAAAACTTGATCTTTTATACATAAAAGCACTATGCAAAGCCTTCTAACAACCTAGAAGCAATTAAACATGCTACTTTTATCGGAATTCAACAAAATTAGACTTTTTGTAAAGGTGAGAACATCTACTAAAACTCTCTAGTTGAAAACTTTCTTAGATTAAATCAATAAGTGGTACAAAAGCCTCGAACAACCTAAACAACGAGCTTTAGCCCATCAAGGCCAGTTGTCGTGACTTGTAAAGGTCATAACTCTTACTTTGCTTATCGGAATATAACCAAATAGAATATTTCAGAAAGGTGACAAACTCTACTACAACTCTCTAGTTGATGAACTTCTCAGATTCAGTCATTAAAAGGTACAAAAACTTCGAACAATCCAAACAGCGAGCTTCAGCCAAAAGGCTAGCTGCTGCTATTTTGTAAAGGTCATAACTCCTACTCCACTTATCGGAATCTAGCAAAATAGGTCATTTTGGAAAGGGGAGAACATCTAATACAACTCTCTAGCTGCACTTTTTCAGATTCCTTATGGGATTCAAATCCCCGTTCTTTGAACATAATTCAAGAACAATAAAGGACAACATAAAGCTGAAAACTTGTAAAGTTCACAACTTTTGCTATACTTATCGGAATTTAACAAAATTATACAATTTGGAAAGGAGAGAACATCTACTACAACTTCTTAGTTGACAACTTTCTCATATTCCTTATGGAATTCAATTCCCCGCTCTTTGAACACAATTCAAGAACAATAAAAGACAACATAAAGCTGAAAACTTGTAAAGCTCACAACTTTTTCTATACTTGTCAGAATCTAACAAAATTATACTTTCTGGAAAGGTGAGAACATCTACTACAACTTCTTAGTTAACAACTTTCTCAGATTCCTTATGGAATTCAATTCCCCACTTTTTGAACACAATTCAAAAAGCAACAAGACAGCAAAAAGTTATCACAAAGCTGAAACTTGTAAAGGTCGTAACTTTTGCTATACTTGTCAGAATCTAATGAAATATGACATTTTAAAAAGGGGAGAACGTCTACTACAACTTTCTAGTTGAACACTTTTTCGGATTTCGTAAGGAACTCAAAATCTGGTCCATTGAACACACACAAAAGTTAACGAAAATAGCAGGTTTTGACAGAAAAGCTGAAACTTGTAAAGGTCGTAACTTTTGCTATACTTGTCGGAATCTAACGAAACTAGACATTTTGAAAATGTGAGAACATCTACTACAACTTTCTTGTTGAACACTTTTTTAGATTCCGTAAGGAACTCAAAATCCGGTCACTTGAACACACGCAAAAGTTAACTAACAGTAGTTTTTTTTAACAGCAAAACTAAAACTTCTAAAGCTTGTAACTTTTGCTCAACTTATTGAAAATTAACGAAATAGGACATTTTGAAAAGGTGAAAACATCTACTACAACTTTCCATTTGAACACTTTTTCAGATTCCGTAAGGAACTCAAAATTCGGTCACTTGAACACAGTCAAAAGTTAACAAACGGCAGATTTTTTAACAGCAAAACTGAAACTTCTAAAGATTGTAACTTTTGCTCTACTTGTTGGAATTTAACGAAATAGGACATTTTGAAAAGGTGGGAATATCTACTTCAACTTTATAGTTGAACACTTTTTCAGATTCTGCAAGGAACTCAAAATCCAACTCCTTAAATACAATACAAAAAGCAACAAAGACAGCCCAAAAGTTGAAACTTTTCTAAGGCTCATAACTTTTTCTATACTTGTCGGAATATAACAAAATTATATTTTCTGGAAAGGTGGGAACATATACTACAACTCTCTAGTTGATTACTTTTTGAGATTCCTCATGGAATTCAATTCCCTGCTCTTTGAACACAACACAAAGACAACAAAAGCACAGCCAAAAGCTGAAACTTCTAAAGCTCATAAATTTTGCTATACTTGTCGGAATCTAACAAAATTATACAATTTGGAAAGGGAAGAAAATCTACTACAACTTCCTAGTTGACAACTTTCTCAGATTCCTTATGGAATTCAATTCCCCGTTCTTTGAACACAATTCAAGAACAACGAAAGACGGGCCGAAAGCTGAAACTTTCCAAGCTCATAATTTTTGCTATACTTGTCATAATCTAACAAAATTATACAATTTGGAAAGGGGATAACATCTACTACAACTTTCTAGTTGACAACTTTCTCAGATTCCTTATGGAATTCAATTCCCCGTTCTTTGAACACAATTCAAGAACAACAAAAGACAACCCAAAAACTGAAACTTCTAAAGCTCATTACTTTTGCTATATTTTTTGGAATCTAACAAAATAATGCAATTTAGAAAGGGGAGAACATCTACTACAACTTCCTAATTGACAACTTTCTCAGATTCCTTATGGAATTCAATTTTCCGTTCTTTGAACACAATTCAAGAACAACGAAAGACAGCCCGAAAGTTGAAACTTCCCAAGCTCATAACTTTTGCTATACTTGTCGGAATCTAACAAAATTATACAATTTCGAAAGGGAAGAACATCTACTACACCTTTTTAGTTGACAACTTTCTCAGATTCCTTATGGAATTCAATTCCCCGTTCTTTGAACACAATTCAAGAACAACAAAAGACAGCCCAAAAGCTGAAACTTCCCAAGCTCGTAACTTTTGCTAAACTTATCAGAATTTAACAAAATTATACAATTTGGAAAGGGGAGAACATCTACTACAACTTCCTATTTGACAACTTTCTCAGATTCCTTATGGAATTTAATTTCCCATTCTTTGAACACAATTCAAGAACAACAAAAGACAGCCCAAAAACTGAAACTTCTAAAGCTCGTAACTTTTGCTATACTTGTCGGAATCTAACAAAATTATACATTCTGGAAAGGTGGGAACTTATACTACAACTATAGTTGATGACTTTCTCAGATTCCTTATGAAAATCAAAATCTAGCCCCTTGAACATATGTCGAAATCCACAAAATAGCAATTTTACTTTGACGCTCGCTGTTTTGGGGAAATTGTCTATTTAGCTAATCAAAATAACCCAAAAAAATCTTTAAAAATTAGAGCATATTAATAACGCATATGAGAACCTCTAAAATTAATTTGGGCTCAAGATTCCACCTTTAGCATAAGTAATTAATTCTAACAGTCTAAACTACAAGATTGAATCTTTAGGGTTCTTTATTGTGTTCTACCACTCCAATCTTTATATGCCTTTTATTCTAGTCCATAAACATTCATATGCACATGAAATTAGTTCAAGTTATAACAACATACAACAATAAATAAATAAACAAAACAAAACAAACTCAAGAGTTAAGAACCCCCACCCAAAATTTGTAGGAAGGAATTGCTTTGCTCTTCCTTCTCCTTCCTTGTTCTTGCTCCTCTTCAAAAACAATCCATGAAGTTAACCCACTCTTTCTTTCTTTCTTTTGATTTGATCTCTCTTTCTTTTCTTTCTTCTCAATTTTTTTCTAAATAAATATAAGTAGAAGAAGAGAAGAGATGGAGTGAGATGAGAAGGAGATGGAGGAAAAAGTGAAAGAGGGCTTGCCCTCATGGTAATGGCCGGCCACTTATGTAGAGGGAAAGAGAAAGAGAGAGAGCTTGCGGGTGAGAAGAGAGCCACTTGTCACCCCTTCTCATGGTTAATCAACTGGAAATCAATTTGTAATTTTATATTGCAATCAACACCCAAACTCATCTCTAACCCTTCATTTGATCATGATTGATCAAAAGTAAGAGGTATTTTCCCAAAATTACATACTACATGATTTCGTACAAACGTACGAAATCGATACAGTACATATACGTAGATATATCTGTCTATATAGATAATTTTTATTAGACAAAATGAATAATCTCTATCAAAAAATATTTTAATTCAGAAATAATAATAAAAATAATTTTATTACAGGCTCGAAAGATTTCAGTACCAATTTGATACAATACAGATGTATACAGACTGGTATATATATAAAGATAATGTTTATTAGTAAAACCGGGTAATATCTACCAAAAATATTTCAATTCTGAAAATAATAATAAAATAATAATTTTTAATATTAGGCCCGCATATTTCAGACATTTTCTCAAAAACACATTTTACAGGATTTTGTACAAGTGCACAAAACTGATACAATACATATATATACTTACTTGTATATATATACAGATAACTTTTTATTAGTAAAACCAAGACATTTTGATAAAAATATTTTAATTTTAAAAAAATAATAATAATACAAATATAATATCTGAACGGGATATTACAGTCTCCAACAATGGCCTAAGTTATATGGAGAAAATTGGAACTTTTTGGGTTGTTCTCTGACTTGGCCAATCTAGAAGGAGCAACAAGTTAGAGAGCAACCAATTTTTTTTAAGCTAAGGCGTTATATGAAATTTTGCAAAAAAAAATAAAATATATGCTTTTTACAAGTGTCTCTCCACTCTTTACGAAGAGTGTCTCTCGAACTGTACACAAAAGACATTCATATGGTTGTACATCGTTTATATATTTTATTGATTTTTAGCCACCTAACTAACCAATAAACAATCGTTAAGGTTAAATGTTAAAAAATACCAGAAAATAAAAGATGATCTTTTCATTCGTGAAAATCAATTTTTTAAATATATTTTTACCCTAATATGTAATTTCTTCTGGAATGCGTATACCTATCCAGTTTAACACCTAACCCCTAACCATACCCCCCAAATCTATAATATTTCAGTTAGGGTTAGGGTAAGGTTAAGGTTAGTGTTAATAAGGGTTAGGATAGGGTTAGGGTAAGCTAGGGTTATGGTATGGTTACGGGTTAGTGTAGGGTTATGGTAGGGTTACGGGTGAGTGTAGGGTTACGGGTTAGTGGTTAGGTTGCTATCTGAATAGGTATACACTTTCTAGATGATATTACATATTAGGTGTTAAAAAAATTAAAATCGTAAGTTATTAGACTAGAAGATATTTTTTTACATTTTATGCGATGCCAATAAATGTGTTCACCACATCAATCAAAGATGGCACCACATTAACATTTTGAAATAATAGTGAAATAAACTTGGCTAACTTCAACCATAGACTTCACTACCAAAAAAGTTTAAAAAAACACGGCAAAAAAAAAACAAAAAAACCAATAATAATATATTCCACAACCCAACACCCTAGCCCTCGCATTACTCTCCTTTACGTAGGTCGTTCTTGTAAACAACGGCCTTGACCCTTTTTTTTATTAATTTTTTTGGACCTGGCCCAAAAATTTATAATTTTTTTTATGAATGCTAGCATGTATAATATTATTATTTTATTTGTCCATGTTTAAAAAAATTTCAAATATCAACAGGTGGTAGTTTGTTATTATAATAGGGGAAAAAGGGGTATGAGCAGTTTGCTCATTTAGTAAATGAGCAAGTGATGAGGTGGCATGCATGTGATTGAGAAATCCTAAACTGGTTAGATACTCAATGTATAACATGCATGCCACATCATCATTTGCTCATTTATTAAATGAGCAAGTTGCTCATATCCCTTTTACTCATTATAATATTATACATTCAAGAATTCGTAAAATTTTTATACGTCAACATGAACAAATAAAATAATAATTTATACATCCAAGAATTCGTAAATTTTGTATTTTTTAATTTTTGGTCCATGTCTACACACATACTCATAAACCTACACTCACCCGTACCCTACCATAACCTTACTCAAAACCATACACTCACCCGTAACCCTACCATAACCCTACTCATAACCCTACACTCACCCATAACCCTACCATAACCCTACTCATAACCTTACACCCACCCGTAATCTTACTCATAACCCTACACTCATCTGTAACCCTACCATAACCCTACTCATAACCCTACACTCACCCGTAACCCTACCATAATCATACACTAACCCGTAACCCTACCATAACCCTACTCATAACCTTACACTCACCCGCAACCCTACCATAATCCTACTCATAACCCCACACTCACCTGTAACCCTACTATAACCCTATCTTACACTAACCTTATCCTAACCCCTGTTAACACTAACCTTAACCTTACCCTAATCCTAACATAAATATTATGGGTTTGGGGGGTATGGTTAGGGGTTAGGTGTTAAACTGGATAGGTATACGCATTCCAGAAAAAGTTACATATTAGGGGTAAAAATTTATTTTAAAAAATTGATTTTTACGAATGAAAAGATCATCTTTTATTTTCTGGTATTTTTTTAACATTTAACCTTAATGATTGTATATTGGTTAGTCAGGTGGCTAAAAATGGAAATTAATAAAATATATAAAAGATATAAAAGTATATGAATGTCTTTTGTGTAGAGTTCGATAGACATTGTTCGTAAAGAGTAGAGAGAGAGTAGTAAAAAGCATTAAAAAAAATTGCAAAATTTCATATAACAAAGGCCGTTGTTGGAGACAACGGTCTTAGCTTAAAAAAATAAATTTGTTGCTCTCTAACTTGTTGCTCCTTTTAACTTGGCCAAGTCAGAGAACAACCCAAAAAGTTCTAATTTTTCCGTATAACTTAGGCCATTGTTGGAGACCACGGCCTTTGTTTTAAATAGAAAAATTGGTTGCTCTCTGACTTGTTGCTCCTTTTAGCTTGGCCAAGTCAGAGAGAAAATAAAAAAATCCAATTTTTTTCTAAAACATAGGCCGTTGTTTTTTAAAAAAATTGTTGCTCTCTGACTTGTTGCTACATATTAGCTTGGGCAAGTCAGAGAGCAACCCAAAAATTTCAATTTTTTTGCTATAATGCCTAGGTTTAGAAGAAAAAAAAATTTGCTCTCTGACATATTGCTCCTTTTGGCTTGGCCAAGACAGAGAGCAAACCAAAAAATTACAATATTTTTCATGTAACTTAGGCCGTTGTTAGAGAGAACGGCCTTTGTTTTTAAAAAAATATTGGAATTTTTTGGAGTTTGTTGCTTCTTTTGGGCCAAGACAAAGAGACTCAATAAAAATCTAAATTTTTCCATATAACTTAGGCTGTTGTTGGAGACGATGGCCTAAGTTAAAAAAAAAAAGTTCTGTACATTTATGAGTGGTTGCTCCTTTTAGCTTGGCCAGGAACAGAGAGCAACTCAGATAACTTTTTTTTCATATAACTGAAGCCGTTGTTGGAGACAATGGCTTCAGTTAAACAATTTTTTTGGTAATTTTTATCAGTTGTTGCTCCTTTTGGATAAGCAAAGACAGAGTGCTACTGATAAAAAAAACAAATTGATTGATAGAACCTAGGCCGTTGTTGACAACAGCCTAAGCAAAAAAAAATTAATTACAAGTTAACACAGCAGCTACAGCTGCTATACTACATTCTCCAAAAAAATACAACATACAATCCCATCAACTACATTCTCCAAAATAAATTCTACATACAATCTCCAAAAAAAAAAACTATATTCTCCAAAACAAACAACAACAACAACAAAATTCACAATCATCACATAATAACAACAACAACAACAACTAAAACTAACCATATCTAAACAACAACCACCACAAGTTCTATCAATTACATTCAACAACAACAACAAAATTTGTACTCCAAAAAAAAGACTGTACCGGGAAACACTTAACCACCGGGCGTGTAAACTTGTGGTACTCGCCTCTTTCGAAGAGGTTGTTGCCGCCGGGTTGGGGATGACGCCGCATCAATTTCTTCTTCTTCTCCCTCCTCTTGTCTGTCTCCAGCAACACTTTCTTGATGCTCTTCTTCTTGAGGTGGAGATGTAGCATGATATTGGCATTGTTGCCCTGGGCCAGATAGCCTACCTCTCACATTCTTACGTCGCTGTTTACATACGGATTTATCCAAATAAAGGTTCAAAGCTTCACCCTCTCCCAAAACATCTAAATTGCTATGACATGAAGAGAGCATCTTCTGAACGAACTTCTTCATAGGTTGGGCAACATTACTTTTGAGTACCTGCACACATTCTTTTTCCATGTCCCATATATTATCGATCTAAAACAAAAACAAAAAATATATCAAACACATTCGGATTTGTAAACAATTTAAACACTTTAAAAATAAGGAAATTTCAATAAAATTTAAATATTATACTCACCAATATACGTATAGATAACGCCTTCGGTTGGAACATGGGTTATGAACTAGAATACGCGGGTGGTGGTTCAATCTATCTCTCCTCAATTGGTAGTTGAATACCAGCAGGTAGTTCTGTATTGGGAGAGATGTACAAACGTGTAATAGATCTGTACCATATCATTTACTTCGTTAGCTGTGTGTCATCGTACGGTGGAACATCAATAATTACGAGTTCAAACCGTCGCTCATTCCATTCTTCAACATGAACACGGTGGAAATTTGCCCAATCATGGGTAGGCATAGGATCGATACCCTTCACAGCATGTAACTCAAAGTTGTATAGGTTTGCGCATATTTTGGGTAGATTTTGTTGAAGATCGAATTGTCGAAGGAATCTGTCCGGCCGCGGATGCTCCAGTATACCAAAGTTGATTAGTGGATCCGTCGTCATCCACAACTGCGACCCGGTCGTGCACACCGGTGGTAGTCTTCCCACCCGCTCGGGTGTATAAGGGACCCAAATCATGAACTCTTCTCGTAGTTGGTCGAGCTCGTCTCTGTAGTAAGTTAGTACACCTTTTGGGTTGTCTTTATAACTCAGTTTACCTGCCCAATATATACCTAAGGGTGCTAACATGTCAACATTTGGTGCTTCGGCCATCCAACCGTCCGCCGGTCTCGTAATTCGGGGACGAACCAAGTGTAGATGCTCGCATGACCAAATCTGTAACAAGACCATTGGACAGGTCATCTCGGTTCCATCTAATGCAACCGAACACAACATTCTGTACAACGTTGCTAACGCGCAACTTTCCCAGCTGTACCGGCCAGCTAAGCCTAGGTCAGCGAGCAATCGTAGATACATAAGCGGTACAGTATCTCCGGATGAGTTAGGCAAGAGAACCCCTCCATGCAACATTAGAATATATGCTCTTGTGTAGCACTGTACATCATGGTCGGTCAATGCATCGTTCAACCTCCCTTTAAAATTTTCCTTCAACTAAAATAGTTAGATTGATTGTTCGACAAAAATAGCCCTATCTTCGTGTCCTCCTCATCAAACTCTGTACTGAGGAGTTCATTACACAACTCTATCTTATCAAAGTTTATATTATTAGTCACGGCCATCCCATCTATTGGAAGACCGGATATCATCACTATATCCTATAGCGTGACTGTCATCTCTCCGACCGGTAGATGGAAGGTGTGCAACTCTAGCCTCCATCGCTCGACGAGTGCTGCAAGAAGTGCTCGTTTGAGTTTCACCTGACCCATCATACTGATTCCGTAGAAACTGGACTGAACTGGGTACTCGACGATACGTGGGTGCACCATCATAGTCTCGTGAGTGCGGAAATTACACCTCCGCATCGTCCCACCCCACACTGCCTCGGATCTGTGGCGGTCTTGCAAGGTGAGTTCACCTTCATATTTTGGTCTTGGACCTCGTTTTGCTACCGAAGAGGATGCACCAATCTACACCAACACATTGTAAACTTATTATTAGTGTAGTAACAATACCACTATATACAAAATTCACAATACAAAATAATAGTTCTAACCATTATTATTTGCCCCGACCACAACAGTTGACCTTCCGGTTCGCCTCGTTCCAACCATTTCTCTGTAAGAAAGTTCGCATATATAAAATAATTTGTTCACAAAAAATTGGCATATATATAGATACGAAATAAACTACGTGAGACAACCGCAAAAACAACTTTTAAAAAATACCAAACTATGCAATTGGATCTAAATTATCGCACACAAGCCACCGCAACTTGTAGAAGCGAGTTTGGACTAACGGTCTTCAAGATATGGCCGTGTATCGCTTTCACTCTTGAAAAAAGAGCGAAATGCGATCTACGGACACATATATCAAATCGTGGGTGAGAACTCGCAACTACAAGTTGCTTTGGCTTGTGAGTGGCGAAAACGGCCTACCCGCAAAATTTTGTAATTTTTGAGCTATTTCTCTACTGAAAACTCGTTAAATACATAACAAAATTTATGAGAAAACCGCACAAACGACGGTAAAAAAAACTAAACTTTACGATAGGGTCGGACTCCCTAGCACACAAGGCAACGCAACTTGTACAATCGAGTTTCGACCAACGGTTTGAAAGATATGGCCGTGTATCGCTTTCACTTTTGAAAAAAGAGCGGAAAGTTATACATTGACGTATCTCGCAAACCGTGGGTCGGAACTCGCAACTACAAGTTGCGTTGGGTTGTGAATTGTTAGCTCGACCTACTCCCACAGTGTTGTATTTTTTGGATTTCGTTTGAACGGTTTTTAGTGAGATCGTACTAAAAATTTCCGAGGTATATAGAAGTTCTTTCATATACGCTACAATACAATACAAACGAGATGCAAAAATTCCAAATTTTGGCCGTTACGTGTAGCACACCAAACACAAGCCAATGCAACTTGTAGAGGTGAGTTCCGACTCTCGGTTTGTAATATACGATTGGATATCACTTTATATCCATTTTATTGAATAAAAGTGATAAACGGACGTATCTTGCAAACCGTGAGACGAAAATCGCCACTACAAATTGTGTTGCCTTTTGCGTGGTGAGCCCGACTAAGTCGTAAAATTTTGGAATTTTTGGATCTCATTTGTTTGATTTTCCTATATTCACAATTACATCTAATACTACATCTACAAAAATGTCGCCAAAACATATACAACACACATGATATAAAATTGTACACTCTCTAAATTGAAGACTACTATACATAGTACAAAAAAACAAACTCAAAAATTGAAAAAGTATTCAATAAATTAACATACTTCATTATTCTAAAGTGTGAAAAAGTGACTACCTAGTCCAAACAGAGAGAGAGAGAGTTGTCGAAGATGTGAGGAGTCGCTGCTGTAGACGAACAAGTTCTAGAGTCTAGGTTTCGAAGAATTTGTGCTAGGGCTCGGGTGAGTTGGGAAGATTTTGGGAGAGGGAGAGATAGATAGAGATAGATCGAGAAGAGGGGGAGATTGAAAAGAGTTTCAGATCGAGGGAGAGGAGGTTGGAGTAGAGCTAGGGTTTGGGAAATGGGTTTCGGGAGCTCCAGATAGAGAGAGAGAGTTGTCGAAGAATGAGGGAGACGACGATCTGATTATGTACAAGTGTTTGGAAAAATACTTGTACATACCTAGGTCGTGTTGGGAACAACGGCCTAACTTGAATTACTTTTAGGTTGAATTTATAAAAAAAACTCAACCTAGGACGGCGTATGTACAACTTTTTGCAAAAAAAAACTTCACACAAAAAAAATGCTAAGTCTGAAGCGATTTTTTGGCGTAAAGTACCAAAAATGCCCCCTCCGCTCTTAGGGGCTCTTAGTGGGAGATCTGAGCGGGCTTCGATTTGAGCCGTTGATCACGATCGAAAGTGATCCAACGGCTCAGATCGATGTTTTCGAACTCGGTGAAAACAAACTCGTTTTCAATAAAGCATTTCTCTCTCTCTCTCTCTCTATATATATATATATATAGAGAGAGAGAGAGAGAGAGAGAGAGAGAGAGAGAGAGAGAGAGAGAGAGAGAGAGAGAGAGAGAGAGAGAGAGAGAAAGAGAGAGAGAGAGTAATGTTCGGTTGTGCACTAGCCCTCTGTGTGCACTCGGCCTTTCCCCCTTCGTATTGACGATCCAAACCATTCACATTGATCTACACATCTAAATTAGTCTAAATATATAAAATCAAATCATTTGAAATTTATTTGCCCATCCATTGAAGTGTTACAAAATTGTATGGCTGAAAATTATTGTTTTTTATAGTCAAATGATAGATGGGCAAATAAATTTCAAATGATTTGATTTTACATATTTACACTAATTTAGATGTGTAGATCAATGTGAACGATTCGGATCGTCGATACGAAGGAGGGAAGGACGGAGCACACGGAAGGCTAGTGCACAACAAAACATTTCTCTCTCTCTCTCTCTCTCTCTCTCTCTCTCTCTCTATATATATATATATATATATATATATATATATCTATATAATAAAACACAAAGAAAGCTATCAAGTGGCTCTCCTTCAATTCCCAAAAAAATCAAAGGCCTAGATCTAATCTTACAAAACATATTTTCCCCCCAAAACTCAAATTCAAATCTCCCACCTAAACCAACTCCTATATATTTTTCTCTCTCTCTCTCCCTCCCTCTTCTATTCAAAAAATTTAAAAAATAAAAAATTAAAAAAAATTAAAAAAATTAAAAAACTAAAAAAAATTTAAATTTTAAAAACTTTAAAAATAATTCAAAAAAATCATATAATATGTTTTTTGCTCTGTGTTTGCTACTTCAATTAATTTGCTGGACCTCCAAAACTATTTTATATTAATTTGCTACTTCAATTAATTTGCACCGTTCCGAAGACGTGCCGTAGGCACGTGTCAACGGGCAAACCTAGTATATATATATATTACAAAGAAAGCTATCAAGTGGCTCACAATCAATCCCCCCCAAAATCAAAGGCCCATATCAAACCTCACAAAACACATTTTCCCTCCAAAATTTCAAACCCCAAAACCAAATTTTTCCCCCCTAAAAAACTCATTACTTTATTACTATATCTCTCTTCTCTCTTTACTTTTTCATATTTCTCTCTTTCTCTCTCTCTCTATCTCTCTCTCTCATTCTTTCTTTATTTACTTAGAAATTTTGATTTTAAGATTTTGGTTTTGTAAAATTTCAGAATTTTTAATAGCAAATATCTCTTCAACAATTAAATTTCATTATTTTCCACACTTAAAGTTCTAAGAAGTTAGATTTTATACCCCCATTTATAATTATTTTTCAACATCGACTTTTATTTATAACTAATTATTGTCATACTATTCAAACTTGGGCTACATAATTATTGTTTTACTGTTTACATGGCTTTTCGTGTTTTGTATGGTTCCGAAGACGTGCCGTAGGCACGTGCCCACGAGCAAATCTAGTAGATATATATATATATAATAAAACACAAAGAAATCTATCAAGTGGCTCTCATTCATTTGGAAGAAAATCAACGGTCTACATTTTTGCCCCCAAAAGATATTTTTTCTTCCAAATATTTTCCCCCAAAAATTCAAATCCCCCTCCCCCCAAAACAAAACAACTCCTTCATTTATTACTTTCTCTCTCTCTCTCTTCCCCATCTTTTCTCCTTTTTCATAATTCTTTCACTTTATTT
The DNA here is from genome assembly GCA_017893485.1 of Hemerocallis citrina. NCBI lineage: Eukaryota > Viridiplantae > Streptophyta > Magnoliopsida > Asparagales > Asphodelaceae > Hemerocallis > Hemerocallis citrina. The sequence goes on along the minus strand of CM030358.1, from coordinate 421,132,421 downwards.
TCTTCTTTTTTTTAACCCAATTTGTCAACAAAAAAAAAACATTTAATGTTTTTTTTTAGTTATGCAATTTCGGATTCTGTTTTTTTTTTAATTTAAAATTTTAATTATGTTTTTCTTTCGGATTATGCTTTCATAACTTAATAACATTCACTTCCATTTGATTGCTTTTAAATTACCATATTTGATCTGATTGTATTATACTTCACTGAGTAATTGTTTTATATTAGAATTCTTCACTGGGATAATTTTGATTAGAATGTTTTTTTTTATTATGCAATTTCGTATTCTACTTTTTTTGAATATTTGGGCATTTTCTGCTTTGAAAGATCGTTACAAATTCTTTAATTGACTCGTTTGATCGTGCTTTTATGGACAAATCCATGCTTAATCCCTGTATTTCGGGTTTTTGTAGCTACAAAATTGTATCTTGATCTGCTTTGCTGCAATTTCACTTCACGTATATATCACAACAAATTTTCTCTTTTTAAATTCATACATGGTTACCTACATAAAAAACAAACAAGGGAAAACCAACTCATGCACTTTGAGGCGTTAACCATAAATCATGCAGTTAGATAATGAATTGCTACTTATGTTAGAATCCAAATCAAAAAAAAATCTCTTATGCTCAAGTCACACATAGCAAGGAATTTCCGATTCACTACTGTTATAGATTCACAATACATTTTTGAATTTCGAGATGCTGACAAATAATCCTGCAATATACAAACCAATAAACATTAAGGTCACTTCATAATCCTATTTCAAAGTACATCATAACATCAATGTCTATTAGCAAATAAACATCTATATAAATCATCCCTTACTGTTTACATGATTTTTCATATGTTGTATTGTTCCGAATACGTGCCTAGGCACGTGCCCACGAGCATACCTAGCATATATATATATATATATATATATATATATATATATATATATATATATATATATATATATATATATATATATATATATATATATATATATATTGAATTTTTTTTAATTTCCAAGGGTGCGCAGTTGCACACTGTTACCGCTGATTTCGGTGTGGGGGTAAACAGATAGAATTTGTGAGTCCGAGAAAAACCTGAACAGTTGACTCAGCCTTCTCGCTCCTGGCGCAACCTGCAAGGAAGTGCGGAACACCGGGGTTGATTCCAGCGACGCACCCTCCGACGCTCTTGTCAGTAATCAGAAGAGATTAAGAAAGAGCTTAAAAGTGGTGAAAGAGTGATTAACCTGGTCATGGAGGCAGAGGGGGTGTATTTATAGTCGCCAGGGGAGCCGTTTAAGGGTCTGATTTCCTGTGTAATAGCCGGGAGCAAAATCCTCAGTCTGTTTAGGAAATCTTTCCTTGATTCCCGGTGGGAGCAAATCAGGGCCGTCGATTTGGCCAAATCAGGGATCCTGATTTGTCTCTCGTTGGTTTGGGTTCGCCTCGGGTCGGGACCCGTACCCAATGGGTGTGGATCCGTTCGCGGGTTATTGGGTCCGTAAGAAGGAGATTCAGTACCCGCCTTGGATCCACTTGTATGTGAAATTACCATTTTACCCCCGAGCATCAAGATTCGTGCCCAATCTGGACGGTTCCGATTTAACCCCATTTTTAGCCATATCACGAGCCCCCCACTCCTAAAGACTGAGTGTGATCAGCCTTTGAGGAGTAGTTTGACTGTTTTGGTGGCTAGCGGAGTTGTATCGGAGTCCATATGGAGGATTTAGAATCTCGAAGGGGGTAGTGAGGTAACTTTTTGATGCCATGTGTTGTTTCCCAGCCATATCGAGTATTTGGCATCTTTCATCTATTTTTCTCGGATTATTTATTTAATTTTGCGATGTGTTTACTAATTGTTCGGGGCCTTAACTGTACATTCTAGGCAATAATTGTTCGTTCAAGGGCTCAAAAATATACCCCCGAATTTTTAATTATTTTCCAGAATTTTTAGTTAATTTCCCGAATTTTTGGCAATTTTTTCGCAATTTTTAAATAAATAAAACGAATTAAATAAATAAAAAACGATTTTTAATACTGATTTATGGTGTGGCGCAATCTGGACTTCTGATCATCGTCGAGCGTGATTTTCTGAGGGATCTGACGGTCTCCATCGCTCGGTAGATTTTTCCTCCGTTTGTGAGCTCAGAATGGCACTTGCTCGGCTGCCGACCGGAGACTAGGGGGGTTCGGCATGCCGAGCGACGTGGCGCAATCTGAGCCATCGGATGGTGGCGTGTTTTCCAAGAAAATGCTATCTTGTCTTTTAGCGCACGTGGCGCAACCTGGACCGTTCATCATTAGAAGCACGAATTTCCGAGAGATCCAACGGTCGTAGTAGCTCGGTGTCTTTTTTCTCCGTTTACGAGCTCGGAAAGGCACTTGCTCGGTAGCCGACCGAAGACAGGGGGTCTCGGCAGGCCGAGCGACGTGGCGTGCTCTGAACCGTCGGATGGCGACGCGCATCTCGAGACGGGCACATTTCTCAAGAAAATACTATCTTGTCGTTTAGTGTCCTCGGCGAGATCTGGGCCGTCTGATCGAGATCAGGCGCGATTCTTGAGGGGAAAGTGAGTTTTCCCCATTTGCGAGCTCGGGAAGGCACTTGCTCGGTCGCCGACCAGAGGCATGAAATGGCGTTCCGAGATATAGCAAAGAATCGGACCTTTTTACGGCCCCATTTCCAAGGATATTAATGGTGTTCCCAGACCGATGTGGCGTTTTACCTTCCCAATGGTCATTAATGTTGATCTCTTCAATTAATGTGCGGCGTTTCAACTTCCGAGGATCATAATGGCTAGGTCTTGGAGGTTAGGCTATAAGTACTCCACTTTCCTTTGTCATTTCAATCGCAATCAACATAGAGTTTCAGACCTCGGAGGTATCTGTCTGGGGTAACTTCTCTTTCGAGGTCCGAAGGGGTGGTTGCTCTTTTGCCTTCTTCTTCTCTCGTTCCTGACGGCCCCAAAGTGGATGTCAGGAGCGAGGGGGGATGAGGCAGTAGTGGTGACGACCATAGACCGGACCCGAGGGATGAGTTGCTTCGGAAGGACGGGTGGTCGTCCTGTTGTCTTGTTCTTTTCCCGTTCCTCACTGCTCCGAAGAGGATGTCAGGAGCGGGAGGGAATAAGGCAGTAGTGGCGACGACCGTAGTCCGGACCCGGGGTGTGAGCTACTTCGGAAGGACGGGTGGTCGTTCTTCCACCAAGATCTTCTGCCTACCCTGTTTGCTCCACAGCGGGTGTCAGGGTCGGCAGAGATCATGGTGGGAGAGGTGATCATCCATGTCCGAATTCGACTTCCGGACCATTTGAGCTTGTTGTTTGCAACTGTGAAGGCGCTGTTGCCAGAGTCCTCTGACAAGCCGAGCCTTCCAGTTGCAACCAACTAGCTCGGAATGGTGCGCTTCTCCTGATTTCTGAGTGTTGATGGGCCCCCTCCCATCTCTGTCTTCCTTCCGGGCTGATGGCTTCTAATGAATGTCAACCCGGAGGAGTTAGAGACGGGGGGAGTGCCGATCTGTTTTTGACCGGGCCCGTGGGTCGGCGGGATACCGACCGAGAATAGGGCCCGGGGGGTGCTCGCCGAGGGCGGTGCCTCAAAGCTTTGAATCAAAACTTTTTCTGGTTTCTTTAGATAGAGGCGGGGCGTCCGAGGGTCCAATCGTCCGAGCGATGTGGTGCAACCCGAGCCGTTGGATGATGGCGCGCATCTCAAGACGGGCACATTCCTCCAGAAAACACTATCTTGTCTTCTAGTGTTCTCGGCGAGATCTGGGCCGTCCGATCGAGATCAGGCGCGAAAGTTGAGGAGAAAGTGCGTTTTCTCCGTTTGCAGGCTCGGGAAGGCACTTGCTTGGATTCCGACCGGACTCTATTGCAGACTAGTTCGGATTGCATATAGCTCGGATTCAGATCCCGGTGCGCCGAACTGGTTGACTTGGTGAGGAAGGCAGTTGTGTTGGGCCTTCGCGACGTTTCGAGAGCAGCCCAAAGGTCGCGAACTTTCGTTTGGAAGTCCAAGGGACGTTCCATTTTACTATAAATCTTCACCCCCCCTTAAACCAAGTCTCACTTTTTACTTTTACTCTCTCTCTTCAGTTCTCACTTTGTCTTCGAAGTTTTCGGCTCTTTGGTGGCGGTGCTAGCTGTCGCGGTAGCGTTCCTTGACTCCGGTGAACTTTCCGACCGTACCAATCACTTCAAGGTCAGTCCCTTTCCCTTCTCTTTTAGAAAAAAATGGTTAAGATCTCGGATGAGACCCCCGCCTCGGAGCGAGCCGTTGGCCAAGGGGATAAAGGGAAGGAGGTAGTGGAGGCGAGCGATCAGAATGTCGTCCATCCGGACAGAGAGGGCGAAGTGGCTGAGCCGCCTAAGGAGGTTGCGGTGGTGTCCCGGGAGGGCAAGGCCGTGATCACGATCGTGGAGACGCCGAAGACGGCGGGAGCGTTCGGTCGGCAGCCCATTTCTCTGTCGAGCGTGGGAGGCATCCGGGACTATGCCGAGGATACCTTGGAGAGAGTCACCCAAGGCACGGCTACGCTGGTGGAGGAGAACGAGCCGAGGGAGCTGTCCAAGGTGGATCATAGGATCTCGTCTCTTACCGAGACCGATCTTCGTCTGATCCGAGAGGGTTTCCGGATCCCCGCCGACTACGGACTGCTCCTCCCTGGGCTGGGTTTCCGAGCCAACACAAAGTCCTCGTCGGACGTGTGCGTCTTTCCGGTCGACTCCCTAATTGCCGGACTCCGGTTTCCCCTCCACCCGTTCGTTGTGGATGTGTTGACATGGTACGGGTTGAGCCCCGCCAAGCTGATGCCGAACACATGGAGGCACATCACGGCATTCGTCCTCCGATGCCAAGAGGTCGGCGGCAAGCCGACTATGTTCCTCTTCCGGAGCCTCTACCGACCTTGTCAGCCGAGGCGAGACGAACAAAGGTTCTTTCTTTCGCCCCGGACGGGCGTGAAGCTGATCGAGAATCCGGACTCGATCAAACATTGGAAGGAGAAGTATTTTATTATCCGAGCCCCTGTGCCATGGGTGATACCGACGGTTTGGGCGAAGGAAGGCCTGCCCAAGCGCACAAAGAAGGAGGCGGCGCTGAGTGCCGAGGAGGCGGAAGTCCAGAAGAAGCTCCTCGCCCTGCCAGCGCTAAGTTGGAAAGACATTACCGAGGAGGATCTGTTCCGAGGGGGTCTCAGTCCGATCGACCCTAGTATGCTTCTGGTATTTATACTCTTTGCTTTGAGTTCATGAAAATTTTTCTAAGTTTTTTCATTTGGCTTGTGCAGGAACGATGAAGCTGGACTACAAAGCTCTGATGGCGAAGGGTAGATCAGAGCAGGAGGCGAAGAAGAAGAGGCCGTCGGCAGGGCCTCAAGATGGTCGAGCCCCGAAGAAGCCCTCGGTGGCGAAGCTCGCCGACCAGCCGAAGGTCATGGTCCTCGAGCAGGGGGAAGTCATGGTCCTCGACCCTCCGACCTCGAATGCGCCGGTTCTTGACCCTCCGACCTCGGATGCGCCGGTCCTCAACCCTCCGACCTCGGATGTGCCGACACGGATCTCGAAGGGAGATACTCCCGGCTCATCGAGCGGTGTGTTCGGCACGAAGGAGGCGTTGTCCCTCCAAGTTCCGCCCCTCACTGCCGATGCGGAGAAGATCTTGACCGAGCGTCATAAGCAGATCTTCGTCCCCGACTGGCGGGTGATGAACGTCGACGACTTCTTGGGCGACGGGAACATCTGCATGGAGGCGGTGAGGCACCTGCCGACCCCGAAGGATCGAGCGACCTTGAAGGCCGGGATGGCAGGGGACGCTGTGATGCAGATTGCTCGGAATACTATGTCGGTAAGTGGGCCAAGCCCTCCTTCATCCAAATTTCTTCCTTAGAATTTTTCTAAGTTCTTGGGTTCGGGTTTTAACGTGTTGTTCTCTTTCAGACTCTCTGCCACTTCAACTTCCTGGTCGAGGAGTTGGCGAACAAGGAGCGGGAGAACGAGCGGGAGAGGGCAGAGCGCGTCAAGGTCGCGCAGCAGCTTGATGCCGAGCAGCTTCTCTCGACGAAGAGGGCTGCTGCAGTGGGGGGCCTGGAGAAGCAGCTGGCCGACGCCATCCAGCTGTCGAAGGACACGACGGCCAAGCTTGAGAAGGAGGCAGCCGAGCTGAAGGAGGAGCTGGCCAATGCTCGGTCGGGAGCGGAGAAAGAGGTTGGAGAGCTGAAGGAGGCGCTGGCCAAGGCTCGGTCGGAAGCGGAGACGGCTCGGAAGAGGGCCGAGAAGATCAAGGCCAAACACCTGAAGAAGGTGAAGAAGGTGAAGAAGGCCGTGCAGGAGGAGGCTGCGCAGCACATGCTCCAGAACATGGAGGATGCCTACGGTCGAGCCTTGCAACATGTATCCGCCAAGAACCCGGGCTTCGACACATCCATCTACCACTTTTACGACCCCGTGGAAGGGGAGGAGGGGGTTCCCGAGGAGCTGCTGGGTCCCGAGGGAGAGACAGAAGTCGTCGAAGGCCCTGGGGAGACCGAGGCCGAGGGCGAGGAGGAGGACGACTCCGAGGAGGAGAGTTGGAGCGAAGGCGGAGGCGAGGGCGATGGCGAGGACAAGACCGGGGGGTCGACGGACCCGAACGGCAAAAAGGTCGACCCCTGACTCGGTTGTCTTTTTTAGTCTTTTGTTGTTTTGTTTCTTTTTGTAAGCCTCATTGCGGACTGGCCACCGCTTTTGTAAAACCTTCTCTTCGGTTTTGAATGAAAAACATTTTGTTTGGCCAAAATTTGTCCAAGTGTTGAGCTTCGGATTTGTGTGTGACTAGTTGTAGATGTTTCCGTGTATTGTCCCATCGGATTTGTCTCCACTTTTCAGGTGAAGTTCGGTATACCTTCGGAAGGAGCTGGCAAAAACGAAGGGAGAGCTCTTTCAGAGCCGGCAGAATCGATTTCTCCTGCTCGGCAGGCTGGAGGAGACGAAGGCAGCCCTGCGGAGGTACTGTCGCGAGCTGTGGCAACTGTGGAAGTACCCCCCAGCTCCTTGTCCCGAAGGTGAAGTCGAGAGGCTCCGTAGAGAGCTCACTGCCGCCGAGCAGAAGAATGACGACCTTTTGGCTGAGGTCCAATACTTGGAGTTGGCGGAGAAAGAACGCTCGGCGGAGGGAGAGAAGCTGACTTCCGAGCTGGAGAAAGCGTCGACCGAGCGCAAGAGGCTATTGGCCGAAGTCGACAGGCTCAGAAGGATCACGATAGATAGGGGGATCGAGGTCACCCATTACCGACGGCTTGCGACCGATAGTGCCAACGCCTCGGGCTCGTCGAGGGCCCCTCGACCGAAGAAGTTGGCGAAGGACGACGCCTTGAGGGATAGAATCATCGAACTGGAGGAGGAGGTCGCGTCGCTCAAGCCCCTGCCCGAGAGAGCCAACGTCCGGAGCACATCGTGTACCCGCGAAGAGAGCGAGAGAGGGATTACATTTTACGAACTTGCGACACGCTTGCCCTCGGTCAGACGGAGTCCAGCTGACGCTCAGAGTGGTGCAGCCATTTCGTCGAGCGGGGTTTCGGTTGGCGCCGCGATTAGGACCAGCAGCGAAGGGGGGTCGCGCTTCGTTGGTTTAGGGTCGAGCTCGGAGGGCAGGCCTCGTCGTCCTCGCGTTTCCCTAAACCGAAGCATTCTCCTTCCGAAGAGGCCCTAATCATGTCGTTTTCCATTTTTGTTGGTTGTTGTAAAAACCTAATTGTATGGTCGGTTCGGCCGTTTGTAACACTATTATGTCTGAATGCGAATCTTTTTGGAAAATTTTCAAGTGTTGGACTTCGGCAGTGTATTGAAACTTTGCTATTTGTTTTCCCCTTTTTTCAGCTCGAGGCGTCCGATTCACATGCTGATCTGTACGGCTCGGATGATGACTCTGAATCCGAAGCCTCTTCTGGGATGGCGGCTTTGAGTCCTAGGAGCGTCGAGCTGGCGTTACGCCGAGCTGAAGGTGAGCGGGCTCACCTTTTGTCCGTCCTCGACCTTCGGGAAGCCGAGGTCCAGCGTCTGGAGAATAGGATCGCCGAGCTGAACCCTGCAGAAGGGGACGAGGACTCGCAAACCGCGTTCAGCAACGCTCTTCGAGTCAAGTGTATTCGGCACAACCAGTCGAAGATTATAGCCGAGCGGGATGATTTGCTCTCGGAGATTCGACACTTGCAGACTGTGGTGGCGAAGCTCCGGAACGGCGCAGGGGAGCTACCAGCCGAGGAGGACGAACAGTCGGCCGAACAGTCTAGTGAAGATTTTTCCATATGAGGGCTAAGTGTAGTGGGTCGGCGTCATGTATTTTGTTTCTAAACACTTTGTAACCATGTGTTTTGTACTAAGGTCTGATTGTTTGATAAAATATCTTTCATTGCTTTGCATATTTGTCTTGCTTATAACTGTGTTGGTCACGCCGAGGTCCTTGAACCGAGTGTGTTAGTTCCGTCGGTGAGAGTATTTGAGCCGAACGGGTTCCCATGAGTACAGTGTTTTGTCGTTTAGCGACTCTGACAAGGTACGGCACGAGTTCCTAGGCGGCTCTGTCCCTTAGAAAGTGCTATCTTGTCGTTTAGCGTCGGTGGCAAGATCTGAGCCGTTGGGCATTGGCACGAATCTCGGGGCGGCTCAGTTCCCAAGAAAACGCTATCTTGTCGTTTAGCGCAGGTGGCCAGATCTGAGCCGTCTAATCGAGATCATGCACGAAAGTTGAGGAGAAAGTGAATTTTCTCCGTTTGCGAGCTCGGGAAGGCACTTGCTCGGTGGCCGACCGGAGACGTAGGGCTTCGGTCTTCGGCAAGTGGCCAAGATCGCTCGGATTACATGGCCGAACGAAGCTCCGGCATCGATCTTATGGAGAAGCTTGAACGAACTGGGAGCCAAGTGCTGGACCTCGGGACCATTTTTGTAGCTCGACGGTTGTGGGAGCAATTCCGAACGGCGATCTACCCCTGGTTCGTCTGGAGACGAGCCGAGGAGGTAAAGTCGAGCCGAGTGTTGGACTCCGAACCATCGGTGTAGTTCAACGGCTGTGGGAGCAATTCCGAACGGCGATCTACCCCTGGTTCGTCCGGAGATGAGCCGAGGAGGTAAAGTCGAGCCGAGTGTTGGACTCCGAACCATCAGTGTAGTTCAACGGCTGTGGGAGCAATTCCGAACGGCGATCTACCCCTGGTTCGTCCGAAGACGAGCCGAGGAGGTAAAGTCGAGCCGAGTGTTGGACTCCGAACCATCGGTGTAGTTCAACGGCTGTGGGAGCAATTCCGAAAGGCGATCTACCCCTGGTTCGTCCGGAGACGAGCCGAGGAGGTAAAGTCGAGCCGAGTGTTGGACTCCGAACCATCGGTGTAGTTCAACGGTTGTGGGAGCAATTCCGAACGGCGATCTACCCCTGGTTCGTCTGGAGACGAGCCGAGGGGGTAAAGTCGAGCCGAGTGTTGGACTCCGAACCATTGGTCGAAATCACAATTAAAAAGCAGGTGATGAGAGGGGGGGAGAATCGTGCGAATTCACAAACACAATAGAGCTTTCTTTATTGACGATTGACGGCGAACCGTTTTACATAGTACAATTTATTAAAATAGGTTACAAGTCGGAGGACTGGAATGGCTCGATACTCCATGATACTTAGAGTGGCGCCGGAGCGCTTTCTTGGTATTTCGGGAGGTGGTCGGCATTCCAGGTCCTCGGAAGCTCTCTGCCCTCTAGGTCTTCAAGACGATAAGTTCCGGGCCGAACTGCCTTTGTGATCCTGTACGGCCCTTCCCAGTTCGGAGCCAGCTTGCTCTTCTAACTGGGGAAGGATACGGCTAGCTTTCTCAAGACCAAGTCTCCTTGCTTAAGGTTGGCGGGTCGGACCTTTTTGTTGTACGCCAGTTCAACCCTTCTTCGGTAACTCTGTTGCCGGATCGCCGCTCTTTCCCTCAGTTCATCTATCAGGTCTAAATCTGCTCTGAGGTCCCTGGCATTCTGTGCTTCGTCATAGGCTGTAAGCCGAGGGGACGGTATTCCGACCTCGAGAGGTATCACGGCCTCGGACCCATAGGTGAGGTTGAAAGGGGACTCGCCTGTGGGGGTCCGTTTGCTCGTGCGGTAGTTCCATAGGACATTGGGGAGTTGGTCGACCCATAAGCCCTTGGAACTTTTGTCCAACCTTTTCTTGATGCCTGCGAGGATCTGCCGATTAGCATTCTCAGCTTGTCCGTTCGACTGAGGGTGGGCGTCGGACGAGAAGCGCTGTTGAATGGCGAGGTCATCGCACAGAGCTCGGAATGCCGCGCCACGCCAGTGAACTGGGTCCTGTTGTCCGTTACGAGGACTCGGGGGACGCCGAACCTGCATATGATGCTCTTCCAGAAGAACTGTACCAATTTGTTCTCGGTTATAGTGACGAGGGGCTCGGCCTTGACCCACTTCGAGAAGTAGTCGATGGCTACGACTAAGAACTTGAGCTGACCCGGAGCCGGAGGGAAGGGTCCTAGCAAATCCATGCCCCACATTGCGAAGGGGATGGGACTTGATAAGGAGGCGAGGTTGGCCTGAGGGAGGCGTCGAATGCTGGAGTGTCTCTGACAAGAGATGCATTGCCGAACGTGTCGCTCGGTGTCTTGAAGGAGGGTCGGCCAGAAGTACCCATAATTCAAAGCTTTTCGGGCCAAGGACCTAAATCCTGAGTGTGCCCCTCCGATGCCTTCATGGAGCTCTTGCAGGGCATATTCGGCCTGATCCGGAGAGAGGCACCTTAGGTACGGTCGGCCGTCTATTTGAGAAAAAGAGCGTTTGTATAAGATGCCCTCGATGAAGACATACCGCTCGGCCCGGGTCCTGACTCGGCGAGCCTCTTTGGGGTCCGAGGGCAGAACTCCATCCCTTAAGAATTCCACCAATGGCTTCATCCAATTGTCTTGTAACATGATCGGCAACGACTCCGCCGAGGCAGGCATCTCATCTTCGATGCTCGGCTTAGAGAGGACTTCGATCAGCACGGTCTGTTCGAGACATTGAAGTGAGGACGAGGCCAATTTGGAGAGGGCATCGGCCTGTGAGTTTTCTTCCCGAGGGACCCGCTGGATGAGCGCTTCCTCGAAATGGTTCATGAGGGCCCGAACCCTGGTGAGGTACTTCGCCATCCGCTCATCTCGGGCCTCGTACTCGCCCAAGACCTGATTTACGATGAGCTGGGAATCGCTGTGGATTCGGAGGCGCTGCGCCCCAGCACTTCATGCAAGTCCGAGGCCAGCAATGAGTGCCTCGTACTCCGCCTCGTTGTTCGAGGCCTTGAAGTTCATGCGAATCGCGTACTGGAGGACGAAGTCGTCAGGGCCGTTCAGAATGATGCCGGCGCCGCTTCCTTCATTACATGAGGATCCGTCCACGAAGACTGTCCAAATGGGGGGTCCATTCGGGACGTGGCCGACCTCAGGAATAGTGGACTCTACGATGAAGTCGGCGAGTGCCTGTGCCTTAATTGCTGTCCGAGGCTGGTAAGAGATGTCATGCTGGCTCATCTCTATGGACCACTTCATCAGCCGGCCCGAGGTCTCAGGCTTGTAGAGGATCTGTTTTAGGGGTTGGTCGGTGAGGACGACGATCGAGTGGGACTGAAAGTACGGCCGAAGCTTTCTCGCCGCAGTGACTAGGGCGTAGGCCATCTTCTCTATCTTCGGATAGCGGAGTTCGGCGTCCCTAAACACCTTGCTCACGTAGTAGATCGGCCTTTGGGTTCGGTCCTCTTCTCTTACCAAGACAACGCTCAAGGTCTGCTCGGAAGCTGCCAAGTAGACGAAGAGAGTCTCGCCCGGGACCGGTTTGCTGAGCAGAGGGGGGTTCACCAAGTAGGCCTTCAGCTGGTCGAACGACTCCTGTTGTGGCTGGTCCCATTCAAAACCCTTAGCCCCCCTGAGTGCTTTGAAGAAGGGGAGGCATTTTTCCCCTGACTTCGAGAGGAACCGACCGATAGCGGCGAGCCGACTGGTAAGCTTCTGCACCTCCTTGATGTTCCGAGGCGGGGCCATGTCTAATATGGCCTTAATCTTCTCGGGATTAGCTTCGATCCCTCGTTGGCTTACCATGAAGCCGAGGAATTTTTCCGAGGAGACCCCGAACGCACACTTGTTCGGGTTTAGCCGCATGCTGTGCCTTCTCAACACGCCGAAGGCCTCCTGGAGGTCGGCCACGTGATCTGAGCCTCGGACGCTTTTGACAAGCATATCATCAACGTACACCTCCATATTCCGGCCTATCTGGTTTTGGAAAACCTTATTGACGAGGCGCTGATAGGTGGCGCCCGCGTTCTTCAAGCCGAACGGCATGACCCGGTAGCAGTAGAGGCCTTGGTCGGTGACGAAGGAGGTCTTCGGAATGTCCGGGGGGAACATTCGGATTTGATTGTACCCCGAGAAGGCATCCATGAAGCTGAGGAGCTCATGGCCCGAGGTGGCGTCAATAAGGGTGTCGATGTTCGGGAGAGGGAATGGATCCTTCGGACACGCCTTGTTTAGGTCGGTGAAGTCAATACATATCCTCCACGAGCCATTGGACTTCTTGACCATTACAACATTCGACAGCCACTCGGGGTAATTTACCTCCTGTATGAACTTGGCCTTCAGAAGTTTGTCAACCTCCTCCTTGATGGCCTGTTGTCGCTCGGGAGCGAACTTTCGCCTCTTCTGCTGAACCGGTTTGCACCCCGGTTCGACACTTAGGCGATAGACGAGCAGCTCCTCGGAAATGCCGGGCATGTCCCCGACCAAGCGAACAAGTCGCGGTTATTCCGGATGCATTGAATCAGGTCCGAGCACAGTGCGGTCGGCAAGGACTTGCTGATGAGGAACTTCCGGCTCGGGTCCTCGTCCGAGAAGAGCACTTCTTCTAACTCGTCCGCCGGCTCGGACGTTGGCCGAGCTTTTGGCTCGGGAATTTCTAGTGTCTCGAGCGAGAGCACTAGTCCCCCGGTGGAAGTCATGTAGCACTTCCGGGCTGTTTCTTGGCTTCCCCTGACCTCCCCTACTCCCGACCGAGTGGGGAACTTCATTTTCAAATGATACGCCGAGGGGACAGCTTCCAGGGCGGCTAGGCCGGGACGGCCTAGAATGACATTATACGCTGTCGGGACGTCGACGACCATGAAGTCCATCGGCTCGGTCCGGGTAGTAGGGGTGCTTCCCGCAGTAACGTCTAGGGTTATCACCCCCTCGACGGTTATCGGAACCCCCGTGAACCCGTGGAGGGTGTAACCGGCCGGCTTGAGACGGTCCCGGGACAGCTGCAGGCCTCGGAAGGCCGAGAGGAAGAGGATATTGACCGAACTCCCATTGTCTACTAAAATCCTCTGCACCTTGAAGTTGGCCATGCGGAGGTCGATGACAAGAGCATCGCAGTGTGGGGTTCGGACCCCTTCGAGGTCGGCATCGGAGAAAGACACAGGAACGCCGAGACCTTTGGGGGGAGGGGCACTGTGGACCGAGTTGACCTCTCGGACGAAGGCCTTCCGGGAGGAACTAGAGGAGCCCCCCATGGGGCCCCCGTGGATCAGGTGCAGAATTCGTTCCTCCTCGAACTCGGGCGTTTCCTCGCGCCGCTCGGTGCGCTTGTTAGCCCCTCGAAGGGGAGGAGAGCTGCGATCCGTCCGGTCGTTAGCCTTCACGAACTTGGCCAACTGCCCCCTCCGGATGAGGGCTTCAATCTCATCTCTCAAAGCCCGGTAGTCGTTCGTGTCGTGGCCGTGGTCTCGGTGGTAACGACACCACTTATCTTTGTTCCTCCTCTTCGCCGGGGTGTGCATCCTCGGAGCTGGAGGAATGACTCCCTCCTTCTCCACTTCCATTAGGATAGTAGAGACGTTGGTGGTGAGGGGAGTGAACTTCTCGAACCTGGGGGGAGGGCGGCGCTGACCGCCATTGTCCTTCTGAGCTTTCTTGGACCCCTCTTCCCCCGTCGCCTTCCTCTTTGACCCTACGGAGGGCCCTCCGAAGCTCGGAAGGGCTTCAGCCTCCTCTGCTCGGATGTACTTCTCGCACCTCAGGAGGAGGTCGGCGAAGTCATGCGGAGGCTTCTTGGCTAGGGACGATCGGAGGTTGGCATTGAGGACGTTCGACTGGAATGCCACGGTCGCCACCGACTGGTCTAAGGAGGCGATAGACCTTACCTCTGCGGTGAATCTTTTCACATAGTCCCGCAGCTTCTCTTCCCTTTCCTGCCGCAGGTTCAGCAGGGAGAGACTTGTCTTCTCGACTTGCCTGCTACTCACGAAGTGAGTAATGAACAGTGTTTCAAACTGCTCGAACGAGAAGATGGAGGAAGGGGCGAGCCTGGAATACCATTCCCGAGCCGACCCCCTGAGGGTGGCAGGGAAGATCCTGCAGAGCACCGCGTCGGAAGCTTGATGGATCAGCATCAGGGTCTTGAAGCTTTTGACGTGATCGACCGGGTCGGATTCCCCTGAGTATGTTTCAAACTGTGGCGGTTTGAAACTCCTCGGTATGTGGGCCTCCATGATCGACCGTGAGAAGGGGGGTCGGCTGGGACGGAAGGTTCCTGCTCGGGACTCCTCCCCCTTGTCCATGCAGCCGATACGCCTTTCCACCTCGTGGATACGGCGGATGAGGGCGACGTCCCTTCGCTGGTAATCGTATGACCCCCCGGACTCCTCTTCATAGGAAGGGGAGCGCGGACTCTGGCGCCGGTAGTCCTGGGATCGGCGAGGACTGTATTGCTGCCGCTGGCGGCTGGGAGCCGGGGAAGGACTTCGGGTTCGGCGGCGAGGACTGGGGTCCCTCGGGGGCGTCGAAGCCCTCTGAGCATTCTGGACGTTCTGCCGAAGGTTGAGAGCCTGCAGAACGGTCTCCTGAAATTGGAGGAATTCGGCCCGACTGATAGGCACCTCTCGGTCCCTCAGATGACGCCGATCCTCGGGAGAATGCGGCCTCCTCCTTCGGCGCTCGGGAGACGCCGCTCGGCCTCTGCGGTCCGGGGACCTTCTGCCGTCTCGGCGACGAGGAGATCGCTCACCCTGACGCTGGCGGGAGGCTCCCTCTCGGGCCCGCCTCTCGTCAAGGTGGGTGCGGAGGTCGGGATGATGAGAAGCCATTGAGTCCGAGGACCCATTATGGGCCGAAACATGCTCCGGATTGAGGGGCTGCTTCTGTTTCCGAGCATTATGGCCGGAAGGGCCATTGTTGGGTTGCTGCTTGGGATGAGGAGGTGGGACCTGCTGGGCCGGTGGAGGAAGATCGGCCTGTGGAATAGGATTGACAGGGGCTTCCTCCGTAGGGTCGGCGGTGGTGGCCACACGGTTCGACCCTCTAGATCTGACCTTCTTCGGAGGCATGGCTGCAGAGGACGACGAGGAAGAAGCTGAGGTAGTTCGTGTGGTCTTTCCCACAGACGGCGCCAATCTGTTACCGCTGATTTCGGTGTGGGGATAAACAGATAGAATTTGTGAGTCCGAGAAAAACCTGAACAGTTGACTCAGCCTTCTAGCTCCTGGCGCAACCTGCAAGGAAGTGCGGAACACCGGGGTTGATTCCGGCGACGCACCCTCCGACGCTCTTGTCAGTAATCAGAAGAGATTAAGAAAGAGCTTAAAAGTGGTGAAAGAGTGATTAACCTGGTCATGGAGGCAGAGGGGGTGTATTTATAGTCGCCAGGGGAGCCGTTTAAGGGTCTGATTTCCTGTGTAACAGCCGGGAGCAAAATCCTCAGTCTGTTTAGGAAATCTTTCCTTGATTCCCGGTGGGAGCAAATCAGGGCCGTCGATTTGGCCAAATCAGGGATCCTGATTTGTCTCTCGTTGGTTTGGGTTCGCCTCGGGTCGGGACCCGTACCCAATGGGTGTGGATCCGTTCGCGGGTTATTGGGTCTGTGAGAAGGAGATTCAGTACCCGCCTTGGATCCACTTGTATGTGAAATTACCATTTTACCCCCGAGCATCAAGATTCGTGCCCAATCTGGACGGTTCCGATTTAACCCCATTTTTAGCCATATCACACACCTTCAGGATCTAGTAGCAACCCCCCTGCAACCACACTAGATCTTCATCTAGCGTTTATGAAAGGCTCAATCGAGCATTGCCCAACTCTCAAGAATGAGATTTACCCAGATTTGTAGTTCACCACGTACCTACCTAAAGTTGTCTCCGACCACTCCCCCATACTACCTAAATGCACATCCCCTCAGTCTTAAACATTTCAGATACGAAGGGAACTCACTCAATTCTCGTGCGATGTCACAAATTATCACACATGTATGGGCTACTCCACCCGAGGCTTGCTCTCTGACAGGATCATTGGAAAGCTGAAATAGCTAAAAGAAAAACTCAGAGAAACACCACTGACCTATTATTCATGCCGGATAATGGGTCAGTATAGAGAATGGACAGGGAGATTGGTATTGGCCTTTGGAATACCGATATTAGCACTCCGCCTAGAGCTTGCAATAAAAAGATTTAAGGAGAGGAGATTCGTTTTTGAAGTCAACTGCAATTCAGTGGTCGTTCAGATCAAAGGAGAAGATGGTCTCTACTTTTCCCACTTCTCAAGGATTCTCGACAAGCACCGGGTGGTACAATATGTTAGGAACAAGTGACGTTCTGATACCACTTCTTAAGGAATTATTCTCTCTAGAAGATCTTATTGAGTCTTCGTCACGATCAATACAAACCACCAAGCAATTACTAGATCACATAATCACACAAGCACACAAGAATTGTCTCGGTTCGCCTTAATCCGAGGGAGGAAAAACTGAGATGTTATTTCAACTAGAGAAGATACAATATTACAATTTTCACAATGACCCTCTCTCAAGCCTAACTAGAGAAACTTGATGTTTACAATAGAGAAATCTCTCACCTCCCAGGTGAAGTACTATCTTCCCTTATTCGGTAATCAATACAAACATATCATTCTTAGAGCCGTTACAAAGTATATACAGATCTAAAAAAACCCTAACAAGGCATAATATATTGATACAATAACCATCCCATGTATACCAAAAAGATAAACATACAATTAGAGTCATACAATTTAACCAGAAGACAATGTGGGCCTCGAATCAGCCAGACTCTGCTCCAAAACCCATCCGTCGTACGGGACAGCCGACTCACATAGTTGTTATAACCCTTGTTTTCCATTTTCTGTATTTTGGGTGTATTTTATTTTTTCCGTGTATTTATTCATTTTGTACTCTTCTGTTCTTCGTTCTCAATCATCAATCTATCTGTTTTGACTTTTGACTCTATTTTGTGGCCTTGAGTATTTTCTTGATTTGATTTAATTTTTTTGTCCCAATTTATTGTCTCCGATTTATTTTGTTTAGCTCCAATTATTTTTGTTTCATGACCTATTTAATTATTGTCTAAATTCTATATCTTGTTCTATTTCTATTGGATCCTAATTAAACCCACAATCCAACTATCCCATACCCTAACTCAATCCTATTCTTACTGGGTTTAAAACCCAATATCTTTTATACCCCCAACCGTCATACACTTAAACCCTAACTAATACCCTATATATACACATTCATCTACTGTTCTAACCTATTCCTATAACCCTAGCCACTATCATCATCTCCTCCCCTACCTCTCTTCTCCTCCCGACCTCTTCTACCGGTGCAACCTTCCAAACCCATCTCCCGACCCTCCTCTACCCTCGCGACCCCGTTGTCATCTGCCCTGCAACCCCGACACCCGACTACAACACGATCCCATTGCGTTGTCTCCCTCCCAAAGCCACAACAGCAGATGTAACCCCCGTTCCCGTTTATACGGATTGGTTTTTTTTTTCTTTCCTGTAGTCTTGTATTTGATTTTTTCCTATAAATTATTCTATTCTTTTGAACCGCAAAAATTTTGCATTCATTTAAATACCCGACTATTTTGTTTGAACCCATAATTTCAAGCTACACTATTATGTATCACTATTGATTATTGAACTCATGATTATTATTTTACTACTACTACTACTACTACTACTACTAGTATTATTATTATTATTATTATTATTATTATTGTGAAAAAACCCAAAGATCCTAATTCATCCTATAAAATATCTAGTTGATTAATCGATTTGTGCTAAAGCCACCCTGTGATTTAATTATTGGATTTCTTGTCATGAAGCCCAATTTTATATTCATTATAATTACATTTTTTATGTATAATTTTAGAGCCCAATCTCATAATTTTTCTATAAATATTATTTTATTTTGTGAAGCCCAAATGTAAAGCCCAAGCCTACAACCCAAACCCACATTTATATACCCAACCTGTTAACCCATTATCCTACCCTACCCAAATTCAACTACCCGTATACAAATCCCCTCACGTTTCCCCACTTTCACAGTTCCCGTAACTACATCCCCACTATCTCAATTACCCATTATTATAATCATATTATATTATATTTATTAATTTTATTTTATTAAATCCATCTATCTCCCTCTCTCTTCCCCCGTCTCCCTCTCTTTCCTCTGTTTCGAAACGAAACAGAGAAACCCCCACCCCCCACTTCGTCTTCCTCAACAAGCTATCACCTCAACACCTCGACAACCCTTGCCTCTGCATGCACCCTTCCTCTCTCCCATCGACGCTCTTCCTCCTCTGCCTCTTCGCTGCTCACGACTTCTCCTCCGCACTCAACCACTCTTCACTCTATCGAAGACCCCCAGCACCTTCGCCACCGCCGAACAGCAGCCCGCTGCTCTCATCACCGTCAACGCCCCACCTCCGTCGCAGCACCTCCTCATCAAGCCGCCCTCTACCACCCTCTTTGACTTTTCCTGAGTCCCGTCGTCCTCTCCATCTCCCTCGACTCGAGCATCCGCCTGTTCGACCATTGCTCCCCATCGTCCTCTCCATCGAGGCATACCTGAGTCCACCGCATCCTACGGCTATCTCTCGTCGCTGCTAACACCTTCGATCTCTGCCTGCTCGTCTCCTCCGTATTCCTCCTCTTCGCTGTGAGGCGTAGAAACCCAACAACGCTTGATCCCCACTCATCTTCATCCTCTTCCTCGTCGAAGCGACGACCACCGCTACCTTCTCCCCATCTCCGTAACTCCCAGTGCCGCAGTCTTCTCCCTCCCTCGATTGACCACCAGTGTCGTCGCTCCTGCCTCCATTGCCCCCGTTCTCCTCGTCGCCTCAGCCGCTCGAAACAACCCTCCTTATCCTCTGTTTCGTCGAGCCCCATTGCCACTCTCGTCGAGCTTCTTCCACTCGAATCACCAGCCCTCTGTACAGAGCCCCTGTCTCTCCTCTCTGCCTCCGCCATCAGCACCTTCTGTCGTCGATGCCCAGTACCCCGTGACCACATCGCCATTCCTCCATGCCCACGCCACCGCCCATCGTAACCGCAATCGAAGTCGAAGTCAAGACAAGATCCGGTGTATACTGTTCTTGCCAAATTTGTCGTTTGTCATTTTGGTTTGCTACTGCTATGTGATTGAGTGGTTCCGCTGTGTGCTGTTCTGAGGAGTTGCTAGCTGTTTGCTGTTTTGGCCAGGATTTTCTGTTGCTGTTAGTGTCACTGTGTGCTGTTTGAAGCTCTTGCTGGGTGTAACGCCCCGAATTCCAAATAAGGCTGAATTCGGAGTTCCATAGGATCATTACACTTCACTTTGTACAATTTTACAAGGAATTTTGAAAATCTTATATTACAACAGAGTCTTTTACATTTAATAACATAGAGGAAGGTAAATTGAAGTTCAATGTATACAATTGCATCAACTTTAACATGTAAATAATCATCAGCATCAAGTCAATTTTATATCTTCTTGAAAAATCCAAATCCTGCATATAAAACTGTGGGCACGTTAGTTGCTTACAACCGATGAAAGTATTATACACAGTCATCCTCGCTATGCCGAAAGTATAACGATCTTAATTATTTTTAAAAACCACAAACTTGAATGTAGAATAAAGTGTTAAAAGTGACTACTCTAAACATGTAAGTGTATGCAATGCCTTAATGCCTAATGCAGATGTTTTAAGCTAAGATGACACCAATGCATACTTGTTCGGTATCTATGCATCCCATACTACATAGGTCCGAGGGCAAGCACTTATGTAATCCACAATAAAGGGTTTGATCCCTCGCCATAATAACTACCCGGTAGTAAAACAAAGTTTAGACATTCCACGAGTGCGGATCCTAGTCCCGGAATCCACCACCTGACTGTATAAAATCCTCGTCATGTGAACATCCCGTCAGTGTCCCTCTAGCCCCGGTATATATATATACATGGGAGTAGAACATACTATCCACCCGACAACTCATAGTCCCGGATTTAAAAAGCGCGCTTCCATCGGAAGCAACCACAGTCCCGGAATCCAGCGCCCGACTAGGTCTACAGTCCCGGAGATCCACCGCCCGGCTATACAGAAGCCCTCCACTCTCGTTTGCCCAAATTTACTACATCTTCACTTAGTGCCTAATTCGTAAGTTCGAGACCGGACTTAAACACAACACCGAGATAGCCCATATAGCCATATCTCAAAAATCAATCAATTATTTAATTCAACACTTGCCGGTATGCGGGGTCTCACTAAACCTTTAGATCACAACCTTTCATGTTCTAGAATCCATGGGTACTCATACACTTCAATAATCATGTATTAAACTTCATTGTATTCATATCTTCAACTTTATTCATATCTTAATCAATTTATCTTACTTTTGTGTCATTCATGATTCATTCATTCATTCACTCACAATCTTTATAAAAAAAAAAACATTTCTTTTCATGAACACATAACATAGAGTACTCACTTCAGTTCTCATTGGCAATTTAATCACATATAGTATTTTAAACATCATCAAGTATTCATACTCAACATGAAAATATCTAGAAAATCTCTTTAAGAGAAAGATTGACAGTATTGCTAATTTTACAATTCTTCTAATCAAAATAAAGGTCATACTCTTAAATAAAAATTCTGAATTCTTCAACTGATGTGTCTAATTTATATACAAATATTTGTACTCATTTACCAATTAAAATTGTTTGTTTTCGCTGATATTGTCTATAATTCATCTTATTTCTATATGATTTCATTTAAATAATTATTTTTGACGAAATAATATTTTTGATGCAAAAAGTAAAGATTTGTGGAAAAAAATCAACAAACAAAGTAAAATAATGGATTTATAAATTTTTATTGTTTTGTTGAGTTAAAAGTGCGACAAATAATTTTTAAAAGGATTTTTATACGCTAATATGATTTATAGTTAGTTTAATTCATTTTAAACTAATTAATTTTATTTTATTTAAAAATCCTAATTTCTGGTATTATTTTGTGTACGCAGAAGCACGTGGTGGGCAGAAAAGGAAGAAAAGAAAGAAAGAGAAAGAAATAAAATTCTGGATCAAATAAGGAAGGAAATAAAGAAAAAGAGAGGGGTTTTCTGCAAAAGTGCAAACCCTAATGGTTCTCTTCGTTCTCTATAAATACAAAGCAAAGGAGAGAGAATCAATCAAGAGGTGACGGCTCATCATTATTAATAAAAAAAAAGGAGAGAGAGAATAGTCAGAGAGAGAGAGAAGATTCCTCTTCTTCTCTTCTCTCTGTTGACGCGCACAGAACCAAAGGTAGAGAGAGAAGAAAAGGCAACACATGGCGTTCGGTGACAGCGAATTGTTCCCCAGACGTGCGACTCAGTCTTCTTCTTCATTCGGTGACGTGGCCCCACACTACAGATTGCAGCACGGGACTCCAAGATGACAACAGGGCCTGACTTCGACAGGGACGCGCTGAAGTGACAGAAGGCGACGCAGTTTCCAAGGCTTTCTGGGTTCGGTTTTTTTTGAGACAGGGGTTTGGATTATTTGCTTTTATTTATTATTATTTTTTGTATCTCATCTTCTTCTCTATATTTTTGGATGCAATCCAAACAATTCCATTAATTGCAAATGAACATGAATTGGATTTATTGTTCTAGAGGCTAAGATGTAGCCAAGTTTTGTAGAACACAAATTTTAAATTCCTTATTATTACTCTATTTTTTCCTGATTGTGTTTTAATTTTTATTATTTATGCGTACAACATGGTGGATAGACATTTGTATGATTTTTAAAATCATAAAGAGACCGAACAGATTATTTGTGATTAATAAAAATTAACACCGTATATTGGAGGACGTGACCGTTAGGAAATCCAATTTCTCAATTAATAATTTGATGGATAGGCGAAGAATTAGTTGAGAATAATTTTTAGACTACGTTGATAGAGTGGTTAATATCTTTAGGATTTTGGTCGACAATTTGGAAAAGATAATATTTTTATTTATAAGGAATAATAATTTGTGTGTGTGATAAACGAGGTGAACCAAGAGCCCTAGAACTAATTTTATCATTAAACAAAGTACAAGTGCTTCATCGTTTCACAGCCCTCTCCCTCTTCACCAATTTAGTTAAATTTTAGTTAGATTAATTTAATTTAGTTGTTTTATCCTTAATTAAATTCGATCTTCCAAATAGTGATTCATCTAGCGATATCGGTACTCAGTAAAATATCTAGTCCCTGTGGGTTCAACACTCTACTCATCTATCTATATTACTTGTGCGATTTTGTACACTTGCAAATATCAACATCAAATTTTTGGCGCCGTTGCCGGGGATTAGTTATTCTTTTATTGATATTGAAAATTGCTAGATTATTGCTAGTTTGGATTTTTTTTGTAATTATTTTTATTTTATTATTATTTTACATCTTTTATTTTCTTTTTACTAACTTTTACTTTTATTTATTTTTATTTTTATTTTTATTTGTATTTAGTTTTCTATTTTTTTATATTTTAGGACTTAGGATTTTAATTTTAATTTTAATTTTTATTGTTTTATTTTTCTTACTTCTTTATCCTTTTGATTCATTTTTTTTCTTTATTTACTTGTTTTTCAAGGTTTAGGTGTGTATGCCCAGATCTAACCCATTGGAGCCTAAACTTTTTGACCCAGAAATTGAAAGAACCTTACGACAAATTAGGAAGGAAAAGAAAGAGAAGATCACATCCTCTTTATTCATGGAGAACAGAGAGGAGAACAAGGCTTTGAGGGATTATGCAATGCCCTCAGTTGAAGGAACGCTATCAAATATCACAAGGCCGGTAATTGAAGCAAACAATTTTGAAATCAAACCCGCAATTATTCAGATGATTCAGCAAACAGTTCAATTTGGAGGACTAGCACATGATGATCCAAATATTCACATCGCAAACTTTCTCGAAATATGTGATACCTTCAAACACAATGGAGTTTCGAATGATGCTATTCGACTTAGACTTTTCCCTTTCTCACTTAGAGATAGGGCAAAGGCTTGGTTGAATTCTTTGCCACAGAGAGCTATTACAACTTGGGAAGGTTTAGCACAAAATTTTTTGACAAAGTACTTTCCCCCAGCAAAAACAGCAAAGTTAAGAAATGACATCACAACATTCACTCAACTTGAGACAAAGTCATTATATGATGCATGGGAGAGGTACAAGGATCTATTAAGAAAGTGTCCTCATTATGAACTTCCAAAATGGCTACAAGTGCAAACATTCTA
The DNA here is from genome assembly GCA_017893485.1 of Hemerocallis citrina. Taxonomy (NCBI): domain Eukaryota; kingdom Viridiplantae; phylum Streptophyta; class Magnoliopsida; order Asparagales; family Asphodelaceae; genus Hemerocallis; species Hemerocallis citrina. Next base: position 421,108,870 of record CM030358.1, on the reverse strand, counting down.
TAACGGTTTGGGGGCTACAAATCGATCCATGGTAGATGCAGCAGCTGGAGGTGGCTTAATGAGCAAAACTCATGAAGCAGCTTATGACCTTTTAGAAGAAATGACATCTAATAATTATCAGTGGTCCTCAGAAAGAACAGTGCAAAGAAAAGTGGCAGGAGTTTTTGAACTTGACCCTATTTCTAATTTAAATGCAAAAATTGATTTTTTATCTAAGCAAATAGGTAATATGAATGTTAATGCTATTCAATCTCATATCAATTGTGACTATTGTGCAGGAAATCATTCTAATGCAGATTGCCAAGTGGGGAACCCTTTTGCTCCATCAAATGCAGAACAAGCAAATTATGTGTCAAATTTTCAAAGGCAAAACAACCCTTATGCAAACACATACAATCCAGGATGGAGAAATCACCCCAATTTTTCTTGGAACAATAATCAAGGAGGAGCTAGACCACAACAAAATTTTCAACAACAAGAAAAGTAGCCAACATTAGAAGAAATGTTCAAGCAATACATGCAAAAGACAGATCAAGCAATTCAAAATGTTGCAAATTCAACTTCGGCTTCTATCCACAATCTCGAGGTACAAATTAGTCAAATTTCTAATATTCTTAATGAAAGAGCTGCAAGAACTTTACCAAGCAACACAGTTGTAAATCCCAAGGAGCATGTGAAGGCAATAACACTTAGAAGTGGGGCAACAATTGGGCAGCCACAAACCAAAAATGTAGAACGAGATGTGGATGAAAAACAAAGTGAGAATGAACAAACAATGGAAGAACAAACGCAGCAAAAAGGAGAGGCAAGCCAAACCATTTCAGGGGAGTTAAATTCTAACACTTGTGCTAATTCTCCTTATGATCAATCTATTCCTTTTCCACAAAGACTTAAAAAGAATAAGCTTGATAATCAATTTGCAAATTTTTTAAATATTTTCAAGCAATTGCATATTAATATTCCTCTTATTGAAGCTTTAGAACAAATGCCTAAATATACTAAATTTTTGAAGGACATTTTATCAAACAAGAGAAAGCTAGAAGAGCATGAGATGGTGATGTTAACTGAAGAAAGTAGTGCAATTTTGCAAAAGAAGCTGCCACCTAAACATAAAGATCCAGGGAGTTTTACAATTCCTTGCACCATTGGAAATTCTCCTTTTCATAAAGCACTATGTGATTTAGGAGCGAATATTAATCTCATGCCATATTATGTTTTCAGGAAACTAGGTATTGGACAAGCAAAGCCTACAACAATTTCCTTGCAATTGGCGGACAGGTCAATCAAATATCCAAGAGGGATCATTGAAGATGTTTTGGTGAAAGTTGACAAATTCATATTCCCAGCTGATTTTATTGTACTTGACATGGAGGAAGATGAACAAATCCCTTTGATTTTAGAGAAACCTTTTCTTGCAACAAGGAGAACATTGATTGATGTGCAACAAGGTAAACTTATTCTAAGGGTTGACGACGAACAGGTAACATTTGATGTATTTAAATCCATGGAGCTTCCCTCAGAAGTTCATGCATGCTTTCTAGTAAGTGAAGTCATGGAAGAAACACATTTGGATGAAATTGCTAAATTACATTTAGAAGAATGCTTAACAAATTCAGAAACACTTGAATTAGAAAATGAAGAGATTTGTGATTATGATAAAAATTTGAAGATACACCACTCATTTTTTCATCACCACGACAACTTGAGCTTAAACAACTCCCATCGAGTTTGAGGTACGCATTTTTAGGCCAAAACTACACTTTTCCTGTTATTATCAATGATTCTTTGAATAATCTTGAAGAAGAAAAATTGTTGAGAGTTTTGAGAAAACATAAAACTGCCTTGGGATGGAACATTTCTGATATAAAAGGAATTAGCCCTTCAATTTGCATGCATAAAATTCTAATGGAGGATGATTTTAAACCTATTGTGCAGCCACAGCGAAGATTAAATCCATCAATGCAAGAAGTGGTGCATAAGGAGGTATTGAAGCTTTTAGATGCACGTATCATTTATCCAATTTCAGATAGTGCATGGGTAAGTCCTATACATGTTGTGCCAAAGAAAGGAGGAATAACTGTAGTAAAAAATGATAATAATGAGAACAGTCACGGGATGGCGAGTATGCATAAATTATCGAAGACTAAACGATGCAACTAGAAAAGATCATTTTCCGTTACCTTTCATTGACCAAATGCTTGAAAGACTTGCAGGCCATTCTTACTATTGTTTTCTTAATGGGTATTCAGGGTACAATCAAATTGCTATAGCACCAGAAGATCAAGAAAAGACAACCTTTACTTGCCCATATGGAACTTTTGCATATAGAAGGATGCCTTTTGGTCTTTGTAACGCCCCCGCCACATTTCAACGCTGCATGATGTCAATTTTTTCTGATATGGTTGAGAAATTTATTGAAATTTTCATGGATGATTTTTCAGTTTTTGGTTATTCATTTGATAATTGTTTATCTAACTTATCTTTGGTTTTGCAGCGTTGCGAGGAAACAAATTTGGTTCTAAATTGGGAGAAATGTCATTTTATGGTAAAAGAAGGGATTGTGTTAGGCCACAAAGTTTCCTTTAAAGGAATTGAAGTGGATCGTGCTAAAATTGATGTCATTGAAAAGCTACCACCACCAACTAATGTTAAAGGAGTGAGAAGTTTCTTGGGTCATGTAGGATTTTATCGATGATTTATAAAAGATTTTTCTTTAATCACTAAACCTCTTTGCAAACTTTTAAATAAAGACACACCTTTTAATTTTTCTCATGATTGCTTGCATGCTTTTGAAACATTGAAAAAGAAATTAATTTCAGCACCTATCATTATTGCACCAGATTGGAATATGCCTTTTGAATTAATGTGTGATGCTAGTGATGTGGCAATAGGTGCTGTTTTGGGGCAAAGAAAAGATAAATGTTTTCACACCATTTATTATGCAAGTAGAATTTTGACAGAAGCACAGGTTAATTATGCTACTACTGAAAAAGAATTATTAGCTGTTGTATATGCTTTTGACAAATTTCGATCTTATTTGATAGGTTCAAAGGTGGTTGTGTACACGGATCATTCAGCCCTCAAGTACTTGATTGCAAAGAAGGAAGCCAAACCTCGATTGCTTCGTTGGATTCTACTTTTACAAGAATTTGATGTGAAAATAAAAGACAAAAAGGGTGTGGAAAATGTGGTTGCCGATCATTTATCTCGCATTGAACCAAAAGATGAAAACAAATTGCAGGTTGCACCAATCAATGAAGAATTTCCAGATGAGTATTTAATGATGATACAAACTCCTCCATGGTATGCCGATATAGTAAATTATTTGGTATAAAAAATTCTACATCCTGATTTTACTTATCAACAAAAGAAAAAAAATTTCTCTGACTTGAAATATTATTTTTGGGAGGAACCTTTCTTATTTCGCCATTGTGCAGATCAAGTAATAAGGAGATGTGTGCCTGAAGAGGAGATGGAAAGCATACTCAAACATTGTCATACATTGGAATGTGGTGGCCATTTTAGTGGAACAAAAACAGTAGCAAAAATCTTACAATCAGGATTCTTTTGGCCCTCAATTTTTAAAGATGCTTTTAAATTTGTTAAATTATGTGATAATTGTCAAAGGGTGGAAAATATTTCTAGGAAACATGAGATGCCCCTAAATAATATTTTAGTGATTGAATTATTTGATGTTTGGGGATAGATTTTATGGGTCCTTTTCCATCCTCATTTTCTAATAAATATATTTTGGTTGCTGTAGATTATGTCTCCAAGTGGGTGGAAGCTGTTGCACTACCAACAAATGATGCAAGAGTAGTGGTGAACTTCATTAGAAAAAATATCTTTTCACGATTTGGAGCTCCAAGGGCAATTATTAGTGATGGAGGAACACATTTTTGCAACCGTCAATTTAATGCTTTACTTGCTAAGTATGGAGTTACTCATCATGTGGCCACACCATATCATCCTCAAACAAGTGGTCAAGTGGAGGTTTCAAATAGAGAGTTGAAGTGAATACTTGAGAAAACAGTGAATATGGCACGAACGGATTGGGCAAGAAAATTGGATGATGCATTATGGGCCTATAGGACGGCATTTAAAACACCAATTGGAATGTCACCATATAGATTGGTGTATGGTAAAACATGTCACTTACCAGTTGAACTTGAGCATCGCGCTTATTGAGCAATAAAGACACTAAATTTTGACATGAAAGATGCTGGCGGAAAAAGAATGTTGCAACTAAATGAGATGGATGAGTTTCGCAATGATGCTTATGAAAATGCCAAGATCTATAAAGAAAAGACTAAACGATGGCACGATAAGCATATTTTGAGAAGAGAATTCAAGGAAGGGGAGAAAGTATTGTTATTTAATTCAAGACTTAAACTTTTTCCAGGAAAATTGCGATCTAGGTGGACGGGTCCATTTGTTGTCACACGAGTGTTTCCATATGGAACAATAGAAATTTATGATGAGCAAAAAGGGACATTCAAGGTGAATGGACAGCGGTTGAAGCCATACATGGGTAATGAAGTTAGCAAGGAAATCATGCACATCGAGAAGGCCAAACAATAATGAAAAGATGAAGAAAGTCTGGCTGAAGACTTAAAACTTAGCGCTTCTTGGGAGGCAACCCATGTTTTATTTTATTGCATTTAGTTTTGATTTATATTTTAGTTTATTTTATTTTGATTTTTGATTTTATCTTGTAGGATTGCACAAATTTTGAAAGTCACCGGGCGGAGCTGTTTTGAACACATGCATTGATGGCTGTTTTTTAGCAGCATGGAGTCAGAATCTGGAAAAGTGATTCAAAGTGAAGTTGTAGCCTATCTTCTTAGCTTTCCAGCAAAAAACAAATCAGCCCATTTGGACATCTACAGCTCCAGATATTGCAAAAATACTGAACGCGGCGCGTGCAGAAATTTAAAGACGAATCAGGGGAGAAATTCTAAACTTTTTGCATTCTTTTTGTTTTCTTTTTCTTTCCCATTGAGGACAATGTGATATTCAAGTTTGGGGGGAAGGTTTACAAGTTTATGATTTAATTTTTAGAAAAGAAAAACAAAAATTATAAAAGAGATTTCAATTTAGGCTCACCATTACACCTTTTGAGTTCTTTATTATGATAAGCATTGAAATAATTTTTTTTCGGATAGACAATTGCTTATAAAGCAAGAGTAAGCATACTTATTTACTTTAGAATTATTGAGTTTCAAAATTCCTTACAAAATTGTGTGCGTCATGCTATTATACATAAAAGACAAATGTGATACTTTTTCTTGTGATTATCCCCTTTGATCTAGTCCTAAACAGGGTTTAAGTAAATAGAGTAATAATGAAAAATAATTTATGAATAAATTCAATCTACTCCAATGTTTTGAGTTGCTTAGTAACTAGGGGTATTCATCACAAATGTTTACTTTTACGTCAAACGGCAACTTGAAATATGAGTATGCAAAGCACTTTAAGTTTGTGACTTGTTGAGTAACCGGGTGAATTCATCACAAATGATTTGCATTCGCATAAAAAAGCAAGTGACAACATAAAGAAGAGACTAAAAAAAAAAAAAAAAAAAAAAAAAAACTCTAGTTTGCTACTCGGTTTGTAGTAGTGAGAAGGGATAATCACAGATTGAGTTGTTACATACTATAATTATATTAATTGCATGACAAATGCGATTGGGTTGGGAATTATGAATAAATAATTGCACTGGAGAAAGTGGGTATGCTTAATTTTACTTTATTTGCTATTGTTTATATTTTTAATTGAAATTTTGATGCTTGCATGATAAGGTCTCTTAGTGTGATGGGTTGAGTCTACTATTATAATTCCCTTGTTCATGATTCTACTTTTTGCTTGAGGACAAGCAAAATCTTAAGTTTGGGGCTATTTGATGTGTCTAATTTATATACAAATATTTGTACTCATTTACCAATTAAAATTGCTTGTTTTCGCTGATATTGTCTATAATTCATCTTATTTCTATATGATTTCATTTAAATAATTATTTTTGAAGAAATAATATTTTTGATGCAAAAAGTAAAGATTTGCGGAAAAAAATCAACAAATAAAGTAAAATAATGGATTTATAAATTTTTATTGTTTTGTTGAGTTAAAAGTGCGACAAATAATTTTTAAAAGGATTTTTATACGCTAATATGATTTATAGTTAGTTTAATTCATTTTAAACTAATTAATTTTATTTTATTTAAAAATCCTAATTTCTGGTATTATTTTGTGTACGCAGAAGCACGTGGTGGGCAGAAAAGAAAGAAAAGAAAGAAAGAGAAAGAAATAAAATTCTGGATCAAATAAGGAAGGAAATAAAGAAAAAGAGAGGGGTTTTCTGCAAAAGTGCAAACCCTAATGGTTCTCTTCGTTCTCTATAAATACAAAGCAAAGGAGAGAGAATCAATCAAGAGGTGACGACTCATCATTATTAATAAATAAATAAAAAGGAGAGAGAGAATAGTCAGAGAGAGAGAAAAGATTCCTCTTCTTCTCTTCTCTCTGTTGACGCGCACAGAACCAAAGGGAGAGAGAGAAGAAAAGGCAGCACGTGGCGTTCGGTGACAGCGAATTGTTCCCCAAACGTGCGACTCAGTCTTCTTCTTCCTTCGGTGACGTGGCCCCTCACTACAGATTGCAGCATGGGACTCCAAGACGACAGCAGGGCCTAACTTCGACAGGGACGGGCTGACGCGACGCACGCTGACGTGGCGACGCGTCTGACGCGCTGAAGTGACAGAAGGCGACGCAGTTTTCAAGGCTTTCTGGGTTCGGTTTTTTTTGAGACAGGGGTTTGGATTATTTGCTTTTATTTATTATTATTTTTTGTATCTCATCTTCTTCTCTATATTTTTGGATGCAATCCAAACAATTCCATTAATTGCAAAATGAACATGAATTGGATTTATTGTTCTAGAGGCTAAGATGTAGCCGAGTTTTGTAGAACACAAATTTTAAATTTTTTATTATTACTCTATTTTTTCCTGATTGTGTTTTAATTTTAATTATTTATGCGTACAACATGGTAGATAGACATTTGTATGATTTTTAAAATCATAAAGAGACCGAACAGGTTATTTGTGATTAATAAAAATTAACACCGTATATTGGAGGACGTGACCGTTAAGAAATCCAATTTCTCAATTAATAATTTGATGGATAGGCGAAGAATTAGTTGAGAATAATTTTTAGACTACGTTGATAGAGTGGTTAATATCTTTAGGATTTTTGTCGACAATTTGGAAAAGATAATATTTTTATTTATAAGGAATAATAATTTGTGTGTGTGATAAACGAGGTGAACCAAGAGCCCTAGAACTAATTTTACCATTAAACAAAGTATAAGTGCTTCATCGTTTCACAGCCCTCTCCCTCTTCACCAATTTAGTTAAATTTTAGTTAGATTAATTTAATTTAGTTGTTTTATCCTTAATTAAATTCGATCTTCCAAATAGTGATTCATCTAGCTATATCGGTACTCAGTAAAATATCTAGTCCCTGTGGGTTCGACACTCTACTCATCTATCTATATTACTTGTGCGATTTTGTACACTTGCAAATATCAACATCATCAACTCATTATATATATCATGTAACCCCTGTTTTTTTTATTTTGTGTATTTTTAGAGTGTATTTTTCGTTTTAGTGTATTTTCTCTCTTGTATTCTTTCTGAACCGTATATTGGATTTGTTTTCGATATATATTCGTTTTATTTCATTTTGAGCTCCTTGTGTTTGTTTGGTTGTCTCTTTTGTTCATTCTTCATTAGTTTGTTCTCTCTTCATTTTCGGTCTCGTTCTTTTTATTTTATTTTATTTTTTATTTGTAGGAGTTGTGGTGGTGGTGATTTGGTTGTCCTATTTATCCCCAATCCTATTTAATATCCTATACAAATTGTATCCTATTTTGAAGCCCAATTAACAGATCCTACTACTACTCCTAATTACCCACAACCCAAATACCCGTTAACCCAACTTGTGTTTCTCAACCCTAATCTCCTTATATATATACTCTCTAATCTCCCTCATCTAAACCCTAACCCTAATACTCATCCCTCTCCTATCCCGGCCTTCCCTCCTTCTTGTGCCGCACACAGCACCCGACACTAGCCCATACTCCCCTCTGGCCTGCCTTCACCCGAGCCCAGGCCGACCCCCCCCTCAGGCTGTGTGCCCCAACCCGAGCAGCCCAACACCCCAAACCCGAGTCCCTTCACCTTCACCCTACTCCCAATCACCACCTCTTGGCCATCCCGACCACCTCACACCACCACTCAAACTTCCTCGCGACCCTCTTTCGTCGTGTTCCCTTATGGCCGCAAGCCACTATATTTCCCTCGCTTTTGGAGTTTTTGTTGGTGTGGAGATTTTCGCTCTAGTTACTTGGATTCGTTGATTCATAGATTTTCGTTCGTGGATTTTGCTCCTTACTCTTGGATTTCGTTGTTCTTCACCTTCGGTTAAGGCAACTAACTTGTACTCCAATTCATTTGTTTGATACAAGTCAAAAATATCACCTATAGTGTAGTTGGGTCTAGAGATGACTCTTGTTTGTGTTATGCTTGATGAGCTTTGTCTCTATTGTGAAAATTTGGCCATAGATGGCTCACGACACAAATATGGACATGAAATAATATAGGTTTTACCCGTTCTTGATTTGGATAATGTATGTGAGACTTTTATGAGAATTCGTGATTTGTTGAGACCCATGTGAAAAACTTGGTGTGGACATGTTAGATACCCTAATTCATGATGTTTGGACCACTTGGTAAACTCGATTTCATGTTTGGTTGTGTTTTGAACAAGTTTGTATGATATATGTTGAGTTGTTGTTAAAGGGGAAAATTCTGTATTTTGTCGCTGATCTGTTTTGTTTGCTGTTCTGGACTGTCTTGAAGTCAGTATCTTAATTTCGGTATGAAACATGAGTTTTAGAGAATTTCGTCTATTTTCAAATCCCTCTTACCTTGCTAGACCTTGTTTTCATATGAGTGAGTTATGACTCTTTTACTACATTGGTGTCGATCTTTTCCAGATTCTGTTTTTCGGTAAAATTTGATGACAAATCATTTTAAAGAACTATGCTACATATATTATTTTGGTCCAAAACTTTGGTCAGTATTTCTTTATCTAGTTAGGGATTACCCAAAATTTTGGTGAGTTTTATTGATGAGTTTTATGTGTTGTTTCATGCTCTTTTATGAAATTTATACTTGCTGTATTTTGCTCGCTTTCTATAAAGAACCTTATTTTCACTATGATTCCTTTTACTGTATCAAAAAAATTTTTGAAATATGAAGGTTATTATATATTATCTATTTTTATATCCCTTTGACGGAATTGGATTTCGTTTCACTGGTTGCGAGATATCATAGTTTTCGTACGGCAGTGTTGGGAACTCCAGATTTGCTAAATTATGGTTTCTTGATGTTCTCTTATTTTTGATGGCTGACCTAAATTCACTGAAAAATTATGAAACTTTATATTTGGATACTCGACATATAGGGGAATACACCAGATTTTTGGTGGATTTATTTATTGACTTTTCATGCTGTTTTCCTGTTCTTCAATTTGTTTTCCTGATTTCTGGCTGAACCTATTTTCTGTATTCAAATCAGTTTTGAGATATGTTTTTGTGAATTAATATATGACTTATTTATATTCTCTAGATTCGTGTGGAAGTCTATTTTCTAGATCCTTTGATGGATTCATATTTGCTTGTTTGTAACACTGGGAATCAATGTTTTACTACAGTATGGTCGTGCTGTCCTGAACTTGAGTTTTGTCTATTTCATTCCTTTATAAGATATCTTGCACTCGTACATGTTTATCTTGCAACTTGGACTTGTCACATGATCATGACATGTCAATATTGATATATTTTGCACATATATATGCTTGTTTAATAATAATAATAATAATTAACCAAGCCGGGATTTAAGGGACAGATCTAATAATGGATAATTCAGAAATGTGTACTCGGAAGGGGATCCACTGATCCTACGTGATTACTTGAGACATGATACTTGACACGTAATTACTTGACATTTGCACGCAAGACATGATACTTGCCACTTGTACAACTTGAATACATGATACTTGGAGCTTGGAGCTCGATTACTTGACTTGTCCCTGAGAAATCTAAAGAGAAACTGTTTGTTGTAGCAACCATGTAAGGTGGGCTGCATGAAGTGCTACGTAGATAGAAATCACTACAAGACTTGATACATGATACTTGAATATGATTCATGCCTGCTTGATACTTGATTACATAAAACCTGATACTTGATACATGATCACATTACGCTTGACACTTGATGCATGTTTACATGAGACTTGATTTTTCGACACTTGATTCATGTCATTTATACTTGTTCACTTTGCCATGCTAGTTGTTTATGTTGACATCATACTTATACCATGTTGCTAGTTAGTTTCTCCATGTGCTTGTATCCTATATTATAAGTGGCCCGTAACTTGCAATTTACGAGTACTTGTTTTTTTCTTTTTTTCCTTTTTCCTGCATTCGTTGAATTGCAAATTTTGGAGAACGGGTTCCAGATGGTATCGGAGACATGAAGTATTAGTGCTGGCTTTTATTATTATTATTTCTTGTAGTTTGCTTGAACAATATTGTATTTGATTACCTGGATTTATTCTTGTATTTGGGCAATGTGACCTAAGACATTTGTTTTATTCAGATCATGACTATTTGAGATTATATATTTGATTTCAAGTATTCTTGTTGGTGTTTTGGCTCATTATGTGCATGTGGTTGATTATTTTGCTTCCGACTCTGATGATTCTTGTGAATGTTGTAAAGATTTCTTGAACAGCTTATGGATAATGAAAATCATTCACTGGACTTTTGTTGCGTATTCGTATTCCATATTCTTTTGGGAAGCAGGATGTGACAAGGTTTTTAGTATTATTAGAGCCAAGTTTGGCTAATGTATTAGTTGCCTAATATATTAGACAAGCTTGGCTCGAACTGGAATCTGCGCAACATTTCACCAACCATGCATGCATAAATGAATCAAACATTATCAACATTGATTTGGATACGAGTCTTATTCCATTCTTTGATTCCTTGATTCTTTTGTCTTTTTCTGTCATCCTTTTTGATTGAGCTCTTCTTGGGTATGAATTCATTCTTCTCATACCCATATCTTTTTGATTCTGGTATCAACTAATTCTTTTCTTTGTCTCTTTTGCTTTCTATCTTAGGTGTTGTGCATGTGTACTCTTTCCTTGCTCATGTTCTGTTTGATTCTGGGGCAACCCATTCTTTTGTCTCCTCTCGATTTGTCGCTCGCCATCAGTTGGAGTGCAGCAACATGTCAGAGGCTTGGAACATTGTGACAGGTGGTAGAGGTTTCATTTGTTCCGGGGAGTGCAGGCAGTGTCCCGTGATTATTGGTAGCGCAGAGTTCAAAGCCAATCTGATTGTAATTGGGAATTTCGGGATTCGACGTTATTCTGGGTATGGATTGGTTGGGTGGAACCCATGCCATTATTGATTGCCGTGCCAAGAAAGTTGTGTTCCAGATTCCAGATCGCGCAGGGTTTGAGTTCCATGTCGGATAGTCTTCCCTTGGCCGAGCTGCAGTTGATCAGGAGATTTGTGCGATGGAGTTGCAGTTAGGCTGTGAGGCCGCGCCTCTAGTAGTTCGGAATTTCTTGGATGTTTTTCCAGATGAGGAGCCTGGCTTACCCCCTGATAGGGAAGTGGAATTCGGTATTGATGTTCAGCCTGGAACAACACCAATATCGAAGAGCCCCTACAGGATGGTACCGGTTGAGCTAATAGAGCTTAAGGTGCAGGTTCAGCAGTTGCTTGATTTGGGTTTCATCAGACCTAGTGTTTCGCCTTGGGGTGCTCCGGTCCTTTTTGTCCATAAGAAGAATGGTGGTCGTCGACTGTGCATGGATTATCGAGAACTGAACAGAGTTACTGTGAAGAATCGGTATCCGTTGCCCAGAATAGATGATTTGTTTGATTAGTTGAGTGGGGCTGCTTTTTTCTCAAAGTTGGATCTTCATTCTGGGTATCACCAAGTCAAGGTGAAGGCTGCGGATATATAGAAGACTGCTTTCAGGACTAGATATAGGCACTATGAGTATCTTGTGATGCCGTTCAGGATCACGAATGCGCCGGCTGTATTCATGAGTCTTATGAACCGGGTCTTCTCTCAGTTCTGGATAGATTTTTGGTGGTCTTATTTGGTGATATTTTGGTGTATTCTCGAAATCGGAAAGATCATGCTGAGCATCTTAGAGTGGTTCTGCAGACTTTGAGAGAGAATCAGCTCTGTGGGAAACTCAGCAAGTGCGAGTTTTGGCTCGACAGGATTTCATTCTTGCGGCACATTATCTCAGGTGATGGTATTTCTGTGGATCCTGCCAAGGTTAAGTCTGTGAAGGATTAGCCTATTCCCAAGTCAGTTTCAGAAGTCAGGAGTTTTCTCGGTTTGGCTGGCTATTATCGAAAATTCGTCCAAGATTTTTCAAAAATAGCAAGACCATTGACTAAGTTGATTGGGAAGGATCAGAAGTTCTGTTGGTCTGATGAGTGCAATGGAGCCTTTGTTGAGTTGAAGAACAGATTGACGTCAGCGCCTGTGTTGACTATTCCCCGTGGTTCAGGCAGATTTGTGATTCATTGTGATGCTTCTGGTCAGGGTCTTGGAGCAGTTTTGATGCAGAAGGGCTGAGTCATTGCGTATGCATCGAGGCAGTTGAGGTCGCATGAGAAGAACTATCCTACTCATGACTTGGAGTTAGCAGCGGTAATTTTTGCTTTGAAGCTGTGGAGACATTATTTACTTGGAGACCAAGTGGAGATCTTTACAGGCCACAAAAGTCTCAAGTACGTCTTCACCCAGAAGAAGTTGAACATGAGGCAAAGGCGTTGGTTGGAGCTTATGGCCGATTATGACATCAGTTTGCAATACCATCCTGGTAAAGTAAACTTGGTGCCAGATGCTTTGAGCAAAAGACCGGCAGTTATGTTCTTGACTCAGCAGAGGGATTTGATTGAGCAGATGTGGAGGTTGGAGTTGGAGGTTTTGTTGCCTGAGTTCTGATCGGAGTTGTTTTGTGCTTCAGCTGCAGTCGTCTCTTGTTGATCATATTAAAGAGGCACAGGCTAGTGATGCACAGTTGCAGAGATTTCGAGTTGAGGTTGAGTCTGGGTCCAGGACGAATATGGTTATTCATTCGGATGGATCGCTTTGTTTTGGGTCCAGATTATGTGTCCCAGATGATGATGTTCGCCAGAGGTTGCTTAAGGAAGCCCATCAGTCTTCGTATTCTATCCATCATGACAGTACTAAGATGTATCGGAATTTGAAGCTTCATTTCTGATGGTAGGGTATGAAAAGGGTTGTGGCTCAGTTTGTTGCTCAGTGTTTGATCTGCCAGCAAGTTAAGGTAGAGCATCAGAGAACTGCTGGACTTCTTCAACCGCTTCCTATTCCAGAGTAGAAGTGGGAACATATCACTATGGATTTTGTGACTGCTTTGCCAAGGAGTCCTAAAGGTCATAATGCCATTTGGGTGATTGTCGACCGTTTAAAAAGGAGTGCTCACTTCATTCCTTTTCGTGTCGGGCAGTCTACTGAGAGCCTATCTGAGAGGTACATGCAAAAGATTATTAGACTTCATGGGGTTCCAGTTATTATTGTATTCAACAGGGATACGAGATTCAGATCGCAGTTCTGGAAGAGTCTTCAGAACAGTTTGGGGAGCAAATTAAAGTACATTATAGCTTTTCATCCCCAGACTGATGGACAGTCAGAGCGGACTATTCAGATTTTTGAGGACATGTTGAGGTCATGTATGCTTCAGTTTGGTGGGTCTTGGGAGGATCATTTGCATCTCGTAGAGTTCTCATACAATAACAGCTTTCAAGCCAGTATTAAAGCTACTCCGTTCGAGGCACTCTATGGGCAGAAGTGCAGATCACCAGTGTGTTAGGATGACATTGGTGAGAGGAAGTTGTTGGGTCCGGAGTTGATCACCAAGATAGTTGATGCAGTGGTTCAGACCAGGAAGCGCTTGCAGGCAGCTCGGGACAGGCAGAAGCGATGGCCCGATGTCCATCGGAGAGCTTTGGAGTTTGGTGTTGGTGACCATGTTTTCCTAAAGGTATCTCCATGGCGTGGTGTCATTCGGTTCAGTGGTGGGGGCAAGCTTAGCCCTAGATTTGTTGGACCGTTTGAGATTTTGGAGCGAGTAGGCAAGGTAGCCTTTCGTCTTGCATTGCCGCCAGTTTTATTAGGAGTGCACGATGTTTTCCATGTCTCACAACTCAGAAGATATATCTGAGATGAGAGCCACGTGATCGACTATTCCGAGTTGACCATTCGGCCGGATTTGACTTGTGAGATTCTGCCAGTTGCTATTGTGGATCGGCGGGAGAAAGTGCTGAAGAGTAAGGTCATCAAGTTGGTTCGTGTTGCTTGGAATCCTCACTCGCCTGGTGAGTCGACTTGGGAGCTAGAGGGGGAGATTCAGCAGAAGTTTCCTCATTTGTTTGAGTAGTTTTTGTTTTTGTTCTTTTGGTTGTTTTGGGGTTACCCTATGTATCTTCCATTTGAATTTCGAGAACGAAATTCTTCTTGTTAGGTGGGTAGGATTGTAACCCCTATTTTTTTTTTATTTTGTGTATTTTTCGTTTAAGTGTATTTTCTTTGTTGTATTCTTTCTGAACCGTATATTGAATTTGTTTTCGATATATATTCGTTTTATTTCATTTTGAGTTCCTTGTGTTTGTTTGGTTGTCTCTTTTGTTCGTTCTTCATTTCTTCATTAGTTTGTTCTCTCTTCATTTTTGGTCTCGTTCTTTTTATTTTATTTTATTTTTTATCTGTGGGTGTTGTTGTGGTGATTTGGTTGTCCTAATTATCCCCAATCCTATTTGATATCTTATACAAATTGTATCCTATTTTGAATCCCAATTAACAAATCCTACTACTCCTCCTAATTACCCACAACCCAAATACCCATTAACCCAACTTATGTTTCTCAACCCTAATCCCCTTATATATATATACAATCTAATCTCCCTCATCTAAACCCTAACCCTAATACTCATCCCTCTCCTATCCCGGCCTTCCCTCCTTCTTGCGTCGCACACAGCACCCGATGCCAGCCCCTACTCCCCTCCGGCCTGCCTTCACCCGAGCCCAGGCCGACCCCCCTTCCGGCTGTGTGCCCTAATCCGAGCAGCCCAACACCCCAAACCCGAGTCCCTTCACCTTCACCCTACTCCCGATCACCACCTTTTGGCCATCCTGACCACCTCACACCACCACTCAAACTTCCTCGCGACTCTCTCTTGGTGTTCCCTTGTGGCCGCAAGCCACTATATTTCCCTCGCTTTTGGAGTTTTTGTTCGTGTGGAGATTTTCGCTCTAGTTGCTTGGATTCGTTGATTCGTGGATTTTTGTTCATGGGTTTTGCTCCTTACTCTTGGATTTCGTTGTTCTTCACCTTCGGTTAAGGCAAGTAACTTGTACTCCAATTCATTTATTTGATACAAGTCAAAAATACCACCTATAGTGTAGTTGGGTCTAGAGACGACTTTTGTTTGTGTTATGCTTGATGGGTTTTGTATTTATTGTGAAAATTTGGCCATAGATGGCTCACGACACAAATATGGAGATGAAATAACTTTGGTTTTACCCGTTGTTGATTTGGATCATATATGTGAAACTTTTGTGAGAATTCGTGATTTGGTTGAGACCCATGTGAAAAACTTGGTGTGGACATGCTAGATACCCTAATTCATGATGTTTGGACCACTTGGTAGACTCGATTTCATGTTTGGTTGTGTTTTGAACAAGTTTGTATGATATATGTTGAGTTGTTGTTAAAGGGGAAAATTTTGTATTTTGTCGGTGATCTGTTTTGTTTGCTATTTTGGACTGTCTTAAAGTCAGTATCTTAATTTCGGTATAAAACATGAGTTTTAGATAATTTTGTCTATTTTCAAACCCCTCCAACCTTGCTTGATTATGTTTTCGTATGAGTGAGTTATGACTGTTTTACTACAGAGGTGTCGATCTTTTCCATATTCTGTTTTTCGGTAAAATTTGATGACAGATCATTTTAAAGAACTATGCTACATATATTATTTTGATCCAAAACTTTGGTCAGTATTTCTTTATCTAGTTAGGGATTACCTAGAGTTTTGGTGAGTTTTATTGATGAGTTTTATGTGTTGTTTCATGCTCTTTTATGAAATCTATATTTTCTGTATTTTGCTCGCTGTTCTGTAAAGAACCTTATTTTCACTATGATTCCATTTACTGTATCAAAAATATTTGTGAAATATGAAAGTTAGTATATATTATCTATTTTTATATCCCTTTGACGGAATTTGATTTCGTTTCACTGGTTGCGAGATATCATAGTTTTCGTGGAGCAGTGTTGGGAATTCCAGATTCGCTAAATTATGGTTTCTTGATGTTTTCTTATATTTGATGGCTGGTATGAATTCGCTGGAAAATTATGAAATGTTATATTTAGATACTAGACATATAGGGGAATACACCAGATTTTTGGTGGATTTATTTATTGAGTTTTCATGCTGTTTTCCTGTTCTTGAATTCGTTTTCCTAATTTCTGGCTGAACCTATTTTCTATATTCAAATCAGCTTTGAGATATGTTTTTGTGAATTAAAATATGACTTATTTATATTCTCTAGATTCATGTGGAAGTCTATTTTCCAGACCCTTCGACAGATCCAGATTTGCTTGTTTGTAACACTGGGAATCACTGTTTTACTACAGTATGGTCGTGCTGTCCTGAACTTGAGTTTTGTGTATTTTATTCCTTTATAAGATATCTTGCACTCGTACATGTTTATCTTGCAACTTGGACTTGTCACATGATCATTAAATATCATTCTTGATATATTTTGCACATATACATGCTTGTTTGATATTAATAATAATAATTAACCAAGTCGGGGTTTAACGGACAGATCTATTAGTGGATAATTCAGAAATGTGTACTCGGAAGGGGATCCACTGATCCTACATGATTACTTGAGACATGATACTTGACACGTGATTACTTAATACTTCCATGCAAGACACAATACTTGCCACTTGCACACTTGACACGTGATACATGATACATGATACTTGGAGCTTGGAGCTCGATTACTTGACTTGTCCCTGAGTATACTGCCTTCTATGGTCCACTATGAAATCTAAAGCAAAACTGTTTGTTGTACCAACCATGTAAGGTGGGCTGCATGAAGTGCTACCTAGATAGAAATCACTACAAGACTTGATACATGATACTTGAACATGATTCATGCTTGCTTGATACTTGATTACATAAAACCTGATACTTGATACATGATTACATGACACTTGACACTTAATGCATGTTTACACGAGACTTGATTTTTTGGCACTTGATTCATGCCATTTACACTTGTTCACTTTGCCATGCTAGTTGTTTATGTTGACATCATACTTATACCATGTTGCTAGTTAGTTTCCCTATGTGCTTGTATCCTACATTATAAGTGGCCCGTAACTTGCAATTTACGGGTACTTATTTTTTTTGTCTTTTCCTCTTTCCTGCATTCGTTGAATTGCAGATTTTGGAGAACGGGTTCCAGATGGTATCGAAGACATGAAGTATTAGTGCTGGCTTTTATTATTATTATTTCTTGTAGCTTGCTTGAACAATATTGTATTTGATTACCTGGATTTATTCTTGTATTTGGGTAAAGTGACCCAAGACATTTGTTTTATTCAGATCATGACTATTTGAGATTATATATTTGGTTTCAAGTATTCTTGTTGGTATTTTGGCTCATTATGTGCATGCGGTTGATTATTTTGCTTCCGACTCTGATGATTCTTGTGAATGTTGTAAAGATTTTTTGAACAGCTTATGGATGATGAAAATCATTCGCTGGGCTTTTGTTGCGTATTCGTATTCCGTATTCTTTTGGGAAGCGGGACGTGACATATCGAATTCCACTTTTAAATTCTCACAAAATACATGAAATATTATGAAATTATTTTTAAAAAATCTGAATCATTTTTTGGGAATATTACAATTTTTCCCAAATTTTTATTTGCATTAAGTACTCTTCTTTAAATCCAAAAACATCAACAACAAAAAACAAAGTGGAGCCACCGAGTTTCGAACCCAAGTCCATGCCGAAGCTACAGTAACCGACCCTAGGCACCACCGAGAACCAACAAGTCCAAGTGACTTCACTGTCATAAAGACACGCCGAAAGTCCTACACACTGTGTCTCGGTTCTTGGATTTAATAAAACTAAACAAAAAGAAGGGGACTGAAAAGGAAATGAAATTTGCACGTGTATTGCACGTGCAAAAATTGAAAAATGTTTTTTTAATTAAAATAAATTATACGGGATGCTACCGCACTCACTCCTTAGAATAGTTCCGTCCTCAGAACTACACTTAATAGTGAGAAAAGAAAAAGGAAAAAAAAAGTTTACAAATTTTAGTTGAAAAGGTCATGGTGATCTCTCATCATCCTCTCCTCTGATTCCCAAGTGGCGTCCTCAACGAATTGGTTCCTCCAGACAATCTTGACCATAGGTATTGCCTTATTCCTCAAGACATTATCTCGACGATCCACAATCTCCACTGGGCGCTCTGCATAGCTCAAATCCAATTGCAGCCCTCTGGTACTTCTGGTAAATGATGACTCCGATCCGGAATATAACCTCGTAACATTGACACATGGAAGACATTGTGTACTTGGGGCAACTCTTTTGGTAGCTCTAACCGATAAGCTGTCTTCCCAATCCTCTTCAATATCTTATAAGGACCTATGTATCTGGAGGCTAATTTTTCTCCTCTTCCAAACCGAATCACCCCCTTGGTTGGAGACACCTTCACAAAGACAAAATCACCTTCTTCAAACTCTAGATCTTTCCTTCGGTTGACGGCATAACTTTTCTGCCTACTCTGCGTGTCGACTAACCTCTTCCTGATCAGCTCGATCTTTTCTGAGGTCTGCTGCACAATCTCCGACCCATACAACTGTCGTTACCCCACTTCATACCAACACACCGGTGTCCTACACTTCCTTCCATACAGAGCCTCATACGGTGCCATCCCGATGCTTGCCTGGAAAGTTGTTGTAGGCAAATTCCACAAGAACCAAATGCTTCTCCCAACTACCACCAAAGTCCAACATGCAACATCCCAGCATATCTTCTAGTACCCGGTTGACTCTCTTAGTCTGCCCATCAGTTTGAGGAAGGAAGGCCGTACTGAAATCAGTCTTCGTCCCCAAAGCTTCTTGATGACTTCTCCAGAAATGCGAGGTGAAACGCGCATCTCGGTCGGATACTATCGATAGAGGAACTCCATGAAGTCTCACGATCTCCTCAACATACAACTCGGCCAGCTTCTCCATCGACCAAGTAAGCTTCATCGCCAAGAAGTAAGCCGATTTGGTGAGTCAGTCCACTATCACCCAAATTGCATCATTACCCTTAGAACTCTTGGGCAATCCTGTGATAAAGTCCATACTGATACAATCCCACTTCCACTCTGGGATGGGTAAAGGCTGCAACAAACCCCCAAGTTTCTGATTCTCGGCTTTGACCTGCTGATAAACTGCACACCTGGCAACAAACTCGGCCACATCTCGCTTCATTCCTGACCACCAGAAATACTGCTTTATGTCTTTGTACATCTTGGTACTCCTTGGATGCACGGATAATAAAGTAGCATGTGCTTCCTGAAGAATACTCTCCTTCAGTTTTGCTTGATTTGGCACACATAGTCGCTTTCCAAACCACAACACTTCATCCTTCACTTGAAATTCTGCCAACATGCCAATGCTAACCTGCTCTCTCATCTCCGGAATCTCTGGATCGGTCTTCTGACTGTCGATGATCTTGTCTCTCAAAGTGGGTGAATCCTTAACTGAGCTAAGGAAGCTCCCAATCCTTGCAACACCACCTCTATCCCTGCTCGATCAAGTTCTTCTACCAACTTCTCCAGCGTAGTGATCAATCAGGACTTCCTGCTGAGCGCATCGGCCACCACATTGGCATTGCCTAGATGGTACTTGATTTCTGGTCGGATATCTTCCAACACTTCCAACCATCTCCTCTGCCTCAGATTCAAGTCCTTCTGTTGGTAGATAAACTTTAGACTCTTATAATCCGTGTACATGTTGACTTTCTCCCCGTACACATAGTGCCTCTACTGCTTCAAAGCAAAAATGATTCCTGCCAACTCCAGATCATGGGTTGGGTAATTATTTTCATGCGGTCGCAGCTGTCTAGACCTATAAGCTATTACCATTCCCTCTTGCATCATCACACAGCCCAATCCACGATGGGAAGCATCGTTGTAGACATCATAGCTGACTCCTCTTCTTAGCAACTCCAGAATGGGAGCGGTAGTCAACCTTCCCTTCAACTCCTGAGAGCTAGCTCCACACTGTTCTAACCATTTGAAACTCACGTTCTTCCTTGTAAGCCCTGTGAGTGGTACAGCTATCTGGGTGTAGCCCTGAATGAACCTTCTGTAGTAGCCAGTTAAACCCAGGAAGCTCCTAATCTCTTTCACTGTAACCGATCTTGGCAAATCTTTCACTGCCTCAATCTTCTGTGGGTCAGTAGCCACTCCCTCCGTAGAAAGGATGTGACCCAGGAAGGCGACTTCGGTTTTCCAGAAGTCACATTTGGATAGCTTTGCATACAGTTTCTGCTCCTGTAGCTTCTTCAGTACCTCTACTAGGTGCTCGGCATGCTCTTCTTCTGACTTGGAGTAGACCAATATGTCGTCGATGGACACAACGACAAAGACATTGATGAACGGCCTTAGGACCCTGTTCATCATGTCCATGAAGATAGCAGGTGCATTGGTTACTCCAAACGGCATGACTAGGAACTCATAGTGACCATGTCTAGTTCTGAATGCCATCTTGTGCACATCTTCTTTGTTTACTCGGACCTGGTGATATCCTGGCCGTAGGTCTATCTTGGAGAAAACAACTGCTTCTTGTAGACGGTCGAATAGATCATCGATTCGAGGAATTGGATATTTGTTTTGCACTGTCACCTTGTTCAACTCTCTGTAGTTGATGCACATTCTCATCGATCCATCCTTCTTCTTCACCAAAAGAACTGGGGCTCCCCAAGATGACGCACTTGGCCTGATGAATCCTTTGCCCAACAACTCTTCGATCTGCTTCTTGATCTCATCTTGTTCAACCGCTGCCATTCTGTATGGTGCCTTAGAAATGGGTGCACTCCCTAGCTGAACGGAGATGCTGAACTCTACATCTCGATGAGGAGGAAGCCCAGGTAGGTCTTCTAGAAACACTGTTGGAAAATCCCTGACTACAGGAATCTATCTCACTTCTTCAGAAACCTTCTGCTCAGTCAGAGCTGCTACCAACTGCTTACATTTCCTCTTCCCTTGAAATGTAGCTGTTGGTCCCCCTGGCACCTTCACCACAACCTCTTTACTCTTGCACTCAATAGCGGCACTGTAGACTAACATCCAGTCAATGATGATATCGACCTCCAAAACTGCCAACTCAATGAGGTCGATGCCAAAGATCCTGCCTCCAATTCCAAGATCACAACCTTCATAATATCGGTCGGTAGTCAAATTTTCTTCTCATGGAGTAGCCACAGATAGATATTTTCCGAGGAAATTTTTAGGTTCGACTCTCAATCGTTTTGCAAATGAGGGTGACACAAATGTGTGCGATGATCCCGTAGTTCCTGGATTTCTTTCTTCATATCTTCAAATCTCTGATGTCGCTCCTGCTTCAAATCTCTGGTCCAATTTGGCAAAATATCGATCATTCACGCGTTGAACCTTCTCGAGTTCACACACTTGGTAACTCAGCTCTTAAATGCGCTCCTTATCTTCTGCCTGTTGCGCTTCTAAGTGGTTTACTCTCCACTTTTGAGCATCCAACTCTCTTCGAAGAGAAGCAACAATACCACCTTGGTCTTCTGGAATGAGTTATTCGTCTTAGGATTCTTCGGGAGAATCAGGCGGAGGGGGAGTAATCTCCCTGGACTCGGCTAATATTTCCTCTGGGTCTTCTTCTTTCTCCATTGGCTCTTCCTCTTCATCCTCAAAGGGGATGAACCAATGCATCTCATTCTGGGGATCATGATGATTGGCCATCTTATAGGAAAAGGAGAAAATGTCATCATATAGAGCAACACAAACGTAAGTTACTTATATTTAAATCTCTATAAGTTGAAACTCGCGCTCTAATGTCCACTCTAGGGTGTCGTTCCTTACAAATTTGTACTACTTATTAAATTATGACTCTAATACCACTCTATAACGCCTTGATTTCCAGATAAGGCTGAATTCGGAGTTCCACAGGATCTTTACACTTCACTTCGTACAATTTTACAAGGAATTTTGAAAATCTTATATTACAACAGAGTCTTTTATATTTAATAACACATCGGAAGGTAAATTGAAGTTCAATGATGAAAAATATACAATTGTAACAACTTTAACATGCAAATAATCATCAGCATCAAGTCAACTTTATATCTTCTTGAAAAATCTAAATCCTGCATATAAAACTGTGGGCACGTCAGTTGCTTACAATCGACGAAAATATTATACACGGCCATTCTCGCTATGCCGAAAGTATAACGATCTTAATTACTTTAACAAACCACAAACTTGAATGTAGAATAAAGTGTTAAAAGTGACTACTCTAAGCATGTAAGTGTATGCAATGCCTTAATGCCTAATACAGATATTTTACGCTAAGATGACACTAATGCATACTTGTTCGGATTCTATGCATCTCATACTACATAGGTCTGAGGGCAAGCACCTACGTACTCCACAATAAAGAGCTTGATCCCTCGCCATGATAACTACCCGGTAATAAAACAAAGTTTAGACATTCCACGAGTACGAATCACAGTCCCAAAATCCACCGCCCGACTATACAGATTCTCGTCGTGCGAACATCCCGTCAGTGTCCCTCTAGCCCCGGTATACGTATATACACTGGAGTGCGGCATACTATCCGCACGACTACTCATAGTCCCGGATTTAAAAATCTCGCCTCCATCGGAAGCAACCACAGTCCCAGAATCCACCGCTCGAATGGGTCTATAGTCCCGGAGATCCACCGCCCGAATATATAGAAGCCCTCCACTCATGTTTACCCAAGTTTACTACATTATCACTTAGTGCCTAATTCTTAAGTTCAAGACATGAATAAATTATAACAGCTAGAGTTAGCTTTTACCCCTACCGGACTTAAACACAACACCGAGATAGCCCATATAGACATATCTCAAAAATCAATCAATTATTTAATTCAACACTTGCCGGTACCCAGAGTCTCACTAAACCTCTAGATCACATCATTTCATGTTCTAGAATTCATGGGTACTCATACCCTTCAATAATCCTTTATTAAAACTTCATTGTATTCATATCTTCAACTTTATTCATATCTTAATCAATTTATCTTGCTTTTGTGTCATTCATGATTCATTCATTCATTCATTCATTAACAATCTTTATCCAAAAAAAACATTTCTTTCCATGAACTCATAACATAGAGTACTCACTTCAGTTCTCATTGGCAATTTAATCGCATATAGTATTTTAAACATCATCAAGTATTCATACTCAACAAGAAAATATTTAGAAAATCTCTTTAAGAGAAAGATCGATAGTATTGCGAATTTTACTCTTCTTCTAATCAAAATAAAGGTCATACTCTTAAATAAAAATTCTGAATTCTTCATCTCATTATCTATATCAAATTCCACTTTTAAATTCTCACAAAATACATGAAATATCATGAAATTATTTTTGATAAAATCTAAATCATTTTAGGGGAATATTACAATTTTTCCCAAATTTTTATTTGCATTAAAACTTTTCTTTAAATTCAAAAACATCAACAACAAAAAAACAAAGTGGAGCCACCAGGTTTCGAACCCAAGCCCACGCCGTAGCTACAGTAACCGACCTTAGGCGCCACCGAGAACCAAGAAGTCCAAGTGACTTCACTGTCATAAAGACAGGTCGAAAGTCCTACATACTGTGTCTCGGTTCTTGGATTTAATAAAACAAAACAAAAAGAAGGGGACTGTCAAGTTTCAAACCCAGAACCCCAGACCAAACCCACGCTATAGTAACAGCACTAGAGCGCCACCAACTAGCCAATAAGTCCAAACACGACTACTGATATGAAATACACCTAACATAGTTTTGTTCATGCTGTACTGTGATTAGTTTTCTTTCACATAACTCGATCATTCAATCGATCCAATCTTTTAATAGACTGTAAATAATTTTTTCAGACCGTCTTTATTTGAAAAATAGTAAACAACGATTTTCAAACTTTTATTATAAACATATATATTTTTCAATTCATTTTTCCTTTCAATTGCACACATCAATTTGCATTTCTCCAATTTTGAAAAAATAAAAATTTGTATCTCTTATAAACCACTTTATGAACTCATTTGTACTAATTAAAAATTTCACTAGTAAGGCTAACACATCTCTTGACTACAAAGGAAATCTTTAAAACTCTTTCATGCAAATTACAATATTCGACATTATCATTCCAACATGTATAAAATAGTATAATTCATGGCAACAATTCATTTGTTTATTATTTTATTTTCCTCTTTCTAATTATCATGATATCTAGCCCTATACTTGAACACAACATTAAATCTACAAGTCATTTCACAATCACAATAGCATGAGGTAAACTACATTAATCACATCCATTAAGTCTACACTACTCAATGTCAAAACTAGCATGCTCATCCTACAATTTTAGAAAGTATTAAGATCACTCACCTCTTATGAAGACTTGCAAAATGAAGCGACACAACTCCTAGAGACTCCTAGATCCAACAAGATCATCTAGCCCTTCTCCTCATAGTAAGAGCACTCCAAGCCTCCAAAATGCAACACAAGAACTATCTAACTCTCTTTCTTTTCTTCTCTCTTCATTGTTAATTTTCATGTAATGAGAAAGACATTATGGGGGGGGGGGGGGGGGGATTTAATAGAACAATTGAATGGCTAGGATTTGATCTCCCCATCAAATAACTACCCACTCTCCCACTCTCTCCACTCTCTTCACTCTCTCCACTCTCTCCAAATCCGGCCTCTCTCTCTCTCTCTCAAAAACACACGTGCACGTGTAGTGCACAAGTGCACACCTACTCACATTTATTTTATACAATTCTATACTTTTATTTGTGTGTCAAAAGTTGTTACATGTCATGTATGAGACCATGCACAACTAATTGTAGGATTAAGTTAATGGGCTTGTCTTGTGTGCTTGTTTTTAATTTAATTAATTAATCTAGTGGGCTTAGAATCTACTCTTAGGCCTATGGGTTTAATAAAAGACCAAAAAATAAAAGGAGACTCATGCATACTACTAAAAATAAATTTTGAAATGAAAGTAAATGAATTTGCACGTGTATTGCATATGCAAAAATTGAAATATATATTTTTGATTAAAATAAATTATACGGGATGTTACACTATGTGTTTCTTTGCACGTCGTGTGCACGTGCCTTTGCGGGTGCGTGTATTGTACGTGTCTTGCACGTGTTACCGTCGGGATTCTCATCCCGTTATTCTTTTAATATTCAGAATCGTCTCCTAACAGGCAAGTGTCTCTTGAACTCATTTTTATTATTTCTAGTTCAAGAAAATGCTATTTAAAATCCGGCAAGTAGTAATCAAATTGAATATCATATCTAATTGAACTCCACTGTTTATTTATTGTAACATGTTATTAATTCATAGTCTTCTCATCGTGCTATTAGTGTTGACTTCGATCCCAAACTGGTAATTTATTGTACCATGGAACATTCAAATATATTGCCTTGTCATTTGCCCGATTTTGTACCGAAGTCGACCCGGTTCGTGAACAGAAACTTAAAACCTTACATATAGAAATTGTAATACACTGAGTCCATATATTATTATGTTTTGCAAATAAACCATGTTTTCCAGATTTAATTAATTGTACCATGTGTATTTCATGTATTGTATAGCCTTGATATCATCTTGAAATTGTACTAGTGCTACCGGTCTCATCGATTGTACCTGTTGCATGAGTATTGATACCATTACCCACATTGCGTGCATTAGTTAGGATTGATAAAAGACTTATAGACATAAATGAACAATGAACAATGACACTAATACTGAGTATTGGTTATTAAACACTGATTCCTGACTTTTGATTTTGTTATCATTTATCATTTATCGACTCCGATATCGTTCTAATTTATATTCTTGTTATATAGTCCTTTATTTCCTATTGTATTGCTTCCTACTACTTTTCGCCCATAACTTGATCTAACGGGCATATTTTTTTTCCATCTCTAGATAATGAGAATACAGGTATCATGGAGGGAGAAATTGAAGGACTTGGAGAACTGATGTACTAAAAATTGTAGTGGAATTAATAGTCATAGTTATTTTATTCATGTTATTTTATTTCCAGCATTGTATTACTTCTATACATTGTATCCCGGGCTTCGTTGACCCGTAATTGTTGCTTATTTCCAGTTGTTGGTTATTATGTTGGACTACTGCATGTTTATTCTAGTATTTGTTTATGTGATTATGTTTTTCTACGCAGTTGTAATTACTCCTTTTTCATATTATTGAGTTAAGACTGGTACAGCTTATGGATGATATTAAAATCATTCATTGGGCCTTTGTCACAGACTCGTATTCTCATATTTTGGGAAGCAGGGCATGACAGCAGACCCCAGCGCCGCTCCCCTGCCTCCTATCGCCGTCGCGACAACCAGCAGTGACCACAGTCCCCCCTGCACTGGTCTTCCCTTCGACGACAGGCAGCACAGCAGCCCGTGTTGTGTTTTTTCCTGACGACAGAATAGCAGCACCAGCGGCATCGTCAGCCACTGCCATCGCCCATCGCTGTTGCCTTCCTCTCTCTCTTGTGTTGCACGTGCGTGGGATTTGCACGTGTTATTGTGTTCATTGCCGGGAAACCGTTCCCATTATTCTCTTTTATCGTCGTATTCGTCGTCAATTTCAAGGCAAGTAACTTGTATTCTTTTTTGTTGCATATACAAGTACTAAATACCGCCTGTAGTGTAATACCCTGAAATTTTAATAAATGCGAAATTGTAGATTTTATGTGTTGTGCACGTGCAAAATTTTGTATAAATATTCTCTTATGAAATAATTTTCTATAACATGAACAAATAATTATTTTTTTCTTTTCTTTTATTCTTTTAAGCTCATTTTCTTTTTAAAGAGCCTAAATTTGTTTTGTTTAAAACTAAGCCCAACTAATAAATCAAGTATTTTTCTTTTCTAAAGGCCCATTATTTTTTAATAAAAAAACCCATGAATTAATTACTTTTTAATAAACTTGTCGTGTAGACACATTTTTAGACAATTAATTATTTTTGTATTGTACAACTTTAATTAGGGGACACTAGTTGGGACACGTGCATGCACGTGTGTGTGCATTGCACACCCACGGGTGGCCGGGTATGCATGGAGAAGAGTGGGAGAGTGGGGTTGTGTGCATGGGTGGTTATTTGCTCATGGGTGGTTGCTACAACTTTCCATCTTATCCTAGCCATTCATCTACAACCATCTAGTATAATCCTAGCCCTCCAATCTATCCTAAAACTAGTATAAATACCCCCTACCTTCATGCATACAACACTAAGAAAAGTATTTGAAAGAAAGAAACTATATAGGAGAGTAAAAGATTGAGAGAGAGTAAAAAGATTGAGAGCTTTAGATTGTGTGTTCCAACTTAGAAGGAGGCCGGCTACTTCACCAAGGGAGGCTCGGGTTCACTAAGTGCAAGGTGGAGAAGGCGATTGTGTGGCTCATTCTAGGAGGAGAAGGACCGCTCGTGTGTCCAAGGAGATTCTAGGAGCCTTTGTAGTATTTTTCTTCAAATAGTTAGGTGGTTTTCTATACTTCTAACATTAGATATCATGCTAGAAAATTGTTGATACATATGCATGCCAAAAGAACTAATAAGATAATCACCTATTGACTCGAAAAAGGACTTGCTAAATGAATGAGTAAATGCTTAATGAATTGTATGCTATTGGTTATGAATTGTGTTTAATGTAGTTAAATTAACTTATTGCCATGAAATTGTGAAATTAGAACTATGTGATTGTAGAAAAATGTTCATGTATGGTTAGTAGATGAATTATTAAATTTTGCGTTTATTAAACCATTGTAATACATGCTCAAGGAATGCAAATTTTGATCATAAGTATTATGAATAAAGAGGAGAAAATAGAAATTTACACCTTTTTCCTAATGCAAAGAATTGAGTAGAGGATTTATTAAAGTGAAATTTTGCAATTTATGAATGTTGAATACAAATTAGAGTGAAAATACTCGTTTTAATGTCAAAAAAATTATTTTAAAATCACTGATTTATTAAATGTATGTAAATTCAGTATTCTGGAAATTTTTAGGACTTTTTGTGAAGAGGAAACGAAGTTATGATCTTTTGAAAAATGAAATATTTCTAATAAACAGAGACTCGACATAAATCTAATTTAAACCAATCCTATATCAGTTAAATCCTATGGTTATACTGGTTATAGGGGGCTTTAGTGCGTTACTGTAGCACTGTGTGTGCGTGGGTTCGAGTCTCGGCAAGGGGCTTTTTATTCCAAAATTTGATATTTCCCAAACACCGAGAATTAAACTCAAACCCATTTCATTCCATCTTGGTGACAGTTGGGCACCCTATTCCTTTTGACTAGCGCGTGGGGCCTTGGGTCTCGGTAACTGTGCACTGTGTGTGTGTTGTGTGCGGTTCGAAACCTGGCAGTGGCCAAAAAAAATTTTGAAAAATCTTTTTTCTTCTTTTCTTTATTTTTTGGATTATTTTCAAATTAAAAAAATATGTACTTATACGATAAAATAAATATTGAGAAAATATGAGAAAAAATCCTGAGTATTTATAAACTTCAAAAAGAAAAACCATTGGGACTTATAGACCTTTAAACAAAGAAACAAAGGTACAATTTTTTTAAGAGTGAAGAGTTCACTTTAGTTTTGATCCTTTGAAATTCTAAAATAAAGAAATGAAAACTTTTGAGTATAGAAATGATTGTAAAGAAATAATTTTGAGGCTTTTGTTAAGTAGAATCAATTGAGATTTTTCTTGATATGCAAGTTGTGCATAGAAATGTGTTGAAAAGAGAATGTGATGAAATGTAAAACTTTGTGGACATGTTTCAATGAATGTGAAAATGAGGACTTATACTAGAACTTAGCTAAGACTCTACATCGGCAAGAATGAAAAGTATTGAAAAGAGAATTTATGATATTTTTGACCAAGTTTGGGTCGTTGATAAAGGTTGATATTGAAAAGACCGATGTAGGAGTAATGCTAGATTCTATATTAGTGACCTCCAATTATACCTAAGGATGAGATACATAGTGAAGATATGATGAACGTAAAAGACAAACCTGAGTATGAGGGCCATTGGATTGACGGCGTTAGGGTATCCACAGGATGTCCCATGATGCGTCATGATTAGGGCGTGGATACTACTCCAGAGTACCGTCCCGGTGGCGACGCTTATGGGGTGATCTAATGAATGCGGGTGGTGTCACGTTTATGGTAGGAGGTGAATTACCACAGGATGCGTGCATGATGAGTCATGTGTCAGTGCATTGGGATTCCCTCCAGGGCGCCTAGACGTGAGTTTGTAGTTCATAGAATGCCTAAGATACTTACCATAGTTACAATAGTAGATTAGATCGTGACGAGGGATTGAACCCTACAAGATGAAGAACGATTAAGGGCTTGCCGTCGGACCTATGTAGTATGGGCTGCATAAACTCTGAACAAATGCGCATTAGTGTCATATAATGTAAACAACCTGCATTAAGAACTAAGTGCACAGCACAACACGACATCAATAGGATAGTCCCTTGTAGTTTAACTTGTGATCAAGTTTGTGGTTGTTTAAGTATGGTAAATCGTTATACTGTTTCCGGCATAGAGAGGATAGCCGTGTTAATATTTCGTCAGTGAATGAACTGACGCGTCCACAGTTTCATATACATGAAAAAGAAGTTGACTGATTGAAGTATACATGCTGCTCCAAGATTGTTTTAAATATGTATATTTTCATGTAATTACTGTAAATTGCTTTCGCTGTACGAATGTAAATGTGTAATGTAACTCTGATGTAAGAAATATTTTTATTTCCTTGTAAAATTGTACGAAAGAAGTGTAAAGATCCTGTGGAACTTCGAATTCAGTTGTATTTTAGAATTCGGGGTGTTACATGTAGTGTAGCTTTTGTTCCTAGGGTCAATTCCCATGAAATTCCATGTTAGATCTTGTCTCTATGTGTTGTGTAACCCCTATTTCCGCAAATGCGTATTTTTCTGAGTATTTTCTATATCTCGATATTTATAAATTGTTATTGTTAAATTTGTTTTGAGTTTCTTTGTTAAAAAATTTTCCTAAACAATAATTCTAATTATTTTTAATAAACTTTGTTTCCATTTATACTTGATCAACTATTTATATTTTAACCCTCAAAAATATTGTTACTAATATTTTTACTATTGGGACTATTTCCATAAATTCCTATTTTTATATACTGTTATTATTTTGATAATTACTATTATCATTGTTGGTATTATTTATTGCTATTTTGTTATTACTATTATTATTATTATTATTTTATTATTACTGTTGTCACTATTATTATTATTGATAGTCTTTTTATTCTTATTGGTTGATTGATATTACTAGTATTATTATTTTGTTAACATGGTTTTTTTAGTGTTCTTATGGTCATGGTGATTATTTATTATTATTATTGATTATTAAAACGAATCCCTTCTTATTTGATAATTGTGTTTATAATTGTCTCAAATAATTTATGTAACACAAATTATATTTTTATTACATATCTTATTCCTTGTATTTGGATTTACGTTGATCGATTGTATTATATACAATGTATTTCATTTTATTGGATCTATACCCAAATACCCAATAGCTCAATATCCTATCTTTTCCTATAAATACCATAATCTCTTTTATTAAAACCCTAATCTATTATTAATCCCCTAACCCTCAGCCGCTTAACCCTAACCCCTAGTTCCTAGCCAAAAAGATCACATACACCTATATGTGGCCAGCAATTCTCTACCTGCCAAGATCTTCAACTATCATGGTAACAATCCGGAAATGCATGAGAAAGTATAACAACAATTTGAGGAAAATGATGTCAAGAAACTGTTTCAACCCTTCTTCCCTGGCACTCCCCCTGGCTTGTTTCCCCCCATCTCTGACTATCCTCTTCTCCTAAGCCTCCCATCTCAAGTAACCCTTCTTTGCCTTTTTGCAGCATTTCCACCTCCTTCTTTCGCAACCTTCTTCAATCTCCGGACCTTCGAGCTTCACTCCGCGATGTTATCGGAGTTGGAGCTCAGCGGGGTCGGGCCTTATGAGAGGGCTCGCCACACCGCCGTCACCCCAACCCCCTCCCCCACTGCCAACTGAAATCCCTCCACTTCCTCCGCAACCATTGGCAATCCCTGTCCCTCAACCGAAGCCAACTCTGAACCCCCACCCTGAGGGGGACTCCCCTAGGCTCAGACAGGCTATCTCCCCCCTGAGGGCACACCGGAGTGCACTTCATCGACAGGGGGACAAAGCCGAATATCATCATCGCCATTGGGATGATAGGCGGCCGTTGGGATGGGCCCATAGAGGGGGTCCTCCTACGAGCCACTTTGGGCGTAAAAGAACCCCCCCCCCCCCTCCCCGATGCAGCGACAACACAACGACAGACCCCATCAAGCTCCAGAGGCAGCGTGGACAACATCCCCTACCAGAGAGGCACCACAGCCACCCCAAGGAACAGTTTCATCACAGAGAACAAAGACATCAACACAGAGGACAGAGGACCAATATTGCGGCTAACAACAACCACCCCCAACACCTACAGCATCGCACTTCAACCTCTCCACCCCCCCCCCCCCCCGAGGGCACCCACAAACCACAACCTCCCTCCAAGAAAGTCACCCCCCACAACCAAACCCCTGGCATCATCTTCAAACCAACTGGCACAACCATCACTACAGGTAGACCATATTGACCCTATCAAATCTGTAGTCGTCTGGGCCCAAAGAGGGGAGCCAGAAGGGACTATAGAGGGGATGGACCAAGATGAGGTTGGAATCTCTACCGAGAAGTGGCAAGAAGTTACGCGAAAGGGTAAGAACAAGGCCAGATCCCCACCCCCCCTCCTCAGCAAGATATTCAAAAAAAGCAAAGAAAAGGGAAGAGAAAACCGGTGCCATGCTTTAACTGTGGTGAGCTTGGCCATTACCGTAAGGATTGAACCAAAGAGGTGCGTTGCCTCAAGTGTATGAAGTGGGTTCATCTCTCATATGTCTGCACCAATGTTGTTGAGACCCATGACGATGAGGAACGCACAGTGGCTAGAGGAAGGTCGCCTAATCACCCCACATCAATCCGCCTCGCCAATTGCTTGGATATCATCAAGAAGGAGGAACACTGGCTGCGGCAATGGTGTGCGGTGGCAAAGGTGTGATCAGGGAGGCCCGCCGAGACCCATCTATTGCAAGCACTGAGCGCTAAGTGGCCCATGAAGGCACACCGGGATTGGGTTGCCAAGAAACTGTGTCATCTCCAATTTTTGGTCTCATTCCCGTCCACAGAGAAGGTTGGGGAAGTCACAGGAATGGGGATCGTAGACTTCGACCACTTCACCATAGAATTCATCCCATGGACCCCATGTTTCGGAGCTGAGCTCCCCCAGAGAGAGCTCTTTTGGGTATGGATTCACAACGTCCCATTACATTTTTGGAAAAGAGAGGCGCTGTAAGAGATTGTTACAGACTTTGGCTCGGTTGAAGAAGTCGATGAGAAAACGGTGAGGAGCTCCGAGATTGTATCAGCAAGGATACTGATCAGGAGCGTGGATATCTCACAGATGCCACGATTCGCCAAAGTGAACTCTTTCGAGGATTCATACCTCATTCGCTTCGTTCTCGACAAACGAGCAGAGTCTGACATAGAGAAAATGGCCGTTGCCTCCCCCACCCCCACAAAAGCTCTCAGAGACAACCGATCATATGCACAGGTGGCATCACCAAGTGGAGACTCAACCATCGATGGGGATCGAGAGAGCGCATAGGGAGCTCATCAAAGAGGCGAGAGGAAGGGAATGCCAGGGGGCGGCGGGACCAGTACTGGTGAAGGAGTCACCGATCAGAGGTGGTCGAGAAAGAGCTTCGACCATCAGATCCAACGGCTCAGATTCAAGAAATTCAAACAAACAATCATTTCCAGATTTGGGTAGGTTGGTAGTCGCAGATGCGACCCACCAAAAGGGGATTCAGAAGGTACCCAAAAATGGAAGCCTACGCCTCGAAGCTGGTGGGACTGTTGAGAGGGCTAGGAGACAGGAACCCAGAGAAGAGAGCAACTGCATTAGCCCTGCAAAAGGCAAAAGCTTCATGTTTGTCGACTTGCAAAACAACATGCAGAGTCGTTCGGCAAAGGAGCAAGTGTAGGGTCTGCGAGCAGCACAGGGAAAGGAGACAGTATGCTAAAAGGGCAAAAGCAACCTGGAAGTCGACATGCAAGGCGATTTGCGCAGTCGACAACCAAAAAGGCAAAAGTGGGTGGTTGTGGGAAGTGGGTTTAGAGGGGACCATGCCAAAGTGGGTTACATGACGAATAGTGAGAGGGGAGTTGGTAATGGAAGCGCCCAAAGCAAGAGCGACACAGGCGCTGAGACCTCTGCGCTTGAGCAGAGGGAAGCTCAAAATGGAAACAAAGATGAGGGGTTTGGTAATGGTAACGAAGGCGGAAGAGAAGGGGTAAAGAAAGCTGTTTTCAACACTTTGGTATTAACGCCATCTGCTTCGACTGCAGAACTACCCACACACAGCGCGACACGTGGCTCCCATCTGCAAGCGGCAGGCGTGACTCGCGAGGACAACGGTCTGCTGCACTGCGGAGGGGGGGAGAGTTAATTGATTCCCCTGTTTATGAGAAGAGTATATGGGGGGGGGGTGTATTTATAATGATAATGGGTCCAAAGAGGGGTCCAAAATGCACTGTTCTGTTATTGGGCCCTCTAAAACTATAGTTAACCAAAATGAGCAACGGCATGGGGCGAGTAGTGGGCCTACAGAGGAGTCCGCTGTGGAAACTTCCCAAGTTATGGAACAAGCAGATAGTGATGAGGATATGGAAGGGCAATTAAATTTAGACGAGGAGTTTTCAATCACTGATGACGAGTCAGAGGAGACCGATTTTGTGGCAGACACACAGAGAGACATCTCTCATGAGATGGTCTTATCCCCCTTACCAGAGTCAGCACCTGTCTACATCTCTGGTACATCAGGTAGGACAGGTGGAATCAGGATACAACGGTTATCCAAGAGGGCTCATGTGGAGTCCCTAGATGACTATCTGAAGGTACCTGCGGTAGCCAAAGCTATAAAATTCGATGATGGAGGTACGAAAAGTTTTTTAGCATCTATTTTAAATTATATGTCTGATTCAGTTGTTTTTATACTCACTCAAATATGTTGCCTGGAAGTTTGTGACACAGAGCGTAGTGCTCTACTTCTCAACAAAATTAGGGGTTGGGAAACGGAACGGGCTTCGATGAAACCCCGTCACACACCCACGATCAACCTTGATTTAATTCCCCAATGAATACGCTGTTCTGGAATGTTAGAGGGTTAGGGGATAGAAGGAAGAGAGATATGGTTAGGGACGTGATTAAGAGCTCCAAGGACGAAGTAGTGGGGTTACAGGAAACCAAACTCACGAATGGGGCTTAAACTCAAAAGATTAGGGGGCAATAGAATCAAGGAATGGGTTCTTCGCCCGGCTGCAGGAGCATCGGGAGGGATTGCTATTGGGTTCAACTTGGATACCTTCACCTGATCTGAGGAGTACTACGGAACATTTTCCCTAACTGTCCGGCTAAAGCGACGACATGATAACTTGGTACAGACGATCACTGTCGTCTATGGGCCGAACGTGGCTACAGATCGGGGAGCCTTCTGGCAAGAGCTTATCGGTATCCGACAACGATGGTCGGGAGCTTGGATTGTCGAGAGGACTTTAATATCACTAGATTTGCTTTTGAGCACAAGGGAAGAGGGTCCAGTGACAGGCACAGAGAAGAGTTCAATAGGGTGATCACGGAACTAGAACGAATCGACATTCCTATCAATGACAGACTATTCACGTGGTCAAATATGCAAGCAACCCCGATTATGGCCAAATTGGATAGGATTCTTATATCGATGGATTGGGAGGCTAAATTCCCATTAGCAAGCGCCAAATCTATCCCTAGGCCGACATCAGATCACACCCCGATCCTACTAGATGTCGGGGTACAGGGACCTCTAAGACCAAGAAGGTTCAGATTCGGGAAGGCTTGGCTGGAAATCCAGGGATTTCACCACATGGTAATGGAGAACTGGGCGCTCCCAACCACCGGTACGGATGCAGCATCTCGATGGTGTGAAAAAGTCTGCAGGCTGAGAAAGCGGCTGCGTAGATGGAACCAGCCCAGATTTTCGACCATCTGGCGTGCAAAAGACTCCTTTTTGGATGGCATCGATGAACTGGAAAGACTAGAGGAAACGAGAATCCTGTCCCAAGATGAAAGAAACAGGCTACTAGACCTCCGAGCAAATATCGCCAATCTTTACAAGCTGGAGGAGATCAAATGGCAGCAAAGGTCGAGGATTTCGTGGCTCACAGAGGGAGACGCGAACACGGCCTATTTCCACCGAGTGGCAAACGCAAGACGTAGGTCCAACCTAATCCTGTCACTAGAAACGGATACGGGAACTTTGCAAGACGAAACTGAGATCTCCAAAACCTTTCAAGATTACTACAAGAGACTCTTGGGGAAGAAGAATGACTTCAGGGTCCCGCTCAGGGAAGACTTCTGGCAGGGCTGTCAGAGCGAATCAGCACAAGCACTTTCCAATTTGGAAGCCCCATTCTCGGAAACGGAAGTGGAAGAGGCCATCAAACAAATGGGAGCAGATAAGTCGCCTGGGCCAGACGGATTCCCAATGATGTTCTTCAAGGTGTTCTGGGAAGAAATAAAAGGAGACATTATGGCGTTAATGGAGGACTTCTTCCACAACAATCTCAAATTGGGCATGTTCAACTTTGCAGAAGTGGTTCTGATTCCTAAGAGGGCGGAAGCATCCATGGTGGGGGATTTTAGACCAATCAGCCTTATAAACTGCTCAGCTAAGATCATTACAAAGGTCCTGGACATCCGCCTGGAAACCATAATGGACAGTTTAATTTCCAAAGCACAGACTGGTTTCATCAATGGCAGATGCATCTTGGATTGTGTGGCCACGGCAGAACAAGTCATCCATCACTGCCATACGGGCCAGTCTAAGAATTTCCTACTCAAACTTGACTTTGAGAAAGCATATGATTCCGTTGACTGGGAATGTTTGCTGGAAGCTCTAGAGGAAGAGGCTTTCGGGGTTAAATGGATTAGGTTGACCAAACGGTGCTTAAACGACAATCTCAGTTAATGGGCAGCCGGGTCCACCGTTTCCTTGCAAGAAGGGGCTACGGCAGGGGGACCCGCTGTCTCCTCTGCTATTCACTATCGTAGCAGATGTACTGAGGGGCGTGCTTGACAACTACCGGAGAAAATGCTAGATTACACCAGTGGCTAGCAGTCTCTCTAACCAAGGATGCACGATCCTGCAGTATGCTGATGACACCCTACTCTTTGGCAATGGGGATAGATCAGAGACAGTCTGCTTTAAAGGGGCCCTCTTCTGCTTTGAAGTTTGTTCAGGTCTCAGGATTAATTTTTACAAAAGTGCCTTGATTCCAATTGCACTATCCGATGCAAAGGCACAGAACCATGCGACCATCCTGAACTGTTTGACAGACGAGTTCCCAATCAAATATTTAGGGCTCCCACTCAGGCCAGGGAAACTCACTTAGGTGGACTGGCTACCTATCATTGATAGGGTGGAAGACAGGTTGTCCGGTGGGAAAGGAAAATTGCTCTCCTTCGGTGGTAGAGTGGTTCTCATCAACTCAGTGTTGTCTAATCCGCCCATTTATTACATGTCGTTTTGAGCTTCCTAAATGGGTAATCCAACGGATTGACCGAATCCGGAAGAGATTTCTTTGGAAAGGGGCAGACTCGAATAGGGGAGGGTAGGACCTTATCAAATGGAGTATTTCTTGCATGAAGAAGAAGCATGGAGGCCTAGGCATCATCGACCTCAGAGACATGAACCTCGCCCTTCTGGGAAAATGGTGGTGGAAGGTGTTTCATCACAGTGGGGAAGGATGGCAGGATTTCATTCAACCGTACCTTCGAGGAAAAGGTACAAGAAGTTTAGGCTTCCTGAGTAGGATCTAGAGTTTCTCGATTCTGGAAAGGAATCACCAAAGATAGCGGACCGTTCAACTCAGCAGTAACCTCAACTATCGGTAATGGACGGTCTACCAGATTCTGGTGGGACAAATGGTGTGGTGCCTATACACTTAAGGAAACCTTCCCAGAACTGTATGAGAAAACGAATCGACCAAATATATCAGTGGCCGAGACCTGGAAGAGGGGCAATTGGAGGCTGCCATTTCGAGGAACTCTTACCCAACAATTACATCAGCAACTGCTTGAACTACAAGCACACATCACCCGGACCGGTGTGAGGTGTGCTCAAGGCCCAGATCTGATGTGCTGGGGACTCGAGACCAAGGGAGCGTTCACGGTTAGATCTCTGTATCATCGAATTCACTATCGTGGATGCAAACCCAGCTGGGCACAGGTATTATGGAAGGCGAAAACCCCCCTTAAAATCAGGGTCTTCCTCTGGCTAGTACTCAATAATGCAATCCTCACCAGAGAGAACCTTGCCAAAAGACAGCCCCAGATAGCGACCAACTGTGGATTCTACAACATGCATGTGGAGAATTTGAATCACCTTTTTATTCACTGTCCTAGGAGTAAGGCAACGATGATAGAGGTTTTACGAGCCCTAGGAATAGCTGACTATCCCAGCGAATATGAGGAGTTGTGGGTTGGCCCCAAATTTGCCTTAATCTGCCACGAAATGAAGGATGCGTGGTACATTGCCATTGCGACAGCTACATGGGTGTTATGGCTAGACAGAAACAATTTTTATTTTCATGCTTCATGTAATAGTATTTCTGGTAACCTTACTCATATCATGCAGCTTATCTCTTTTTGGGCTACAACTGCGGCCATAGGAGCGAGAGGGAGGATTGCCAGAGTCTTCCAGGTGGAGGAATTTGATGATGAAGAGGTTGAGTTTGGGCCGACACTGGACTGAGGGGTTGGCGTCCTCCATACTCATCAGAGTTTTAGCCGCAGTCCCCGCTACTTGGTAGTTTGCATGGACCTACTGCATTTTTTGGTTGTATGATGTATGGATGTTTAGACCCACCCCCCAGGGTTTTGTTGAGGGATTATGTTTTTATTTCCTGCACTGTACTTTTGTATTCTTCCAGTACACGGGGGTTGTTTTATTAACTTCTTATTAATGAAACAGGGTGGCGTTATTCCACTTTTTACCTCAAAAAAAACCCCTAGTTCCTGTGAAGCCCCCCACCTACTGTTCATCCCTGTAGCACCCCGAATTTCCAATATGATATCTTAGAAATACGTGACATAATTTCCAGCATCAACTTCAATTATAATAGTAAACACAGCCAAAAATACCGATAAATTTTTCTTTCAACCTTCATTACATTAGCTCATTACAAAACACAGCGGAAATACAAACACCCTGAATTACAGTCTTTTCATTACAACACCTCCTTTACAATTTTCATAATCTTTATTATCATTCTATTTCATGCATCCAAATCCCAATCCTATAGGTAATCGCCTGTAAAATATGTTGCTAGAGATAACCCTAACCCCCAAAACTACAGGGGTCAGCCATAACGGTGTGAGTGACATAAAAACAAAAGCAACTTAAATAGAACATGAAACATGGAATCATAAAGAACAGGTAATAAAGACAAGAATAAATGAATTAAGAATTAACAATGAAACATGAATAATATCAAGTGTAGCTAGACTAAGTGTCAAGTGTAGAAAACAGGAAAACACATGCATAAACCAAATCAAGAAAACATAATACTATATGCTGACTCTCTAATGCGTACTTGTCGAATTCAATACATCCCACTCTACATAGGTTCGGTGCAAGCCCTTAACGTTCTCCACTTTATTGGATTTAATCCCCCGCTATGCAACTAATCTTACCAAGATGACTACTACGAGATAAAGATAAATTGTGAGTATTAGCCCATGCCCTGATAATTTCGGAGGTCAATCTCTATCCGCAGATAATTTCGGAGACTATTTAACTCACACCTGGGAATCTTCGAATATACCCCACACCACAAGCTATGGCACCTCATCACACGAATACCACATGAGTGTCGCCTCGATCCCGATAGTTCCGGAGATCAATCCCACACCACAGGTAATTTCGGAGACTATTTCACTCGCATCTGGATAATTCAGGGGATTATCTCACACCGCAAGCCATACTGAGGTCCATAACCCATGTTCTCATTCATCATATCACAACTCGTGCTTGTCCTTATCTTTTTAAGTTCATTAATTTAATTACGAACCTCCTAGAGATGGTGTACCCTATCGGACTTAACTCAACAACTGATCAACAATATGCCTCAACAGGCCTAAAACAAAATAACTCAACTGCCGGTATACCAGGATCCCACACACCCTTTAGAGACTCATACTCAACCATCCAAACTAAAATTCCATTAATCAAAACTTTAATGAAACAACTTGAAAACATATGTTTCGTAGAAAAATAGTGTTTAGAATAGTAAGTTATAGATCCCCAAAATAATTAAAGAATCAATCGTTTAAAGAACAACAGAATAACTCAAGAAACATCAATAACAGTCGACTGTAAATCGGAGTCGGTCGACTGTCCAGAGCGAAAATCCAACATTTTTAAGAAAAATAATTCTAAGTATTGACGGTCGACTGTAAAAGTCTTCAGTCGACTGTCCAGAGCGAAAATCCAACACTGGATTTTCGCAGTGTTGGACAGAGCAGAGACAGTCGACTGGAAAATTGGTCAGTCGACTGTTCCGCACGAAATTTTAAGAAAACAAGAAAACACAACAGCCAGGTAGCGACGGTCGACTGTCGAAACATACTAGTCGACTGTCACACCTACAGACTGTAGTTTGGGTTGTGCATATTTCAACCAATACGAAGATTTACTTTATAAAAACGAGATCTATAAAAAGTATATTTTTGATATGATCAAATATGACTTGTAGAGTATATAAGAGTCCACAAAACCAATCAAACCACTTTGAATTGATAAAAATAGCTTTTTGATGAATTCCTTCACATTGAAACATGAATATGTGCATATATCAAAAATAAAGTTTTTAAGAACCAATCATACTTCGAAAGACCTTCGTATTATGTTCCAAACCATATTAATACCAAAATATGTTGAGATATAACCAAAATCTTCAAAAAAAACACTTAAATATTCAATTCCTTCAAAACAACAAAATAGGATATTCATGTAATAGTGTTCATGCATGTTTGTGCACCAAAGAAAATTTACAAATCCATCAAATTATGAATAGACAAATGTTCAGATTAAATTCTTAATAATTGAGCAATTCAAATCCAAGTAAAAACTTCATGAAATCACGAAATCTCCAATTTAGTCATAAAGCATCAAATCCAAATCTAGTTATCACAACTCCAATCCTCAAGACATGATCTTTTAATTCATTAGTTTTTCTCAAAATTTCCTCAAACTCAACCATATATATTTTTTCAATAGTTGACTCAGGAACATCAACAAATTTAACATTAACATGACCAAGTCGCATTCATCCAACTCACCAATAGTCAAAAATCTCATCTTTAATCTATTTATACATAGCGTTCACCATATCCAATCAAATCAGCAATAATCAAAAGAAATAGCCTACTCATGATTTATATTAGGTTATTTAACAATCTCAAATCATCCACATGCAAATTCTACTCATAAATAACTTAGGGTTTCATAAAAGATCAAATTTTTAACTCATCAATTCATCCAATCCATCATATATATATTCATACCAAACCTTAGCATGCTTTCTAATAGATCAAACACCATATAAAACATTCAAAGAACAAAACAAAACAATTTATATCACTCACCTTGTTGAAAGAATCGAACGAAGACGAATAGAAAGTAAGAAAAGCCCCTCCTCAGCAAGAAATCCAAGATCTTCTCTTTAGAACTCCAAAATAATAAGAAATAAGAAATCCCCTATGTTGTGCAGTGAGATGACAGCTGCACTACAACCTAAATAGGCCGGGGTTAAAGATTCTAGGGTTTTTGAGTACATTTACAAAATACTCCCTTTCAAATATACCTTAACATAAATAGATCCCCATACCAGGAAATTAGTTAAAACCAATTTAATTGGGTTCAAAAATCAAAAGATTCTCCACTGGCATCAGTTGGCACTATAGAAAAAACCCAAAAAAATAATTTTGCAATTTCATCCCTTCAAATAGCAATTTGGC
This sequence comes from Hemerocallis citrina, assembly GCA_017893485.1. Taxonomy (NCBI): domain Eukaryota; kingdom Viridiplantae; phylum Streptophyta; class Magnoliopsida; order Asparagales; family Asphodelaceae; genus Hemerocallis; species Hemerocallis citrina. Next base: position 421,067,162 of record CM030358.1, on the reverse strand, counting down.
AAAAAGATCCTCTTTATCATGACTTGAAAATATATCAAATGTGGTGAAACGAAAGGTAAAATTTTTACTCTTGAATTGACTGGGCATTATTCCTAGCCGAAAAATTCGAAAATCTGGGGTTTCACCCCCATTTGGTAGTTTTGCACAAAAGTCCTTCTTTTTGAAATATTTGCAAATGTGCCCAACCATTGTTAGAAAAAATCTAGAAAAATCACAAATAATCTAAAATAATAAATAATGAGTTTTCCAAAAATAATTTTGACTTTTGAACTTCCCAAGAAAATATTTGCACGTATTTTGCACGTGTAAGAAGATAAATTTTTTAGATAAATATTCATTAAATCACCAAAAACCATTTTAACTCATTTAATATTCTCAAAACAATATTTTTAAAATACAGGGTACTACAATCCCCGTCCATCCTGCTCTCTCTCCCTCTCTGTTACTTCGAACCCAATCCCGCCACTTCTCAGATCGCCCCCTTCACCATCGCCTTCCCCTCATCAAGATTTTTGCTCCTCATCCCCGTCGCCCCATCATCGTCCCTATCCTCGCCCAAGAATCCACCGCAACCCATCAACCCACCCATCGCCATTAACCCATTCTTTGCCATCTCGTCCTCGCCACCGCCATCTTGTGCTCTAATTGCCTCCCCGTTCACCCCTCGCATCCACCGAAGATGTAATACCCCGCTTTTATTTTTAATTAAAATGTATTTTTCGATTTTCTGCACGTATAATGCACGTGCTTTCTACGTGTCGTGATTTCATCATGAAATATATGTAAATTAGTAAATATAATTTTTCCTATATTTTTTTCGATTATATTTAATAACTGTTCATCAATAAAGTCGATTTTCGCATTTTCGTGTTTTTACGTGCGACACACGTGTTTTCGGCCAGCATATTTGAACGTATTTATTTTCTAAATAAAATTCAGAGTGTGTGTAGCATCCCGTAATTTTCAAAAGAAAATATAATAGTATTATGTATTGAAAATAGTATGCTTATATGAAATAATATATATATGACACATATAGTTATGTATATAAATGGGCTAATAGTTTATAAATAGAATTGTGCATGAAGGTGGGGGGGGCCACGGTATGGAAAAGGGCAGGATGCTCTGATTAATCATATGATGTATATGCGGAAATAATAAAGTGAGTGTGGTAATTGGATGGGGGCCCACCAACAAATGTTATATTGTATATGTACATGTCCATGTGTACACACACACACATGCTGACCCGATTGGTACCCAGGGTAGGCCGGTTGTACATGTAGGGGAGAGGAAGAGGTAGGGGGTTATGGGAGTTGGGTTTTTGAAGAAGTGGGGAGATGAAAAGTGAGGAGTTTTGGGAGTTAAAAATATGAAGAGTTGGTAAATTAAATTTAGCAATTCATTAGGTGTGAAATTATGCAATTAGAACCCTAGCAAAGACCTATAAATAGCCCACAGATTAACTTGCAGGTAAAGGACCATTCATGGAGTTATAAAGTGGATATGCTATTACTATTTGAAAGTTAAAGAAGTTGCAAATGATGTAAAATTGTACAAGTTATATTTTTGTTTTTCAACTGTTGTAAGTTTTATCTCTTCCGCTGTGTAATAACCAAGTGTAAAGGAACTCTGATATAGTATTGAAAAGTTTTAAAATTTCATTGTAAAATTGTACGAAGTGAAGTCAAGATCCTGTGAAATCTCGAATTTATCCTTATTTGAAATTCGGGGTGTTACAGAAGACCCCTCCCGCCTCGTCGTCATCGCCGTCCAAACCCCGAGCCCCGACATTGTCTCCCCTATTTCGAGCAAAAACAGGACTTCGCTCGCCGCCGTTCTCCTTTACTGCGTCGCTTCCCAATCGCCAGCGACTAGCCGCCCTCGCCTCGCCGTAGTGTCGTGCCCTCGCCAGCCACCTAGCATCGCCGGAGTTCCCTTGCACTCTCTCTCTCTCTTCTCTCTCTGTCGAAGTGGGGAAGAAGAGCCTGAGTGGCTAATTCTGGTGTTTGCCATTTTGCCTGGGGGGATCCGTTTCTTTGCTGTTCTGTGGGTGTGCTTGGATCCAGTGTGGAGTGGTTGTTGATTGGTCACTTTCGATGTTTGGTGTTTTGTGTGAGGAGATCCCAACTTCGGTGTTTGTTGTTTTGTTGAGTCTTGAGCTGCTTTTGTTGCTTGGGTTTCTTCGCACGTGTCTCGCTCGTGATCTTGTGGATCGTCGCCCGAATTCCGATCCCGTTGTTCTATATTATTCGAATTAACTGTTTCACAGGATAGTCTCTTCATGAACTAGAATTTTATTCTGTTCAAGATTAATTGATCTCTGCAAGTAGATCCAGTCCCATTTGTTATCATACTGCTTTGACAATTCTGTTAAGTTTATCGAAGGTTTACACGATCTAACCCGACATAATTTTAACATCGTGTCGTTCTCTTTGATCTAAAACCTAGTCCCTATTATTTCATGCATATGCACTTACATGTAATTAACTAGATTCATGCTATAGACTTGTTGATGAGTTGTATGCATGTTGGATTAAATTTGATTGATGAATATATACCATGCCTGTGAAATTGTATCTCAAACATAGAAATATGCATGTTGACACCTATGATCACTTTGATTACCAATTTGCCTGCTACATGTGATCGTATGATTTATTTATTGCCCTTTTATGTTAAAACAATTTCTGGGCTGCTAGTTGTTCCATTTTGAATCAAATTTTCAACCACGTTAATGTCATAATTTGAAATAACTTGCTGAACATAATTTGTAGCCTCGAATGTCTAGTTCACTTTTCCTTTTTGCGGATTTGAATTCTGATATGTAACCTGGTAACTATCATCATTTTAGTACAGCCATATTAGAAATTCCATATTCACAAATGCATGCGTACCCTGTTGTTTCTTAATTTAATTGACCATGCTAACAGTAAAATAAAAATCTTAAATAAATCTAGTTGAACCTAGACACATATAGGAATCACCCAGAATTTTAATGGATTTATTTGATGAGTTCTCTGACCCGAAACAATTAGTTGAACACAACTTACTGCATGCTGCCTAAACATAAAACCTAAATAGAATAGAGTTTTCACTCTAGTTCCTGTATCTTTTATATGCCTTATTTATATTCGCTGGAATCGGAAGAGTGTCTACTTTCTATACCTTCTGATGGATCCAGGTTTGCTATTTGTAGTGACCGTAATCCATGTTTTAGTACAGCAAGATCATGCTGTCCTGATCATGTGATGTGTGTGTAGATGACTTGTTTGCTTATTGCTTTGTCTGTAATTAGTAGAAATAGTCACACTTAGTATCTTACAACATTGACACCTTCTTGCATGCTCATATAGGATGAAAATAAACTAATAACAAGTCGGGCTATTATGGGTAGACTTAGTAGTGAACGATCGAAAAATGTACTCGGTAAGACCTTAGCGTTATATTGTATTGGAAGGGGAAGAAGTATTGATTTGAAGAAGAAGTATTGAATGTTAATTATTGATTGTAAAACTATCGTCATCGACGCTGAGTACACGATCCGTGAATTCACCATCGGTCTAAAACGATCACTATGCTTGCGCCGAACCTGTGGAATGAGGCACAGTAGTACGTGCACTAGATAAGCTAATAAAATGACTAATAACCTGCATACTTGATCCTATATTGAACTTGACTTGCAATCACGCATTACATGTGTGATTATTGTAACCCTTTGATATTATTGCATGTCTTTGCTTTGCTGTTTGACTTTGATCCTATCCTTTTTCTTTGATATTCATGCTTTCCTTTACCCTCTATTTTCTCTACTTGCTGCCCACGACTTGCTCTAAGGGAACTATTTTCTCTCTTTTTAGATCAAGATTTTACAAGTGCTGAAGGATCTATTCCTAAAGAAATTGGTGAGCAAACTCTCTGAAGATCGGAGCGGACTATTAGACCTCTTAGCTATCTTTTGTTATTTTCTTATTGTATTTCTTTTTATCATACTTTGTATTCTTGGGCTTTATGACCCAAAGTTTATTTTTATCCCAGATGTTGGATTACTATTTTTTGAATCTATTTCATGATTATTTTGGAGTTTAATCGTTATTTATGTGATTATATTCTTCCTGCGTGGTTGTTTTCTCTTGTGTATTGTTGAGTTAGACTGGTACAGCTTATGGATGTTGTATAATCATTCGTTGGGCCTTCGTTACGTGCTCGCAGTGGCGGAGGCACCTGCTGGCCCAGGGTGAGCGGCTACTCACCCTGGACTCGGCAGGCCCGCCTGTAATAGGCTGAATTTTTTATTTATTTTTCGCTCCCCCTCAAATTTGCCATAAGGCCCATAACACCCCTCCCCGCTCTCTTTCGGCCCACGAATATTTCGCCTGCTCCACTCCACCTCTTCATCTCTTCAATCTCTTCTTCTCTAGTTCTCTTCGTTAGTTGGTGAAAAATTCGGCCGCCCACAAAAACCCTAGATCCCCTTCTCTTCGTCTCTTCGTCTCTTCAATCTCTTCTTTTTTACCACAATCAAAACCCTAGATCCTCATCCTCTTCGTCTCTTCATTCTCTTCATTTTTTACCACAATCGAATTCGAAACCCTACATCCCCATCCAATCCCCCAATTTCCAAACCTCCATTGTAACCCCTGTTTTCTCAAAATTGTATTTTTGTGTATTTTGGGTATTTTAAAAATTTTCGCAAATTAATTTTATTTCCGGTTTTCAAATTTCTGACAAATGTATTTTTATATCTCTTATATTTTTCCGGAACCATATATGGGATTACTTTCAATATATTTTCTTTTTCTTGCATTTTTGACCTCTTTATGCTGATTGTGCGTCGTTTGTTCGTTTTTCACCATTTTGAGTTCTTTTTCTCATTTTCTTGGTCTCGTTCATCATTATTAATTATTTTGGGGTCGTGGTGGATTTTTGGAGGTGTTTTGGCAAATTTGTGATTTTTGGCCCTTAAGGAGATTTTTAGAAGCCATAGAATTCATTGTATATTGTATCCTCATTTGAATTTGACCCAATACCCATTATCCATTTGTATACCTATTAATTCCTATTGATATCCACTACCCATTAACCCACAAATAACCCATATAAATATAAGCCTTATCTCTCCTTAACCCCAACCCTAATTATTTCCTCTCTCCCTCTCCAAAGATACAACCGGCCTCCTCACTTTTCCCCTCCATAGCAATCCAGCCTGTGCTTTCCAACCCCCAAACCGAGCCACCTTTGCATCTCATCCCTCTCCATCTCCATATATACGCCCCCATCCATCCATACAAACTCTGATACATCAAAACCCTACCCCTTTTGCACCTCCTTGTGGCCGGCATCACCAAATCAGCACCACCACATCCCACAACAGCCCCCAACTCTCTCCTTTGCTGATTTTTGAAGTGGGTTTCGTCCGCTTTGGTTCGTGCATCAAGGAGTTCGATCGTAGGAGCTTTTTGGTTCGTGGGTTCGCTTGGAAATGTGTGGGAAGGCTATTTTTCTCGTGGGTTTTCTTCCTTGGACTCATTGGCATTGTTTTCACTCCATTAGAGGCAAGTAACTTGTACATAATTTCAGTAGGTTGATACGAGTCGAAAAGTTCACATATAGGGTAGTTGAGTCTAGAGACGGCCAAAAATTGGATTTTTATTTGTGGGTTTTGTCTATATTATATAAATCAGGCCATAGATGACTTATGACATGAGAATTGATAGATTTATGCCCAATGTTTCACCCAAAACTCGATTTTGATCATGTATGTGATATATTGCATGAGATGTGTTTGATGGATTGCCCATATGAAATTATTAGGCTTGGACATGTTAGAAACCCTTCTATATGATATTTATATGATGGGTAGGCTGCGTTTCAAATTCGGTTGAGTTTGGTTCATTATTATGAAAGTTATGACGTGTTTAAGACAAAGTGTGAAATCTGGAATTTGCGGCCCATGCTGTGTTGTTTGCTGTTTTCACCTATGTTAGAGTCCGAATATCAACTTGAATATTTCACAGTAAATTGTAGAGAATTTAATCTATTTTCCAAACCTAATGATTTCACTTCATTTGGAGTTCGTATGACTGAGATATGATAATTTTAGTACAGACGTGTCGGTAGTTTTCCAGATTCAGTTTCGTATAGATTTTGTTAACTATTTATTTTCAAGATCTAGGCTATACCTAATATCATGCCATAATACTTTGCTCAGTGTTTCATCATGATGTTAGGGACTTTCCAGATTTTTTGTTGTATTTTAAAGATAAGATTTCAGCGATGTTTCATATCCTTTTCTATAATCTACTCTTGCTGTAAATTGCGTGCTGTTCTATGTTGAACCCAGTTTTCACCCTGTTTCTTTATGTTTTATGAAAATTATTTGTGAATATGAAAGTTGGAAAATTTTATCTATTTTCACACTGTTTTGGCGGAATTGGATTTCGATGCGCTGTTTGCGAGATATGCTTGTTTTCGTACAGTAGTGTTGAGAAATTACAGATTCGTCAAACCTTGTTTTTGTGTTACTTTTCATTTTGGATGACTTAGCTATACTACCTGGAATATTATGAAACTTATTACTTTGAGTCTATATCTATAGGGAAATACCCCAGATTTTTCGTGGAATTTTTCGACATGTTTTTATGCTGTTTTCATGTGGTTGAGGTCGTTCCCCTGTTTTCTGGCTGAACATGAATTTCGTATTCAAATCAGTTTTAAGTTGAGATTTTTTGAACTAGTATATGACTTTATTATACTCGTTGGATGCGTGTGGATGTCTAATTTCCAGATCCTTCGACGGATTATGATTTGCATGCCTGTAGCTCTTTGAATCACTGTTTTAGTACTGGTTGGTCTTGCTATCCTGATTATTAATCTAGACTAGTTTGCTCGTACATGTGAATGTACATCACTCTTGCATGCTGATTTGTTAACCTGAACCTAGACCTGATCAATCCATGATTATTTGAAACTATTTTGCACGTACTCATGCTTGTTGGACATTAATAATAAAAGTAACTAAGCCGGGGTTTATGGGACAGATCTAGTAGTGGATAATTCAGAAACGTGTACTCGGAAGGGAGCCCGTGTTTTCCATATTTGGAATTTGGTATATGATTTGGTTAATTTGAAATTTGGTATATGATTTGGATTACTGTTCCTGAGTATACTGCCCTCTATGGTCCACGACGAAATCTAAAGCGAAATTGCTTTGTTGTAGCAACCATGTAGTATGGGATGTATGAATTGCTACCTAGATAGTAAAATAACAAGATTTGACATGACATAACCTGATACCTATTTACCTGATACATAATTACCTGTTACCTGATACATGATTACCTGTTACCTGATTATCCTGTTTACCTGATTACCTGATACTTAATACATGTTTACATGTTTACCTGTTTACTTGACACTTGACTCATGTTACCTATACCTGTTAGTATACCATGTGCTAGTTAGTTTACCATATTCCATGTGCTTGTATCATACTCTATTTGTGACCCGCGACTTGCAATTGACGGATACTTGTGTTTTCTCTTTTTCTCTTTCCTGCATTTGTTTAATTGCAGATTTTGGTGATAAGCTGTCGATGGAGCATGTGATCTAAAGTTCTAGTTGGCTGGAGCATTTACTATCTTCATTTATTTCCTGTTGCTCATTTTCAACATTGTATTTATATATTTGGGTTTATTCTTGTATTTGGGCAATATGATCCATGATTATTGTGTATTTCAGATCATAACTATTTGAGATTAATATATTTTATTTCAAGTATTCTTTTGGGTATTTGGTTCATATATGCATGTGGTTGACTCTTCTGGTTTCCGACTCTGATTATATTGTGATATGTTGTAAAGATTTCTTGAAATAGCTTATGGATGATGAAAATCATTCGCTGGGCTTTTGTTAAGTACTCGTATTCCATATTTTTGGGAAGCGAAGTGTGATAGGGTTTTTAGTGGTATCAGAGCATCAGGTTTGGCTAATGTATTAGTTTCCTAATATATTAGACAAGCTTGGCTCGAACTGGGATCTGTGCAACATTTCACCAACCATGCGTGCATAAATGAATTATTATCAACATTGATCTGGATACGAGTCTTATTCCTTTCTTTTTAACCCCTCCTTATTCGATTCCTTGATTCCTTGTTTCTTCCGTCTCTTTCGGTCGTTCTTATTTGTTGATTCCTTATTGGGTATAGTTTCGTTCTTTCCATACCCATATTTCTTTGATTCTTTCATTCGTCTTCATTGTTGACTCTTTATTGAGTATAAAAAATCATTTTTCTCCTGCCTACATTTTCTTTATACTATATATATATTTCTGAATATTTTGTGTATTACGATTATTATTTGTTATATTTTGGATCTTCTATAAAATTGTTTTCTAAATATTTTATTATTTCGAATAGCTGTGTATTTTAATATAGCAAATTTTTACTTCGTACTTAAATTGAGCAATCAATATCTAAGTACGTGTGGAAGATCGCGTCATTTCGTTCATCGTTTTGTTGCAACTGGATGACGAGATGGCCAACATGCAACTAGACGTCAATGGAGGCAAATTGCAACTGAGTATCGGGGAGGCAAAATGTGCAACCGAATATCCAGATGGTAATCTGCAACCTGATGTCATTGAGGCAAACCTGCAACTTGATGTCGAGAAGGCAAAACTACAGATGAATATAAATGAGGCGAACCCACATCAAAGAATTTCTACTAGCACTATTATTATTGTTTTCCTTATCATTATTAGCATCATTATTGTTACTACTATTACTATTATTATTATTGTATTTTTCTTACTATTTTATTTTTGATGTTGATATTGAATTAGTTTCACCAAAATGATGAACCCCAAATTATTTTCTGTCTTGTATTATTATCCTTACCAGTATTGTTAATATTTTATTATTATTATTATTTTATTATTTTTGTTATTATTATTTTATTATTATTAGGTGTTGATTTTTGTATTATTAATATTATTTTTGTTAATGCCCATTAATTTTGACCTAATTATTTTAATTTAAGCCCTTCTCTAAATCTCAATTTTATTCTGGTGTCTAATTCTTTTCTTCCTGCTCGGATCGTCGCTTGTTGCCGCGTGGTCTACAATGACTTGTCTGCAGCTTGGAACGTCACCATCAGAATGGCACAGCGGAAGCGTGGTGGGCCCGTAATCTATGCCCATGATCATATTGTTGCTTCTTCTTCCTTGCATTGTTTTGGATTCCTCTATCTCTTGGAATTGTTCTCATCCGTTGACTTATTATTTGATTCAATTATTCCCTGTCTTTTCTCTCTTTGATATCAGTTCTGACTACTCCCTTATTGATTCGTTATCTTGTGTTGATTCTTTCCTTTTGATACTGTTTGTTCTCTTTCTTGCACTCCATTTGACTTCATTGTTATCCATTTCTATTATTCTGGTATTGCCTCTGCTGTGTTCTTTCTCCATTAGCCTCTGTTTTGTTACCCTTCCCCAGTTTGCTTTTGCCTTGTCCTATGTACCGCCTAAGCAAATTTCGAGGACGAAATTTTGTTGTAAGGTGGGTAAGATTGTAACCCCTGTTTTTCTAAAATTGTATTTTTGTGTATTTTGGGTATTTTAAAAATTTTTGCAAATTAATTTTTTTCCCGGTTTTCAAATTTCTTTTGTCAAAATATATTTTTATATCTCTTATATTTTTTCGGAACCATATATGGGATTACTTTCAATATATTTTCTTTTTCTTGCATTTTTGACCTCCTTATGCTGATTGTGCGTCGTTTGTTCGTTTTTCACCATTTTGAGTTCTTTTTCTCATTTTCTTGGTCTCGTTCATCATTATTAATTATTTTGGGATTGTGGTGGATTTTTGGAGGTGTTTTGGCAAATTTGTAATTTTTGGCCCTTAAGGAGATTTTTATGAGCCATAGAATTCATTGTATATTGTATCCCCATTTGAATTTGACCCAATACCCATTACCCATTACCCATTTGTATACCTATTAATTTCTATTGATATCCACTACTCATTAATCCACAAATAACCCATATAAATATACCCTAATCTCTCCTTAACCCCAACCCTAATTATTTCCTCTCTCCCTCTCCAAAGATACAACCGGCCTCCTCTCTTTTCGCCTCCATAGCAGTCCGGCCTGTGCTTTCCAACCCCCAAACCGAGCCCCCTTTGCATCTCATCCCTCTCCATCTCCATATATACACCCCCATCCATCCATACAAACTCCGATACATCAAAACCCTACCCCTTTTTGCACCTCCTTGTAGCCGGCATCACCAAATCAGCACCACCACATCCCGCAACAGCCCCCAACTCTCTCCCTTGCTGATTTGTGAAGTGGGTTTCGTTCGCTTTGGTTCGTGCATCAAGAGTTCGATCGTAGGAGCTTTTCGGTTCGTGGGTTCGCTTGGAAACGCGTGGGAAGGCTATTTTTTTCGTAGGTTTTCTTCCTTGGAATCGTTGGCATCGTTTTCACTCCATTAGAGGCAAGTAACTTGTACATAATTTCAGTAGGTTGATACAAGTCAAAAAGTTCACATATAGGGTAGTTGAGTCTAGAGACGGCCAAAAATTGGATTTTTATTTGTGGGTTTTATCTCTATTGTGTAAATCAGGCCATAGATGACTTATGACATGAGAATTGATAGGTTTATGCCCTAGGTTTCACCCAAAACTCGATTTTGATCGTGTATGTGATATATTGCATGAGACGTGTTTGATGGATTGCCCATATGAAATTATTAGGCTTGCACATGTTAGGAACCCTTCTATATGATATTTAGATGATGGGTAGGCTGCGTTTCAAATTTGGTTGAGTTTGGTTCATTATTATGAAAGTTATGGCGTGTTTAAGACGAAGTGTGAAATCTGGAATTTGCGGGCCGTGCTGTGTTGTTTGCTGTTTTCACCTATGTTATAGTCCGAATATCAACTTGAATATTTCACAGTAAATTGTAGAGAATTTAATATATTTTCCAACCCCACTGATTTCACTGCATTTGGAGTTCTTATGACTGAGATATGATAATTTTAGTACAGACGTGCCGGTAGTTTTCCAGATTCAGTTTCGTATAGATTTTGTTAACTGTTTATTTTCAATATCTAGTCTATACCTAATATCATGGCATAATACTTTTCTCAGTGTTTCAACATGATGTTAGGGACTTATCATATTTTTGTTGTATTTTAAAGATAAGATTTGAGCGATGTTTCATATCTTTTTCTATAATATACTCTTGCTGTAAATTGCGTACTGTTATATGTTGAACCCAGTTTTCAACCTGTTTCTTTATGTTTTATGAAAATTATTTGTGAGATATGAAAGTTGGAAAATTTTATCTATTTTCACGCCGTTTTAGAGGAATTGGATTTCGATGCTCTGTTTGTGAGATATGCTTGTTTTCGTACAGCAGTATTGAGAAATTCCAGATTCGTCAAACCTTGTTTTTGTGTTGCTTTTTATTTTTGATGACTTAGCTATACTACCTGGAATATTATGAAACTTATTACTTTGAGTCTATATCTATAGGGAAATACCTCAGATTTTTTGTGGAATTATTCGACATGTTTTTATCCTGTTTTCATGTTGTTGAAGTCGTTCCCCTGTTTTCTGGCCTGAACATGAATTTCGTATTCAAATCAGTTTTAAGTTGAGATGTTTTGAACTAGTATATGACTTTATTACACTCGTTGGATGCGTGTGGATATCTACTTTCCAGATCCTTCGACGGATCATGATTTGCATGCCTGTAGCTCTTTGAATCACTGTTTTAGTACTGGTTGGTCTTGCTGTCCTGATTATGAACTTAGACTAGTTTGCTCGTATATGTGAATGTACATCATTCTTGCATGCTGATTTGTTAATCTGAACCTAGACCTGATCACACCATGAATATTTGACACTATTTTTCACGTACTCATGCCTGTTGGACATTAATAATAAAAGTAACTATGCCGGGGTTTATGGGACAGATCTAGTAGTGGATAATTTACAAACGTGTACTCGGAAGGGGGTCCGTGTTTCCCATATTTGGAATTTGGTATATGATTTGGATTATTTAGAATTTGTTATATGATTTGGTTAATTTGGAATTTGGTATATGATTTGGATTACTGTTCCTGAGTATACTGCCCTCTATGTTCCACTACGAAATCTAAAGCGAAATTGCTTTATTGTAGCAACCATATAGTATGGGATGTATGAAGTGCTACCTAGATAGTAAAATAATAACATTTGACATGACATAACCTGATACATGATTACTTGTTTACCTGATACATGATTACTTGTTTATCTGATACCTGTTTACCTGATACATGATTACTTGTTTACCTGATACATGATTACCTGTTACCTGATTATCCTGTTTACCTGATTACCTGATACTTGATACATGTTTACATGTTTACCTGTTTACTTGACACTTGACTCATGTTACCTATACCTGTTAGTATACCATGTGCTAGTTAGTTTATCCCATTCCATGTGCCTGTATCTTACTCTATTTGTGACCCGCGACTTGCAATTGACAGGTACTTGTGTTTTCTCTTTTTCTCTTTCCTGCATTCGTTTAATTACAGATTTTGGTGATCAGCTGTCGATGGAGCATGTGATCTAAAGTTTTAGTTGGCTGGAGCTTTTACTATCTTCATTTATTTCCTGTTGCTCATTTTCAACATTGTATTTATATATTTGGGTTTATTCTTGTATATGGGCAATGTGACCCATGATTATTGTGTATTTCAGATCATGACTATTTGAGATTAATATATTTTATTTCAAGTATTCTTTTTGGTATTTGGTTTATATGTGCATGTGGTTGACTCTTCTGGCTTCCGACTCTGATTATATTGTGATATGTTGTAAAGATTTCTTGAAACAGCTTATGGATGATGAAAATCATTCGCTGGGCTTTTGTTACGTACTCGTATTCCGTATTTTTGGAAAGCGGGGTGACATCCATTTCCCAAACTTGCGGCTCCAAAGTCGAAAGGGAGGAGCCGAGGAGGTGGTAGCTATTCAGCTAGACCAGAGCCAGGTACATAGGTACTCATTCATTTCCCCCATTTTTTGTTTGAAATTTTTGGAATCTTTATTGGTGATCAAAGATGGGGTTTTTTATTCAATAACTCACAAAGGGTTTTCTTTTTGCTATTGGACACCCTGGCAAGATATCTTGAGCCTAGATTTTGAGGCACTTGAAAAAATCCTGATCGAATATGAAGGTATCGACATATGTAAAATTAATTCATAAACAGCAGTATTAATGTATCAACTAATATGTTATATGATGTACGCCTATCATCAGAGAGTGAAGATGAACCTTAACAAAGCTGAAAGAATTCATGTGGCAGACCATAGATTTGGGATAAAAGTTTCTAGCAGCACCATTTATCAGCTCTCTTTTTTTCTCCACAAATTCATTTATCAATAATTCATAAAATATATTGAAATTGCCATCCTTTTTCCTTTTTGTCGAGCCTTCTATGAAGTTGCTCAATAGCATAACCCGTTTTGATGGGGGTGATGATTAAAAGGAGAATGACTAAAGTAGTTCTTTAAAAGCTATATAGTTCTTTTCTTGAGCCTCCGAGAGGATTCACTGGATCTTTTGGAGGATCATGATTGCTATCAGACTAAACATGATTCTGCCATGGACCGAGTATACCATACATGATAGACGGGTCAGCAATCTCCAAACCCAAGTCAAAAGTATGATTGTTCATGCTTCTAAGCAATAAGTTTCTACACGGTAAATGATGGGAAATTACCAATATAATCACATAACTAAAAAAAATAGTGAATTCATGTAGTTGTAACTAAAAAATTTGTAACTAAATTTTTTCTGTGACTTTCTAAATTCGTGTCATTATAAATAAAGACAGTTAATTTAACTTTCTTTAACTTTCTAACTTTCTAAATTCTGAATTGAATTGTCTCCACAAAGACTTGCATTGCACTGGCGTGATCAACGTATCTTTTGGATGAACCTGGACCACATACGCACCAGATCCTACATTATTCTCTTGCATGCTTTATTTCTTGCACATCCTAGAATGGAAAAAAATGTTAATTTTACCCCTTCCCATGAACTTGAAGCAAAAGGGTCTGCATTAGCTAAAAGCCTCCTTTTAGCTAAAATGTTAGTTTTTTTTTCGTTCAAAGTTAAATCTAGTAAATATATTATATAGGATATGTTCTTGATTAGCCCTCGAAAGGTATAGTTACCCTGTAAATTAATTACTGACATGTTAATTATTTTACTAATGTAGGATTTTGGGAGTGGAAGGTGTACAGGACGTATGTCAGAGGACATGGGGCTGGGATAAATCCTTCTTAAGATACAAGTTCTTCGTATTGATACTCTCCCAGGTATGTTTCTAGCTATCTTATTTTGTTCCGTAATTTTTAGTTATCATGGCTAAATTTAGATGAAAGTATGTTACTTTTACAAGTAGGCTTTCTCAAGTCATGGTTGCCTAAATTTTACCTTTTGTGAATGGATTTGGTTCAATTTCATCAATACCATATATGATTGATTGTCCATGTGAAATATCTGTCCATAAAGATATTACTATACATCTTATATCAAAAAATTATTTATTGTGTTATTTCTATTATTTCTATTATGAACATCATCTAATATGAATTAATATCTTTTGATCAACAACTGAACTGAGTCAATATATAGACACATCAATATATAAGTTCTAATGTGTAGCAACTACATTAGGGATTTATAAATTATATTTTTGTTTGAAACTAATTTAATTTTTTAACAATATTCAAACAGTTGTGGATAAATTTTTTTAAAAAATATCAAGGGAGGATGGTGATTCAAGTGTTTGTCCTCCAAGTTCATCAAGGGAGGTTGATGAACTTGCATATGATCCTGGAAATAGGAAAAATATTTATTCCTTTGATGCTAATGATAGAGAGATAATTCGAAGGCATTATTGGTAAAAAGGTCTGTGTCAACCAAAGTCCCATGTCTTCCCTTCTAGGAATTTTGGCAACAACAAAAAAGTTTCTTCCTAATTGGTTTCAAGAACACCCTAATAGGAGTTGGTTGGAGTATAGCATGTCTAAAGATGCTGCATTCTGTTTATGTTGTTATTTATTCAAGCCCGAAAGTGGTTCTCAAAGTGGTGGTGACAAGTTTGTTGGTGAAGGATTTACAAATTGGAAGAAAGGGCCACACTATTCAAAGAGCATGTAGGAGATCATAATAGCATTCATAATTCGTGCATGAAGAAGTGTATTGATTTAATAAATCGCAGACAACATATAGATGTTTAGTTGGTAAAGTAATCAGACAAAGTTCGAATGGAGTATCGCACGCGTTTACTTGCTTCAATTTAAGTTATTAATTTGCTTTTGCGTCAAGGATTTCCATTTCGAGGACATGATGAATCTGATGAATCAGATAATTCGGGGAAACTTTCTTGAAGTGCTAGAGTTTTATGCTGAAGATATTGAAGAAGTGAAAAAATTTGTTTTGAACAATGCTCCAGAGAATAATAAGCTGACATCCCTAATGATTTAGAAGGGTATTGTGAAAGCAATAACAGCTGAGATCACAAATGTAATCATGGATGATCTAGGAAGTGATTTGTTCTCTATTTTAGTTGATGAATCTAGAGACATATCCGTGAAAGAACAAATGGTTGTATGTCTTCGTTATGTGAATAAAAAAAGTTGTGTCGTTGAACGTATTCTTGGAGCGGTACATGTTTCTTCTACAACTGCTATATGTTTGAAGGAGGCAATTGATATTCTTTTTGTTAATCATGGGTTGAGTATATCATGATTGCATGGACAAGGTTATGATGGAGCTAGCAACATGAAGGGTGAATATAATGGTCTCAAAACATTGATTATGAGAGAAAATTAGTCTGCCTTTTATGTTCATTGTTTTGCTCATCAATTACAGTTAGCACTTGTTAGTGTTGTTCATAAGAATAGGACTATTGCCACATTCTTCAACTTAATTACCAAATTGTGCAATATTGTTGAAGGTTCAGCTAAATGACATGATGTTCTTTGGGATAAACAGTTTAAGAGATTGATTGCGAGAATAAGTAGTGGTGAAATTGAAACAGGGCATGGATTGAATCAAGAAGCTACACTAAAGCGCTCAGGAGACACACGTTGGGGATCGCACTTTAATACACTTTTGAGTGTAATTCACTTGTTTCCCTCAATAGTTGAGGTACTTGAAGTTATTGATGAGAATGACATACATGGAGATGCAAATATGCTATTGAAGTTATTTGATTTTGAATTTGTATTTAATTTGCATTTGATGAGAACCGTATTGGAAATCAGTAACGAGTTATCTCAAGCATTACAGAGATGGGACCAAGACATTCTAAATGCAATCAATCTTGTTGGTGTAACCAAAAGACAATTACAGAAATTGAGGGAGAACGAATGGGAGTCTTTCTTAGAAGAAGTTTGTGAGTTTTGTAAGAAAAATGAAATTTCATTTCCAAACATGGATGAAACTTTTGTAGCACATGGGAGATCACATCGTCGAGCCGAGGAACTGACAAACCTTCATCATTACGGTGTAGAGATATTTTATGCAGTGATCGACTTACAACTTCAAGAGTTGAACCATTGCTTCGATGAAATAAATACCCAGTTAGTGTTGTGCATTGCTTGTCTTGATCCAAGAGATTCGTTCTCGGCTTTTGATAAGGTAAAGCTACTGCAATTTGCAAAGTTTTACCCAGTTGATTTTTCTCCTACTGATTTGATGGCTTTGAGTTTCCAACTTGATACATACCTTGAAGATGTCACACATACTGATGAGTTTTCTAATCTGATTGGAATTAATGATTTGACTCAAAAAAAGGGTTCATACTAGAAGACATATTGTTTATCCATTGGTGTATTTACTTATGAAGTTGGCATTACTCCTACCGGTGGCAACGGCAACTTGTGAAAGAGCATTTTCAGCTATGAAGAAAACTTCGCTTCGCAACCAGATAGGGAGATGAATGGTTTAATGATTGTTTGATTTCATATGTCGAGAAAAGGACGTTGAAATCAATCAAAAATGATGATATCATGAAAATGTTTCAAAATATGAAGTCGCGTAGGGGAGTTTTGTAATATAACTATGTTTGTTTAATTGCTTTTGTAATATGACTGTGATGTGGATATTTAAAGTCTTTTATAAATTTGTGGTTTTTATTACTGCGTTCCCGTTGGATGAAAATCTTGGCTCCGCCACTGCGTGCTCGTATTCCCGTATTTTGGGAAGCGGGGCGTGACAGGTTGATCCATTCGTTGTTGTCTCGTTATACACACGACATGAAATAACTTAGAAATAATAAACTCTTGATGTATACATGCATGTTGTTCATGATTTTTGAGGTGACGTATGATCTTGTATGCATGATGTGTTAGTCGTAGTATAACTCGTTGTAGATTTGTTAAATACCCCATACCATGTTTCTTGGACATCTAGTATACTATATTTTGCATTTTGTTATAATTTGGATGTGCTACA
Organism: Hemerocallis citrina; assembly: GCA_017893485.1. NCBI lineage: Eukaryota > Viridiplantae > Streptophyta > Magnoliopsida > Asparagales > Asphodelaceae > Hemerocallis > Hemerocallis citrina. Next base: position 421,049,626 of record CM030358.1, on the reverse strand, counting down.
TATGAACTAATTGATTTCATGCATAAAGAAGATTTCTTTTTTTGCTATTACCCCGTTTTTGTTCAGTATTTTAGACCATGTTGAGATCAGTAAATGAAAATTATTTCTGAATATAAATCGTAGATATCGCTGTCTATTTTTCAGAATTTCTGACAGATCTCAATTTCGATTTGTGAGTTGCAAGTTATTGCTGTTTTACTACAGAAGTGTAGAAAATTCCAGATTTGGTTTTTATGTGGATTCTGTAGACTTATCTATTTTAATACTGATGTTAAAGTTGAGATTTTGATCTAAGATTTTGCTGGGAATAACTAGACTTATCTGGGATTAACCCCATATTTTTGTAGATTTATTCGATGAGTTTTACAAACTATTCTTTGCTTGCAAACAACTACTATACTTCCAGAATTTTCATGTTGTTCAGTAAAGAACCTAAATTTCAACCTGATTCTAGTTGTTGTTAACAAAAACTTTGTGAATATGAAATGCAGCCTACTGTATCTATTTTATCAACTTTTTGATGGATCTGGATTTCGATTTATATTTTGTAATCTACTGTTGTTTTAGTATTGCTGTGTCAAGAGTTTCAGATTTACAAATTTGCTGCATCTTGATGTCTTCTGATTTTATTTGGCTATACTATCCATGTTGGAATATTATGAAATCATATTTGCCGATACTAGACATTCTAGGGAATACCCCATATTTTTCTTGTATTTAATCAATAAGTTTTTATACCGTTGTTTATGAATACAACCTTGTAATTTCTGGCTGAACATGTTATTTGGATACAATTCTGTTTTGAGCCATATTCCTTGATTATTATATGGCTTATATATATTTGTTGAATTCAACTGGGAGTCTACTTTCTAGATTTTCTGACGGATCCAGATTTGCATGTTTGTGGCAACGAAAATCCCAGATTTGGTGCAGTATTGTATTGCTGTCCTAAACTAGAATTTTCGTTGTCTTGGTTTATTTTGAGTCTTTAGTCACCAGTTTGTGTCCTTTATTCACTTGTACTTTTTCTTTGTCATCTTACCATGTTTCTTGACTTGTTTGTGCATGACCATGCTTTCTTGAATACTAATAGCATGAAAACTAAGCTGGGGTTTAAAGGGAAAGATCTAATAGTGGAAAATACAGAAACGTGTACTCGGAAGGGGATCCATAGATCCTACTTGTTACTTGGAGCTTGATACTTGACACTTGGAGCTTGACTTGATACACGATATATGAAACTCGACACGTAATTACTTAACACTTGCACACTTGACACGTGATACTTGATACTTGTAGCTTGATAATTTTACTTGGAGCTTGATACTTGTCCCTAAGTACACCGCCCTCTATGATCCACTATGAAATCTAAAACGTAATTGTTTGAATGTAGCAACCATGTGGTAAAATTTGGGACGCATGAAGTTCTACCTAGATAGATTTAACACAAGACCTGAACATGATCACTTGACACTTGCTACTTGCTACTTGTACATGATTCTTGACACTTGTTACTTATAACTTGTTTACATGATACTTGACACTTGTTACATGTCACTTGCACCCGTTTATCTTGCCATGCTATTTGTTTTTGTTCTTAATTAGAGTCAGTTGTTCTATCTTGCTGTTACATCATTTCCATTTTATACTTGCTTCCACTGTTACTTTATTCTTGTTTATCTTTCCTGTACTTGTCGACTGCAGTACAAGTGGCCAGTAACTTGCATTGACGGGCATTTTGTTTCTCTTTCCTTTTCCTGCAATTTGTTAAATTGCAGATTATGGTGATCAGCTGCCCGATGGAGTAGGTGAACAAAGATTCTAGTTGGCTGGAGTTCTTGCTATATCTATTTATTTCTTGTTGCTTATCTTGAATAATTATACTTTGTTACATGGATTATTTTGTATTGGGCTTTATGTCCCAGACTTGTATTTTGTTCCAGACATGATTATTTGAAATTCAGCATTCTTGTTTCTTTTCAAGTATTCTTGTTGACTATATTAATTTAGCTATGCATGTGTGGTTGACTATTCTTCTTGTATATCTCTTGTTTATACTTGTGCTTGTTGTAAAGATCCTGACAGTTCGCTGGACTTAGTCACGTATCTGTATGCCGTATCTCCTTTTTGAGAAGCGGGATGTGACAGTTGTGGTCGACCGCGGTTCAACAAATTGACACCCGAGGGTGGGACATTCGACAGTTCACCTCTCTATTCATGTAGTTGTTGCTGACTATTTTCTTCTTTTATAATCCCTCGCTTCGAACCCTCTACTGTATCACCATCTTCGCTTTACACAAAATAAGTATGCAAAACATTATACCTAACAATCTCCACAATGGATTGCGTACACAAGAATCCACACCCGTGTGATCAAAACTCTTCTAGAACCTTCATCTCTGCATGTAAACAACTCGTTTCTATGGCTTTTTCTGTTAGTTGAAACTACCTCCAAATGTTTTCCTCCAATCGTATGCCCCCCTCAAGGCACACCCCGTAGATGTTATCATGGAGGTTCCACCCACCACACGAACTCTACCAACATCAAGGCTCTTTCTACCTTCCCAACGATATTCGAACATTATAGTCTCGCTTCGGTAATTCTAGTGAAGGCTCAGTAGAAGATGTTTTCGAGACAATAGGCTTCCACACAATCAGCCGAGTTTTCTTGCTCCCACAAAACTAGTTGAGGTAGTGCTGACCCTACCCAATCCCCCTCATACCCTTCATCACCTTACGACGACTCTCCCAAACTATCAAAATTCCACCTCGAGCTGTGTACTTGCAGCCCCATGAATCAAGATTCCTTAAAAATATCGTATTCAGCTGTATCGAAAGAATATGAATTATCTCTTCTAGTGAGAACCATTTACCATTTGCGGTCTTTAATTCCAGTGATCCCTCACCCACTACTTCACAAAACTCTCAAATCGCATTCTTGCACTACGACCTGTTGACGACTTGTAAGTAGAAAACATCTCCCCCCCCCCCCTCGGAACAAATATGAGAAGAACTTTCCAAACCAAGATACCAACTTGAATCCACATCTGAAGAACATGAAACAAGAATACATAGTTCAAAGATACTAAATTTACTTGATTTACCTGAATAAGTTGCACTGACTACGTTGGCTTGATCACCTCATGTAGAAGCACTTTTCTGACTCAATCACTTGTGATAGTCTCTCTTGCAATGCCAAATTTCTCTACAATAGTGGTAACAGATCTTATCCTTATGTGTCGTATCCCTTTCAATTGAATTATCACCATCCACCGCTAAACAACCTGCAGAAATAGACCCTCCCTTATGAGTCTCCGTCCTTAGTTCATCTTCTTTCAGACCCTTAATCACTCCGGGCTACTGTATGTGTCTCCTTGGTAGATTTCTCGTGTAGCATGGTAGTTATCAAGTGATCATAAGAAGTTGGCAGTAAATATATCAAGTTTAAAGTTTTATCCTCTTCACTAAGATCATCAGCGTTAACCGCATTCAGTTCAGATATTACCTTATTTAATGTTATCTTGAAGATCAGTACCTTCCTTCATTGAGAAATGAAACAGCTTCCTCTTCCAGTACATCAGATCCAACAACGACGATCTCGAGTAGTTAGATTTGAGTCTTGTCCATAGACTTACCGCACTTTTCTTCTCAAGAATATTACACTTGACTTTGTCTGTCAATTACAACCAAATTAAACTCAAGGCCTTCAAACAAATCTCATCTCATTTCTTCTGCTTCATGCCGGTTGGCATCTTCTCTTCTAAGGTAAGGTGCAAGTCCTTCTGAACCAATACATTGTACATATTCACCTTCCATAGATTGAAGTTGATCTTACCATCAAACAGCTTGATTCTCGTCTTTTGATCTGCCAACTTTTCCAAGGAACTCGAACAAACTCACGAATCTGATGCTCTGATACTAATTGTTAAAAACAAGTGACGTTCTATACCATTTGTTAGAACAAGTGACATTCTATACCATTTGTTAGAACAAGTGACCCTCCGATACCACTTGTTAGGAAATTCTTCCATCTAGAGGATCTTGTTGAGTCTTTGACAAGATCAATACAAACTACCAAGCAAATACTAGCTCACACCAATCACAAAAACATACAATAATTGCCCCAGTTGTGGCTTTCGCCTTAATCCGGTGAAAGAAAAACTGAGATGTTATTTCAACTATGGAAAAATACAATAATATTACAATTCTCACCATGACCCTCTCTCAAGCCTAACTGAAACTACTTACTGTTTACATTGGAGAAATCTCTCACCTCTCAGATGAAGTACTCTTTTCTTCTATTCGGCACTTAATAGATTCATATTGTTCTTGGAGCCGTTATAATGTATATATAGATATAGAGAAACCCTACTTTAGATAACTTGATACAATAACCATTTGATGTATACTGAAGAGATAAACATACAATTAAATCCGTACAATCTAACCAGAAGAAGAAGTGGGCTTCAAACGAATCAGCTAGACTCAGCCCAAAAACCCACCAGCCGTGTGGGACGGTCAATTGCACATAGTTGTGGTCAACCACAGTTCACCAAACTAACACTCGAGGGTGGGACTGTAACATCCTGAATTTTCAATTATAATTAAATATAAGTTTGTTTGATTTCACGTATTTTGCATGTGCAAATTTATGTACATTTACCCTTAAAAACTTATTTATTTTATGTCATGAACAAAGTATTTTACATTCTTCTTTTTTTAAATTTAAAAGCCTACTTTAAACTCTAGGCCTAATTGTTTAATTCTAGCCCATACTAATTAATTTAAATATTTTAATTAATAAGCCCATGGATTTTTAGCCCACTAAAACAAGCCCACTAGTTTATTCTCTTTTTAAAAAAGACAACTTGTAGGGTAGACTTTTGTAACAATTAATTAATAAACATGAACAATTAGTAACTAGATGTGCATTGTGTAACGCGTGCATTGCACTTGCACGTGCCTAATGCATGGTGAGGGGTGGCCGGATTGTACTAGAGAGGGTGGGAGAGATGGAGTGAGTGGAAGGGTAGTTGTGTGTTCATGGGTAGTTGTTCTAATTCCCTAATGCATCCTAGCCCCTAATCTACATCTATCTAAGTTAATCTACACCCTTCATTTGGCCCTAAGAAATGTATAAATAGCCCCCCCTAGCCATTCATTTCTCTTGCACCATTAGAATTTGTAAAGAAAAATGAGAAGAAAAGATAGAGTTGTAAGAAATTTGTGTGAGGAAAAAGATTGAGAGATTGTGTTGTGTGTTCCCTTCCCCATTAGAGGCCGGCCTACATCAAGAGGACAAGGAGGAGCTTTGGTTTTGCATAGTACAAGGAGGAGAAGGCTCATCTTGATGTGCACAAGAAAGGAGGAGAAGACTTACAACTAGGATAAGATCGTGTGTTCAAGGAGTTTCCCTAAGAGTTCTCCTTTGTTTTTCTTCAATTAAAGCGGGTGATTTCTCTACTTCTAATGTAGATATCATGCTAGAAATTGAATTGATAAAATTGCTAAGAAAAACTAGTTAAATTGGCCATGTGTTTGTTTAAAAAGAGACTAATTAGAAATGAAGTGAATGCTTGATGAATTGATTGATAATTGATATAAATTGTGATTATTACATTGGAAATTATCATGTTGCTATGAAATATGTGTTTTTGAACCATGCTAGATTAAGGAAATTTGCTTGTGAAATGACTAGTTGATTAATTGAACCATTGATATGTATTATCTTAATTAATGTAACACTAGTGTGAAAAAGGGAATTATGTTCTAGAAATATTTGTAGAATAAAAGAAAGTAAGAAAATAGTCTTTTGTGATAATTGTGGTGCCAAATTATGTAGAAATCATGGTTGCTTTTCAATGTTGAAAATGTAGACGTAGAATATTAAGTAGAAAGAAAAAATCATGTTTTTATGTCAAAAATAATGATTTTAAAATACTGTTATGCTGAAAATCTCTAAGATTAATAATCTGGGAATTTTCATGATACAAATTAGAGGAGAAAATAATTTAAGAGACTTTGAATTATGAAGAATTAGTAACAAACAGATAGTTAAGTTATAAATACCTCAACCCATTTTCATTGATCAGTCACCTTGGCCTTACTGGTCTTCGGGTGCGTTTTAAAAATGTTACTGTAGCTCGTCGGAGGGTAGGTCTTGGGTTCGAGTCTCTCCAGAGACTTTTTTTTTTGAAAATTGATTTTAACTCGATACCGAAACCCAAAACTTAAATATAATTTAAGTCCCCTACTCAATAGTTTGCCACTGTGGCCTAACTGGTTATCGGGTGCACTTTAAGACCGTTACTGTAGCAACGACGAGGGTCTGTGTGCGTGGGTTCGAGTCCGACTTCGACCACTTCTTTGAAAATTTTGATTTTTTCTATTTTATTATTTTAAAAATAGTTTTAAGTGATTTAAAAATTGAGAAAAATATTATTAGAATTATTCTAAAAATGCTCAGAGTTCATGAAAATTATTTCTATAACTTTTGACCTTTTATAATGAGAATTATAGGCTATTTTTAGAAATGAACTTGAAACAAATTATTAGATAGAAATATTAATTAATTAAAGAAAATAAATAATTTTTTTAAAAAGAAATTTTGAGTAGAGATTTTAAATGAGATTGTGTCTTGGAAATTTAAGAAAGATAAATGTGATTTTTGTCTTAATAAGTGGAAGATTGACATTATGAAAGTAAAGGAATTATGTGAATTTAAATTATGAATGTGGTAAGTTTAAAAAATAAAATTGTCGTATTATACATGAAATTTGTCCATGAAAATGGAATGAAAGATTATGATGAATTATGAGAAAAATTTGTGAGTGTGAATACTCAATTTTTATGAACATGAAATGGTAGTAAAGACTGGAGTGTAGCTAAGTCCTTATACTGGCATTGAATAAATTATTTTGAGATAAAATATTGAAATGAAAGACCAAGTTTGGGTCGTTACTGTTGATTGATTGTTAAGACCGGTATAGAGGAAGTGCTAACTCTAGAGTGTTGATTTTATTCATGATTCAAATAACTAAGGACAATACAATAGTGAAGATGTGACGAAAGTAAGAGAAAAACACGAGTATGAGGGCATCGGATCTACAGTGTGAGAGTATTCATAGGTTGCCTGCTTGATGCGTCATGTCATGACGTGGATACATCTCCAAAATTATCTGGACCTGTGGCGACACTTGTGGGGTGTTTGGTGACTACGTAGTGCCATTGTTCCATGACGAAGCGAAGTGTCCATAGGCTCTGCATGATGCGTCATGTCACGACATGAGATTCCCATCCAGGCTGTCTGGGTATGGGCTCGTAACTCGTAGAACATCTAGGATACTTACCATAGTTACCGTAGTAGTTTAAGTCATAGCGAGGGATCCAAACCTACAAGATGAAGAACAATTTTTTTCTATTTTATTATTTTTTAAATAGTTTTAAGTGGTTTAAAAATTGAGAAAAAAATTATTAGAATTATTCTAAAAATGCTCAGAGTTCATGAAAATTATTTCTATGACTTTTGACATGTTATAATGAGAATTAGAGGCTATTTTTAGAAAAGAACATGATACAAATTATTAGAATGAAATATTAATTAATTAAATAAAATAAATATAATTTTTTAAAATAAATTTTGAGTAGAGATTTTAACTGAGATTGTGTCTTGGAAAATTTAAGAAAGATAAATGTGATTTTTGGCTTAACAAGTGGAAGATTGACATTATGAATGTAAAGGAATTATGTGAAGTTAAATTATGAATGTGGTAAGTTTGAAAAATAAAATTGTCGTATTATACATGAAATTTGTACATGAAAATAGAATGAAAGATCATGATGAATTATGAGAAAAAATTGTGAGTGTGAATACTCAATTTTTATGAACATGAAATGAGATTAAACACTGGAATGTAGCTAAGTCCTTATACCGAAATTGAATAAATTATTTTGATATAAAATATTGAAATGAAAGACCAAGTTTAGGTCATTATTGTTGATTGATGGTTAAGACCGGTATAGAGGAAGTGCTAACTCTAGGGTGTTGATTTTATTCATGATTCAAATAACTAAGGACAATACAATAGTGAAGATGTGACGAAAGTAAGAGAAAAACACGAGTATGACGGTCTCGGATTTGCGGTGTGAGAGTATTCATAGGTGCCTGCTTAACGCGTCATGTCATGGTGTGGATACATCTCCGAAATTATCGGGACCGTGGCGACGCTTGTCGGGTGTTTAGTGACTACGTAGTGCCATCGTTCCATGACGGAGGCGAATTGTCCATAGGCTCTGCATGATACGTTATGTCATGACGTGGAATTCCCCTCCAGGCTATCTGGGCATGGGCTCGTAGCTCATAGAACATCTAGGATACTTATCGTAGTTACCGTAGTAGTTTAAGTCATAGCGAGAGATCCAACCCTACAAGATGAAGAACGATTAAGGGCTTGCTCTCGGACATATGTAGTATGGGATGCATAGAATCCGAACAAGTGCGCATTAGTGTCATATAATATAAATAACTGCATTAAGGACTAAGTGCACATTCACACACGACATCAATAGGGTAGTCCCCCTTAGCTTTGTTTGTGACAAGTGTGTGCTTTCTAAGTGAGAAAAATTGATGCGTTATATCCTAGCATCAGTTGTATGCAACTGACGTACCCACAATTTTTATGCAGGATAAAGTGATTGACAAGACTAAAGAATGAATGCTGCTTAAAAAAATGTTAAAGTTGTTATTCAATTCATGTATCATGTTGTAATTTTTATTTCCACTGCGTTGATGTAATCATTGTTGTAAATAAAGTTTTAATTTCCATGTAAAACTGTACGAAGTGAAGTGTAAAGATCTTGTGGAACTTCGAATTCAGTCTTATTTAGAATTTGAGGTGTTACAGGGACAGTTGACCACACAATCGACTGTCCACCTCTCTGTTGTTGTAGTTGATACTGACTGTTTTCTTCTTCTTCGATCTCTCACTTCGAACACTCTACTCGTATCACCATTTTCTTTTCCATGGGCAGATCTAGGCCCAAGCAGCCCAAGCAATTGCTTTGGGCCCCCAATTTTATAGGGCCCCATATTTTTTAAGTATTTACAATATTAAAAAAGTAAAATGTAATATTTGTGATATAATTACATTATATTAATAGTTGCCTTATTAGCTTAGTTGGTTAGAGTGTTGTGTTAGTAATGTGAAAGTTACAGGTTCAAAACTTGCATGAGCCAATTAATTTTTCAATCATTTTTATTTTTAAAACTAATTTTTCCCACATAGCTATACATATCATTTTACCATTTTATGAATTTAATATTATTTTTCACTTAGCTCATGTATGTCACTCTATGATATTTTTTCAATGTTCTATGGTATATCATATTTATCTGTTTATGATAAAATTCTGACCAAATTTTCAAGTGCATATGGTTATTCTACATTTTTAAGCTTCTAACTAGTATTCTCATATACATATAATCATCATCATTTCATAGTTATACATATCATTTTACCATTTTATGAATTTAATATTATTTTTCACTTTGGGTTTCGAAACAGGGACAATATTTAAAAATTATCTTATGTATGTCACTCTATGATATTTTTTCAATGTTCTATGGTATATCATATTTATTTGTTTATGATAAATTTCTAACCAAATTTTCAAGTGCATATGGTTATTCTACATTTTAAGCTTCTAACTAGTATTCTCATATACATATAATCATCATCATTTCATTCTTATCATGTGCTCTAATATATCATATTTAAACATATTTCGTTTTTTTTTTGTTAGAGTTTGTCCGGGTTTCTTTTGGCCACGAGGCATTTCATATAAAAAAAAACGTACGTTATCAATTAACTATTTTTTGGAAGCATATATATAAATTTGTTTTCATTTATATAGTTTGCTCTCCAATGCTCCAAATTTGTTTGCATTTAAATAATTGTCATTATTATTTTGTCAACTTGCAAAATGCCATATTTGAGAATTTGCTTAGGCCCCCATAAAACTCAGATACGCCCCTGTTCTTTTCAGACTGAATAAGTATGCAAGACATTAAACCCAACACAATAGACACATAGAAGTTTCAACACAGCTGCGCATTGGATGGCTGCATACATGTTGAGATCAAACGAACGGTGCAATGGACGCCATCTATGCCACTGTCATTTCATGACATGCTAGTGAATGATGCAATGAACCTCGTCGCCGAAGATTAGTTTGTTTTAATGCTTTGTTTGCAGTTTACTTTTATTTTTATTTTTCTTTTACGCCTTTTTTGTACTTGGTTTTTATTTATTTTATCATGATTACCGCACAGTTCTTCTGCCCTGAAATCCGCGCAAGCAATAGCATTCTATTAACTAGTATCATACACGTGCACACGTGCACGTGGAAAAAATTGAAGAGATAATAAAAAGGGAAAAAAGAAAATAATTTCCAAACTGATCCACTTTCGAAAATATTTACGAAACTGGTCCACTGTCGAAAATATTTGTCAAAGTTAGTCCATAATCCAACACGTGCGTTGCACGGGTTGGGTTAAGGACTAAGGGGTTCTCCCATTATAGTAGTAGAGATTTATTTACCATAGGTATGTAATATTGAAAAACTTAAGGCTTTAACGAAAATTAAAAATTAAAAATTAATTAGGTTAGAACAAATCTATTTCTATTATTAAAGCCACAATTTAAAAAATAAAAAATCTATCAGGAGACGATCTGGACCGTCGATCTATTATATTGATCTACACGATTAAAGGCTCAGATTAAATAACTTAATAAGGATGTGTATTACACGTGCAATGTTTTTTTTTCCTCTCTTCTATATGTATTCCCATCTATAACCCAAAATCCTAATAGATAACCCCAGCAACCCCCAGCCTGCTTCCGCTGCCTCGATCCGCACGCTGCCACGAACCGCATCTGACGCCGGACGCACGCACCGCCACGGACCGCATCCGACGCCGGACGCAGACAACCCCTCCCCACTCCCCCAACCACCACCACCATCGGTATCCTCCTTATTCTCTTTTTAAAATTATTTTTCTTCTGATACCAACAACCCCCGGCCTCCTTCCGCTCCCCTGATCTGCGCACCGCCACACTTTTCCGCATCCGATGCTTGACGCCGACAATCCCTCCCCACCCCCTAACCATCACCACCATCGGTATCCTCCTTATTCTCCTTTAAAAAAAAATCTTCTGATTCCAGCAAACCCCGGGCCTCCTTCCGCTGCCCTGATCTGCGCGCCGCCACACTTTCCCGCATCCGACGACTGACGCCGACCCCCCCACCCCCAACCACCACCACCACCACCACCACCATCGGTATCCTCCTTATTCTTTTTTGAAAAAAAAAATTCTGATTTATATTGATGGGTGCATGATGAACAATGCGATGAATATGAACAAAAAGTTTTGATTTTTATGATTATTTATGAATAACTTGAAGGAAGTTTGTGATAGAAGGAAGTTTATGGAAAGGAAAGGAATTAAAAAAGGTTTTTAAATAATTTTTTGACTATCTAAAGTTAGTAATTTATATCTTATATTGAGATTGTCGTTAACTTAGAAAAAGCTTATTGTCGTAACTGTAAGGAGATTTGCTATTATGTGCTCTCCAACACAAGGTGCTTGAACTTTTATTTCTCTCTCTTTCTCTTTTTAGGGTTCTCAAATAATACATATATTGTAGTTTAATCGATCAAAATCAGTTCTTTTGTATTACATCGGTTTTGCCTTCATCTATCTCTTTTGTTTTATGTATAATTATTTCCATGAATTAGTTGAACTAATTTTGAAACTTTATAACTAATTAGTGATGAGATTTTTTTAATTTGTATATAACTTTGCTATCAAGTTTTTCTTGAATACATATGCTAATATGTTTGCATGTTCAACTTCAAATCATGGTATTCTAACTATTTGATGAAATGCCTATGCAAATCAAGTTTTGGAATAGGAATAACCTGAACAACATCAAATTAAACTACTTTAAAATTATGTAGTATTATGAAACAATGACCCAAATACAGTCCTTGAGCTAGGCTCTTTAAATTCATCTTATATGTGTAAATGGTACATGTCTTTCAACACTTGTCTCTTAACTGTGTGTATGTGTGTGTGTGTATTCCCTCGCCTAAAAATAATATGAAAAAAAAAAAAATCACACTTTGTTTTGACTTTCAATTCAGTTAGATTTGCAATCTAGGGACAGTTGGAACCACAATGAACCACAATCTAATATCTTCGAATCTATACTTAATTGCAACGGATCCAAGTTTCAGTGATGTTTCATTTTCTAATGTAGATTTCTGATATTAGGGATGATCCTTTTTTTGTGTCCAATGTCAACCTGAGCATGCAAAACAAGTTGCACGATGTTGCATACATTTTTTTTAAGGCAAATAAATCTTTGACATCATTACATATGATACTAACAGGTTGTTACTTGATAGCCTGGCGTAGTTCTTTTGGAGTTGGGGGAAATGCGAGCAACAATTAGGTAAAGTGTCTACTTTCTCAGACTAAACTGGGGGCAAGATGGTAAGTACATTTTTGTTTGCAGAGTTAACAAATATGTAACAGATATGCATATGCTACTGATAGATGGATAGCGTTGTGTAGTTCCTGTGGAGTTGGAAAAAATATGGGGCATAATTAGGGTTGGTCATGTGACATGGGAATGGGATGCATCAAATTTCAATTTGAATAATAGAGGAAAATTGTGGTTGTGATAAAACTTTTTTCTTAATCCCTATTTTAGAGTCAGCAGAAAGTAGTGCTAATATACATCAATGTATATATAAATTAGGAAGTTAGCTAATTTGCTTGACTAACTTAGATTCTTAATAATATCATTAACTTTGATTTTTAATGGTTAGAGACTTATCGTTATCATTTGTATTGTATTACTGTTTTGTTCTTGATATTGATGTATGCTTTCCAGCTTCTATTGTTTCCTTGCCTAGGTAATTTTTGGTTATATATAGTTTTCTACAACAAAAAGAAACTAGGATGTTATATATATATATATATATATATATATATATTCTGGTTACGTAGATGTAATTAACAAAAAATGAAGTATACAAAATCAGATGTGATGAGGTACTGATCATAGAGAATATTGTAGGTCAGGCAAAAAATTAATTGCTGCAGAGAAATCTCGCATCCTAAATATCTTCTTATGATTTGTTCACAAAAAAAATCTTCCTATGATTTTCTATGCTGCAGTCACTATACAAAATTTCCCCCTTACTAATGAAACTCATTGTAAGAATATTTTCTCATTAACATTGTTACCGCTGATTTCGGTGTGGGGGTAAACAGATAGAATTTGTGAGTCCGAGAAAAACCTGAACAGTTGACTCAGCCTTCTTGCTCCTGCCGCGACCTGCAAGGAAGTGCGAAACACCGGGGTTGATTCCGGCGACGCACCCTTCGATACTCTTGTCAGTAATCAGAAGAGATTAAGAAAGAGCTTAAAGTGGTGAAAAAGTGATTAACCTGTAACAGAGGTAGGAGGGAGGTATTTATAGCCGCCATAGGAGTAAAATTAGGGATTTAATTTCCTGTCCAACCGTTAGGAGAAAAATCCTCCCAATTAGTTTAGGAATCTTACCCCTAATCCCCAGGTGAGAGGGTGGTTGCAAATCAAGCCCTTTGATTTGGTCAAAATCAGTAGCCTTGATCCCCTCTTGTTGGACCGGGTTTGTACCAGGGTCGGGTCCCGTACCCGGTCGAGACGGATCCGTTTGCGGTTTATTGGTTCTGTGATAAGGAGGTCCAGTATCCGCTTTGGACTCGTTTTTGTGTGGAATTACCGTCTTACCCACGTGCGTCAAGATTCGTTCCTGATTTGGGCGGTCCCGATTGAACCCCAATTTTAGCCATATCATGAGCCCCCCACTCCTGAAGACCAAGCTTGATTGGCCTTTGAGGAGTAGTTCTTGTTGTTCTAATGGCTAGTGGTGTCGTATCGGAGCCCAAACGAGGGGTTTCGAATCTCGAAGGAGGTGGTGCGGTGTTTTTCCACGCAGATTGTTCTGCCGTCTCCATTGTCGAGGGTCGCGCATGTTGGTATGATAATTCCGACCTTTCCAAGAGCTCGCGGGCCAGGAGGCCGAGGTCCGGGGTCGGTTCGGCGCTTCCTTCCGAAGGGTGGAGGTACCTCGGCACAATCGTGGTGCTTTGGTAGGGAGTTCGCCAGGGTCCGAAGACCGAACTTTCCTTCGTAGGGGGATCGGTTCCAAGAACGATCGACAGGTGGACCCGAACTCAAGTCCGTAACATGGTCGGGGCTAAGAGCGCTTCGGCAGCTGGTGCCGAGCTCAAGCCCGTAATACGATCGGTGCCAAGGTCGCATCGGCGGATGGCGCCGAACTCAAGCCCGTAATACGGTCGGTGCCAAGGGCGCTTCGGCAGCTGGCGCCGAACTCAAGCCCGTAATACGGTCGGTGCCAAGGGCACTTCGGCAGCGGGCGCCGACCTCAAGCCCGCAATACGGTCGGTGCCAAGGTCGCTTCGTTAGCTGGTGCCGAACTCAAGCCCGTTATACGGTCGGTGCCAAGGGCGCTTCGGCGGCTGGCGCCGAACTCAGGCCCGTAATACGGTCGGTGCCAAGGTCGCCTCGGCAGATGGCGCCGAACTCAAGCCCGTAATACGGTCGGTGCCAAGGGCGCTTCGGCAGCTGGCACCGAACTCAAGCCCGTAATACGGTCGGTGCCAAGGGCGCTTCGGCAGCGGGCGCCGACCTCAAGCCCGCAATACGGTCGGTGCCAAGGTCGCTTCGGCAGCTGGTGCCGAACTCAAGCCCGTAATACGGTCGGTGCCAAGGGCACTTCGGCAGCTGGCACCGAACTCAAGCCCGTAATACGGTCGGTGCCAAGGTCGCCTCGACAGATGGGGGCAAGGTTTGAGACTTATTGTTTTCTGGTGGGTTTTTTGGCGGCCTTCGACAGTTCTGACGGATGTGACGTTCATTAATGCTTCTGACAGATGTGACATTCATTAATGCTTCTGACAGATGTGACGGCCTCTGGGTTTCTGACTGATGTGAAGTTCATTAATGCTGCGTCCCCTGAGTTTCTGATAGGTGGGACAGCCACTAATGAGCCGCCGGATCAGCGTGGTGAACAAGGTGACGCTTGAAGTCTCCTTTTGTCGTTTTGTGGGAGTGGGCCTGCAGTAAAGGCCCATTAGCCTCGAAAGGCGCGTTGGCTTCTCTATAAAACCCACACCCCCCCTCATTGTTCATCTTTCCACTTTTCACTCAGGCGCTTTCATCTGTTCTTGGCGAGAGCTTCAGGTGATCACTGATCGTTTTCCGGCGAGTTTTCTGATGGGATCTCCCTCCAAGGTAATTTATATTTAGTTTTTAAGCATGTCTGTCTCCGACTCCTCTTCTTCGACCGAGCCCTCCCTCGAAGTCCTCGAAGCTGCGACCCCGAGTGGTCCTGACAAGAGGGTGTTCGGCAAGGACTCCGTTGTGGTAGATCCGAAGCGTATGGGGGAGTTCGGCAGGTTGCCGGGGCCGTTGACGGGACTCCACAGGGTCCGGGAGCTTCCGGAGGAACACGCCGAACGCATTGTGTACGGGAGGGAAAGGACGTTCGAGGAGAACGCGGCGAGGGAGATGACGGAGGCCGATGAGACGGTGTCGATCCTTCGCGGAGAGGATTTGGTAGCGATCCGGGTCTGCTTCTAAATTCCGGAGGAGTACGAGCTTATGCTGCCGGGTCCCGGGGTTAGGGCCAACTCGCCGCTACCGGTGACCATGTGTTGCTGGCCGGTCGATGCCTTTATCGCCGGGGCTCGGCTACCTCTCCATCCGTTCGCGGTTGCGGTCCTAAGTTGGTTCGGGGTCAGCCCCATTCAACTCATGCCGAACGCATGGAGAGTCATAAATGGCTTCGTACTTCACTGCCAAACCGCGGGGATTCAACCAGAGCTGAATGTGCTTCGGACTATCTACCAGCTGCACCAAGGGAACAGGTCGGCGTACCGATTCTATTTGGCTCCGAGGCACGGTGGCAGGCTAGTCGTGTGTCCCGACTCCATCAAGCATTGGCGCGATAAGTATCTTTTGGTGCGTAGCTCAGAGGCCTGGCCTATCCCTGTTCGTTGGGTGGATGGTGTGCTGAAGAAGGTGAAGGCGCTGCCTAGGCTTCGGCCCGAAGAGGAGGACGCTGTTCGGACACTCCTCGATCGGCCGAAGCTAGACTGGAGGGAGCTGATCGAGGACGTCCTGTTCAAGGGAGGGCTCGCTCATGTCGATCCCAGTACGCGGCTCCCTTTTTTTTTCTTTTTTTTTTTTTTGATGCATTCTTTGCTTTACTTGACTTGTTCCGAGCTAACCAACTTGGTCTATGGTGCAGAGTCGATGGACTACCAGGCGGTGTTGGCGTTGAGGGCAGGCCTCGCCAGTAAGGCACCGAAGAAGAGGAAGAGGGTGGCTTCCAAACAGTCGGGGTCTAAGGTTCCGAAGGTCCCGGAGGTGGTCGAGGAGGTGGAGGTCCTCGAGAACTTGGCTCCTGCAGGCGGAGGTGCCTCGTCGTCGACCAAGGTCGGCGAATTTCCCATCGCCGCAGCCCTCAATATGGCGACGCCGCCGCTGACGGCGGTAGCTGAGGAGCTTCTGACCGAGGCCCACAAGAGGATCCACGTTCCGGACTGGCAAGTTCGGAAGCATGACGGCTTCCTCGGCAACTCCCTGGCTAGCATGGAAGCCGTCAAGCATCTCGCCACGCCGAAGGACCGGGCCGCCATGGAGGCCGGGATGGAGGGAGACGATGTCATTGGGATCGCTCGCTCGGCGGTGTCGGTAAGTACCGGGTCTTCTCTTCTTCTTTTTTTTGATGCCGACCTTCCTAAGTTGTAATTTTAATTCTCTCGACTCTCCTTCGCAGATCGTCGTCCATTTTGGGCACCTCACCGAAAGGATGGCGGCGCAGGAGAAGGAGCTGAGGAAGGAGTCCGACCAGGCTCGGAAGGAGAAGGCCCAGATCAGGAACAACCTCGATAAGCTCGAGTTCCAATTCGAGGCGAAGTCGGCGAGGGTTGCGTACCTCGAGGACAGGGTTGCTACGTTGGAGGGCGATCTTCACCAGCAGAAGGAGGAGGCGGCCAAGCAGTTGGCGGAGGCGGCCGAGGCCAAGGCGGCGGCAGTGAAGAAGGCCGAGGATGCAGGCCTTGGAGAAGGCGCAGGGCTTCCTTGCGCAGAATATGGCGAAGGCCTACGCCGAAGCTCTTGCTCAGGGTGACGGAGGCCTACCCCAGCATGGACTGCTCTGGGTGGAGACTGTTCCCCGGCCACGTCGAGGGCTTCGACCCCGAGTCGAAGGGGGAGGAAGAAGAAGAGGAGGACGAGGTCGAACCTGAGACCGAAGCCCCCGTCGGAGTTCAGAGGTGTCGACCCCTACCCAGTCTCGCCGCCCCGGGAAAGAGGTCGCGCCCTGACTTCGCTTGTTTTTCGTTCGGTTTTTTCTTTTTCTTTTGAAATGTATTGCCTAATTGCGGACTGGCCACCGCTGTTTCGATGAATGAAAGAAACTTTTTGGGTTCGACTCCGTGTCTTTTGATTTTGTTTGGGAAAATCTCCGAGTGTTAGGCTTCGGCACGAGTTGAATCTTTGTTGCTTGTCTTAATTTCTTTTCAGCTCGCGATCGTGACTCAGGATGTCGAGCATCCTCGTTCGGATGACAAGGTCAGGACCGAGACAGGCTTAGCTGCGACGAGGCTGTGCTTGGCGAAGTGCCGAGGGAGGCTCTTCGAAGTCGAGCTGGGATTGTGTCGAGCTGAGGAAGAGCGGAACCAGCTTCAGCTCATCTTGGTCAGCGAGACCTCGACATTCAGCGTCTGGAGAGTAGAATCGCCGAGATGGCCCCCTTAGGAGAGGACGATGGTTCGCCAGCCGCCTTCACCTCCGGACTTCGGACGAAGTGCTTTCGTCACACCTTATCAAAGGTAACGGCGGAGAGGGATAGTCTGCTCTCGGAGATCAATCACCTACAAGCAGTGGAGACGAAGCTTCGGTCAGAGGGAGAAGCACTGGCGGCCACGGTGGCCAGATTGACGACTGAGCGGGATGAGCTGACTGCCGAGGTCGACGTGCTGAAGAGGGCCACGGTGGATAGGAGCATCGAGGTGACCCACCTTCGGCGCCTTGTGGCAGGTCGCTCCGGTGTCCCGAGTTCTGCGATACCTTCTCACTTTGAGGTCGACGTCGGAGAAGGCTCGTTGCGAGGCCGGATCTCAGAACTAGAGGCGGAGGTAGCTCGGCTCAAACCACGTTCGGGGCCGATCAACATGAGGAGCACTTCGTGTACCCGTGCGGAGAGCGATCGGGGCATCACTTTTTACGAGATGGCGACCCGTCCGCCCCTCGGCCGTCCGAGCCCGGGAGATGTGCAGAGTTCGGTGGCCATTTCGTCGAGCGGCGCATCCGTCGGCGTGGCTGCCCTGAGCAGTGCCGAGGATACATCCCAACTCGCCGGCCTGGGACCAGGTTCCGGAGGCAAATGCCGCCGACCTCACGTGTCTTTGAAGAGGAGCATCCCTGCACCCCGGAGGCATTGATGACTTTGTGTTTTGCCAAGTGTAACGAGTCGGATGTGTAATCTTTGCTTCTTAGCACCTTGTAATCTTGATGTGTGTAAGGGTCGTCTTAATAAAATTGGAGTTGATTTGTCCATTGTCGTGTTGTGGCTGCCCTGTTCTTGTTTTAGTTGTGGAATTGGTTTCAGTGATATGGTCAGGGTCGAGAACACTCGGCAGAAAAGTGCCGAGCTCGTGCCCGTAGGTACGGTCGGTGCCTTGGACGCTCAGTGGCTGGTGCCGACCTCATGCCCGTAATACGGTCGGCAGCAAGAGTGCTTCGGCGGTTGGTGCCGAACTCAAGCCCGTAATATGGTCGGTGGCAAGAGCGCTTGGGAGCCGGGACGAACTGTGGCTGGTGGATATGTAGTTCCGACGGTCGCCGATCTGAAGTGCCTCGTCTGAGGGGGATTGTTCCGTGGGTGTGGGAGCAGTTCCGAAGGGCGACCCACTTCTAGCTCGCTTAAGAGCGAGCTTGCGAAGTCGGATCGAACCAAGTGTTGGACTCCGAACCATCGGTGAGTTTGTTCAACGGCTGTGGGAGCAATTCCAAATGGCGACCAACTTCTAGCTCGCTTAAGAGTGAGCTTGCGAAGTCGGATCGAACCAAGTGTTGGACTCCGAACTATCGGTGAGTTTGTTCAACGGCTGTGGGAGCAATTCCGAATGGCGACCAACTTCTAGCTCGCTTAAGAGCGAGCTTGCAAAGTCGGATCGAACCAAGTGTTGGACTCCGAACCATCGGTGAGTTTGTTCAACGGCTGTGGGAGCAATTCCGAATGGCGACCAACTTCTAGCTCGCTTAAGAGCGAGCTTGCGAAGTCAGATCGAACCAAGTGTTGGACTCCGAACCATCGGTGAGTTTGTTCAACGGCTGTGGGAGCAATTCCTAATGGCGACCAACTTCTAGCTCGCTTAAGAGCGAGCTTGCGAAGTCAGATCGAACCAAGTGTTGGACTCCGAACCATCGGTGAGTTTGTTCAACGGCTGTGGGAGCAATTCCGAATGGCGACCAACTTCTAGCTCGCTTAAGAGCGAGCTTGCGAAGTCGGATCGAACCAAGTGTTGGACTCCGAACCATCGGTGAGTTTGTTCAACGGTTGCGGGAGCAGTTCCGAACGACGGCCTACCCCTGGTCCGTCCGGGGACGAGCCGAGGAGGTGAGGTCGAGCCGAATGTGGACTCCGAACCATTGGTTGAAATCACGATTTAAAAAGCAGATGAGAAGAGCGGAAAGAAGCATGCAAATTCACAAATACGAAAGAGCTTTCTTTATTGATAATCGACGGAGAACCGTTTTACATATTACAATTTAAGAAGATGGGTCACAAGTTAGAGGACTGGAATGGCTCGATATCCTATGATACTTAAAGTGGCGCTGGAGCGCTTTCTTGGTATTTTAGGAGGTGGTCGGCATTCCAGGTCCTCGGAAGCTCTCTGCCCTCTAGGTCTTCAAGACGATATGTTCCGGGCCGAACTACCTTTGTGATCCTGTACGGCCCTTCCCAGTTCGGAGCCAGCTTGCTCTTCTGACTGGGGAAGGATATGGCTAGCTTTCTCAAGACCAAATCTCCTTGCTTAAGGTTGGCGGGTCGGACCTTTTTGTTGTACGCCAGTTCAACCCTCCTTCGGTAACTTTGCTGCCGAATCGCCGATCTTTCCCTCAGTTCATCTATCAGGTCTAAGTCTGCTCTGAGGTCTCTGGCATTCTGTGCTTCGTCATAGGCTGTGAGCCGAGGGGAAGGTATTCCGACCTCAAGAGGTATCACGGCTTCGGACCCATAGGTGAGGTTGAAAGGGGACTCGCCTGTGGGGGTCCGCTTGCTCGTGCGGTAGTTCCATAGGACGTTGGGGAGTTGGTCGACCCATAAGCCCTTGGAACTTTTGTCCAGCCTTTTCTTGATGCCTGCGAGGATCTGCCGATTTGCATTTTCAGCTTGTCCGTTCGACTGAGGGTGGGAAACGGACGAGAAGCGCTGCTGGATAGCAAGGTCGTCGCATAGAGCTCGGAATGCTGCGCCAGTGAACTGTGTCCCGTTGTCCGTCACGAGGATACGGGGGACGCCGAACCTACAGATGATGCTCTTCCAGAAGAACTGTACCACCTTGTTCTCGGTTATAGTGGCGAGGGGCTCGGCCTCGACCCACTTAGAGAAGTAGTCGATGGCTACGACCAAGAACTTGAACTGACCCAGAGCCGGAGGGAAGGGCCCTAGTAAATCCATGCCCCACATTGCGAAGGGAATAGGACTTGATAGGGAGGCGAGATTGGCCTGAGGTAGGCGACGGATGCTGGAGTGTCTCTGACAAGAGCTGCATTGCCGAACGTGTCGCTCGGCATCTTGAAGGAGGGTCGGCCAGAAGTACCCATAATTCAAAGCTTTCCGGGCCAAGGACCTAAATCCTTAGTGTGCCCCTCCGATGCCTTCGTGGAGCTCTTGTAGGGCATATTCGGCCTGATCCGGAGAGAGGCACCTTAGGTACAGGCCGGCCGTCTACTTGAGAGAAAGAGCGTTAGTAATGGATGCCCTCGATCAAGACATACCGCTCGGCCCGAGTTCTGACTCGGCGAGCCTCTTTGGGGTCTTCGGGTAGGAGCCCGTCCCTTAAGAACTCTACTAAAGGCTTCATCCAATTATCTTGTAACATGACCGGCAACGCTTCCGCCGAGCCAGGTGTCTCGTCTTCGATGCTCGGCTTGGAGAGGACTTCGATCAGTACGGTCTGTTCGAGACCTTGCAGTGAGGACGAGGCCAATTTGGAGAGGGCATCGGCCTGTGAGTTCTCTTCATGAGGGACCCGCTGGATGAGCGCCTCCTCGAACGGCCCATGAGGTCCCGAACCCTAGCAAGGTACTTCTCTATCCGCTCATCTCGAGCCTCGTACTCGCCCAAGACTTGGTTCACGACGAGCTGGGAATCGCTGTGGATTCGGAGGCGCTGCGCCCCGGCACTTCGTGCAAACCCAAGACCAGTGATGAGTGCTTCGTACTCCGCCTCGTTGTTCGAGGCCTTGAAGTTCATACGGATCGTGTACTGGAGGACGAAGTTGTCAGGGCCGTTCAGAATGATGCCAGCGCCGCTTCCTTCATTACAAGAGGATCCGTCCACGAAGACCGTCCAAATGGGGGGTCCATTCGGGACGTGGCCGACCTCAGGGATAGTGGACTCTACGATGAAGTCGGCGAGTACCTGCGCCTTAATTGCTGTCCGAGGTTGGTAAGAGATGTCATGCTGGCTCAGCTCTATGGACCACTTCATCAGCCGGCCCGAGGTCTCAGGCTTGTAGAGGATCTGTTTTAGGGGTTGGTCGGTGAGGATGACGATCGAGTGGGACTGAAAGTATGGCCGAAGCTTCCTTGCCGCCATGACTAGGACGTAGGCCATCTTCTCTATCTTCGGATAGCGGAGCTCGGCGTCCCGAAGCACCTTGCTTACATAGTAGATAGGCCTTTGGGTTCGATCCTCCTCTCTCACCAAGACAGCACTCAAGGTCTGCTCGGAAGCAGCCAAGTAGACGAAGAGGGTCTCGCCCGGGACCGGTTTGCTGAGCAGAGGGGAGTTCACCAAGTATGCCTTCAGTTGGTCGAACGACTCCTATTGTGGCAGGCCCCATTCAAAACCCTTAGCCCCCCTGAGTGCTTTGAAGAAGGGGAGGAACTTTTTCCCCGACTTCGAGAGGAACCGACCGATAGCAGCGAGCCGACCGATAGCAGCGAGCCGACCGGTGAGCTTCTGCACCTCCTTGATGTTCCGAGGCGGGGCCATGTCTAATATGGCCTTAATCTTCTCGGGGTTAGCTTCGATCCCTCGTTGGCTTACCATGAAGCCGAGGAATTTTCCCGAGGAGACCCCGAACGCACACTTGTTCAGGTTCAGCCGCATGTTGTGCCTTCTCAACACGCCGAAGGCCTCTTGGAGGTCGGCTACATGGTCTGTGCCCCGGATGCTCTTGACGAGCATGTCGTCAACGTACACCTCCATGTTGCGGCCGATCTGGCTCTGGAAGACCTTGTTGACGAGGCGCTGGTAGGTGGCACCCGCGTTCTTCAAACTGAACAGCATGACCCGGTAGCAGTAGAGGCCTTGGTCGGTGACGAAGGAGGTCTTTGGAATGTCCGGAGGGAACATTCGGATTTGATTGTATCCCGAGAAGGCGTCCATGAAGCTGAGGAGCTCATGGCCCGAGGTGGCTTCAATAAGGGTGTCGATGTTCGGGAGAGGGAATGGATCCTTCGGACACGCCTTGTTCAGGTCAGTGAAGTCAATGCATATCCTCCACGAGCCATTGGACTTCTTGACCATTACAACATTCGACAGCCACTCGGGGTAATTTACCTCCTGTATGAACTTGGCCTTCAATAGTTTATCCACCTCCTCCTTGATGGCCTGCTGTCGCTCGGGAGCAAATTTCCGCCTTTTTTGTTGGACCGGTTTGCACCCCGGCTCAACACTTAGATGGTCGACGAGCAGCTCCTCGGAAATGCCGGGCATGTCCGCGGCCGACCATGCAAACAAGTCATGGTTATCCCGGATGCATTTAATCAGGTTCGAGCACAGTGCGGTCGGCAAGGACTTGCTGATGAGGAATTTCCGGCTCGGATCCTCATCCGAGAAGAGCACTTCTTCTAACTCGTCCGCCGGCTCGGACGTTGGCCGAGCTTTCGGCTCGGGAATTTCTAGTGTCTCGAGCGAGAGCACTGGTCCCCCGGTGGAAGTCATGTAGCACTTCCGGGCTGTTTCTTGGCTTCCCCTGACTTCCCCTACTCCCGACCGAGTGGGGAACTTCATTTTCAGATGGTATGCCGAGGGGACAGCTTCCAAGGTGGCTAGGCCGGATCGGCCTAGAATGACATTATACGCTGTCGGGACGTCGACGACCATGAAGTCCATCGGCTCGGTCCGGGTAGTGGGGGTGCTTCCCGCAGTAACGTCTAGGGTTATCACCCCCTCGACGGTTACCGGGACCCCCGTGAACCCGTGAAGTGTGTAACCGGCCGGTTTGAGACGGTCCCGGGACAGCTGCAGGCCTCGGAAGGCCGAGAGGAAGAGAATATTGACCGAACTCCCATTGTCTACTAAAATCCTCTGCACCTTGAAGTTGGCCATGCGGAGGTCGATGACGAGGGCGTCACAGTGTGGGGTTCGGACCCCTTCGAGGTCTGCGTCGGAGAAAGACACAGGGACGCCGAGACCTTTGGGAGGAGGGGCGCTGTGAACCGAGTTGACCTCTCGAACGAAGGCCTTCCGGGAGGAGTTAGAGGAGCCCCTCATGGGGCCTCCGTGGATCAGGTGCAGGATCCGTTCTTCCTCGAACTCGGGTGTCTCTTCGCGTCGCTCGGAGCGCTTGTTAGCCCCCCGAGGCGGAGGAGAACCGCGATCCGCCCGATCGTTAGCCTTCACGAATTTGGCCAACTGCCCCCTCCGAATGAGGGCTTCGATCTCATCTCTCAAAGCCCGGCAGTTGTTCATATCGTGGCCGTGATCCCAATGGTAACGACACCATTTATCTTTGTTCCTCCTCTTTGCCGGGGGTGTGCATCCTCGGAGCTGGAGGGATGACCCCCTCCTTCTCCACTTCCATTAGGATGGTAGAGACGTTAGTGGTGAGGGGAGTGAACTTCTCGAACCTGGGGGGAGGGCGACGCTGACCGCCATTGTCCTTCTGAGCTTTCTTGGACCCCTCTTCCCCCGTCGCCTTCCTCTTCGACCCTGAGGAGGACCCCCCGAAGCTCGGAAGGGCTTCGGCCTCCTCTGCTCGGATATACTTCTCGCACCTCAGGAGGAGGTCGGCGAAGTCATGTGGGGGCTTCTTGGCTAGGGACGATCGGAGGTTGGCATTGAGAACGTTCGACTGGAAACGCCACGGTCGCCACTGACTGGTCTAAGGAGGCGATAGACCTAACCTCTGCGGTGAATCTCTTCACATAGTCCCGCAGCTTCTCTTCCCTTTCCTGCCGCAGGTTCAGTAGGGAGAGACTTGTCTTCTCGGCTCGCCTGCCACTCACGAAGTGAGTTATGAACAGTGTTTCGAACTGCTCGAACGAGAAGATGGAGGAGGGGGCGAGTCTGGAATACCATTCCCGAGCCGACCCCCGGAGGGTGGCGGGGAAGGTCCTACAGAGCACGGCGTCGGAAGCTTGATGGATCAGCATCAGGGTCTTGAAGCTTTCGACGTGGTCGACTGGGTCGGATTCCCCTGAGTACGTTTCAAACTACGGAGGTTTGAAACCCCTCGGTATGTGGGCCTCCATGATCGACCGAGAGAAAGGGGGTCTGCTGGGACGGACGGTTCCTGCTCGGGACTCCTCCTCCCTGTCCATGCGGCCGATACGCCTTTCCACCTCATGGAGACAGCGGATGAGGGCGTCGTCCCTCCGCTGGTAATCGTATGACCCCCCGGACTCCTCTTCATAGGAGGGGGCAGCACGGACTGCTGCGCCGGTAGTCCTGGGATCGGCGAGGACTGTATTGCTGCCGCTGGCGACTGGGAGCCGGGGAAGGACTTCGGGTTCGGCGGCGAGGACTGGGGTCCCTCGGGGGCGTCGGAGCCCTCTGAGCATTTTGGACGTTCTGCCGAAGGTTGAGAGCCTGCAGAACAGTGTCTTGGAATTGTAGGAACTCGGCACGGGTGATGGGTGCGTCATTGTTCCTGCGATGATGCCGATCCGCGGGGGACTGTGGCCTCCTCCTTCGGCGCTCTGGGGATGCCGCTCGGCCTCTGCGGTCCGGAGACCTCCTACCGTCTCGGCGACGAGGGGACCGCTCACCCTGATGCTGGCGGGAGGCTCCCTCTCGGGCCCGCCTCTCGTCAAGGTGGGTGCGGAGGTCGTCATCTTTCTGGCGGTTCAGGAGCGTGTTGCGGAGGTCGGGATGATGGGAAGCCATCGAATCCGAGGATCCGTTATGAACCGAGACATGGTCCTGATGGAGGGGTTGCTTCTGCTTCCGGCCGTTATGACCGGAAGGGCCATTGTTGGGTTGCTGCTTGGGATGAGGAGGTGGGACTTGCTGGGCCGGTGGAGGAAGATCGGACTGTGGAATAGGATTGACAGGGGCTTCCTCCGTAGGGTCGACGGGATTGGCCACACGGTTCGACCCTCTAGATCTGACCTTCTTCCGCTGATTTCGGTGTGGGGGTAAACAGATAGAATTTGTGAGTCCGAGAAAAACCTGAACAGTTGACTCAGCCTTCTTGCTCCTGCCGCGACCTGCAAGGAAGTGCGAAACACCGGGGTTGATTCCGGCGACGCACTCTCCGACGCTCTTGTCAGTAATCAGAAGAGATTAAGAAAGAGCTTAAAGTGGTGAAAAAGTGATTAACCTGTAACAGAGGTAGGAGGGAGGTATTTATAGCCGCCATAGGAGTAAAATTAGGGATTTAATTTCCTGTCCAACCGTTAGGAGAAAAATCCTCCCAATTAGTTTAGGAATCTTACCCCTAATCCCCAGGTGAGAGGGTGGTTGCAAATCAAGCCCTTTGATTTGGTCAAAATCAGCGGCCTTGATCCCCTCTTGTTGGACCGGGTTTGTACCGGGTCGGGTCCTGTACCCGGTCGAGACGGATCCGTTTGCGGTTTATTGGTTCTGTGAGAAGGAGGCTCAGTATCCGCTTTGGACCCGTTTGTGTGTGGAATTACCGTCTTACCCCCGTGCGTCAAGATTCGTTCCTGATTTGGGCGGTCCCGATTGAACCCCAATTTTAGCCATATCAAACATGTTATATCCTGTCATTTATTTTGGACATTCACGTACTTTCAATATATTGGGCAGTAGTTTGATGGATATATATGGTTTTCAACACTATACATTCTAGAATATCTCTTATCAATTTCATTGTGGTTATAATTAGTAATTAGAACTCTATCCTATTCGGTTAAAAAAATTAAAACTTATGATGAAAGCTTATGATTTATATAGAGCTTAATTGTCTCGCAGACCTAAATAAAATAAATATGTCCCATTCATTCATTTGTAAGATCATGCAACAAGTGTGACCCTCTCAATTACAGGTCTCATTGATTTATTTGTTTTCTGTGAGTGCACTCATTCTAGCTGTAATAATTCTATTTATGCATGTTAAAGTTTCTGTTTTGGACTCCTTACTCATTTTGTTATTGTTTTACTGCATATTGATTACAAATTCTTAAGTTCAAACTCATCTATATCAATCCCATGTATGCAACCTTGTGCAGCAATGATTCTTTCATCTCATTTAAGTTTGACTCGGGAAAGCAGTTGTATGCATTTTAAGTTTACAACTTTAGCTTAACTTCAAATCCTTGCATTGCTTATGCGAGCATTAAAGCTAGAATGAGACAAAATACTCCTTGATGCACAAACTTACATATATGAGATCGATATAGATAATTCGAACTAATGAATTTGTAATAAATGTGCAGTAAACAATAACTGAATTAGTAAGGAGTCCAAAAAAGAAACTTTAACATGCATAAATAGAATTATTATAGCTAGAGTGCACTCCCAGAAAACATATAAATCAATGAGAACTGCAATTGAGAGGGTCACATTTGTTGCATGATCCTACAAATGAATGAATGAGACTTATTTATTTTATTTAGGTCTGCGAGACAAATAAACTCTATATAAATCATAAGCTTTCATCGTAAATTTTTAATTTTTTTAACAGAATAGGATAGAGTTCTAACTACTAATTATAACCACAATGAAATTGATAGAGATATTCCAGAATGTATAGTGTTCAAAACCATATATATCCATGAAACTATTAGCTAGCATATTGAAAGTGAATGTTCAAAATAAATGATAGTATGTCACATCTTAATGAGAAAACATTTTTACACTGAGTTTCATTTTCTATTAATTGCATCTGCGTAACTAGAATATATATATATATATATATATATATATATATAGTTTGACATGATCAATTAAGACTCTTTTTTTTTTCTTTTTCTTTTTTCTGCAAGAGAGTACTTGCAAATGAGTCTCATACTTTAAATCATCTACCAACCCAGACATTGTTTAGTGTTGCACAATTGCAAAATCATCATTGTAATGGCAATTGAGTTTGGCATGCCAAAAAGACTAAGTTTGAATGTTTGGAGATTCGTCATGTTTTATGTGGGCATCTGCAGGACCACTTAGAATTATTACTACTATATGAATATAAGAGGATCAGTTAGAATTAGTACTCTAGGATTTTCTTCCCTCGTGCAATGACTTACTCATCTTCTGAGCTTTAAATTTTCCATCAGCTTTTTAAAACTTGCTCTATCTATCAATTACGATATCGAAATCCTACAATTTGGGATTAAGTTCCTAGAATCCTATATATATATTTTCCTAGAAACTTTTTTTTTGGTTAAGTTCTATTGAGAATCTTGGTAACTGTATCGGTAGATAACCTCTGGAAATGTCATTGATCTTATCCTATTGACTAATCGGGCAACATTTCATGCAGGAAAATGGAGAGTTCGACTTTTAAAGTTTCTTCATCAAGGAGCCTTATTTTGGTAGATGCCCCTCTAGAGATGTAGAAAACAACAAGCTCTACCCTCTGAATGGAAATGGATGGATGTTGGTGGTGATTTTTCATTGTAAAGACAGCTAGGTTGACTGAGCTTTGTAGAGTTAAATCTCTGATAAGTTATTTTAGTTTCATCATTCTCAATTTCGGAAAATCTATAGATATCAAATGTTTTATTACCAGTATATGTTCGAATTGTGACTTTTTTGGCAACTGAGGGCAATATCCAGGCTGTGAAATTTCAGAAACGGTTAAAAATTCTTATATACATATTTGAAATTGCAAGACTGGGTTTGTGGATTTCTATTGTGTGCACTTTGTAATGAAGATTCTCTTTATGCTCTGAGTTTGGGATGAATAATGATAGAATCAATCCTGGTGCTTGCCGATAAACTTGGCATGTACAGTTTGATATATAAGGTCCATTCGGAAGTGAAATTCGATGTGTTGTTGGTATATTGATTGTTTGTTTGCGTGGTTAGAATTTGTGCATGGTACAGTTTGGTTTACAGGGTAAATTTGAGAGAATTTTTATGCGCTGTTGTGTTGATATTTTCAAATTTTGTTTATGGCTTATCCAAAATTTGGATAAGCCATAAACAAAATTATGATATCTTCAGATATGTTCTTCTACTTGTACAGTTTTATGTTCCAAATTATTTAAGATGTATGGTCTCAACGGTTATTCGATAAGATGGTTTATACTTACCGTGGATGTGTAGAGAAATTTTTACTTCTTTTTGTGTATTCTGATGGATTGATGGTCATTCTATACATACATTAGAAAACTCATGAAGCAGACAAAAACTCATGAAGCAGACAAATGTCATTCTATACATTAGCAAACAAATGTCATTCAAAATAACTCAGTGAATGATATGCATGATAGCTGAATGATATATCAGATAAATCCAACACCAACACAAAATAAAACCAACAAAGTATATCAGCTAAAATAGCTGAATGATATGCATGATTACAACAACATCAACAAAGAATTTTCGAATCAACAAAGTTGTTCCCTCTCAATGAATCAACGAAGTACAATGAGCAAAGTTACTCAGCAAAATAAAACAAAAAAAATAACTCTTCTGGAGCTGCTGCTGCTGGTTCTGGAGCTGCTACTTCTATTGCGGCCTCAATTCTTGCTCTTGTGCTGGAGCTGCTGCTGCTATTGCACTTTCATGTGCTATTGCTCCTGTTACTGCTATACTGCTGCTTCAATTCGTCTCCTCTGTGTTCAAATAAGGAACAGAAATCACATTGGGGGCTTAGCACAATAAGAATTCATTCAAAATTACCATCACACATTATAAGCTTTTACACATTAGTGAGGGTATATGCATTATAAGCTTTTACACATTAAAATTGTATACATTATTAAAGTTTTTATTAATAGATAAGATAACAAATTTAAATTTGAATGAACTAACAAATTTACTATTAAAAATAGTTTAAAGTTTTCAACCAATAAAAAATTTGTTTTACTAATTTCAACAACTTTTAGCATAATATGATTAACTTAATTTGAATTTTAACAATTTTTCTTCTTGAACGCACAACAAAATATGACTAACTTAATTTGAATTTTACCTTGGCCTAATATATTATATTGAGTAGATGAGTTTTTAAATTGTCAAAACTGTACAGCATGGTAATATTGGGTTAAAAATTCAAATAAAGTTAATCATACATCACATATTCAATTGATAGGGTCATATTATATTTATTTAAAAATTAGTTATAAGAGATATACATTCCCCTCAAGTTAATGTTCCCCTATAGGCTATAAATACCCAATAAAATTGCCAGACAAATTCATTGCAAGTTTCGTCCCATCACAAGTTCGCAAATCGGAAGGCTAGGTTGTTCGTGTAGGTATTTCAGGTATGTAGGTAATTCTTCATTGTGTATAGATGACGAGGAGAAGGTGCATATGCTAAAGTTTCATATGAAAAGCTTGTTGTAGCATTTGGTATTTTGAATGTGCCTCATGGAAGGGCTATTCGAGTCAAAAAAAAGTTAGGGTGTGTGAAGATTGCCATACTGCTATCAAGTATATTTATGCAATTAAGAAAAGATTAATAATTTTAAGGGACTTGAATCACCATTTTAATGGAAGTATGTGCTTATGTGGAGAATACTGGTAAGACTCGACTCAAATTAATTCATTCTTTTAGAAGGAATTCTGATGCAGACAAACTGTCCATGATCTGGTGTACTCTTTTTAAGCTACAATTTGGAGAAGAGGTTGGTTCCTCAGTACTAATTACCAAATATTCTAATTGGTCACGAAGTTTAGTAATATTGGAAGACGACTGATTTGCACTCAATTATGTGCCTCTTGGCCTTTATGCAAAAGATTATTTGTTTCATTCTTTAATGTGAATTTTAGCCTTCTAAGACTTTCAATAGGAATCAATTGGATCATTCATTAATACTTGTGAACTCTGATGTGCTACGTACTATATTGCAAACTAATCCCATGTTTGTGAATTAAATCCCTATTTATTTGATATGTTTTACAATGCTATGAAAAAATATATATTTGATATCCTTTACATAATTGTATATAGGTGTTGTCTCCTGTGTGTGATTTTGTTTTTGGTTTTTTACTTTGTTAATTTCACTTTTTGCATGTTATAAGATGTGTTATTCCAAATTTTATTAATCAACTTCAAGATTGGTTACAACATATGCACTGCACGTGCTTACACTAAAGAATCTGTCATTTTGGTTAAAAGATAAGTGAACGGTAATTTCAGAATTATAAATAATATTGTAGTATTCCTTGGAATGCAATGATCTGTAACAAACATGAGATTGGAGAATCCCTAGGAAATCAGTGTGTTATACCAAACATATTAATGTAGTATTCCCAGGACCTAGGAATACTTACGATCAACCCCCCCCCCCCCCCCCCCCCTCCCCCTAGTGTCAAGGTTCAAATAAATAGGATTAGAATTAGTAGGAGTTTGTTGTTTTTATATCAGTCAAAAGTACTGGAAATATAAACACTATTGGTAGGCAAAAACAAGCGTACATTTAGATGCGACCATAACTCTTGTATCAGTTTACATATGAATCTTGCTTTGTATACTACTTTTCGGAAGACTAGCTACATTTAGATGCGGCCATAATTCATGTGTCTATTTACATATGAATCTTGCTTTGTATACTACTATTCAGAAGACTAGCTACATATGATGCCTGAAAGATTTTATACTTGCATTTTTTGATCTTAATTCCACTGGTTAGAAAATTTTGAGCAACTTGAACAGTCAGCTGGAATCTATTGAACTTTATCAGGATAAGATAATTACATCAAAAATAATCGAGAGAACACACACACAGACACAATGGATCTATACAAAATTATTGTTTACTTATTTTGACAACTGAAGTCTTCTTTTCACATGCAGGTTCTTTTTGCTCTGAACTTGTACAGGTTTATTTTGATACTAGAGTCCATAGGTAAGTGTCTTGCTAGCTATTATCCGGACTGCTGGTTTCTATAATAATTTTCATCTTCTACATTTTGACCAAGCTATCTAGGAGTTAGTAGATGTAAGGATTGGAATTTAATATCTACTATTATTAGCTGGTTCCAGGGCATTTTTTTTTCTTCTTTTCAAGAACCAAATACAACCTTTCTTACACTCGTTTCTGTGTACCAGGTGATGTTAAGTGCTTTAGTTAAACAATTATCTACTAGACAAGATGAACATGCCCCTTTGGCCTTTCATGTATGCAAATCACTAATGCTTTGAAAATGCATGGAGAATCAGCCCATGTTCTGTGACCATTTTTATTCTGTCAAAATTGTTTTGAGGCCTTTAGCGTTTGATAATTACCTTTGATAAATGCCACAGGTGGTTTGTTTTAGTACAAGAACTTTGATGCAAGAATGTATACTGTATAGTGAAGTGGATTTCGTTCTGGCCCAAAATCCTCCTGGACAGGCTCGAGTCAAGCTCGAACCGGGTGGTCCGAGTTAAAAAAATCCCAAAAATATGGTTTACTGAAGCATGGATTCACTGCAATGTTAGTCTCAAGTGATTTAGAATTTTTGCCAAGGATATCTGGTTTTTTTCTTTCAGAAACAAATCTTTCTCTATCTCTCGCCCCAAAATATTTTTGGTTATATTCTTTTTGCTGCCACATCATCTAAATATCCCTTTTACTATTCCTTGCAGATTAACTTAATTAATTGATTTTTTGCAGATTAACTATATCAATGGACAAATCCCACAATGATGACTCCTCTATCAATTCCTTGCAAGAAAATCAACAATTGTGGACAATTAAAGTATTGGTTATGAAACATTATGGTGTGAAAGAATACAAAAATAGTAAAGGCACAGGAAAAATCTCGAAAGTGGCACTAATGGATGATGAGGTAGATACTTTAAATATTGTTAAATTATTCATACATGTACATACATAAATAATTATTAATACTTAATTTCCATCTTTCTAGGGAACTAGAATACTGGCGATAATGTTTAATGAAGCGGTGGAAGTGTTCCAACATACGCTTGAGGAGCATAAAACTTACTTAATTTCTAATGGAGTACTAAAAAATATCGACAAAAGATATAACCCATTGCACGATAAATTTGATATCATTTTGAAGTTGGGAAGTGTTGTAGAAGAAGTTGAGAAAAATCTTATCATTGATAAGGATAGGTACAAATTTGCAACTATATACGAATTGCAAAGTACATCTTCTACTGTCTTTAAAGGTAAAAAATTATGTATATAAGGTAATATATTTATATATATATATATATATATATATATATATATATATATAAAGGATATCAAATACTAATTGCATTGAACTACAGATCTTTGTTTAGCAGTAATTAATGCAGGAGATGTAGATAAGGTGGACTCAAAATATGGTAATGAAGTAGAGAAGTGAAATCTTACACTTGTAGGATTCAAGTAATATCAATTAATTAAGTTGTATAATAATATACATAATTGTTTTAATTTAAGGTCAAAACCAATCTTACTTACATTATGGGGAGAACTAGCAATCAAGGAAGGAAAAGTTCTACAAGAATTATCACCCAACATGCCAATTATTGCAATTACCTCTATAAAAACCTCAAACTTTGGAGATAATTATATACAGTAAAAATTAATAATGTTATTTATTATATATTTTATTTATTTATTTATTATTGATTTTTTTAAAACAGGATTCTCTCTCACATCAACAAACAACACTACAATAGAGATAAATCTCAATGAACTAGAAGCATATAAAATTCAAGAATGGTATAATTTATTTTGTATATTTAATTCTTTAAATATTGCCTTTTGGAGTATCATTTAACATAATTTTGTTTGTTTGTTTCAGGATAAAATGTAATGAAATTTTGTTAAAAAGTAATTCCTTACAAATAAACAAAAGAAAAGTAATGGATGTGGAAGAAGTGAAACTATCTGAAATTCTCTATTGTGCAGACGAAGATTCTTCGGAGGTATTATGAACAATAAAATTATTTTAAATATTTTATTCAATTCTATATATGTCTATAATTTTTTTGATGGCTTTAATTTTTTTTTCATATTTCAAGGCAAAATACTACTATTGCAAAGTTTTGATCAAAAGTGTCAAAGACGCTAGAGATCCATGATACATTGCATGCAAAATCTGTTCAACAAAAGTCAATGTCGAAAATGAAGAAGCTTATTGTCGAAAATGTAAAAAGAGTAATGTTGAATATGAGCCAAGGTATACAAAACAACATATTGTTAGTTTCCCATATTTCCATTCTTCAATCAAATTATTAAAAAAAATAAACAATTAATTTAAAAAAAACTAAGAATAATATGTTTCAGATATGTATTCAAAATCACAATAAAAGAAAAAAGTGCGGAGGCAGAATTGACTTTATTTGATGACGAAGCAAAGTGCATCATTGGTTGTTCCGCAAAAGACCTGGAAGATATTAAGAATAAGGTATAATATATTATTCTCATAGTGTTACAATTAATTAAGAGCTAATTTCTTAAATTTTTTTATATGCAGGAAAAAATGTTGAATAATTAGATAGACGGACCAAGAAATGCATTGGAGATGAGTATACGTTTTTTGATCAAATCACAAGATATCCAATATGGAAGAACAACTACGAGAATATTGACAGGATGCAAAATTAAAAAGGATGAACAAGAAAGTACAAGCAATTTTAACCTCAAAAAAGTTAAAGTCGAAAGTGATGATTGATCTTATGAAAAATACGATGATATCAGATTAGGATTTACTAATTTGTTTTTTTAAATAACTTTTTTAATAATGTTTTAGATGAAACTATTACGCATATATCTGTCTTTTACATCGTTCGAATTTTGATCCATTTTTGCTTTGTTTTGATTGAAATTCTGCTTGAATTGATTGAACTTGGGTTCTCGATAATTGCTTCAAATTTTATTTCGATGAGCTTATTGTTGTTGGAGTAATTTTGAAATCCATTGTTAGCTTTTTTAGGATGATTGACTTCGTCGAACTTGTAGTTTAAAGAATATAGGTGTGCTAAATGGAAGTATGTTTAGCTAAAATTTTCACCATTTATGTGCACCAAGTTACATGCACTTGGTGCACGGTAAATTCCAAAACCTATTATCCTCCTTTAACCCTAGCCCTAATCCCCTCATATAAATAGAGCCTCCTCCTTCCCTGTATCCGCCGCCTGCTCTCTCTGTTTATCTCTCCTGAAATTCGTCAATCTTCATCTCCCTTCTTTGCTTCTCTCTTCCTTGGCCTCCTTTCTTGGCAGCGACGCGATGCAAAAGAAGAGGAAAGATGCAGCAGCTGCGCCATCGGCCCAGATCACATCGTCGTTTCAGTATATGTCTTCTTTTCAGTTTATGTAAAACAGTTGCATCACATGTGTATTTGAATACTACGTGCATGAGTTTTATAGTGGTCAACGTTTAATTTAATTGGTTTTAGTCTTGTCATGTGATGCACGCCAGAATAGAGAGTGAAGCTGAAGAGTGTATAAATGTGTATCAACCCAAATGTAAATAGAGAAAGTAAAGAGACTTAAGTGTAAAAAGAGTAATGTACATGTTAAGCACGTGTAATGAAAGTCTTATAAATGGAATGGGGCAGCTCAGTTATGGGTATGTCTAAATTTGGGAAATCTTTCTATCTCTTCTCCTCTGTTATCTTATTCTTTGTTCTTGATTCTTCTTCTCCTTCGATCTTGGAGCTTTCTCTCTCAAACCCAAGCTCTCTTCTTTTTCGTTCCCTCTCTAATTCACTTGTTCTTGAGTCCAATTAGAGTGACCATGGCAGCGATGCAAAATTGAATGCATCATTTGGTATCAGAGCCGATCGATTCTGTGGCTACGGTTGAAGAAGAAGTCCCTCAAGATCCTGTTGATGATGGGATCCTTGGCTTTGCACCAGATCTTGAATGGCAAAGGAGTTATCAATTCTTGAATAGAAGAATAACCAGCATGGAAAGTCAGATGAAGGAGGTGACCTCACAAGTCTCTCAAATACCACTGATCTTGACTCAGTTGCAGCTTTTGACGCAGAGAATGGGAGAAAGTCGAGCTAATCAAGAGACAATTGAGCAAATTTCGAATCAAGCGGAGTGGTTAACTGAGGCAAGGAAGTCCAGCAAGTCAATTCTTGATCCAAAGGAGTCAATTCTGCCATTCAAATCTATGGCAGGAGCAAGTTCTATGGTGAAATCGGGTGCATACCTTGAGACTGGTAATCATCTTCAACCCCAGTTCTTGGCTGATCAAATGGGAAAAGTTGAAAATCAGGTTGGGAAATCATTAGTTGTAGTAAAACCGGGGTTTACTATGGTATCAGGTAACCCTAATTCTAATCTTGATCGATTTCCTATGGAAGAGTATGAATGCAATATTTGTTTCGCTGATTGTTCCTATAAACGATACAAGAGCAACAAAGTATTTGATTGTGATATATGTCCTAGTTGTTTCTTTAGTGGAAGGTTTGAATTGGGTTTGGCACCACTATACTTCATTTGTATAGAGTATGTTGAAGATTGTAATGGTGAGAAGTCGTCTAATGTGTTTGATGAAATGCGTGAACAAGAAAAGGAAAAGAATTCGGTCTCAAAAGATAACGATGGAGTAGTTGGTTTGGATCAGAATAAACCAAAAGGAATTGGGACTAATTTTTTAAACCTTAAGACACAAATAGAGTTTTGTACTCAACATGGAAGGGTGTTCAAAGTGAGTTCTTCTCAAGCAATTCCTAATGGTCAACACATGAAGTCATATTCATCTCCTTACATTCAAGCAAAACTTATATTCTTGATGTTAGGCATTCTTTGTACTGATAGCTTGAGCCACTTAGCTACAGTTGGAATAAAATGTTGTTCAATTTGTCTCAAAGGGCAAGTGCTCGAATGGTTTTGTTGGTGGGAGGAATATAGAGGAGGAGTGAAGATTTTTGGGAAGTTGAGGACTTGTAGCCTTCTTGTTTCACATGGTGCCCTTGATAGTAACTTTTGGCTGAAGACATTTGATAAGGTTGCAAATCCATTCTTCGGCCTGGCTGCAATAGTTGCTGCTGGAATTGATGGTCTTCGAAGGAAGCCAACCTTGCCTCCACCTATTGTTATAGATCCATATGAATTTGATCTTGAAAGGATGTCTCATTCATTGCTGGAGGAGGTACAAGCTCTTGATGAAGACAACACACTGAGGAAACTTTTCAGTGAAAAGTTTTAATGACTGTTAGAGATGTTCGTATGGCCGAGGTTGATTATTATTCAAAGCATGAGGATGCAGTCAAGAAATCTTGCTCGTCAGTACTAAGTAGAACCTCAAGGGGTGTGAGTTCTGTTTCTTTTTCTGTGCAAAATTCATGTATATACACGGCAGGTGTGGATGGAATGGGTTGTCAGATTGATTCTTCAACTGGGAAGATACTGGAAAAGTTCAATCCATCTACCAAAGCAATATCTGCTGTGCCCATTTCTACAGATGGTACTATACTAGCTACAGCTTCCGGCCAAAGGAAAATCTTTTATTGTTCAAACAATAAGAAGATGCAAAAAAATTCTGGGCACCCAGTGTATGTACGATGTATGATCTTTAGTGAATATGGGAAATGGGTTCAGATACTGAAGAGCCTGACTGCAGCGGTTTATATGTATTGGCCATTTCAGAGATGGGTGTCTGTTACTTTTGGCATGGAAACACCATTGAAGCCCTGCAAACAAGTAAACCTACCAAAATTTCACTCTCAGATATCTATGGGAGATGGTATGGTTATCAAGGGAAAGGAGAGCCTCATGATTCCTGTTCATGCACAAGTCCTAAAATCGGTGCTAGTTGACCGCTGTCCACATCGATCAGAGATTCAAAGTGTAGTTCTTGCAGAGGAAGATGGTGTTAACTGCTTGATTATGGGTTCTGTGGATTCTTATGGCCACCTTATTGTTCTCGACTGGATGGAACTGGTTCAGATGTGGACCGGCTTTCTTACTCAGTACCTCCTCAGGATTACGGTGCAGGGGAAGGATTACTCAGTGCGCTGGCAGCTGTTGCTCACAGTTTCAGCAAAAGTATTGATTTATATGGCCAAGATATTCATCTGAGGAGTTTTCACACTTCACCATATGCAGATGAAAACTCGACTCTTGTTGTTGCAGAAGGTTCTGAGTTGAGTGTATGGGACTTGAGGGTGAATTCAAATGGTGGTTGTGTCCAACGTGTTTGTGGTTCTGTCGGAGATCTGATATATGCTTCTTGCAGTTCTTCAACTGTGCTTCTTGCTTCCATAGGCAATTTAAGTAGGGAAGTAATGGGTCGTCTGAAGTTGATACACATTTTGTTCGACCTTGGGGCAAGGTCGTAATGAAGGGGGGAGGAGTTGATGCACGCCAGAATAGAGAGTGAAGCTGAAGAGTGTATAAATGTGTATCAACCCAAATGTAAATAGAGAAAGTAAAGAGACTTAAGTGTAAAAAGAGTAATGTACATGTTAAGCACGTGTAATGAAAGTCTTATAAATGGAATGGGGCAGCTCACTTATGGGTATGTCTAAATTTGGGAAATCTTTCTATCTCTTCTCCTCTGTTATCTTATTCTTTGTTCTTGATTCTTCTTCTCCTTCGATCTTGGAGCTTTCTCTCTCAAACCCAAGCTCTCTTCTTTTTCGTTCCCTCTCTAATTCACTTGTTCTTGAGTCCAATTAGAGTGACCATGGCAGCGATGCAAAATTGAATGCATCATCATGTTTGATTAATCCTTAGGTTGATCTTGTTTTGGTTTTATAATACAGTTGCAAAAGGACAAAGAAAAACAAAAAGGTAGATCAATGCTAGTTTAAAAGATGTACTTATGCATGTACATATTGTGTTTACCTGGTGATGCTTTCGCATTCAGTCAAAAGATGTACCTGTGCATGTACATATTGTGTTTACATGTATTATCTTTGATCTTTGTGATACTTTACATATACGAACAAACAATGAATAGTCTAGGTTGATCATCTCCTCACCTGTGGCTTCTCTCTCAAAGATTTTATCCACAGTCCCCCACCACCAAAAAAAAAACTTTGAAAAGCTATTAACAATAAATTATTTTTCTTCTCATTAATGCTACGGACTTTATAACCACATTTTTTTCTAAGATAGGTAAAAGAATATACTAATTTGTGTAATCATCTTTATACATTCAAATCAATGAATTAGAAGTATATAAATACTAGTACAATATGTAAGTTATCTTTATTCATATATCTTCTCTTTATTTGTGATAGATATATACATGATATTTACATATTTGTTATGGAATACACGTATTCAAAACCCTTTGTTTAAGATTAATTATGATTAACTTATATTCTGTAATTTGAAAACTGTGTCCTTTTTGTGCTAAGATATATACTTTAATAGAAGGAAGCCGAGTCTCTTTTCCTCCAATTTGCCCTTGGAGGTTCAAATCAAGGTAGTTTTCTTAACTTCCCCTCTTTATTGTCCACGTCATCCTGATTATTGACGTGGATTTAGGAGAGAAAGCAAGAAGTTCATAATATCCGCTGCTGATATTCAATAATCAATAAATTGGTATTGTTGACAAAATTTTAACTATTTGTTTGTAACTTGGTGTGAAGATTCAAAGATAGTAGGAGATTTCCAATTATATTGGGAGAAGTCGGAGTTTTTCATTATATCGGGTATGTTAAATGTGTTCTTCTCTCTTGTTTTAACTATATATTATACTAATAGGTCTACCCTATCTCACCTTTCTCTATTTTAAATAGAGAAAGAATAGCAAAAGTGAAAATTTTGCCGAAATGCCCCTGTTTTTGAAAATAATTAGCCGACTACCCTTGTTTCGAAAACATTTAGCCATTTGCCCTTGTCTGTGACACGTCAGCAACAAACGTTATTGGGAATCATGGCATCAGCTAATTGTATGCCGTTATTCCCAATAACGGCATCTGTATATGAAAAAAATTACGTGCCGTTATTCCCAATAACGGCATTGGTTAATTTTAGTATAGAACTATATTGTATCAACATTGGCTCGAGATTGGAAATCAAAAAAGAAATGAACTGATGCCGTTATTCCGGAGAACGGCATCGTTTGTACTGATGCCGTTTTTCAGAATAACGGCATCAGTTATTTACTTTTTGCACAAATCCCTATAAGCGTAACCCCCTTTCTTCTCCCCTTTTCTTCCCCTTCTGATTTGTAAAACGCATCTCTCTCACATCACCCCTTTTACCCACAAACCCTAGATCTCATAATCAAAAAATTTCAACCATTTGAGTCCTATAAAATTCCATACATCCTAATTCCTCACTCCCACTCTCATTTTCAGTCTTCCTCATCAACGAATATTTTGCCGGTGGTTATTTTGGTATCATTTGAAAGGTATTATCATACTAACCTTATGTTTGATTTTTATTTCAAAGATTCATCACATTTTGAGTAGTGAATGATTTGAATATGTTTTAATTTTTATGCATAGGTATGGAATTTGATATCCCTATATGGTTATATTTTGAGGGTGAAGTAATTAAGGATCCAAAAATTGGATATTCTTATAGTGATGTTGATCCTGTAATTATTTGGGCTACCCCCAATTTTGGTTACTCAGAATTAACAGATAAGATATATGAAGTAACCAATTGGGACAGAAGTGAAATGACTCTGAGATTGAGAGCCCGTTATTCTGCTGGTAAAGGGGATGGGCAGTACTTCATGTTGGTACCCATAGACAGTGACAGTTCTCTGAGGTCTGTCCTGCTTAGGACACTTCATCCAAGTTGTAGTTGGAATATAGTTGAGTTATATATTGATCAAACGAGGCTTCCAAATACTACAAGAGTTGTTATCGACGGTCCAAGGCCAACTAGGATTCTGAGACCATCTGAAGAGTCACACGTAAGGATTTCTAATACTGTTGGAGATACTAGCACAACTCCAACGGAACCTGTTTCCTCCGAATACGAGCCGCTACATCCGACCCCATTGCCGCAAAATTTTTTGGTAGCTGGCATTGCTTTGACAGACTTTGATAACGCCGTAGTAAATAACGACTTGGTAGAAGAGGAAGAAGATGAGGTACGCGGTCTCGAGGATGATGTTGAGGAGATCGCCCTTGAAGCTCCAGTTGTTGATGCCAATGTTCATGTGCCGGTTGTTGATGCCAATGCTCATGTGCCGGTTAACAATGCCCGCGTGTTGCCAAGCCAGGACACAGGTCCAGCTATGCGTGGATCGCAGTCAAGCGAATGGATGTCCCGTGCCACCGTACATGAACATGACCAGTCTTCCATTGGGTCTTCCAACTTGGATGAACTCTTCATAGGTCAAAGATTTCCATCCAAAGATGCTCTACAACATCAAGTAAAGATGTATGCCGTGAAGAACCACAGGGAATTCGTAACGGTAAAATCAGATCGTAGTCTGTACCATGTGAAATGTAAATACGCTCCCATCAACCATTCAGCCGAGCAGATTGCAGAAAATCCATCACTTCAAAATGTAGTCGGTTGTCCATGGCGCTTGCGTGCAATTATTCCCAAAGGTCGTGATTATTTTGTGGTGAAACAACTTGAAGGTGTACACACATGTGTGAATCCTACATTGACTCAGGATCACAGCAAAATTGACTCGACGGTTGTATTGATGCTGATAATAGATACTCTGAGGGAACAACTCACAGTAACACCAAGAGCCATAATTGGGCAGGTGAAGGGTAGGCTCCAATACACAATATCATATTGAAAAGCTTGGAAGGCAAAACATAAAGCAATTGAGAAATTATATGGTTCTTTTGAAACAGCGTACACTAAATTACCATACCTACTCAATGCAATTCAAGCTTCGAATCCGGGTACGGCTGTACAGTGGGCGAAGACTACGACTGGGCCGGGTATAGAAACATTTAAGAGTGTTTTTTGGTCATTCGGTCCTTCGATCGAAGGATTCAAATCATGTAGACCAGTTATAAGTGTTGACGGTACTCATTTGTACGGAAAATACAAAGGCTGTTTGTTGATTGCGGTTTCACCAGACGCAAACGGTAGGTTGTTTCCGTTTGCATTTGCACTTGTTGAAGGTGAAAGTATAGAAACATGGACATGGTTCATGAACTGTATTCGGTGCTATGTGACAGATCGTGAAGGTCTTTGCGTCATCTCGGATCGACATGCCGG
Organism: Hemerocallis citrina; assembly: GCA_017893485.1. Lineage (NCBI taxonomy): Eukaryota > Viridiplantae > Streptophyta > Magnoliopsida > Asparagales > Asphodelaceae > Hemerocallis > Hemerocallis citrina. Next base: position 421,007,823 of record CM030358.1, on the reverse strand, counting down.
TATTTTATCAGCAATGGGAAATGAGTTTGGCACGTGGAGGGAACCTTTTGCATATCATCGGTATTGTATGCGGCACTTTGCTAGCAATTTTCATAAAAAATTTGGTTCGAAATTTTTGATGAATAAACTAAAGGTAATTGCTAGTGAAAATCAGTGGAGAAAGTACGAAGAAAAGATGGCACAACTTGAAGCTAGCAATGCTGATGCGGCTAATTGGGTTAAGGAGAAAGCAATTGAGAAGTGGGCACTTACTGCTGATGGTGGGCGTAGATATGGTATTATGACAACAAATCTGTCTGAAGTGTTCAACTCGGTTCTAAAAGGTGTTCGTAGCTTACCTGTCACCGCAATTGTAGAACAGATATTTTTCCGTCTGAACATGTATTTCACCGACCGCCGTGAGGCCGCGCAGACACTTATCGCTGAAGGTAAACTATGGGCACCACGAATCCAGGATCTTACTGATGCCCGGCGTGAAAAATCGAATTTACATGAGGCAATGTTCAATAATCGCGATGGTGTCTTTGGGGTGAAAACGGGCATTAGAATGGACGGTGGATATCAAAAGGGTGGGCATTGACATACGGTGGACCTAGAAGGCCGAACTTGTACATGTGGAAAATTTCAATTATTCCACGTTCCATGCTCTCATGTGTTAGCGGCATGTGCTTCCCGGGCGCTAGATTATCAACCGTACATAGATCCTTTCTACTATACAGACTCGTTAGCAAAAACATGGGCACCATCTTTCAATCCTTTCCCAGACGAATCTTATTGGCCTACCCAAAGCGCACCGGTACTAATAGTTGATCCTAGTCTTCGTCGGGTCAAGGGGCGGCCTAAGAGTACTCGTATACGCAATGACATGGACGCTCGAGAAGGTGGGAGTAGTGGAAAAGTATGTTCAAAATGTGGTGTGAGCGGACATAATAGACGCAGTTGTAAGAATGTACAAAGTGTCGGGACTTCACAATCTACCCGCACTTGAATATTTTTCTTAGTTATTATATGTTAGTTAAATGTTTTCATGTTGTTTGTTGTTTGTTGAGTAATTTACGATTGAATTACTTGAATTATTTTCATGTTGTTTGTTGCTTACGTATCCACTTTTTGTAATTGTTTGTATGAACTAATTTAGATGTTTATTTGTGTCGTACCTCTCTATAATTGTTATTGTTTGTTATGATAAGTGTTGTGTGATTTGTATGTTTAAATTGAGTGGTGGGTATGATTAGATTTGTTCCAAACTACCATTCGCAAAATAAACATGCATAGAAAACATGCACATAAAACATGCACAGATGTTTTAACTGATGCCGTGCTCATGAATAACGGCATGTTATTTGCATGCCGTTATTCTGAAGAATGACTGTGGAGACAGTATGTTTGCCAGAATGCTCAAAATTTAAAATTTTGTTGTTTAACTAATGCCGTTTTTCTGAATAACGACATACATAACTAATGCCGTGCTTCAGAATAACGGCATGCTTGATAGATGCCGTTATTCTGAACCACGTCTGTGGAGACAGAAACATTTGGCAGGAACTATAAATTTTCTAATTTTCCCTATATGAAGATGCTGTTTTCCGCAATAACGTTACAGGATTACTATGCCGTTATTGTGAATAACGGCATCGTTTATTCTCTCTTTTTGACTTAACAGACATGCTTCAAACTCAATTCAACTTCATTCACCAATAAGCTTCAATTCAACTTCATTCAAAGCTTCATTCAAACACAGATAAACTTCATTCATTCGTTTAATCCCTCATTTTCAATTTCAAACTCAATTCAACTTCATTCAGAGCTTCATTCACCAATAAGCTTCAAACTCAATTCAAACACAGATACATTCAATTTCATCAAAATTGAGTTGAAATTCCAATTTCACATATTGAAAACCAACTTCACAGATTCAAAACCAACTAAACTTCATTCAAAAATATGCACAGAATATGCACAGAATCAAGCTTCAATTACTTCAAATAACTTCACAGAATATGCACAGATCAAATACTTCAAATCCACAGAATATGCACAGATCATATACTATACAGATCAAATACTTCAAATCTTCAAGTTTTCAAAATATGCACAGAATCAAGCTTGAAATTCATAGAGATATGCACAGATTTAAGCTTCAAATTCACATAGATATACACAAATAACTTCAAATTCACAGATCAAGTCCCCATACTACTTTGAACTCCACATACATTCAACTTCAAATTTTAATACTACATCAAGTTCACTTGGACTTATTTCACATATCAGAATTGATTAAGTTCACTTTGCCACTCCCTACATACCAACTTCACAGACATTACAAAATTCAAATATTTCCTGTGTTAATCTTCATCAAAATCAAATACTTCAACAATTTGCACACCCACACATAACAACCTGCATACAAACATATACAATTAATAAATGCATAAAATGATGTGTTACAAAAAGACAATTAGTTTGTTCCTACCAATTATCCTGGAGTGTAATGTTTGGGTGCTTTTCTCATCCGAGCCGGGACTTTCCGCCTACGTTCCCGTTGTTCTTGCGTTGGGGGTCCACTTGGACCAGCTCCTTCTTCTTCGCCACCTCCTCCTTCTTCAATCTCCGGATTTGCCAATTGGCTTTGCGGTGGAGGATCACGAACGGTCTTGGCTCTTCGACGATCTGATGGATTTCCCAATTGCAATGCTTGTTGTGGTGGAGGTGAAGCTTGGCTAGCGGTAGGCCGTTCTTGTTGGCGTTGACCTTCGGTTGAACGCACAAGTTCATTGAAACGAGGACCATCTCCAACCTCTTCAAGAGAGGTACGACAATTGCACAGGAGGTCTCGTGCCAATTCTTTGCATGCCTTATTGGCATTGCTCTTCAACACATTCGCACATTTTCTAGCCATGTCCCATGTGCTTTCTATCTATAATAGTAAACCATATATATTGTAAGTGAAGATGCATAAGTAGAACGGAACGAAATAATTGAAATTCAACAAACAATCTAACTTACCATTATACGGTATGATGAGGCCTTCGGTTGGTACATCGGCTGTGATGATGAAAATGCCGGTGGTGGTTCAACATGAATCGCGGGTATAGGTTCTTGGATGCCCGCTGGAAAATCCGTTTTGGGTTGGATATAAAGTCGCGTTATGCGACGGTACCAGGCCATATAAGTTGTTTGCATTGATCCATCATACGGATACTCAACACCCTCGACTACCAACTCATACCTCCGCTCATTCCATGCTCCTACATACACGCGGTGGTGATCGGCCCAATCCATGTTCGGTAAACGACCTTGGCCCGTGATGTTGTGTAGTCTACGATCGTATAATGTGTTCACGGGGACGGGTTGTTGTGCATTGAATTGCCGAAGAACACGGCCGGGATAATAAAACTCCACAACTGAGAAATTCACTAGTGGAGCTAAGGTCAACCACAACTGCGCATTAGCAGTGCAAATAGGTGGTAGACGAGCCAGTCTCTCATCCGTGTACGGGGTCCAATTGACGAGCTCTTCCCTCAATTGATCTAGCTCGTCCCTATAATAAGTTAGGACACCACGTACGTTATCCCTCCACGTACGCTTCCCCGCCCAGTATGCACCGAGAGGAGCTCTCATCACGGGATTATCCTGGACTACCCTCCAACTCTCTAAGATGTATTCTTTCCCAACACGGGGTCGGCCGAGATGTATTCTTTCCCAACACCAAATTTGCAGGATGGACATCGGCCCGGTCATCTGAATCGAACCCATCGAACAGTTGCAGAGTGCACGATAAAGGGAGGCTAGAGCTGCACTTCCCCAACTATACCTGCCGGCTGTCTGTAGGTCAGCTATCAATGGAAGATACATGAAGTGGACTACGTCACCTGAAGAGTTAGGGAATAGGATCCCTCCAATCATCGACAGTACGTATGCCCGCGTATAGTTCTGAATTTCGATGTCCGTATGCACAGGTGCGACTCGAATGTGAGTGAAACTATCTTCTAGGAATGAACGTCTAATGGATTCCCCAACCCATATGCCGTGGTCAACTTCATCAACATCCAACCCCAAATAATCTCGTACCAGTGCAACCTTGTTGAACATCAAATTGCCTGTGACGGCCACCCCGTCAATTGGAAGACCCGAAATCACCGCTACATCTTGTAGGGTGACCGTCATCTCACCGCACGGTAAGTGGAAGGTGTGTATCTCCGGCCTCCATCGCTCTACCAGTGCGGTAAGCAAGGCGTGATCACACTTTATGTTGGTCAGCTTTGACATACCGCTAAATCCACTGCTAACTAAATAATGTTCCATAGCAATACAGTTCTTGAGGACAGGCATGACCTTGTGCATCCTAAAACTCATCTTCTCCACATCCCCGGTCCAAATGGCCTGTGATCTGTGGTCTTCTTGCAGAAACAGAACTGGAGGATCTAATGGACCCGGATGTCCCCGTGGTCCAAATGAAGGCGTAGAAGAAGCACCAACACTATGCGAAGAAGATGGTTGTGCAGGATCTATTGGCCTGTACACATTAACAAAGACTAATCAACAACATTTTCAGTAGGAAAATTGAGTGCATGAACAGAGATCTGCTAGTGAATTAGGATCTTCAATAAGCAAGAAGCACCAAAGATGAGTGTATTAGGATCTCCCCGTGAATTAGGAAAATTGAGTGCATGAGCAACAAGCACCAAAATTAAGTGTATTAGGATCTTCAAAACCCCGACTTCAAACGTAAATCACTTGAATATTTAAGAATTTGAGCATCTCAAAAACTCAACATTTAGTAAACCCTAATCTACAATACTTCATACTTCCAAAATTACTACTTCAATAACCCTAATCTACAATATTTGTACTATACTACATAATAAAACAGTCAAAATCAACTATACAAAATACAAATTAGGGTTTTTGGTTACTTACAAAGATTTCGAATTCGGAATGAGAAGGAACTCTGGATGAAGGATTGAAGAGTATACTCCGAAATAGAAGTCAATAACACACCAAAGATCTAGTGGATTTTTTTTTCAGATCGTCTAGGGTTTTCGTCTAGGGTTTTCTGTTTGGAAATGAAGAAGGCACGAGCGGAAGAGAAAGGGGGAAGAGGAAGGGTTTTTTCGAGTATAGGGATTAGTGCAAAGAGTTTATTACTGATGCCGTTATTCTGAAAAACGGCATCAATTATAAACGATGCCGTTCTCCAGAATAACGGCATCAGTTTATTTCATATTTGGAATTAATCTCGAGTCAAGATTAATAAAGTAGAGCTCTATTTGAAAAATTAACCAATGCCGTTAATGGGAATAACGGCATGGCAATTTTCTCAAATAGAGATGCCGTTATTGGGAAACACGACATGCAATTAGCTGATGTCGTGATTCCCAATCACGTTTGTTGCTGACGTGTCACAGACAAGGGCAAATGGCTAAATGTTTTCGAAACAAGGACAGTTCGCTAATTATTTTCAAAAACAGGGGCATTTCGGCAAAATTTTCAGCAAAAGTAGGAATACTCACATGCAAACTGCACATTTTTATTATAAAATTTTAAAAGCAAACCTCAAATTTAGACCCGACTGTGTTCTCTTCCTGACCCAATTTCAAAAACTCAATCCTACCAAGGGCACACACGTCCTCCCACGATTTCGTCGCCCGTTGCCAGCGACGCGCCTTACCCCCCCCCCCCCCCCCCCCCCCCCCCCACACACAAAACAAAAAAAAACATCGCTTGATTCCTACGCCGTCTTCCCGTCGTTCGCTCCCCACGCAAACTCTTTGCTGAATTTGGCGAAGTTGTTCATTGGTGGGATCAACAAGAGCCTCAAACAGGCGGAGATTGAGTGGTATTTTGAAAAGTTTGGGGAGTTGAAGGAGGTTGTGGTTGTCAACGACAATAATTCGGGGAGCATATGAGGGTTCGATTTTGTGGATTCGGGTGGGGCTTAGAAGGTTCTCAATGAGAAGGAACATCTCATTGGTGCCCCAAAACATCTCCCTATTACTTGAAAGTGTTTGTATTAAAATTTTAATGTGGAGCAGTTCCCACTTCTGGATGACAGATGAGAATAAAACCCTTTTATCTGCACTAGTGTTTTTCCATTATAGAGCATCTGAATTCTTTTCTACACATAAATAAAAGGATTCGTTCTTCCAAGTTTCATTTTTTAAAAAAACATTTTCTTAAATTTCTTGCAAATTCACGATTAGAATAATATTGCTATTATTCAATTATTGAAAATAGTAAAAATACGATCTTAATAGTAATAACAATTTGCCACCCTTATAGCTTTCTATGGATTTCTACAACAAATAAGTCATTTTTTTAGTTTATTTGCACTTGAATGTAAATATTAAAAAAACATCTCTAAATATTGTTTAAAATAAATAAGAGACGTAAAAATTTACATCATGTTGTGTGGAATACGAATCAAACAACCAATCGAAGAGAAACAGCGAGAAAACAGAAAAACAAGCAAACACAAGGACACACAGATTTAATATGGTTCGGCAAACAAGTGCCTACATCCACGGGGCGGTTGGGGTTCTCTTCTTCTTCAAATAATCACCAATGGGCGAAAACAAACCCTTACAAAAGATGACGGCTACAAAACCGAATAGAGATCTGTAATTTTCGTCACACCTTACAAAACCCTAACGGGTTGTATTTATAGGGAAACTATTGGGCCTTTCGAAATGGGCCTATTCTGGATTAAAAACCCGCCTACATTCGACTGATCATCTTACCAGTCGACTGATAAATACTTCGGGACAGTCGACTGAACCCACATGCAGTCGATTGACTACTGCTGTATCCTTAGCCTTTGAAAACTCCTCTCTGGACAGTCGCCTGATCCTCCAACCCAGTCGACTGATGTACTGGAACTTTCGATCGCTGTAGATACAAACCAGAATCGAGCCATTATCCTACAATCTCCACCTTGGCGAGATCTTCCAAGTAGCCCGAGCAATCTCCAATAAATACTCCAAAACAAATGCTCATCACCCAATGTAACAAAATTCCAAACTCCACCTTAGTATGATATCACATACTAGGCAGACAAATAGCGAAGCACCATCCCAACCGCCCATGCCAAATTATCAAACATGCAAAATATTAGCCAGGTTCATGCAATGCTTGAACTTGGCTGCCCCAACAACTTTGGTCAACATATCAGCAGGATTATCAGCTGTCCCAATCTTCACCAGAAGAATATCACCATCCTTTATCAAATCACGAACAAAATGATAACGGACATCAATATGTTTGGTCCTCGAATGATGAACTTGGTTCTTCGCTAAATGGATAGCACTCTGACTGTCACAGTGTACCTCCACCTTCTCCCGATGAATTCCCAAGCTCTTCAAAAGTCCATGAATCCAAATAGCTTCCTTCATGGCCTCAGCAACCGCCATGTATTCAGCCTCAGTAGTAGACAACGCTACAGTGGACTGCAAATTGGACCTCTAACTTATAGGTGCTCTAGCCATAGTAAACAAATAGCCTGTAGTAGACCGCCTCTTATCTAGATCACCTGCATAGTCAGAATCAACATAACCCACCAATAACCTGCTAATATTGTCATCCCTTTCAAACTTCAAATCCACATCTGTGGTGCCACTTATGTACCTCAAAATCCATTTAGCTGCTTGCCAATGCTCTCTGCCTGGATCATGCATATATCGACTAACCATACTCACCGCCTGAGAGATGTCTGGTCGAGTACAGACCATGGCATACATCAAACTGCCAACCACACTAGTGTAAGGTACATTAGCCATATACTGTCTCTCTTCATCTGTACTTGGAGACTGAGAAGCACTAATTCTGAAATGAGTGGCTAAGGGTGTACTGACTGGTTTAGTTTTCTCATCTATACCAAACCGTTTCAGCACCTTCAAAAGATATTGCTTCTGTGTCAAACTCACTATGCCCTTTGCTCTGTCTCTAGCTATCTCCATCCCAAGTATCTTATTGGCTTCACCAAGGTCCTTCATCTCGAATTCAGAACTCAGCTGATTCTTCAAATTTTGAATCTCCTTAGCATTTCTAGAGGCAATCAACATGTCATCCACATATAATAACAGATATATGAAAGAACCATCCTGCAATTTTCTGAAATAGACACAATGATCATACTCACTTCTGGAATATCCCTGCACTTTCATAAACTGATCAAACCTCAAATACCACTGCCTTGGAGATTGCTTCAACCCATAGAGAGACTTCTTCAACCTGCAAACACAATTTTCCTTCCCAGCTGTCTTAAACCCATCTGGCTGCAACATATAAATTTCTTCATCTAGATCCCCATGTAAGAATGCAGTCTTCACATCCATCTGTGTCAATTCAAGATCAAACTGTGCTACCAATGCCAACAAAATCCGAATAGAAGGATGCTTCACAACTGGAGAGAACACTTCATTATAGTCAATTCCTTCCTGTTGAGCATACCCCTTTGCAACTAGTCTAGCCTTGAACCGAACACTGCCTTTTGGACCTTCTTTCTTCGTATATACCCACTTGCAACCGATAGCTTTCTTCCCCTTCGGTAATTGCACTAGATCCCAAGTCTGATTCTTATGAAGAGAGTTCATCTCTTCATCCATAGCAACTTTCCAATCTGCATTTTCAGAACTTCTAGTAGCTTCTTTGAAGTTGGAGGGAACTTCATCATCCACAATGGGAAGAGCAAATGCAATTGTATCTGTAAAACGAGATGGTCGTTTGATATCTCGTCTTTGCCTTCTTGCTGCAATTGATTCTTCGTTCTGGGGAGGGTTAGGAACTTCTTCCTCATCCTCAGTATCAACCACATCATCTTCATTTTGGGCAGGATTTTCAACTGAAAGCTTTTCTAACTCCACCTGTTGGAGAACTCTCCCATTCTTCTGCTGCTGTAGATCACCAGTCGACCGATCCTTTACACCAGTCGACTGTCCCGAGCTTCTGCTGTTCACCTGTTGGAGAACTGTCCCACTCTTCTGCTGCTCACCAGTCGACTGTTCTCGTCCACCAGTCGACTGTCCCGAGCTGATCATGCTGGTCTCATCAAAGGTGACATCCCTGCTGATTACTAATTTTTTCTGTTCTGGACACCACAACCTGTAACCTTTGACACCAGTACTAAAACCAACAAATATAGCCTTTTTGGCTCTTGCATCAAGTTTAGTTTCAGTTACATGAAAATAAGCAGGACAACCAAGTATATGCAAAAAACTATAATCAGATGCAGGTTTACCACTCCATACCTCAATAGGCGTTTTGCCTTCAAGTGCTGCTGATGGTAAACGGTTGACAATGTGGCTTGCATATATAACAGCTTCTGCCCAAAATGTCTTCTTCAATCCCGACTGTGCTAGCATACATCTCACCTTCTCAAGTAAGGTTCTGTTCATCCTTTCTGCAACCCCATTTTGCTGTGGAGTCTTCCTAACTGTGAAGTGCCTCTGGATCCCTTCATCTTCACACAATTTCAGAAACGGATCGTTCTTGTATTCCCCTCCATTATCTGACCTCAGAACCTTAATCTTCCTACCAGTCTGATTTTCAACTTTCTTCTTCCAACTTGTGAACAATGTCAAAACTTCATCTTTGTGCTTCATGGTATATACCCAAACTCGTCTGGAGTAGTCATCAACAAATGTAACAAACCAGTGTCTACCACTCATAGAAGGTGTCTGCGTAGGGCCCCAAACATCCGCGTGCACATAATCGAGGATACCCTTTGTCTGATGTACAGCTGTACCAAATTTCACCCTAGTTTGCTTACCCAAAACACAATGTTCACAAAATTCCAACTTGCACCCTTTAGCATCTTTAAGCAACCCTTGCTTCACAAGCCCCTGCAAGGCCTTTTCTCCTGCATGCCCGAGTCGCATATGCCACAACCTAGTAGAGTCGGGAACAACCTGTTTAGGCCTTTCAGTTACACTGGCAGCCTGACCCAAATATATTTTTCCCTGCAAGAAAAACAAGTTCCTTTTTCTTTGCCCTTTCATCACCACAAGTGCTCCGTTAGTCACCTTCAGAATGCCACCTTCACTAGCAAATTTCATTCCACTGGCCTCCAAAGCACCAAGTGAAATCAAATTCTTTTTCAAATCTGGAACATACCATACATCTGAAAGCTCCCTAATAAGACCATCGTGCATTAGCAATTCAATCTTCCCGATTCCTACCTTCTTACAAGGTGCATCATTTCCCATCAAAACTACCCCACCATCCATATACTCTAAAGAAGTAAACCACTCCTTTCTCCAAGACATATGATAGGATGCTGCTGTATCAAGGAACCATACCTCTTGATAAAGTGAGGGACTAGTTGCAAGTGCATAAGAAGAAACATCATCACTATCTACATTATCAACAATCACATTTGCAGTCGAATTTCCCTTATTTCGTAGCTTAGGACAATCCTTTTTCCAATGCCCCCTTTCATGACAGAAAGCACATTCATCTTTGGTTGGTATCTTTCTGTCCTTTGAAACTCCTCTCGACTTGGAACGAGATTTGTTTCCCTTTTTCCCAGATTTGGTCTCAGATCTGGTCTCAGTTCTGCCCCTTACAATCAATGCCTCAGAAGTTTCTCTATCAACCATTTTATCCCTTCTCTTAGTTTCATTATTCAACAGAGCATTTGCAACATCTTCATATTTCACAGTATCTTTTCCATATATTAACGTTGTTGCTAAATGATCATAACTTTCAGGTAATGAGTTCAACAGAATTAGGGCTTTATCTTCATCTTTAATTTGCTCATCCAAATTTAACAAATCAGCCAATAATTTATTAAATGATTCAACATGAGCATTCATAGACATACCTTCAGTATAGGTGAAGCGAAAAAGTCTCTTCTTCAAATACAGCCGATTCTCCAAACTTTTCCTCATGTATTTGTCTTCGAGTTTCTTCCACAACACCGCAGCAATGGTATCCCTCATCAAATCATACTTCTGAGCCTTCGCAATAAAGAGCCGAATAGTCCCACACGCAACTCGATTCAACTTCTTCCAATCTACATCGGACATATTCTTTGGTTTTTCTACCTCCAAAGCAACATCTTGTTCTTGTTGAACAAGAACATCCAACACCTCACACTGCCACATCCCGAAATTGTTTGTTCCATCAAATTTTTCAACTTCAAATTTTGCGTTGTGAATCGTTGTTCTGGACGAACTTGATCCCACAACATCCTTGGTTGCATCTGCATCACTCGCCATCTCCCTCTAGGTCGAACCGAAAGCTCTGATACCACTTGTTGTGCGGAATACGAATCAAACAACCAATCGAAGAGAAACAGCGAGAAAACAGAAAAACAAGCAAACACAAGGACACACAGATTTAATGTGGTTCGGCAAACAAGTGCCTACATCCACGGGGCGGTTGGGGTTCTCTTCTTCTTCAAATAATCACCAATGGGCGAAAACAAACCCTTACAAAAGATGACGGCTACAAAACCGAATAGAGATCTGTAATTTTCGTCACACCTTACAAAACCCTAACGGGTTGTATTTATAGGGAAACTATTGGGCCTTTCGAAATGGGCCTATTCTGGATTAAAAACCCGCCTACTGTCGACTGATCATCTTACCAGTCGACTGATAAATACTTCGGGACAGTCGACTGAACCCACATGCAGTCGACTGACTACTGCTGTATCCTTAGCCTTTGAAAACTCCTCTCTGGACAGTCGCCTGATCCTCCAACCCAGTCGACTGATGTACTGGAACTTTCGATCGCTGTAGATACAAACCAGAATCGAGCCATTATCCTACACATCAATGTTGTTTCTTAGAAGAAAGGAGGGTAGCCCACGTTGAGAGAATGCAGAACAGCTCCACTCGTTTAACAGCCTTCAAAAAGTAAAGATAAGAAACATGTCCACACCATGCAACATTACTAGAATACACATTTTCTTGTGTTTTTGTTCATTTTGTTGTACTACCTGTTAAGCCTATTCATCCAAAGGAGCGTATAAATACGCAAGCCTTAACAAATGCATAATTGAAGAATCTCAGTAGTAATTTCTTTTTTGAGACAAAATCATCTGTACAATTGGACATACAGAAGAAGCATGAAAAAAGATCTTAGCCTCACTTGAACCAGGGAAAACACGATGATGATGCTTTTGATGCTGGGGGAGTTTCAATAGCATGGAGAATCTCCAAAACCTGACCAATGTTGGGCCTCTTGGACCTAAGTGCAGAGGTACATTTGTCCACAAGTTGTATCATTGCGTTCTCTGAATCTCCTTTGTAGCCTCCTTTCTTCAAAGAGCTGTGCACGACGATTGCATCGTGATAAACGAAGCTCCTTTTACCCAGGAGCTCCTTTAAATTTCCTCCGATACAGCCGAAATTTCGTTTTAGCTAGCTTGCCGGTACAACTGTGCACGACAATTGCATCGTGATAAACCGAAGCTCCTTTTACCCAGGAGCTCCTTCATTATAGCTCCAAAACAGTAAACATCTTCTTTTCCCATTATATCTGTAATATACATTGTGTATTTATCAAAAGTAGATACAATTTAAACCTTTTCTAATCAGATAGAAAATAAAAAATTGCAAAATGACGGTTGATACAATTTAACACATAATCCACATTTTTATGCTTGCATAATTTCAATATTGATCACAATTTACATTTTGCTATTCATAATATACACTGTTTTAAATTTCATTCGATACAGCCGAAATTTCGTTTCAGCTAGCTTGCTGATACAGCTGTGCATGACAATTGCATCGTGATAAACGAAGCTCCTTTTACCCAGGAGCTCCTTCATTATAGCTCCAAAACAGTAAACATCTTCTTTTCCCATTATATCTGTAATATACATTGTGTATTTATCAATAGTAGATACAATTTAAACCTTTTCTAATCAGATAGAAAATAAAAAATTGCATAATGACACTCAATACAATTTAACACATAATCCACACACTACAAACAAGAACCCTTTCCCCGGCGTTTATTTTTCATTTCCCCGGCGTTTAAAAATGTCGGGGATATACCCCACGGCACTTCTAAAAACGCCGCCGCAAACGCCGTCCATTCCTCCGCCGGGATTGATTTATGAAATCCCCGGCATTTGCAAACGCCGGCCAATGTTCAGGAAACCACGGCGTTTTTCAGATTTTAACCCGGCGCTTTACATGCCGGGCATTCGGATTTTTTTTGGCATTTTAAAATCCCCGGCGTTTGAGAAACGCCGGGGTAGCTTAAATCCCCGGCGTTTGGAAACGCCGGGGAAGGGGGAGGTATTGATTTTTTTTTCCCTTTCCCTATTTCAGAATATTTAAATACACAAACAATTTGAATCAGCATCAAACACCAAACCTGAATTTAATAATAATCAATTTACATAATAAATTTGCACCAAGAAAAGGAATTAGTTTCCAACACATTTCTGCTACAATTCCTTTAGATTTTCATTAATTTAGAGACTTCAAATCCTCTACAATGACTTCAAATGCTACAATGTTTCATTAATTTAGCTCTCTTCACAATGCTACAATTCCTTCAGAAATTTAAATGCTACAACAGGGTTTATTCCATCCTCTGCAGTGATTTCAAATGCTTCCATCTCATTCTGAAATGAAGATATTTCGCCAAAAAAATTTAGTTATTTGTCTAGTGCAAAAACAATTTAAAGAAAATCTCAATTTGTGAAATGCTTTAGGAACTTACAGGTCCAAGATATTTGATGCACTGCTGATGGAGCCTGGTTCTTGGGCACTTCTCGAGAATTACTTCTCGGCCATCTCCTACACCCAACCTTCAGTAAACCAAGAAAGATGATTATTAGTTTTATGGAAATTAAGCAGAAAAAGATCAGTTAGAATTTAGATACAATGAATGGTATCTGAGATATATACTTACCAGTAGAAAAATGGCTCGTTGCTCTCGCCGTGGAACCAATAATTCGAGGAATCTTATCTAAATTGAGTAAACGACGATGATGAAACTTACAGCTTCTAACCAGTGCTGCAATGCCAGCTTCTGAGCCTTTTCGTCTTTAGACAAACCCTTACCAACCTAAAATTGAACAAAAACAGCTAAGAAAACTAATATAAAAAAAAACGAATTACAATATAAAGAGAAATTGGTAATTATAAACTGTAATTACCTTGGCTGCCCATGTTCGAGCTCTAGCCCAGAGAGAAACTGCAGTCTCTGGCTTCTCAACATTGAAGAAAGATATCGAGCTATGCTTTAGATAAGTGAAATCGAGAGCCTTCCACCTACAAATTCATTACCAAGTTACAACTGATCAAAATTGGCTACAAAATTTGCAATTAAAGAAAACAAACGTCCTATATATACTAACCAGAGCTCCTCAACGACAACTGTGCAATCTGCGAGATCCTCGATGGGGAAAAAAAATTCTTCCTTTTTTATGGAGTGTCCAGTGCACATCTTTCAGTCGTCCATCATCGTCCATCATCAGTGAATTAAGACTTGCACTATCTTCATCAATGCTTTAGCTAAATTATGTCAAGGGGATGAGCCTTCTTACCATTTTTGTGCCACCAGATTAAGACTTGGGACATTATCTTATCTCTTACAGTACTGAAACTAATCTGGTCCCTTGAAGTAAAACGATTGACTTCGTTGAACCAAAGACAAGCAAAGAGATTGGTGATTGGGGTGTGTTCTCTGATAATAACACATCCATCTGGGACATCTACAAATTTACAATTTCAAGTAATAAGTTTTTTCCCCCCACTTTTTTTTCTTCCTTATTTGCACTGTGAGCTAGTTTGGACAACATACTCACCACTGATAATAGGATGCTTTGCTGGGGAAAAAGGACTCAAACCCTCAGCCTTATAAAATGAAATCTGTTGATCAATTGAGGCATTGTGGTATTTTCCGGCTGCCTTGTTATGCTCTGCGCTTCCACGAAAACATCAAAGCGTGCATAATGTTTGGAGATTGCAAATGTAGCATTGTCTCTCCACAAAAATCTGAAAAAAAGGAAATGTAGCATTGTTTTACAGGCAAATGAAGTACTAAATTCAATAATTTCTGTACTTTACTTTAAAAACATATGGTAGAGTTTCAGGAGCTCTGTTCATGCAATATACACATAAAGGTGATGATTTAGAGTGAAATCTATAGACTGTTATTTACTACATATAGACTATTGAATCTAGGAGGGAAACACGACTTAAACATGTACTCTTAAGACAATTAAATTTTGTGAGCAATTTGATTTTATCTTTCTACGATAATGATATCTAAATATTTTTCGTTTAGGACCACATGCGATGAATATGTAATATATAGTCTTTATATAGATACAGAAAGCCATTGCAGTTCAATCATATATAAATAGAAAAAGAAATTGAAATTTGAGATATTATACCTCTCCAGAATCCTGTAAGGATCAACAACAAGTTCGAGCTTCCCATCAATCCATATAGAGTATTGAGTGTTAGGAAATAGCCGGTGGATTAGAAGCTTGGGTATCTGTGAACAAATACAACCGTGTAATGTTTCAATTAATCTTGAACACCATCAATTTAAAAGCTCGAGTAATAAGTGTACTAGATAAAATTCGTAACATAAACCATTGACGAGGTTGAAAATTTTGATTCCACGAGTTCAATAACACTTCTCCAATGCATTCATATCTAAATAGCTTATATGGCACAAAATTAAGCCCACCTAGCCATGATAAAGGACAATAATGAACTAAACAAATGCAACTTACAGAGCTCAAATCAGCAGCCTTCTATGGAAGGGATTAGATCAAATTAGATGGGCAGAGCATAAATTTATATGATATTCAAAGTAAAGAACAAATTGTTTTAATACAGCAATTGGGCTCAACAACAAAAAAGAAGTATCTGTCCATATCGCTGTAGTTTTTCTTCATGGTCTCATTATCCCCACCATGATAGACATGATACTTCTCATACCTAAACATATAAACAAACATTAGTTACTACTTAAAAATTGCAAATATAGCAATAAACAGAACAAGCCATTGGTTCAAACCTGAAAGAATAACTAATTGAATCTAAAACTAACGGACTTCATTGTTACTTCAGCTATTTCGCAATATACTGACATCATTACACACATCAACTAGTTACTCAACAGTTCAATATAAA
Source organism: Hemerocallis citrina (assembly GCA_017893485.1). Classification (NCBI taxonomy): domain Eukaryota; kingdom Viridiplantae; phylum Streptophyta; class Magnoliopsida; order Asparagales; family Asphodelaceae; genus Hemerocallis; species Hemerocallis citrina. The sequence goes on along the minus strand of CM030358.1, from coordinate 420,991,705 downwards.
TATCATGGACTTTGGACACTAAATTGCAATTCATAAAATGAAAAACCAGAACCATATAACCATGTTTGAATATTGTAGAATGCTTACGGTTCCCAAATACATGAAACACAGGAATACAGCAGAGCAATGCATGATAGATGCTTCTTCTTGTCTCAATATGCTAGAAGTGAGTCCAGGTCCCCAAGTTTTCCCCCAGCAGCACTCTCTTTCTCTACCACCTGAAGTATGTAGCAGTTCAAAGTAAAATATATGCTTCAACTTCAATATGTTTAAACTCTAGTGCATCAATTATGAATATGCATAATTACCTCAGGAGATAGTATTGTTGAAACAGTGGGAACAAATACAACGACTGACTGAAAAGGCATTATTCAGTGACCTTTCGCACTGGAAACAATTATCTAAAAAATCCTGTAAAATAGTAAAGGCAGAAATGAATATCCTGCAATCCATTCCCTCTCCAAAAAATTTCTATACTAATAAAGAATTCAGAAGAAAAAAAAGGAGTGCATAGCAACCAAAATGATACAGATTAAACATCATGATAAAGCAAAGACATTAAATAAACTTCATCTAGTTAAATACTAAAACAATACACCAACCATATAATCTCTTGAACAAATGAAACCTCCTATAATCTCTCAACACAATCTCTCTCCCTTCAACCCTGGAACCTCACATCATTATTGTAGCTAAATCAAACTAATGAGAAAATCCATACCTAGGGTTCCAGAAGGAGAGAGGACGACGGCGGCGGAAGCGAACAACGACGACGGCGGAAGCGAGAGCGAACGGTGACGGCGGTGGAAGCGAACAACGACGACGGCGGAAGCGAGATTGGGGGTTTAGCCAATCGAAATAGGGTTCGCGAGATTGGGGGTTTAGCCAATTGGAAGCGAGAGCGAAATCTCCTGAGGTAAAAATCGAAATAGGGTTTAGTCGAGAAGAATTGAGCAAGATTGGGGGTTTCGGAGAGAAATCGAAGAGCGAAATCGATGCGGTTTCATAGCGAAATCGGAGAGTGAAATCGAAATAGGGTTTTGGGGCGAAAAGAATTGAGCGCGAAAGCGAAAAGAGAAAGAGGGAAGTGGGCTATAATGAGGGTGGGTGTGGGTTTTTATCAGATGGGATATATCCCCGGCATTTGCAAGCGCCGGGGATTGGTGATAGGCCGGCGTTGATTACTAAATGCCGGGGTTTCTTTGGACCCCGCTGGCGCTTTCAGTAAAGCGCCGGGAAATGTCCCGGCGAAATATTTAAGCGCCGGCGTTGTTGTGCCGGGTATTCCAATATCTTTTGTAGTGACATTTTTATGCTTGCATAATTTCAATACTGATCACAATTTACATTTTGATATTCATAATATACATTGTTTTAAATTTCCTCCGATATAGCCGAAATTTCGTTTCAGCTAGCTTGCCGATACGAAATCACATATTTTATACTTTACAATGTTTTGGACCAAAATGTATAGATTTCAGCCGAAAAAAAACAAATATTATTGTGAATATATTTTAAAAATTTATTTCACTTTTTGCATATATGTCTTTCAATATAGGACCTTAAGCTAAAATAATGTGAGGATTTCATATCGGTGTTGTATACATTCAAAATCAAGTAAGTTTATTAACTAATATATTTTTTTAATATATTCAAATTCAATTTAGTTATTGTTGCTGCTGATTTTGGTGTGGGAGCAAACAGATGAATTTGTGAATTTTTTTGGAAACAATAAAGGCAACCCTTTTGACTTTTACCAGCGTTTGACTGGTTTCTGGCCGCTATCGTTGACCTGCAAAAGATTACCAGGATGGATCTGGACGATAACCCTTCGATGCTTTTATTAGTAATAATCGGGAATATTATAAAAGAGCTTTATGGGTTGCTACCCGTACGGCCGTACCCAATAAGATAAATCCATTTTTTGGGTTATTGAGCTTTGAAGAGAGACTCAGTTCCCATTTCGGACCTGTTTGTAGGTAAAATTATCGTTTTACCTCTGAGAGCTTTAAGATTCGTGTCCGGTTTGAACGGTCCTGATTTAATTATATTTTTAGCCATATCGTTCCCATTTTGGACTCGTTTGTAGGTGAAATTACCGTTTAACTCCTGAAAGCTTTGAAATTCGTGGCCGGTTTGAATGGTCCTGGTTTAGTCATATTATTAACCATATCACGAACCCCTCACTGCTGAGGTTAACAGCCTTTGAGAAGTAGTTTTATTGTTCTTATGGCATACGGAATTTTATCAGAGTTTTTGAGGGAGTTTACCCGTTTGTAGGTGAAATTACCGTTTTACCCCTGAGAGCTTTGAGATTCGTGTTCGGTTTGAATGGTCCTGATTTAGTCATATTTTTAACCATATCACGAACCCCCCACTGCTGAGTTTAACAGCCTTTGAGGAGTAGTTTAATTGTTCTAATGGCATACGAAATTTTATCAGAGTTCTTAAGCGAGTTTGGATCTTGCTTGAGGTGTAACGGTGTCAATCTGAGCTTATAAAGTACCCAAAATTATTCTCGAAATTTCCTGGATTTTTTTCTAATTTTTTAATTATTTTTCAAATTATTTATTCAATTTTGCGAAATAACAATTCTATTTTCAAAAAGTATTATCAATCGTTCTAATTAATAATTATTTATCCAGGAGTTCAGAAATATTTTTCTCGAATTCATAATTATTTTTAAAAATTTTTAATTAATTTTCTTGAACTTTTAAATTATTTTTCGTATTTTCTAAATAATTAATTCAATATAATAATTAAAATAAAAGAATTAATCGTCTGAATATCGATGTGGCGCAATCTAGAGTGTTGATCAAGCCCCTGACGCGATTTTCTGAACGATCCGATGGTTGATCTGCTGTTTGATGACGTGGTTCTATCGGAACGCTCTTATGGTGTGCACGCATCGGGAGGTGGGAGTTTTCCCCATATTTCGTTCGAAAATAGCTTTGTTCGGTTTAAGGCGACAAGCGAGGGGAGCGAGCGTCGTGCTACAGATGAGTGACACGTGGCTCTAGACCGTTGACTGGTCAACGCCACTTTGCCCACTTTTTGATCGGTTCACCGTTTGCTCGGCTTGAAACGGCGAGCGTGGCGAGCGTGCGTCGAGCTACAGATGAGTGACACGTGGCTCTAGACCGTTGACTGGTCAATGCCACTTTGCTCATTTTTTGATCGGGTCGCCGTTTGCTTGGCTTGAAGCGACGAGCGTGCGTCGAGCTACAGATGAGTGACACGTGGCTCTAGACTGTTAACTGGTCAACGCCACTTTGCTCACTTTTTGATCGATTCAACGTTTGCTCGGGTTGAAGCGGCGAGCGTGACGAGCGTGCGTCGAGCTACAGACAAGTGACGTGGCTTTACACCGTTGACTGGTCAACGCCACTCTGCTCACCTTTTGATCGGTTCACCTGTTTGCTTGCCTTGAAGCGTCGAGCATGGCGAGCGTGCATCGAGCTACAGATGACTGAGACGTGGCTCTAGACCCTTAACTGGTCAACGCAACTTTGCTCATTTTTTGATCAGATCATCGTTTGCTCGGCTTGAAGCGGCGAGCGTCTGCGATGGTTAGCGAATGATCGTGTCGCTTTGGCAAACGTTTGTATCGTGCTGCATGGTGAACCGATGCTCGGCATGGCGAACGGTTGCTATGTTTGACGGTTTGACTCCCTTGTCGTTTCGCATGCTGATCGTTTGGGATTTCGTGCCTCGTGGGCTTCCTAAAGGCCCATATGTTTTTGGCCCAAGCCTCCCAAGCTTTGCTATAAGTCCGCCCCCCTTCTCATTTCTCCTCGCTCTCACTTTTTAAGTCACCTGAAAAATTTCTAACTTCAGAGCTAAAGCGAGGATCTCATCTCAATGTTTTTCGTATGTTGTATAAGATTTATCAGAAGACGCGAACGGAGTACCGGTTCTATCTTACTGCTCGGAAGGGTGTCAAGTTGGTCGACAACCCTGACTCAGTAAAGTCTTGGAGGAATAAGTATTTTTTGATTCGGGGTAAGGAGCCGTGGGACATTCCAACGATTTGGAGGGAATACGTGCCGAAGAGGACGAAGGCGGAGCTCCGTCGCTAAGCCCCGAAGAAAATAGGATGGTCGGAATTCTTTTGGATCGACCCACAATGCACTGGAGAGATATCTCAGAAGGGAGTCTCTTTGGGGGGGGGGGGGGTCTTTGCCTGATGAACCCTAGTATGAGTTTTCTTTATGTTAATCATTATTCCTTAGTTCGCATAAATTCTTCAAATTTTCTAATACTTCTTCTCATCTTCCACTTACAGGAGATGCAGGCATAGACTTTGACGACATCATGCATAGGCGTTCAGGCCTGAGTGGTAGGCGGGCCGATGAGAGGAAGAGGAAGCAGACAGTCGTTCGGCCATCACCGTCGAAGGCCTCTAGGAGCGAGGGCTGTACTACTCCCGTCGTGGATATGGATTGGAGTCCACGCTAGTTGCTTCGATTGTCCCCTCAGCGGGGGATTTCCCTCTTTCGGCGCTCTTGAAGCTCCTCTTCTTACAGCGGTGGCCGAAACGGTCTTGATCGACGAGATAAAGATAATCTTCGTCCCCGATTGGCAAATTCAGAGGCATGAAGGCTTCCTCGGGGACTCGACGAGCTGCATGGACGATGTTCATCACTCGGCCACGCCGAAGGACAAGGCCTCGATGGAGCATGGGGCTGTGGGAGACTCGGCGTTAGAGATTGCGAAGGCGCAGATGACAATAAGTTTTTAATGTCTTGTTTCGGTGTAGGCCTTATTTTGCAAGTTCACCTTAGTCATTTGAGCCAAACTTTCGTTTTTTTCTTTTAACCTCGGTATTTGGTCTCTTGCAGGCAATCTGCCACTTTAGTCACGTGCTGAGGCAAGTGGCGAAGCAGAAGGAGTTGAAAGTCGTGCAAAATCGAGAGAAGATCGAGCGGTCGAGGGCCAAGGAGTCTGAAGTGGCTGTCGTCTTAGCAGAGTCTCAAGCCGCTCGGATCACTCTGTTGGAAGTGGCGAAGCAGAAGGAGTTGAAAGTCGTGCAAGATCGAGAGAAGACCGAGCGGTCGAGGGCTAAGGAGTCTGAAGTGGCTGTCGTCTTAGCAGAGTCTCAAGCCGCTCGGATCACTCTGTTAGAGGCGGCACTGTTTAAAGTGAAGGAGAATGCCGCTTTGGAAAGGGAGGAGGTCGCTTGGCAGAAGGCGGCAAAGAGAGAGAAAGCGATTGGGGAGAAGGATGCAGCCGTGCGAGAGGCCGAGGCCGGGCGGAGAAGAAGGCCATTTTGTACTTGGAGAAGAATATGCAGAAAGCATATTCCAAAGCCTCGAACAACGTGCGCGAGCGCGTTCCTGGCTTCGATCGCTCGGGGTATTATTTGTTTCCTGACGAGGAGGGAGAGGAGGTAGATGGTAAGGAGGGAAATGAAGAGGAAAACGTTGTGGTGGACCCCAGACGGCTATAGTGACGGTGCCGGAGGCGATTGAGGAGAGCGGCCGCAAGCCAACACCCCCCGTGGGTCCGTCCGCCGAGGTGGACACCTGACCTCCTTCGTAGTTCCTTTGCTTTTATTTGTTGTTGTTGATTTCTCTTTTTTTAATGAGGTTGTAATGATGCCTAATAGCTGACTGGCCACCGCTTTTGTATCTTTATTTCAGTAATGAAAAACTTTGTGTGGCAACATGACTCGTGGCATTTATTCAAACATAGAACTATCTCGTAGCCCTAACCGAACATAGAATCATTTTTTTAGATTAGTCTCGACTTAAGAAATTTATGCTTCTCTTTCGTTAACTTCCCTAGGGTAGCGTGGTGCAATGTCTCTGCTCTAAGCTAGGCGTCATCAAGTTGGGGCTTGCTCGATCTCAGGAGGTGCTTTTTAGAGCGGAGTGGGAGTTGGGTCATTTGAGACTGATCTTGGCTCGCCGAGATATCAAGATAAGGCGTCTTGAAGAGAGAGTTCGTGAGGTACCACCTGAAGGCAAGGAGGCCTGCCCTTCGATGGCCGTCAACCAAGGCTTGAGGCTCAAGTTTCTTTGTCACTCCTTATTTGAGGCGAGAGCAGAGAGGGACGAATTAAAGAATGTGGTGCTCAAGAAGAGTTTAGAGGCGACTCATCTTCGGAGGACAATCTCTGATGTCTGTCGCGGGGTTGGTTCGGGCCAGTTGCCTCGCTTGAAGATCAGCGTGATGGATGACTCACTCAGAGCGGATCGTTGAGTTAGAATCGGAGAATCTTTGTTTGTGACGACTTTCTGAAGGGAGCAATGTTAGAAGCACTTCCTGCCCTCGGAATGAGTACGCCCAAGGAAGATGTTCCACGAGTTAGCACTTCGCTCGCTCCCTATTTTGCGAAATCCTGGGGACGCGCAACGTGGAGTGGCTAGCTCGTCGAGCGGAGCATCGGTTGGGGCGACGGTTAGGCCCCTGGGTGCCGATGTCGCGACTCGGCTCGCTGGCCTAAAGACTTCCGTGGAGGCGAGGCGAGAGCAGCACGGTGCTCGCCGTCCCCGTATATCGCTTAATAGGAGCGTCCCCCTCCCTAGAAGGAGCTAAGGAGAAATTTTGTAATTTTGTAATTTTTGTCTTGTATGACTGAGTTTTTTGTCTTGAATAAGACTTGTATCTCCAATTTTGATGAAATAATATTTATCTCATCTTTCGATCCTGTAACTAGTTTCTTTTTTGAGAGTTTGTGTTCTGTTAACGTTCGCAAGAGAATTTCAACAGTTGTGGGAGCAATTTCGAATGGTGAGCAACTTTCCACTTGCTTGTTTGCAAGTAGCTACAGTGGCGTCGAACCAAGTGTTGGACTCTACTGTTGTAAAGAGAGTTTCAACAGCTGTGGGAGCAATTTCGAATGATGAACTACTCTGTACTTGCTTGCTCGCAAGTAGCTAACGTGGCGTCGAACCAAGTGTTGGACTCCGAACTTGTTGTTAAGAGAGTTTCAACAGTTGTAGCAGCTGGTGAGATACTCTGTACTTGCTTGCTTGCAAGTAGCTAAAGTAGTGTCGAACCAAGAGTGGGACTCCGAACTTGTTGTTAAGAGAGTTTCAATAGTTGAAGGACGATGACCCATCAACATACACGATCTAGAATGGGGGTTCCTCTATCGCCTTACTGGCTTCAGGGATTGTGCTATCTACTATGAATTCTGCTAGGGCTTGCGCCTTGATAGCGGTTCGGGGCTGATAGTTGATATTATGTTGGCTCAGCTCTATAGACCTCATAAGGCGCCGCAAAGTCTCAAGCTTGTGGAGGACTTGCTTTAATTGCTGGTCGGTAAGAACGACCACCGAGTGAGATTGGATGTAGGGACAGAGCTTTTAGGCTGCCATGACTAACGCATAGGCCATCTTTTCTACCTTTGGGAAGCGGAGTTCAGCGTTCCTGAAGACCTTACTCACATAGCAGATGGGCATTTGCATCTTATCTTCTTCTCTTACCAGGACAGCGCTGAGAGTCTGTTCCGAAGTGGCGAGGTATATATAGAGACGGCTTCCCTGGGCTTTGGCATGCTTAAGAGTGGGGGATTGACTAGATAGGCCTTGAGTGATCGAAAGACTCTTGCTGCTGTTGCCCCCACTCAAAGCCTTTCGCCCCTCTGAGGGCCTTGAAGAACGGGAGACATTTTTCTCTTGACTTGCAGAGAAAACGCCCTATGGCCGCGAGGCGTCCTGAAAGTCTCTGTACGTCTTTGACACTGGAGGGGGGAGCCATGTTGAGTATGGCCTGAATCTTCTCGGGGTTTGCTTCTATGCCTCTTTGGCTAACCATGAATCCAAGAAATTTGCCAGATGAGACACCGAAGGTACACTTGTTCGGGCTTAGTCTCATGTTGTGTCTCGTCAACGCATCGAAGGCTTCCTGAAGGTCGGAGACATGATCCCGTTTGCTGATGCTTTTTACCAACATGTCTACGCAGACCTCCATGTTCCGGCCGATCTGTTATTTGAAGACTTTATTAACAAGGAACTGATAAGTGACCCCAGCGTTCTTTAGCCCGAATGGCATGACCCGGTAGCAATATAGGCCTTGGTCAGATACAAACGAGGTCTTCAGGATATTGGGAGCGATAATGATCTGGTTGTACCCAGAAAAGGCATCCATGTAACTTAGGAGTTCGTGGACAGAGGTTGCATCAATCAGAGCATCAATGCTTGGGAGTGGGAATGGGTCTTTCGAATAAGCGTTGTTTAGATCTGTGAAATCAATGCAGATTCTCCAGCTATCATTGACTTTTTTGACCATCATTATGTTGGACAGCCATTCGGGATAGTTGACCTCCTGAATGAACCGAGACTCTAAGAGTTTCTCAACCTCTTCTTTAATAGCCTCCTGGCGCTCGGGAGTGAATTCGCGTCGCTTTTGCTAGATAGGTTAGGCCTCCGGAGCGACACTAAGGTGATGCATGAGAAGCTCTTCGGAGATTTCAGGCATGTCAGTCGCGGTCCAGGCGAATAGATCGCAATTTCCCCTTATACATTAATTGATGTCTTCTTTAATGGGAGGGGGAAGGATCTTACTGATTTGGAATGTCCTGGTCGAATGTCCTTCCGAGAAGGCTACTTCTTCCAACTCATCGACTGGCTCGGAGATGGCTTGGCTACTTCCTTGTGGGAGTAAGGAAGAGCCTTTCGAACTAATCGAAGGAGAAGATGGAGGCCAGAGCGAGTCGGGAATACCATTCTCTTGCAGGCACCTTCAGTGTGGCAGGAAAGGTTTTGCAAAGAAGCACGTCCAAAGCCTGGTGGATCATCATGAGAGTTTTAAAACTCTCGATGTGGTCAGTGAGGTCCGACTCCCCGTTATACGATTCAAAGTGAGGGGGCTTGAAGTTTCCAGAACCGGGACTTCCATGATGGTCCAGGAGAACGAAGGCCTGCTCGGAAGGAAATTTCTCGCTTGTTGTTTCTCTTCTCTGTCCAGTCGGCCAAGGCGCCTCTCCATCTCGTGGATACGACGGTAGACCGAGTCTTCCTTCCGGTCATATCTTGCTGATCCCCGAAACTCATCCTCACGCAAAAGGGGACTGGGAGTGCGATGGTGATAGCTTGGAGCAGGTTGAGTATTGTGCGCCCGTTGGTCGTGGTTAGGAGCAACATTGAGGACCCCCAAAACGGCTTCTTGAAAGTCCTGGAGTTTCGCCTTCATGACAAGCGCCTCCCAATCTCGGTGATCCCTTGGTGCGGATCGACCGGTCGGGGTGCAACTCCTTCTCTGACAGCATTGGGGTGTCTCCCTCTGCCTCCTGGGAGAGTTCGATCTTTTGCAGTCGGGCCTACGAGGGAATCGGGCTCTAGGGGACCGAATCGTAGGACCCCTTTGATGTTCACGGCGGGGGATTCCGTCATGGGTCTACCTCTCATCCAAGTGGGCCCGAAAGTCTATCACATGCTGCCAGTAGATAATAACATGGCAGAGATCCTTCGGCGTTGGAGGACTGTGAGAGGCAATGGAGTCGGATGAGGGTTATGTACTGAGACATGGTCATGAAGAGGAGGTTGTCTTTGACGACTTCGGCAGGAGGGCCCCGGAGCAGCCCTGTGAGGCCCTTGAGGGGCCTGCTGGGGCAGAAATTGCTGAGAGGCTGTTAAGGCTGCGGTTGCTGGACGGATTGAAGGAGAGGTTGTCCAGGCTGCGGTTGCTTCACTTGCTGGACGGGTTGAAGGAGGACCTCATAAAGTAGAGGAGAAGCGGGAGGGGTTCTGCGGTGGGAGACCATTGACTTCCCCTTCTTTGGAGGCATAGCTTGAAACTACTTTTGCTGATGAAATAGGATTGAATTGCTTTTCGTTTTCCACAGACGAGGCCAATCTGTTACTGCTGATTTTGGTATGGGAGCAAATAAATGAATTTTGGATTCTTTTGAAAATAATAAAGGCAAACCTCTTGACTTTCACCGGTGTTTGACTGGTTTCTGGCTGCTGTGATTGACCTGCAAAAAATTCGATACACAAGGATGGATCCCGGCGACAAACCTTCCGACGCTCTTGTCAGTAATCAGGAAGATTATGAAAGAGCTTTATGTGGAAAAGGTTTAGAGATAATCATTTATCCCTATGTCCTGGTGTTTTTGGATAAGATAGAGTTAAACTCGTTTCGTGATAAGAAAGACTGTTTAAACTGCCTCTTAGAGATAATCACGAATATGAACCACTCCTTAAATATCTGAATTGATTTTGAACAGGTTGCTATTCGTACCCAATAAAATTGATCTGTTTTTGGGTTATTGGGGTTTGAAGAGAAACCAGTTTCTATTTTGGACCCGTTTGTATGTGAAATTACCGTTTTACCCCTGAGAGCTTTGAGATTCGTGTCCAGTTTGAACGGTCCTGATTTAATCTATTTTTAGTAATATCAGTTATATTACATTCTCTTCTCTAATATTGTTAAATTATGCGAAAATTTATCGTAATTGATTCATGTCATAAGTTACATTATATAGTATTTTATATAATAAATAACATATAATATCTTATTTAATAACAAAAAAATATTTATTGAGTATAGGAAATGAACGTCCGATATGATCACATTTTGGTTGTATATACAAGGGAATATACTATCGTGAAGTATTCTCTTCACTGATTATTAAAACCTTGGATAACATAACACAACTTTTATCACATGGTTGCTACAACACAACAGTTTCGCTTTAGATTTCGTAGGGGACCATGCAGGACAGTGTACTCAGAGACAAGCTCCAAGTATCATGTAAACAAGCTCCAAAACCAAAATAAGCTCCAAAACTCAAAACAAGCTTCAGTGTCATGCGTGTATGTGTCATGTAAATCGTGTCAAGCTCCACATGTAAACAAGCTCCAATAACCAAACCAGGTTCTTCCGAGTAAACGTTTCTGCACTATCCAATACTAGATCTGTCCCATAAACCCTGGCTTGATTACTTTAATTATTGTTATCCAACAGACATGAATGTGTGCGAAATAGTGTAAAATAAACATTATATGATCTGGTTTAGGTTGAGATTAACAAATCAGCATGCATGGATGATATACGTTCACATATACGAACAAAATAGTCTAGGTTAATAATCAGGACAGCAAGATTAAGCCGTACTAAAACAGTGATTCTAAGAGCTACAGACATGCAAATCAAGATCCGTCAATGAATCTGGAAACTAGACATCCACACGCATTCAACGAGTATAATAAAGTCACATACTAGTTCACAACATCTCACTCAAAACTGAATTGAACACATATTTTAGGTTCAGCCAGAAAACACGGGAACGACTTCATAAGCATGAAAACAGCAGGAAAATACATCAAATAATTCCACGAAAAATCTGGGGTAATCCTCTATATGTATAGACTCAAAATAACAAGTTCATAATATTCCAGTATATATAGATAAGCCATCAAAAATAAGAAGCAACACGAAATCATAGTTTGACGAATCTAGAATTTCTCGACACTGCTGTACGAAAACTAGGATATCTCGAAATCAGTGAATCGAAATTCAACTCCGCCAAAACGACATGAAAATAGATAGATTTTACCAACTTTCATATTTCATAAAGAATTTTTATACAGTATAAAGAATTACAGTGAAAACAGAGTATTTTACTGAACAGCACGCAAATTACAGCACAAGATGATTTTAGAAAAAAATAAGAAACACCACACAAAACTTGTCTTTAAAATCCATCAAAAATCTGGGTAGTCCCTAATATCATAAGGTAACACTGAGCAAAATATTATACCAAGATATTATGTATAGAGTAGTTCTTGAAAAATAATTTGCTAACAAAATTGACTTAAAACAGAATCTGGAATCTACCGACACGCATGTACCAAAACCATCATAACTCAGTCATACGAACTCCAAATCAAATAAAACCAGTGGGGTTTACAAATAGACACAATTATCTAAAATCCCTCTTTTATTTCAAAGTTAAGATTCAGACTGTAGCATGGACGAAAACAGCAAACAAAACAGAACAAGCTGCAAATACAGATTTCACACCTCTAGACAAAAACATCATAACTTTCACAATATTGTTCCAAACATAACCAAACTTGAAATACAACATACCCAACATCTAAACATCATGTTTTAGGGATTCTAACATGTCCAAGCCTATTATTTTCACATGAAAAATCAATCAAACACATATCATCCAATTAATCACATACATGAACAAAATCAAGTTTTGGGCATAACCTAAGACATTATCATATCAAGCTTGGTGTCATAAATTATCTATGACCAATTTAACACAATAGAGACAACTCATCAAAAAATCACAAATTTTGGTTGCCTCTAGACTCAACTACTATAGGTGTGAACTTTTTGACTTGTATCAACCTCATGAATTTTTGTACAAGTTACTTGCCTTGTTAGAGAGACGACGAACGATCCAAAGCGAAGAGAAGAGAACCCATCAACATCCAAATCAATATCAAAACATCTTCCTCACCAAAAATACAGAATACGAGTACGTAACAAAAACCCAGCGAATGATTTTCATCATCCATAAGCTGTTTCAAGAATCTTTGCAACACATCACATAATATATCAGAGTCGGAAGCAAAAGACACAACCATTCATGAATACTGGAAACAAATTGCCAATATAAATTTACTTGGAACCAAATACAATATTCTCAAATAAATCAGAATCTGGAGAAAACAAATATCCTGGGTCACATCGCCCAAATACAAATAATATCCAAGTCTCAAAATACAAGAATAATCCAAGTCTCACGAATACAAATATTGTTCTAGCACAATACGAGAAATAATAACAATATTCAAAAGCAACACTAATACTTCAAGTCTCCGATACCATCTTGAACCTGTTCTCCATAATCTGCAATTCATCGAATGCAGAAAAGAGGAAAAGAGAAAACACTGGTACCCGTCAATTGCAAGTCGCGAATCACAAATAGAGTAGGATACAAGCACATGGAATGGGAAAACTTACTAGCACATGGTATAGTTATGATGTCAACCTAGACAACTAGTATGGTAAAAGTGTCAAGTGAACACAACATAAATCTAGTGTCAAGTAAACAAGTATCTTATAAACATGCATCACGTGTCAAGTATCGTGTTCATATATCAAGTATCAAGTTTCATGTAATCAAGTCTCATGTATCATGTAGTCAAGTATCAAGCAAGCAGGTATCATGATAAGTATCATGTTCAAGTATTAAGTTCAAGTCTTGTGTGATTTACTATCTAGATAGCACTTCATGCGCCCCAAATTATATCAAATGGTTGCCACAACACAACAGTTTCGCTTTAGATTTTATAGGGGACCATGCAGGGCAGTGTACTCAGGAACAAGCTCCAAGTATCATGTAAAAAAGCTCCAAATATCATGTAAACAAGCTCCAAAACCAAAACAAGCTCCAAACCCAAAACAAGCTCCAGTGTCATGTGTGCACGTATCATGTGAATCGTGTCAAACTCCACATGTAAACAAGCTCCAATAACCAAACTAGGTTCTTCTGAGTACATATTTCTGCACTATCCACTATTAGATCTTTCCCATAAACCCCGGCTTGATTACTTTTATTATTGTTATCCAACGGACATAAATGTGTACGAAATAGTGTCAAATAATCATGATATAATCAGGTTTAGATTCAGGTTAACAAATCAGCATGCATGGATAATACAAGTTCACATATACGAGCAAAATAGTCTAGGTTCATAATCAGGACAACAAGACTAAACTGTACTAAAACAGTAATTCCAAGAGCTACAGACATGCAAATCAGAATCCGTCAAAGGATCTGAAAACTAGACATCCACACGCATCCAACGAGTATAATAAAGTCACATACTAGTTAACAACATCTCAGCTCAAAACTGAATTGAACACAGATTTTAGGTTCAGTCAGAAAACAGGGAAACGACTTCAAAAGCATGAAAACAACATGAAAATACATCAAATAATTTCACGAAAAATCTGGGATAATCCCCTATAGATATAGACTCAAAATAACAAGTTTATAATATTCCAGTAAGTATAGATCAACCTTCAAAAATAAGAAACAATACGAAAACATAGTTTGACGAATCTGGAATTTCTCAACACTGCTGTACGAAAACTAGTATATCTCGCAATTAGTGAATCGAAATCCAATTCCACCAAAACGACATGAAAATAGATAGATTTTACCAACTTTCATATTTCACAAAAAATTTTCATACAGTATAAAAAATTATAGTGAAAACAGAGTTCTTTACTGAACAGCGCGCAATTTACAGCATCAGTAGAATTTAGAAAAGAATATGAAACACCACATAAAACTCATCTTTAAAATTCATCAAAAATCTGGGTAGTTCATAATATCATAAGAAAACACTGAGCAAAATATTGTAGCAAGATATTATGTATAGAGTAGTTCTTCAAAATAATTTGTTAACAAAATTAACTCAAAACAGAATCTAGAATCCATCGACACATCTGTACCAAAACCATCATAACTCAGTCATACGAACTCCAAATCAAGTAAAATCAGTGGAGTTTGAAACTAGACACAATTATCTAAAATCCGTCTTTTATTTCGAAGTTAAGATTCGGACTGTAGCATGGATGAAAACAGCAAACAAAACAGAACAAGCCGCAAATACAGATTTCACACCTCTAATCACGAACATCATAACTTCATGAATATTGATCAAAACTCAACCAAACATCTAAACATCATGATTTAGGATTTCTAACATGTCCACACCTATTATTTTCTCCTGTGCATTCAATCAAACACAATTCATGCAATTAATCACATACACGAACAAAATCAAGTTTGGATAAAACCTAGGTTATCACCATATCAAGTTTCATGTCATAAGTCATCTATTGCCAAATTTATCACAATAGAGACAAACTCATCAAGAAAAAAATACAAATTTTGGTTGTCTCTAGACTCAACTTTTTGACTTCTATCAACCTAATAAAATTTTGTACAAGTTACTTGCCTTGTTATGGAGTGAATACGACACAAATAAGCCTTAGGAACAAAACCCACTAGCGATATCCTTCCAAACGCGAATCCAAGCAAACCTACGAACAAAAATGCCTTACGATCAACTCCTTGATGCAACGAACCAAAGTGGATAATACCCACTTGAAGAATCACCAAAGGAGAGAGTTGTGTGATGTTTTTGATGGCGGTGGTGCTGTTTGAGCTAGCCGGCCACACAAGGAAGGGGATGGGAGTTTGTAGGGTTTTGTATGGAGGTGTAGGAGGTCGATGTGGTGTAGGGTTATGATGTGGTGGTCGGATTTGATGGGAGGAGGCTCGGTTGTGGGGGGAAAAAATGCAAGCCGGGAGCAAATATCCAAAGGGAGGCCGGGATTATGGAGAGAAAAAAGAAATAAGGATTAGGGTTAGGATTTAAGGGAATTAGGGTTATATATATGGGTTTAATTGTGGGCTAATGGGTTGTGGGTATGAATGTGTAGTAATAGGTATACAAATGGATAATGGGTATTGGATAGATTTTAAATGGAATACAATTTATAGTGAATTCTATGACTCCTAAAAATCTCTTTAGGGGTCAAAAATCATAGTTTGGGAAAATCACCACGAAAAATCCATCACATCACCAAAATAAATAATAATAATGAAAGAGGCCAAGAAAATGAGAAAAAGAACTCAAAATGGTGAAAACGATAAAAACGACGAACAACACAAGGAGTTCAAAAATGAAAGAAAAAGAATATATATTGAAAATAATCCAATATACGGTTCCAAAAATTACAAGAAATATAATAATACACAAAAGTGAAAAATACACTCCAAAATGCAAAAAAAAAAACAGGGGTTACAATCCTACCCCCTACAAGAAAATTTCGTCCTCGAAATTCAAAATAAAGATACATAGGGTAACCCAAAACAAAGAGAGAGAAACAAAACAAACCCAAAGCAAACTAGTCAAACAAGTGAGAAAACTTCTGCTGAATTTCCTCCTCCAACTCTCATGTCGACTCACCAGACGAATGAGGATTCCAAGCCACCCGAACCAGCTTAATGACCTTGTTCTTAAACACTTTCTCCCGCCGATCCACAATAGCAACTGTCGGAATCTCATAAGTCAAATTCAGCCCAACGGTAAACTCTGAATAGTCGATCACGTGGCTCTCATCTCGGATATACCTCCGGAGTTGTGAGACATGGAAAATATCGTGCATTGGCGGCAATGTGAGACGATAGGCCACCTTGCCTACTCGCTCCAAAATCTCAAACGGCCCAATAAACCTCGGGCTAATCTTGCCCCCGCCACCGAACCGAATGACACCGCACCACGGCGATACCTTGAGGAAAACATGGTCACCAACGCCAAACTCCAATGCCCTGCGATGAACATCAGCCCACCGCCTCTGCCTGTCCTGAGCTGCCTGCAAGTGCTTCCTGATCTGAACCACTGCCTCAACAGTCTTGGTGATCATTTCTGGACTCAACAACGGCCTCTCGCCAACATCATCCCAGCACACTGGCGATCTACACTTCCGCCCATAGAGTGCCTCGAACGGAGCAGTTTTAATACTGACTTGAAAGCTGTTAATGTAAGAGAACTTTACCAGATGCAAATGATCCTCCCAATACCCACCAAATTGAAGCATGCAGAACCTCAACATGTCCTCTAAAATCTGAATAGTCCGCTCTGACTGTCTATCAGGTCTGGGGATGAAAAACTGTACTGTACTTTAATTTGCTCCCCAAACTGTTCTGAAGACTCCCAAAACTGAGATCTGAATCTCGTATCCCTGTCAGATACAATACTAACTGGAACCCCATTAAGTATAACAATCTCTTGCATGTACCTCTCAGCAAGGCTCTCAGTAGACTGACTGACACGAAAAGAAATGAAGTGAGCATTCTTCGTCAAACGGTCAATAATCACCCAAATAGCATTGTGACCCTTAGGACTCCGCGGCAAAGCGGTCACAAAATTCATAATGATATGTTCCCACTTCCACTCTGGAATAGGAAGCGGTTGAAGAAATCCAGCGGTTCTCTGATGCTCCGCTTTAACCTGCTGACAGATCAAACACTGAGAAACAAACCGAGCAACAGCCCTCTTCATACCATGCCACCATAATAAATCTTCAAATCCCGATACATCTTAGTACCACCGGGATGGATAAAATACAAAGACTGATGAGTTTCTTCACGCAACCTCTGACGAACTTCACACTTAGGGACACATAACCAGGAACTAAAACGAAGAGAACCATCTGCATGAATAACCATGTCCGTCCTGGACCCAGACTCAACCTCAGTTCGAAAATCCTGCAACTGCGCATCACTAGCCTGCGCCTCCTTAATCTACTCAATAAGAGACGACTGTAACTGGAGCGCCAAACAACTCCGACCAGAACTCGGCAACACAATATTACGCTCCAACTCTTGTATCGTGCACCAAGTTTACTTTACCCGGATGGTATTGCAAACTGATGTCATAATCGGCCATAAGTTCCAACCAACGCCTTTACCTCATGTTCAACTCCTTCTGGGTGAAGACGTACTTGAGACTTTTGTAATATGTAAAGATCTCCACTCGGTCCCCAAGTAAATAATGTCTCCACAGCTTCAAAGCAAAGATCACTGCCGTTAACTCCAAATCAAGAGTAGAATAGTTCTTATGCGGCCTCAACTGCCTCGATGCATACGCAACACGGCCTTTCTGCATAAGAACTGCTCAAGATCCCTTACCAGAAGCATCACAGTGAACTACAAATCCGCCTAAACTATCTGGAATAGTCAACACAGGCGCTGACGTCAATCTGTTCTTCAACTCAACAAACGCCTCATTGCACTCATCAGACCAACGAAACTTTTGATCCTTCTCAGTCAATTTAGTCAATGGTCCTGCTATCTTCGAAAAATTCTGGACGAACTTCCGATAATAGCCAATCAATCCAAGAAAACTCCTGACCTCTGAAACTGACTTGGGAATAGGCCAATCCTTCACAGCTACAATCTTCGCAGGATCCACAGAAATACCATCGCCAGACACAATATGCCCCAAGAAATAAATCCTGTCGAGCCAAAACTCGACTTGCTAAGTTTCCCATAGAGCTGATTCTCTCTCATAGTCTGTAGAACCACTCTAAAGATGCTCAGCATGATCTTCCCAATTCCGATAGTACACCAAAATATCATCGATAAAGACCACTACGAACTTATCCAAGAACTGAGAGAACACCCAGTTCATAAGACTCATGAATACAGTTGGCACGTTCGTGACCCCGAACGGCATCACAAAATACTCATAATACCCGTATCTAGTCCTGAAAGCAGTCTTCGGTATATCTGCAGTCTTCACCTTAACTTGGTGATATCAAGAACGGAGATCTAACTTCGAGAAAACAGCAGTCTCACTCAGCTGATCGAACAAATCATCAATCCTGGGTAACGGATACCGATTCTTCACAGTAAATCTGTTCAGTTCTCGATAATCCATACACATACAACGACTTCTATCCTTCTTATCAACAAAAAAGACTGGAGCACCACAAGACGAAACACTAGGTCTGATGAAACCCAAATCAAGCAACTGCTAAATCTGCACCTTAAGCTCTACCAGCTCAACCGGTGCCATCCTGTAGGGACTTTTCGATATCGGTTATGTTCCACGCTGAACATCAATACCGAACTCCACTTTCCTATCAGGGGGTAAGCCAGGCAACTCATCTGAAAAAATATCCATGAAATCCCGAACTACGAGAGGTGATGCCTCACAGCCTGAATGCAATTCCATCGCACAATCCACCTGCTCAACTGCAATCTTCGCTCGACTAAGAGAAGACTCTCCGGCATGAAACTCGAATTTTGCCTGATCTGGAATTCTGAAGACTAACTTTCTTGGCACGGCAATCAATAACGGCATCGGTTTCTCCCAACCAATCCATACCAAGAATAACGTCGAATCCTGAATTTCCAATTACAATCAGGGTGGCTTTAAAAACTGCGTCCCCAATAACAACGGGACATTGCCTACACTTACGGGAACAACTGACTACTCCACCTGTCAAGATGTTCCAAGCCTCTAACATGTTGCTGCACTCTAACTGATGGAGAGCGACAAATCGAAAGGAGACAAAGGAATTGGTTGCCCAAAATTAAATAGAACAAAAGCAGAAAAAAAAAGCAAATCAACACAACACCTAAGACAAAAAGCAAAATAGACAAGGAAAAGAAGGGTTGAACAGGGGTGAGGGAAAACAAAAGCAGAATGCAACAGAAAGAAAATAAAGCAATAAAAAAGAGAAACAAATAGAAGCAACCAACAATAAAATAATAAAACAAAAGATACCTGCAACTACACCCTCAGCTGACTCAGCATCTGCAGCAGTCAGGTTGTAAGCCTGACCTTTCCTTGAAACAGCGGTACTCTGACCGACAATCTGACGCTGCGGGGAAAGCGGAGTTGCGGCAACTGGCTGAACAGGACCCCTGGCTGGAGGAGCCAACCGCGGGCAATCCCGCACTGAATGATCAGCCGCACCACAACTGAAACAGCGACGATTAGCACGTCGGCAATCCTTGCGCTTGAAGAAAGAAACAAAGTTCCTCAAAATCATATGAGCTTGTTTGTTTTTGGTTTTTTGATCTTTTGAGAATCAATTGTACATGCCAAATTTTATGGCCTTTTTAATAGTCTTAAAATTTGTATGTTCACCATTTTAGAAGAGATAGATCACACATCGTTTGATACTTTGTTTTGATTGACAAATGGGCCCTCTCATGATTATGATATTTTCACAAGGAAACCTACTGGATATTTTGGTTGAGTAAACAAGATCCCCATAAAAAAATTATGAAGATACAGCGAACACAAATTGCTTTTTACTGATATTTCCTTTTGTCAAATAGAAAGAAATTTTTTTCACGTGCAAGTGGTTACAAAATGAATGCTATCTTCATTCTAAAACTGCATAATTAGTTTTTTATGAAGGCAAAACACTCCTTGATGTCTATCCCTTATTCCATATTTTCTCTTCATTTTTCTTGATTCTTTACTTCACTTTGTATATTTGTATTGATTCACTGCCTAATTTTACATAATCTTAATTTTTATAATTTTTTCAGACAGCACAATGCTCTTGCGAAGTTCCATGACAATCCGAATATTGTCACACTAGTTGGATTTGCACAAGATGCTGAACATTTTTACCTAGTTTTAGAGTTTGCAGAACTCAGATCATTGGAAGTATACAAAGGTATGAATCAATAAGAATTTTAAAAGAAGAGAGGATTTGTGAATTTAAGGATTATTTATTACTATTTAAGGAAAAAGTATTTTCTGTTAGCAAAGCTTACTAGCTTTGGAACTCATCCAATTTTTGATATGTTTATGCACAGTTCTATTATATTTTTTGTATACACTGTGTCATTAACGTTCTAAACATGATGAAACAAATGAATTGTGTATAAAACATTAAAATCTGAATTGTGATAGCTAAGACATCAATAGATTTACACAGAACAGACACAAAATTATTTAATTAAACATTGTATTAATAAACAAATTTTGGAAACAATATAAGTGAATTGTGCATAGAAACAATTTGTGTTCTTTATTAATTTCTAAGTAGAAATTTCTGCACTATTTTTAATTGCTCAGATTTGGCTGTCAGCATTATTTATAATAGGTCAGTTGTCAACAGATTTGGCTGTAAATATAAAATTTCTCTTGCGTATATACTTTCTTTTTGGACAGATCTGAAATGGCCCAAGACCATGCAGATCATGAGAAGTCTTGGTGAAGCAATCAGTGCCCTACATATACAATAGGATCCAATTCTTCATAGAGATTTGAAGATGGCCAACGTGCTTATTGCTGAGGTATGTAGAGATGTGAAGTTTCCTTTAAATATATTGCATTTGAAGAAACATTTAAAGAACATTACCTCTTCATTTAGGGGTACCAAGCCATGCTCGGTGACTTTGAAGAAGCAGCATGTCTGAGCGATCGGAGAAAGACGTCGCATAACAACATATGCCCAGGCCCATTTGTACCAGGTGAACTTCGAAGTAGCGCATCAGATTTCTTACCAGGTGAACTTCGAAGTAGCGCATCAGATTTTTGAATCAGATTTTTTTTCTCTTAATTTCTGAAAATACAATTCAAAAGTTCATTAGCAATCTAAGAAATAACTAATTAAATGATGAAGTATGAATTTTTGTATACTATTCTTATTAGGTTTTTTCCTTGGCTTCTAGGAGCAGTACTTCATCGTTTTGAATTTCCAAATAGGTGTTTCAAAGAAATTTTAGTGAAAGGAAATATAATTGACTTGAAAAATAACTTTATATTAACTTAATATTAAATTATAATTTATAGGTAGACAAGCTTTGCACGTTGACACATGCCTACGACATATCGTTGGAACAATGCACCTGGTTTGATAATATAAAATAGTTTTAGAGGTCCAGCAAATTAATTGAAGTAGGAAACATATTATATGAGGAAGCAGCATATCTACCTTTAAGCTCAACCATTGCCTTTTTGTTAGAAACACTGCATAGTTTTTTTAACTTCAACATCACTTTTAAATGCTTGTAATAGTTATGTAAAGACATGATCATATAGGTTTTATAGAGCTTACTCTAATTTCATAACCACTATGCGCATGTCTAAATACAATGGTATCCCAAGTGCAGGTGTGAAGGTATCTACAATACCAATAATCTAAACATTTGTTTGTCTGAGACTCAGTTTGCAATTGAAATATCTCTTATTATTATTTCAACCGAAATGTAATATATGAAGTTCTCACATACTAATCATTTCTTGTATCTCCACTTTGTCTCCCTATTGCATCTTTATAAAAAAAATCAAAATGGATCAATAACAAATTTATTTTAGCTGAGCAAAATATTATACCAAGATATTATGTATAGCCTAGTTCTTGAAAATAAATTGTTAACAAAATTTACACAAAACAGAATCTGGAATCTATCGACACGTCTACCTATAAATTATAATTTAATATTAAGTTAATATAAAGTTATTTTTCAAGTCAATTATATTTCCTTTACTAAAATTTCTTTGAAACACCTGTTGGAAATTCAAAAACGATGAAGTACTGCTCCTAGAAGCCAACGAAAAAAACTAATAAGAATAGTACACAAAAATTCATACTTCATTATAAAGTCATTTTTCAAGTCAATTATATTTCCTTTTACTAAAATTTCTTTAAAACACCTGTTGGAAATTCAAAATGATGAAGTACTACTCGTAGAAGCCAAGGAAAAAAACTAATAAGAATAGTATACAAAAATTCATACTTCATCATTTAATTAGTTAGCTAATGAACTTTTGAATTGTATTTTCAGAAATTAAAAGAAAAAAATCTGATTCAAAAATTAAGAGAAAAAAATCTGATGCGCTACTTCGAAGTTCACCTGGTACAAATTGGCCTGGGCATATGTTGTTATGCGACGTCTTTCTCCGATCGCTCAGACATGCTGCTTCTTCAAAGTCACCGAGCATGGCTTGGTACCCCTAAATGAAGAGGTAATGTTCTTTAAATGTTTCTTCAAATGCAATATATTTAAAGAAAAATTCACATCTCTACATACCTCAGCAATAAGCACGTTGGCCATCTTCAAATCTCTATGAAGAATTGGATCCTCTTGTATATGTAGGGCACTGACTGCTTCACCAAGACTTCTCGTGATCTGCAGGGGCTTGGGCCAATCCAGATCTATCCAAAAGGAGAGCATATACGCAACAGAAATTTTATATTTACAGCCAAATCTGTTGACAACTGGCCTATTACAAATAATGCTGACAGCCAAATCTGAGCAATTAAAAATAGGTGCAGAAATTTCTACTTAGGAATTAATAAAGAACGCAAATTGTTTCTATGCACAATTCACTTATATTGTTTCCAAAATTTTGTTTATTAATACAATGTTTAATTAAATGATTTTGTGTCTATTCTGTGCAAATCTATTGATGTCTTAGCTATCACAATTCAAATTTTAATGTTTCATACACAATTCATTTGTTTCATCATGTTTAGAACATTTATGACACAGTATATACAAAAATTATAATAGAACTGGGCATAAACATATCAAAAATTGGATGAGTTCCAAAGCTAGTAATCTTTGCTAACAGAAAATACATTTTCCTTAAATAGTAATAAATAATCCTTAAATTCACAAATCCTCTCTTCTATTAAAATTCTTATTGATTCATACCTTTGTATACTTCCAATGATCTGAATTCTGCAAACTCTAAAACTAGATAAAAGTGTTTTAGTATCTTGTGCAAATCCAACTAGTGTGACAATATTCGGATTGTCATGGAACTTGGCAAGAGCATTGTGCTCTGTCTGAAAAAATTAAAAAATTAAGATTATGTAAAATTAGGCAGTGAATCAATACAAATATACAAAGTGAAGTAAAGAATCAAGAAAATGAAGAGAAAATATGGAATGAGGTATAGACATCAAGGAGTGTTTCGCCTTCATAAAAAACTAATTATGCAGTTTTACAATGAAGATAGCATTCATTTTGTAACCACTTGCACGTGAAAAAAATTTCTCTCTATTTGACAAAGGAAATATCAGTAAAAAGCAATTTGTGTTCGCTGTATCTTTATAATTTTTTATGGGGATCTCGTTTCCTTAACCAAAATATCCAGTAGGTTTCCTTATGAAAATATCATAATCATGAGAGGGCCCATTTGTCAATCAAAACAAAGTATCAAACGATGTGTGATTATCTCTTCTAAAATGGTGAACATACAAATTTTAAGACTGGTAAAAAGGCCATAAAATTTGGCATGTACAATTGATTCTCAAAAGATCAAAAAACCAAAAACAAACAAGCTCATATGATTTTGAGGAACTTTGTTTCTTTCTTCAAACGAACTAAGTAGAATTGCAATCCCAAAAAAGAACCCTCCTTAACCAATATCAGATGTAAGCATATATGTCTAATGTCTTGCTCCACCTACAACCAAAGAATAAAAAGAAGGCAAGAAGGATGAAAAATTACATTTTGAAATTATGAGCGTGTGATGCACAAATAAAACCAGAAAATTTATAAAAAATAAGCATTGAGCAAAAAAAAATCATTTCAAGTTGTGTTTGTTGCATTAAGCTGCAACTGCAACAAACCTAATAACTTTTTAATACTAATAAACAAAGTGGGCACCATCCACACTTTTGCCGAGACATAGATTGACTGCAACAAACCTGATAACTTTTTACTAATAAACAAAGTGGGCACCATCCACAATTTTTCCTAGACATATAGATTGTGTTAGTCGGCACATATATGAATTTTATAGATATTTTAGAAAATAAATAGATAATAAATGTAATATCAACTGATAAGAATAAAGATTATCAATTGAGTAGAAAATTAGATTACCATCCATTGTTGAGCAGCCTTATCTGAAACGACAAATTGTTTTACTGCTATCTTTTGCTGACCCAATCCGTAATCGTTTTCCGCAGGTATCTCGCCGCGGAAAACAGCACCGCAAGCACCGTTACCCAAGCTGATGGAAAAGCTGTGTGTGAATAAGGAAAGATCGGCAACAGAAAACTCAACACCTGTTAATAGATATAAATCATTGTCAGATAAGTGTAACTTTAAATGTTAGAAAAAATGTCTCCTTTTAAGGATTCTTTAGCTTTCGTGAGATAATTTAATGATTCAGTGAGTGAATTTTAATTTTAAAACTGGTAACTGAAAAGCTAGGACTACATTTTGACAACAAAATACATTCAATGGTGTAGATTTAACATGAAGTCTTAAAGTAAAAATCCAAAAACCTTCCAACTTCCCTCTCCTTCTCCCTGTCATCCTCTTTATCATTCTCCATCTCTATGCTACCTCTCTCAAAAGACTTCCTCTCTCACCCTCTTTGGGAAAACCCTCTACTACGCCTTCAATATCAAGCTATCTCCGCTCTCTGCCTCTCCCTCTGTAGATCTCACACCTTCTCCTCCGTCCCGCTACTTGAAAGACAGTTTGCATCGCCAAATCAGAAGACCTTTCTCCCCAATTGAAAGATTAAGCATGTGTGTGAATTATGAAAAAGGCTATAAAGTTAGATGAAATGATCCATGCATTAATACTGCATAAAATATGACCCGGTGTCTAAAATGCTGTTCAAGAAAATTATGATAATACCCATGAGAAACACCACAAAGCCTTGAGTTTCTTAATTTTTAGTACCTTGATTAGCCATTGTACAGGATCTTCAGCTTGAGCCTGGAATTGAACTGCAACAAAAGATACATGAAAATAAGAAATTTAACGGAAAAATATATATATACATATACTAGTTGAAAATTTCTGTGCACCAAGTGCACGCATCTTGGTACACATTATTAATATTGTTAAATTTTAAAAACTCTTTGATAATCCAATGCTACTTGAAAACTGAACTTTGTTTAGTTGTGTCCACACATACGATAGGGTATCGTATAGGAAGGCAAACTTTCATATTGGATACCTATTATCGGCGATATTTAACTAGATTGGGTTAACATATCGAATGAAATATGATATTTAGATGAACTTTACACATTATATACAAGCAACCTAATGCAAGTAAGAATAGTTATAACCAAAATGTATAATTACCTACATGAAATCTATTACATATAAGAAATATATATACATATTAAAGATTTGGAGACAAGAAAGGAATTTTTCCAAAGAAAACTTGACGACAAGTTAGAAGGTCTCTTGTTCACTCCATATAGCAATCTTCTCGTGCTACTTTAAAATAATATCTTGATTTATTGTTTGCGAACCTTGGAGATGCTGATTTATTATTTCCTTTGTAATATACACTCATAAAAGCAATTAGCTTGAATCAAAAAAGGATACAGTTAACATAAAATTAAATTTGTAATTTTGTAAGAGAAATAGTCAATGGGATCTGGATGAATATAACGTATTCTTTGTCATATCACCAACATAATCAGTTTAAGTTACTCTCATCTCTCATTAATCTATTATATAATTACAAACCCCTAATATTATCCATTATTATTAGAGATTATGAGTTCATCTCTTCTTTAAGGTCTTTTAACTAAATATTTTGCAGTATATTCTGCTGCTGGTACTGCCCCTATAGCTCCCAACTCGTAAAAGGAATATTTAGATGCATTTCTATCATCGCTATCCCTATCAGTTTCAGTATCATCATCACTATTTGTAGACATATATCTCATTATAAATTGATTAAAAGGTATAATAAATTATGAAATTGATATATAATGTCAACCAATATATCTAAGCAAAAAAAATCCAACTTATTCAAACAAACATAGCAAGAATAAACTAAAATTAAAAGAAAGCCAGAGTACTATATATGCCAACGAACGTGTTAATGTGTGAATGTCAGATAGAACTACCAAACAATCCAAAAGAAAATTCAACTTATGCCACTTTGCACCTACACTCCAATCAAGTCTCCTAATTAGATGGTTTCCTTTCAGATATATCCAACACTCCAATCAAGTCTCTTGTTGTTTGCACCTTTTTTTTATCTAGTCGTATACATTAGCAAATGATTACTATAGAACTGAAAATACAAAAAATATTCAATGGAGGCCACAGTTCAAGCAGGGGTCAATCATCCACATTATTTAGAGAAACATTCTATCCATATTAGAGAATTACACATTTACTTGTGTGATTATTCAATGTAAAATGTATGGTTAAGACACTTAAGAAAGTTCACTTCCCTTGATATGACTATAAGTAAACAAGAACATTGATGTTGAGTGACTTTCCTTGATATGTCTATAACAAGGAAAAACATCATGCCTATAAAATGGTCAGAAAATTGTCTAAAGATGATGAAGCACTAATCAATGCTAGATTATATTCTAACCTAAAATTGAATGAACCATTCGTGCGATCTAATTGCAAGTTATTCAATAAGAAAGTCATTCACAAACCATAAATCAATCAAAATAAGGAAGATGATGTCCGTTTTGTTCATCATTTTCATATTGAGATTCTAAATAACACCTTATATTCTACAATCACAACACATGAAAAGAATGCATATCCAATCAAATTAATGCCTATGGATAACCAAATCGAGAAAAATAAACCCTACTACCTTGAAGAATGAATCGAATGAGCAAATGGAATAATCGATTGAGCACCAAAATCCATATCTCTGGTACCTGAACAAGGGAACCAAACCCTAGATCTGAAGCACTTATGATAGAGAGAGTGTAGATTAGGGTTAGGGTTAGGATTTGGGCTAAATGGGATCATCGATGGAGGACTGAGAAGGTGGCTGAGGATATGGCGGAGTCGCCGGAGTCTCTGTAGGTGGTGGCGCGAATGGCAGCGATGAGAAAGATGAAAGAGGATCAAGAAAATGACAAACCCTAGTTTTAATTATCTTGTTTAGAAGAATAGAACCCCTAAGATTACGATTAGGTAGATCTGAAAACACAATTACAATACTTAAATTGAAAATAAAAACAAAACTGCGCATAAACCCTAGATAATGATTAGGGGAGAAGAGAAAGCGTACCAGAATCGACGATGGAAACCCCAACTCCTTCTGATAGATGAGAGAGGATCTTAAATAGTAGTTCCTGATCGCTGGGTGGAAACGGAACGGACTAGGTTGGCTGTGACAAATCCTTTTTGCGCACAAATACATGTATTGTTCTTATCCATTATCATCTTGTGTACAATTAATATATTTTTGATGGCTGGAGCCGTTTGGCTCTATCCGATATATCAAAAAAAACAATCTTGTGTACAAATACATGTACTGTTCTTATCATATTCTTATTGTGTACAAACACGTGTACACACATGTACACACATGTAATGTTCAAATAGGTTCCTCAACAATTAGAAATTTAAAGAAGTTCACTTCCAAGGATTGCTCGGGTTCAACTCCGTAAAAGTGCATTGAAGCTCCTTCCACGAATCAAGCTTGGACATCAATTTATGTTAAAAGGATTCAATGAATAGACATGAAAAGCTCTTGCACAGTCAAATTGATGTACACCGATAACTGCTTCTGATATGCCATCCAGCTACTCTAGTTTTGTGAACAGTAATTTCATTCTCTAAGCAAGGTTTAGTTAGTTACCACCTTCACGTGGAGCTGGGTAGGCAGAGTGAGTGGTACTTCTGCCTTGAAAAAACAAGAAGTTGGCCATCCAAGCACATCGGTCGGGATGTCTATTGTATCAACGATGTCACTGGGTCAAAATTCTTGATATCTCTCAATTCAAAGATCTAAGCTTAGAATTGATGTTGTTTCATTGATTCCTCCTAAAGATTTCATTTCAATTGGAATTTGGTTATTCATTATGTACGATGAGTCATGTATGTATCCATGGTTGAATGGTTAAAGCATCCAACTCATAATTGGCAAATTCGTAGGTTCAATTCATACTGGATGCACACCAATGAGTTTGTTCAGTAAGTATATTGGAATTAGCTCTGCATAAATGGAATCTCATCATCCATACATAACGAATTGGTATGGTATATTCATACAAAAACATACGAACAACAATAACTATAATTCTACTAATAGGGAAGAAAATGGATTTATAGATGGAATCAAATATGCAATATTTATTGAAAAAAAATATTCGATTATTGGGGAACAATCAATCAGTGGACAAATCAAAATGGGAGTCCCATTTTTTTCCCCTGGTATTGTCGTGATTGTTACCGAAAATCTCCCACTTTAATTTTGTTTTGAAAAATCAAAGTACAACAACAACAAGGCCTTTTTTGTAAGTATCATACCCTCTCCCCTTCTCTTCAAATCAGACAAATGTTTGAGCTTGGCTTTTGTTTGAGCTAGTCTATTTGGAGCTCACATAGGTTCATTTGGGAGCATCTCGGTAAGGGGTGAGATTTCGTACTTAGGTGTATTAGAACACGTACATTACATATGAGTATATTATGTTTAGTATTTATAATAGTTAAGTTAAAAAACATATTAATTACAAAATGTACAAGTTTCTACCATTATTTATGTTTATATGCTTTCTTTACCTCACATGATTAATGAGTATCTATTAGAAAAGTCATATGGTAGATCATAAAGCCTTGCTGAGTAAGTGGTGGTGGAAGATTACTACTAAGCGTACGGGATGGTGGAGTTTCTCATTTGATCGGTTTCGCAAGAGAAAAAAATATCGGTATGGAGGAAGGAGTCCCTCAGCCAAGGTGTCCCTTCTTTGGAAAGGGATAGCTAACCAGGGAGAAATTTTCCACACAAATACCAGATGCAGAGTGGGAAATGGTAAAAATACTAGATTCTGGAAAGATAAATGGTGCGGACAAACAACTCTGCAGAACCAATTCCCTAAGGCGGCGGAAGTGGCGCTGAATTTAGATCTTACTGTGGAAGATGTGTGGAAGAATGGGAAGCTCAAATTCGTAGTATCTAACAACATCGAGGAACGGAGTTTAACCCAATTCGAAGCGTTAAATAAACTAATTCGCGAGGAAGGGGGACAACAAAATAGCCAAGAAGACGAGAGATGGTGGGATAGAGACGAGTCAAAAGTCTTCTCAGTAGCTGGAATGTATAAGTAGCTAAATGACGGGGGTCAGAGATGTAAAGACCAAGCAGTTATTTGGGGAGCTCATGTGCCTTTCAAAGTAAAAGTTTTCTGTTGGTTGGTGCACAAAGACGCGATTCTATCGAAAGTCAATCTAAGGAAAAGGAACATGCATGTCGATGTTACTTGCGATATGTGCCGGAGTTCAGAGGAGGATGTCAATCATCTTCTATTCTAATGCCCCAAAGCTCGGTTAATCTGGGATGTTGTTTGTAGGGGTTTTGGGATAGAGCGGTTACCGAATTCAATAGCTGACATTTGGGGGGGTATTAGAGAGGGTCACATTAGGGTTGGGGATATTAAGGCATGGGATATTGCAATAGCAGCTTCGATGTGGAACATGTGGCTAGAAAGAAATGATTTCATTTTTAGAAATATCTCATATTCATTAAATTTCTCCATGCATAAAATTTTTTCGCTGATTCACGATTGGGCAGGTGCGGAGGAAGCCACTAAGAGGAGGAGGATCATCGAAGAGGAATAGCAAAGGAGGAGGATCATCGAAGAGGAATAGCAAAGGAGGAGGACTTAGGGAGGAGACTGCCTCTAGAGGGATGCGATAGATTGTTCATGCACTCCAGAGAAGGGGCGAGGGCAGATGTTATTTTGGTTGTAATTTAAGTCTAGCATTATTTTGATGTCTTCCTATGTAGTTGTTTTTCTTTACTTTCGATGTTGTCCGTGTAAGATGGATGTTGTACTACTTTGTTTCTTTAAATCTCTTTAATGAAACGATGACTGCGGTCATCTTTTATCAAAAAAAAACTTACAAATAGTTTTTTTCCCAACATTTGTGAAGTTTCATTACGGCTATAATCAAACTATAGATGAGTCCAAGACAAGCTTTGAGAAAAATCAAACCGGACTTTAGATGAATATGATCACGAGCAAAACGAACTAAGCTTTAATTGAATACGAGTCAAACAGATCTCGCACAATTAAAAATGAACACAAAACAAACTTAACTAAAGCATTTACATAAGCAAGCCCATCCCTGGACTCATTAATCAAACAGGCTTAACTAAAGCAAAAAAAAAAAACAAACATGTTCCATGTCTGTTCATCTTGAATACACGCCATAAGTTTTTCAGAATTAATGTAAAGAGATGAAAGTATATTGTGAGTATTGCTGCAAACCTACAATGATGAAGACTACTTATATCTTCCTATTAATTCGTCTCATGTTACCAGTACTAGATCATATATATCCTCAATCACTGCAACATACTTAGGTAGCGTTTGGCCCAGTTTTTTTTGGGCTTTAAAGCTACTTCAGAAGGAGAAGTCAGAAAGTAGAGCTTTGAAATTAAAAGCTGAAGCTGTTTGGATAGTCAGCTTTTTTTAACTTTAAAGCTACTTTTAAGCTAGAAGTTGTTTGGCATAAGATATTAATTGTAAGCTACTTTTATACTTAATTTAAGTTTTTGATTTTATTTAAGAATAAAATATAAGTTATCAAATTACAAAAAAAATCTTTATATTACTAATAAATGAAATATTTAGAATAACCTAAAAAACTCGTAAAAAGAAAATATATATATATATATATTTGAAATGTACGTAAATAAAAAAATTAAAGGGCTACGATACTTTATGAAATGCATCATTCCATTCAAAATTGGTTATTCAATGACAACTAATATGACAAAGTGTTTACAATATCATAAAATGGGATATTAACGATTTCTATTTTCCATCAATGCAACTGCTATTTGAGTGCGAATTGTATCCGTATAACCACCATCTACTGCTCTTCTAGTATTATTTGAAGTCATTTCCACGTCATTGTATCTTTTCCCTTCGTAGTCATCCATATATCCGGAAAGATGATCGCACCCTGTTGAATTCCTCATCTTCGATACCACATAATCTAATGAAGTTATGAAGTGCTGTTGTTGCAACTATAATTTTTTGTTGTTTTATCAAGGGAAATGGTCTCATATCACATAATATATGCCATCTTTTCTTCCAAACTCCAATTATCCTTTCAATGACATTTCGTAATGAAGAATGTGCATGGTTGAATACTTCTTGTAAACCTTCTGCTTGAATTCCATCTCTGAAATCAGGAATGTGATATCTTTCACCCTTGTATGGTGCTAGATATCCTTTCATATTTGGATATCCAGCATCAACTAGATAGTATTTTCCTATACAAAAAAATATATTTAATTATTATCTTATATTAAAAATAAAAATAAAAATAATATTTTAATGACAAATATATATATAAATTTTTAAGTACCTTCAGGTGGGTGAGGGAACACATGTTTCATTTCTTCAAGTACTGATGAAAGAATGCGCGTGTCATGTGCATTACCAGGCAAACCAACAACAACAAATGTGAATAACATGTCAAAGTTGCACAGTAGCATGACATTTTGTGTTGGATATCCCTTTCTACCAATATAACGTATCTGATCTTTTGTAGGAACAATGGCAGGTATATGTGTTCCATCTATAGCACCAATGCATCCCTCAAAATAAGGCCAATATTTGTTATCATCTTTAATTTTGTTTGGTACTTCAACAAAGTCAAAATCTGGAGGCCTTATAATTTCCTTTGCCAATAAACATAAACTATCAAGAACTTCACCAAACTTCCTACTTACCGTCTCTCCTGATTTTCCAAATTTATTTTGTATATTTCGATTTGTCTCACTATGTGCACAACCCCAAAGAAACATAGTAAGTGCCTCCAACGATGTAATTTCTTTTGATGGATGTAACCATCCCTTACTCACCAATAACTTTTCAAGTTTCAAGATGGCATGAGATTCCATCCTAAACATGTAACTTTCACCAGGAGTGTTAAGAGTTTGTCGAACCCAATTCCATCCATGAGAATAAAGAAATCTATTACCTTGCTTCATCAAATATTTTATGTGATATTCATATACAATTGTTGCTGCAGCATTAACTATGTTATAAAACTGTGAGTGTGCGCGTCTCCTTTTTTTAACTTTTCTTGATTGTTCATTGGTAAGATTAGAAGACATCTGTAGGAAAAAAATTGGCGTTAAAAGAATCAATAGAGACCACAACAAACGTTATAACTCAAAGAGGAAAAATAGGCAACAAGCAGTATTGCTTGAGAACTCAAGCTTAAGAACAGGCAATAACAGCTACATATTCATAATTTATAATTATGATAGGAAATGAAAGGTTTAAGAGAAAATGTTACCAATTTCAGTAAATTAAGAAGTACAGGAATGTCACTCCATGGATGCAAGTTCTCCAATCATCAAGAGTCCTTACATTAAATTTTGACACAGGAATGTCTAGCCTACGCAATGATCCCACCCCAAACACACTTTCAATCCTCAACACTTTTTCCTATATAAGTTGTAGGCTAATTGGTGTTGTGTTAAACCTTAAC
This sequence comes from Hemerocallis citrina, assembly GCA_017893485.1. NCBI lineage: Eukaryota > Viridiplantae > Streptophyta > Magnoliopsida > Asparagales > Asphodelaceae > Hemerocallis > Hemerocallis citrina. The sequence continues at coordinate 420,958,746 of CM030358.1, read as the reverse complement.
TGAATGAAAATCAAACGTATGATATGTCTAATAAAAAGTTTATAAGACCCATGTAAGTCTTTCAAGTCAAATCAGTGTTAGCTATGAAGCAGAAGGCTTAACACTATAGCAGTAGTAACAAAACTTTACTGATTGCAGTAGTAGTAGTAACACAGGAATTTGGACAAAATGGAAGGGCTGATCATAAATCCTAGAAGACTACTTAGCATGTAGGTTCTAGACAGTTGTTATGGAGCAAAACACTTCATAAAGGACTTGACCAAATTTCGATTTTGCTTTTAGTCTGACATCAACCTTCTAACTTGGAGCAAAATTCCCAGCACAGGAAAATTTGGACAAGAGAGGCTTACTAGTTCTCTACAATTATGTTAATTTGAATATGTAGCTAACAATTAAACTGCTGAATGTCATTATTTAATATATGCATAATTGGAATATGCAAAGTTATTTTATATGAACCCAATTCCTTCATGACATGCACTAATCAAAGTAGCACACAAGCTTAAATATATAAATATAGTCTGATATAAACATAAAATTGTAATACATAAATTCAATGCACTACAACAAGATTGCACTACAATAAGATTATCAATTCTAATATATAAAAACAAGGCTAATATAATTTGGTCTCAAACATAATTCAAAATACATAAACATAAATGTCATTACATAAACTATAATGTTTAACATAAGAAAAACAAGCATAAAACAACTAATTGCCATACTACAAACTTCACAATACCCATAATTTCTAATTGCCATACTCATCTAGAAGCCATTCCACCAAAGCATCCGTATCATCTTTCAAAGACATGAATATGGCTCTATTTTCATTAAGTTTAATCAATTTCAAAGCATATAAAAATTGTCCACCATTCAAAAGTCCTGTTTCCTTCAGACTTTTCAATACTTCAACACAATTGGGAATAGAGTACTGCCCATGGAAATGAGATGTGGCTGCAAGCTCTTCTTTTTGAATTTCATTGTTACTCACTGCAGCTTCAACTAACTTTTCAAAAAATTTCCGCATAGCCATTGCGGTCCCTACTTTTGACTTACCCTTTGCCACTTTGTCAGCTACATCTTGTGTTACCTTTCTTCTCTTGTTTCCTTGGGAGCTTTCCTCATCAAGATTGATTTCCATATCATTAACTTCATCTTCAATTGGCACCTCTAAATCAATATGTTCAGTTGGCACACCTATAGCTGGTGGTCATGCAACTTCACTTGTTGCTACCGACCCTCCAAATATGAATCACAACTCCTCAACAAATTCCAATCCTTCATATCAGAATTTCTTATAGTTTGGATTATGCTCCATAACCATAAAAAATAAATAACATTTAGACAATCCATTTTTGTCCAATATCTTTCAATGATTTAAAAATAAAAAAGCATCAAATATTCACCCTTATCTTAGCTTCCCACCATGTGGCATCAGCTTCCTGTCTCTTTACCCACCAATTGTTTCCATGTACTCTAATTATCTCCCATTGTATCCATTCTATTCTTCAATTGTTTTTGTGTATATTCTTTACTAGTACGTTTATTGAATTCATCACGTATTTCTTCCCATTTCTTACTTTTAAACGCAATTCCTGGTCTCCCAATTGTACGAATCTCTTTTATACAAATGTCGAGCAATATTTTTGTACTATTAGAATCCCATTTTGCTATTTTCAGGCTAGCCATTCACTGCAATATATTAGAAAAATCTCAACAATAGCGTAACATAATAAAATAGACATCTATAGATTTTTATTCTTATAAATGGCTTGCTTCTTTCCTAAAGAAGCAATGGAACTTCATGTCCTAAAATATATGGACAGGTCAACTGGTTAGTCACCCCTTTCCTTCTCTATTTTCCTTCTTTTCCTTCAACGTTCGCACAATACTTCGTACCTATGTTCTCTATTATTTTTTATTAACTTCTTATTTTCATTGGTGTGTAAGTTTGACATCATTGAATTTGTTCTCTACTGCTATATTACAATTTTCTTCGGTTTCATATACTAGTTTGTGTCCTATTTTTTTTGAGAAGAAGTGTCCTAATTTTTTAGTATAGTGGAAAAGTGCTGTAATATACCATAAACATATCTAATTGACGGTTAAACTGGATTAAGGTTCAATCCTGACTTTCAGTAAAAAAATCAAAGAAAACACTTTGGTCAATGAGTTGTATAGCACTTCCATCCCCACCATGATATAGACATGAACTTGCATACTCAGGTATCTCTAAAAAAATTACTGAAGAAACATTGCAGAAATAATTGACAAGTGTCAAAAGATAAAGAACTAATATGTGATTAAAGTGAGGATATATGTGCGATCAATTGAGAACAGGAGCAATGTTGATTACTCTGTTAGTCATTCAACAAACAGCAAAATATGATCCAACGACTTAATCTAGGTATTTAATAAATCAGGAGAAGTCTCGGCAAAAAAAACATGAATATCAGTAGAACCGCTACCATATATCTAAATTAACCATACCTTGAGAAGCGGATCGACTGCGTGGAGGCGTGGATCGACGGCGTCGCGACGTATGTCACGTACAGTCCCTGGTCAAGGTCTGTTCGGCGAGGAAAGGAAGGGGAAGGGGAAGGGGAAGGGGGGATTTTTTAGGGTTTGGGTTTGATAAGTGAAGGGATAAAAAAGGAGAACGGTAGAAAAAAAAGAAAAGGAGAAGCCAGAAGTAGATCTGGAGGGCTTCTTCTGGAACTCCTTTTCTTTATAAAAAATAAGCTACTTCTATTTTTTTTGGGCTTTTCAAAATATGTGTTTAACCCAGCTTCTCCTTCTAAAGGAGAAGATAAGCTAATTTTAAGCTAGGCCAAACTCTACCTTATTGGGGCGGTTACTTTTTCAAAAAAACTCCAAATAGTAATTCCCAGTGATCTATCAGTAATTCTTTTATGAAAAATCAATGTGAGTATTTGACATACTATCTACGTATACACACATAGTTTTGGCAAATATTCTCTCACAAAATTACATTATATCACAAGCAAAAAGTAAAATATCGAATATACCCAAAAGTAGGATATTTCATGTCCAAAACACCAACTAAGCTCTATTTTAATAAACTATTTTAAACTATCCAAAATTTTCCCCCAACCATTGGATCTCCAATCATCATTCGAAATGTTAAAATGGCAAGCACGTAAATAAATCAAAGTTTGGGATTAAGTTTTATTTGTAAGGTAAAATTAGCTATTTTTCTTTTGATTTCTCTCCCTAGGTTTTTCGATTTCACTGATTTCTCTCCAGCTCTCTAGTTTTTCTATTCCTCTCTTCAAGTCTCTCGCCCTTTTTCTGTTGTGGTATACAGCTAAGAGCTAGCGAATAACGGCGGGGACGACCACTAAATATATTGGTAGGTGATATGGGTCGGATGACGTGGCCCCTCCTGGGCCACAGGATCCCCTCAGGATATGCGTACTTCCAGATCATCCAGATCCGCCACGTCAGCGTCGGAAAAACCGCCCGGACCTCTGCCACATCAGCCTGGAAACCGCCCGGGCCTCTGCCACGTCAGCCCTATACCGCCCGGGTTTCCACCGCTTCAGCCCCACGGGCAACCGAGTCCAGACCCGGTCCCAAACGGGTCTAGACCCGGTTGGATTCTCCTATAAATACCAGACCCCTACCCCTTGACCAAGGTAATCAATCCTTTCCCACTCAAACCCTAGTTACTGTTACTTTCTCACAGCAGCTAACTAGATCGTCGGAGGGTCTACCACGGGACCAACCCTGGTGTTCCTAGACCGTCTGCAGGTACATGAGACCTCGGATCCGAGCCTCCCGATCCAAGCCGAGCATCAACCTCCACCTCACTCAAGCCTACTCCCGTTCCGTTCGCCCAGCTGAGGGTCGTCTGCACCGGAACTTCCTCCACCAATACAAATCGAGTAAGAACTCACACCTAGTGCATCCACACGTCTTCCAAAAACAAACCGCATCAGGTTGGCGCCGTCTGTGGGAAACTCTATTCCAGACGCCGACCCGAGCTCAGCCGTCAACGGTACCTCGACAGTCCGAGCTCACATGGCGCCCAAAGCCACGAGAGCTATTACATCTGCGCGTCGGCAGGACGTGCCCCCGCCGGGCGCCGCCATCGAGGCTCATGCATCCAACCATAGGGGGGTCAGTCGCGGACCCCAGCCGAGTGCCTCCCGTTCGGTCCCACCCGACCTACGGGGGGTAATCATAAACCGACAGGCTAGCCACAGTAGGGGAGGGGCCGCTTCCAACTCGGCCCCGAACCATCCAAAACCTCCGTCCCAAGGGCGGGGGCCGGCGCTCCGCCGCGTCGGACGACAACCTCCGACTCGACCGAACCGTGCCGAGGGAGCCCCGGTCACTCATCAGGAGTTCCAGGACTTCCGGAAGGAAATCATGGGGGCCATCCGAGGGATCCCCATTGAGGAGAACGTCCGCCGCTCTCATACCAGGTCGGATGCCGAGGCCAGCATGTCCCGCCCCTCAATAATCCCACCGGAGTATGACGACATTTTGAAGCGCCTTTAAGAGATAGAGGACCGCCTTGACCACTTCGGCGACGGCGGCCCAAGGACGGCTCAGGGGTACAGACCCGTCTGCCCTCCATTCTCCACCCTCATCCTCCAGGCGGAGATACCCCGGAATTTCCGTCCACCTCAGTTCGAGACCTATGACGGCGAGGGCAATCTTGCTGATCACATGGAGGGCTTCAAAACCCTCATGATGATTCACAGCGCATCTGATCCCCTCCTGTGCAGAGCATTCCCCGCCACCCTCCGGGGTCCGGCTCGGGAATGGTTCTCCAAGCTCACCCCCGGTTCCATCTACTCCTTCGACCAGCTAGAAGGCAACTTTCTTGCCCCCTTCGTAACCAGCCGAAAGGCCGAAAGGACAAGTGTTCCCTACTTGGCTTCCGGCAGAAAGAAGGGGAGTCACTCCGGGTGTTCGTCAGCAGGTTCACGGCCGAGGCAAGGTCGGTCTCCTCCTTCGACCCTGGCGTTGCCTCCGCAGCGTTCCGGCACAACGTCCGACACGGACAGCTGAAGGCCTCCCTGGTGAAGAAGCCCCCACAGATTTTCTCGACCTCCTCAATCGGGTCGAGAAATACATCCGGGCTGAGGAAGCCCTAAACCCAGAGGAGTCAAGGGAGATTCCCGGGAAAGGAAAGCGCAAGGCTGACGAGATCGAGCCAGCAAAGAAAGCCCCGAAAGACGGGGGCACCATGAAGAAGGTTCTGCCGGTCCCTCGCTTCGAGAGGTACACTCCTCTAACGCAGAATGTATCCACCATTCTTTTGGCAATCGAAGACAGGGACCATGTGCAGTTTCCCCCTCGACCGTCCAACAACACCAGTAAGAAGAGGGATCAACGGTTCTACTGCCGCTTCCACCGGGACAACGGGCACGACACAGACCATTGTCGTGCCCTGAAGGACGAAATTGAGGCCCTTATCTAGCGAAGGTACCTCCGAGAATTCCAAAGAGAGGGCGCACGGGAACAGAGGAATTCCAGAAATAGGAGGGATTCCCCTCCTCCTCGAGCACCCCGACAACGCCCCGAGCGGGATCCCGAACCAGAGGAGCCCGAGGGTTAGGCAATCTTGCATTGCGTCCATGGAGAGCCAATGGGAGGGGGGATTCCAATACTTCCCGCAAGGCGTTCGTCCGAGATGTCAACACCGTCCAGGGCTTTCTCTCCCCCCAGATCCAGCAACTCCCTGTCTCCTTTTCGGGGGAGGACCTGGAGGGAGATCGGCTCTCTCACTGTGACGCACTCGTCATCAGCCTCAGCATTGCGAACTTCGAGGCCCGGCGAATCCTTGTGGACAACGGGAGCTCGGCCAACATCCTGTTCCTAGAAGCATTCGAGAACTTAAAGCTCTATCGTGACAAGCTAAAGCCTGCCAGATACACCTTGCATAGATTCTCCGGCATCCCGGTGACAATAGAGGGGATCGTCACCCTAGACGTCACGGCAGGTACGACCCCAAACAGAAGGACCGAGTCCATGGATTTCATGGTTGTGAATGTCAAGGCAGCCTACAAGGCAATACTCGGCCGTCCGGGGCTCTGCTCCCTCCAGGCGGTTTCCTCGGCATACCACCAGAAGATGAAGTTCCCTACCAACACCGGTGTTGGAATTGTCCGAGGAAACCAGGAAGCAGCACACTCGTGCTACATGACGGCGATCGGGGGCGGGGTATTTCCCCTCGATGCCGTCGAGCTACAGCCTTTTGATCATCATCGCTGCCGAAGGCTTGATTGATTGATAGTAATGTGCATCTAATCGAACAAAGGAGCATCTACCAACTAAGGATTGAAAGGTTCTACAACAAGAAGGTGCGTCCCACTAACATCAAACTTGGAGACCTCGTTCTCCGAAAGCTGGCGGTATCCAATCCCGGCCAGAAAAGAAAATTAGCCCCGAACTAGGAGGACCCTTACAGAGTATCGGAGGTCGTGCACCCATGGACGTACCATCCGACCAACTCAGAAGGCAAGGCCATCAAGAGGCCCTAGAATGTGGAGCACCTCATCAAGTTCCTAGGAGGAGAGGAGTAGCCTCCACCATGTAGATTATCAAGAATGTAATCGGCACGTCGTGCCTTGTTTTTGGTAAAATTCCAATGTTGTAAATATGCTAGCTTTCTTAAAACAAGCATGTGGCTTCCCTTACCAATAAAAATATGTCTCGGGCTCGGCACTCGGATAGCATGACGAGCCAGAAAAGCTTCCCTTACAAGCTTGGGGCTCGGCGCTCGGATAGCATCGCGAGCCAAAAAAGCTTCCCTTATAAGCTTGGGGCTCGGCACTCAGATGGCATCACGAGCCAGAAAAGCTTCCCTTACAAGTTTGGGGCTCGGCACTCGGATAGCATCGCGAGCCTGAAAAGCTTTCCTTACAAGCTTGGGGCTCGGCGCTCGGATAGCATCGCGAGCCAGAAAAGCTTCCCTTACAAGCTTTTGAGAACAAGTGCGGGAGCTCGACATCGACCTCGAGCAAGGCCGAGGCTTTCTTCAAAGCACCTCAACCTTAACGCCCGACGATGACCTTCAACTACGCCCGTTACTGGCTTTCTTCCCGGTGTGGGGGCTCGGCACCTGTCCCTAGCATGGTTTGGGCTTCTTCAAGCCCATCAACCTATGCACGAGGCGACAATCGCCAGCTACACCCGTGCCGTTTTTCCTGAGAACAAGTGCGAGAGCTCAACGTCGACCTCGAGCAAGGTCGAGGCTTTCTTCAAAGCACCTCGACCGTAACGCCCGGCAACGACCTTCGGCTACGCCCGTTACTGGCTTTCTCCCCGATGTGGGGGCTTGGCACCTGTCCCTAGCATGGTTTGGGCTTCTTCAAGCCATCAACCTATGCACGAGGCGACAACCGCCAGCTACACCCGTGCCGTCTTTCCTGAGAACAAGTGCGGGAGCTCGGCGTAGACCTCGAGCAAGGCCGAGGCTTTCTTCAAAGCACCTCGACCTTAACGCTCGGCGACGACCTTCAGCTACACCCGTTACTGACTTTCTCCCCGGTGCGGGGGCTCGGCACCTGTCCCTAGCATGGTTTGGACTTCTTCAAGCCCATCAACCTATGCACGAGTCGACAATCGCCAGTTACACCCGTGCCGTTTTTCCTGAGAACAAGTGCGGAAGCTCAGCGTCGACCTCAAGCAAGGCCGAGGCTTTCTTCAAAGCACCTCGACCATAACGCCCGGGGACGACCTTCGGCTACGCCCGTTACAGGCTTTCTGTAACGACCCGGATCCCCGCTATCGGACATCCGTGACATCACCAAGATCATTGCCTTCAAATGCATCTCAACACAGTAAATAACGTGGAAATTTAAACATTTTTATTGCCATCAGAGTTGTTACATTAATAATTACAAATATCAAATTGCCCTTGGACCAGGAATACAAATTACATAACTTTATTACAACTGACTACAAAGAATACTTGAACATTTCTTGTGAAGCCATTGGCTGTCTTTCAGATCGGCAATCCCTTGGTAACTGCCGAAACTCCGTTGAGTGGTCTATCTGCCCCTCTGGGACCTGCCCCTCGGCTTGAGCCTCCTGCTACGCGACCCTGGTAATTCTGCACCTGCTCGAAGGGTAGACGTGCATACTACCACTACTTGGATGCCCTGCTGATCTTGGGCTCTCCTGTACTCGTGACCTGATATCCATGTACCTAAAAGGTGGGGTACGTCAGTAATTCTACTGACGCAATGCTGATAAGGAAACAGCGATCCTCAAACTATCACATTCACAGATTCATCTTGAATGGAAAATTCAACGTATCCTGATTTCCTAGTGTTCGTGTATGCCATGACCTGAATCTAATGCAACAATACAGAGTGTAGAACAGAAGTACTTAATCTAACTTAAAGTCTATTCAAACACAAGGTACAGAACAGATGCACTGAATCTAACGTCAGCAAGACTCTGGATACACATGCATCCCATACTACATGTGACCCAGGTCAAGCCAACGTACTTAATCTAATGCAAGCGAGACTTTGGAAATGTATGCATCCCATACTACATACTTTCCAAATCAAGCCGTTGTCTCCATATTTAGGGATTAGAACCCTCGCTATGCAATGCATTCTAATTTGGTCTACTTCCCGTTCCTGATAGTATGACATGGTTGAGGAGGTGAAAATAAAATAAAAGAATATAATGCGGGGCGCTACCCCGAAGTCACCAATAATTACTGCGTCGAACCATCCTCGAAAGCTGTGACGAACTTACAGATATACCGCCGTATATCCATTGCGCAAAGATCCCTCTTGATCCGTTCGTGTCCACCAACATAGAACATGATGACCTCGGAGGTCCTAAAATACCCCCGATCCGCCAGGATATCAGCATCCCGTTCTTACCATGGTACTTCAGGAATTAACAGTGCAAGATACGTACCGCAGGGCGTATCCCTAATGACAGGAAGAGACAACCAGTAACACCACTTAGTGCTAACTCTCAGAACAAGTTGGATTATAGGGAATCACCCCTAACACCAATTTAGACTTTGAGCAGAACAAATAAAAGAAAAACCTAACCAATCCAGTTTACTGAAAATATGTTGTTATTCAAACCACACTCGGTGTCGATCAACAAGTCGAGCCTGACTGGTCTGTCAAGGTAACAACCATCCGGAATCACATCCCCTGATTCCCAATACCTTCATAGGTCAGCGACCCAAAAATAATCCCGGCCCGTGACCCTCAACGAGTGGTCTAACGGCGCCCTGGTGACGTAATATAATTTAGTGAAGGTAAGCACGCACATAAATATCCTTTCTGGACTTTTGACAGACTCAGGCATCGAGACACCCAATACAATCTAACAGAGCTATATCCCAACTCACTCATGTCCACCATGAGTACATGCACAGGAACTTGCCTAAGTTCCGAATAAAATGCTAAAAACCCATCCTTTAAATCTGATAGCTCACGATCACCATATTGCGGTAGGCAGAGGATTCCTCATCAATTGTCCGATGGAACAATCAAGAAATACCAGTAGCTGTGTTCCCAGCTACACTCATCGGAAACCAATACGCTCAGAACTTCCTAGAAGGGTGAGGAGATCCGTTGCCATCCCCTAGTCGATGATTCCCTCAATTTCCTTTTAAAGGACCCAAGTCCCCGAGTTAACTCCAACCTTGAAGTCAGTCTAGACAATAGGTTGCTAAACTCACAATGTCCATAATTTCCAGCACACAAGTCAGAATTGCTTGGTGCCTCCCATTCTGGAAAGGTAAGACCCTCGTCTATAACTTTTCAGTTGACTATTCCCTCCATTTCAATCATCTCGACATCTAATATCCCTCATATACTCTTAGTAGTACGTTCCTTTTCACACTTGCTGCATTTGTCCAATATCATAAGAGTTCGCTTAGTTATCGAGATTACTCGATTCCGAGTCCTATGGGAAAGTGGGATTGTCTACCTTAACTTCCTATTTGGATGCGTCCTCAGATTCAATTCTAAATGTTCTCACAGACACCAATTTCCATTGGGTGCATCACAAGGGAAAAGTTTATTTCTCTAGTAAACATTTTCTTGACAAGGCCAATCTATCCTATCTTTGGAAAATCTTAATCTCCAACCTACAGCCTGGAATTACAAAATTCCAGTTGGGTTAGAGAGTTATGATTCCCTACTGCAAATCTCTAGTTGGCCAGTCGCCCAAATTCTTAACAGATAAGTCTAGAAATGTCTATCTCCACGAACTAGACAACTCGTACTAGGATGGACGTACCCTACTTTAAAATTCACTAGTAAATCATCCCTAAGTCCAACGATCATGAAATTTGAGATTCTCTATCTACACATATACCATTTCATCGTGTCCAAATTTCACATTCAAATTCATTTCACACAACGATCTACGACTCCTCAAACATGGCTACATTCAGCCGTTCTGTTTCAGCAGAGTACTCACTGCCCCTCACTAATCACCTTTGAAACCTCATCAAATGACTTCTAAAAATTATAAAATTTGAGATTCATCAAATAGACTCATACCCCAAGCTACTCCCAAAATTTCGTAGCAAAATGATAAACGTACACGAAGTTATGCCTTTTTGAACTTCAGTACAATGCGCAGTCCGCTTCAGCCGACACCCACGGACCAGTCGCGTTCTACAATTTTTCCGGGGCATCAAACGACCTTGGAAAAATACGAGATTTAAGACTATGGTTGTAGACATATACAACAGCGTCCACAAAAATTTTCAACTCAAAATGACTTGTCGTTTCCGAGATACAAAATCGGAAAGATACCCAAAAATCATCACAGCCAGCAGCCACTCTGACTGCTTACTGTCCGGATTTGGTCCCACTGTTCGGGCTACTAAAATGTATCCAAATATTTCGAAAAAAATCATGGGTACCCTACACACATAGAAGAACAATACCCCAGAATTTTAGCCCAAGATTCCAAACCGTTTGGGCGTAAGAAATTCCCCAATATACCCTCACAATCATGTTACTCAATCAAACTTCAAAAGAATAATTCTCTACCATACCATTTATTTTTTCCTAGCATTCCTCATACTCAAACATGACAACAAAATCATGTCTACCACTACTACACATCCATTCATACCAAAACAAAAATAAATACAAAAGAGTTCAAGGATCACCCACTTTGAAGTTTGCAAAATCTCCTTGTGGCTTGACTCCTAGCTTGCTTGCTTGCTTGCCTTGCACCTTGCACTTGTATAACTTGGCCTCCTCAATCTTTCCTACTTCTCCACCTTACTACAACTCCCTACAAAAGGTCCACCTTCCTTTTTCTCCTTCTCTTTCTCCTCTTTTTTTTTTTGGGACAAGAAGAGTGGTGAATGAGTGAAAGAATGAGAGTGGAAGTGGGGGTTTTATAAAAATGGGAGTTAGGGATTGTTTGGGCCGGATGGTGATGTAGGGTGGGGATGGAGGGAGGTGGTGTGAGTGGAAAATATGTGGATGAGATGGAGCCAACATCACAAGTGAAACTTCTTGGAAGCTTCCTTGAAGACTTCATGGAAGTTTCCTATTCCAAGTCAATGTGCACATGGTGTTGTATTTCCACCATTGGATCTTTGTCAAGATCAAACCATGATCATCATGATGCTAAGGTTCCTAACCCTATGCTAGGTTAAGGAACCCTAGGTTACCATACCCTAGGTTACCATACCCTAGTGCACAAATACAACTCACATTTAATTCAAGCACTAGTCTAATTGAAATAACTAATACATATAAATTAAAATCCATAAAATACATTTTTTATAGAAATTATCATTTTCTCCCGACAATTGTCTGGTCGAAATAATCGGGACAAAACCCCAGTTTAATCGAGATGATATTCCGAGTTTACTTCATCGGATTCAGAACAGCCCGTATGTCTGAAATCTCTCGATTTTAACTGATAATTTCTAGGAGAAAATGTAATCGTGTGCAATACTTAGTTAATGCACGGGTTACGGTGCAAAATAGTCGTATGCTATTTTGCGGGGTATTACACTTTCTTCCCAGTGTGGGGGCTTGGCACCTGTCCCTAGCATGGTTTGGGCTTTTTGAAGCCTATCAACCTGTGCACGAGGCGGTAACCGCCAGCTACACCCGTGCCATCTTTTCTGAGAACAAGTGCGGGAGCTCGGCGTCGACCTCGAGCAAGGCCGAGGCTTTCTTCAAAGCACCTCGACCTTAACGCTTGGTGAAGACCTTCAGCTACGCCCGGTACTGGCTTTCTCCCTGGTGTGGGGGCTCGGCACCTGTCCCTAGCATGGTTTGGGCTTCTTCAAGTCCATCAACCTATGCACGAGGCGGAAATCGCCAGCTACACCCGTGCCGTTTTTCCTGAGAACAAGTGCGAGAGCTCAGCGTCGACCTCGAGCAAGGCCGAAGCTTTCTTCAAAGCACCTCGACCGTAACGTCCGGCAACGACCTTCGGCTACGCCCGTTACTGACTTTCTCCCCAGTGTGGGGGCTTGGCACCTGTCCCTAGCATGGTTTGGGCTTCTTCAAGCCCATCAAGCTATGCACGAGGCGGCAACCGCCAGCTACACCTGTGCTGTCTTTCCTGAGAACAAGTGCGTGAGCTCGGCGTCGACCTCGAGTAAGGCCGAGGCTTTCCTCAAAGCACCTCGACCTTAACGCTCGACAACGACCTTCAGCTACGCCCGTTGCTAGCTTTCTCCCCGGTGTGGGGGCACGGCACCTGTTCCTAGCATGGTTTGGGCTTCTTCAAGCCCATCAACCAATGCACGAGGCGGCAACCGCCAGCTACACCTGTGCCATCTTTCCTGAGAATAAGTGCGGGAGCTCGACGTCGACCCCGAGCAAGGCCGAGACTTTCTTCAAAGCACCTCGACCTTAACGCCCGGCGACAACCTTCAGCTACGCCCGTTACTAGCTTTCTCCCCGGTGTGGGGGCTCGACACCTGTCCCTAGCATGGTTTGGGCTTCTTCAAGCACATCAACCTATGCACGAGGCGACAACCGCCCGCTACACCTGTGCCATCTTTCCTGAGAACAAGTGCGGGAGCTCGGCATCGACCTCTAGCAAGGCCGAGACTTTCTTCAAAGCACCTCAACCTTAACGCTCGGAGACGACCTTCAGCTACGCCCGTTACTGGCTTTCTCCCCTGTGTGGAGGGCTCGGCATCTGCCCTGGGCATGGTTTGGGCTTCTTCAAGCCCATCTCCTAGGCGCACGGTGGCAACCGCCAGCTACACACGTACCGTCTTCCTGAGAACAAGTGTGGGGGCTCGTCGTCGGCCTCGAGCAAGGCCGTGGCTTTCTTCAAACCCACTCGACCGTTGAGCTCGGCGACGACCTACAGCTACGCCCATCACCGGCTTTTCCCATGATGTGGGGGCTCGGCATCTGCCCCTAGCATGGTTTGGGCTTTTTCAAGACCATCAACCTATGCGCTCGGCGGCAACTGACAGCTACACCCTTGCCATCTTCCTAAGAACAAGTGTGGAGGCTCGTCGTCAGCCCCGAGAAAGGCCGTGAATTTCTTCAAAGCCACTCGACCATTAAGCTCGGCGACGACCTACAGCCACGCCCATCAGTGGCTTTCCCTATGGTGTGGGGGCTCCAAAATCCTCCTCTTTTCGACAGGAGGCTCGGAGCTTGGATGGCACCACGAGCCCCACAATCCTCCTTTATTCAAAAGGAGGCTCGGAATTCGGACAGCATCGCGAGCCAATAATTCCTCTTCTATTTCACATGAGGGTCGACGCTCGGATAGCATCCCGAGCCGCACCTCGTTCTCTGCCGTCAACGGAGCTCGGAGCTCGGATGGTGTCGCGAGCCAATAATTCCTCTTCTATTTCACAGAAGGATCGACGCTCGGATAGCATACCAAGCCGCACCTCTTTCTCTGCCGTCAACAGAGCTCGGAGTTTGGATGGTATCGCGAGCCAATAATTCCTCTTCTATTTCACAGGAGGGTCGACGCTCGGATAGCATCCCGAGCCGCACCTCTTTCTCTGCTGTCAACGGAGCTCGGAGCTCGGATGGTATCGCGAGCCAATAATTCCCCTTCTATTTCACAGGAGGGTCGACGCTCGGATAGCATCCCGAGCCGCACCTCTTTCTCTGCTGTCAAAGAAGCTCAGAACTCGGATGGTATCGGGAGCCAATAATTCCCCTTCTAGGTCGACGCTCGGATAGCATCCCGAGTCGCACCTCTTTCGCTGCCGTCAACGGAGGTCGGAGCTCGGATGGTATCTCGAGCCATAAATTTCTCTTCTATTTTCACAGGAGGGTCAACGCTCGGATAGCACCCCGATCCACACCTCGTTCTCTGCTGACAACGTAGCTCAAAGCTCGATGGTATCGCGAGCCAATAATTCCTCTTCTATTTCACAGGAGGGTCGACGCTGGGATAGCATCCCGAGCCGCACCTCGTTCTCTGCGGTCAACGGAGCTCGGAACTCGGATGGTGCCGCGAGCCAATAATTCCTCTTCTATTTCACTGGAGGGTCGACGCCCGGGTAGCATACCAAGCCGCACCTCTTTCTCTGCTGTCAACGGAGCTCGGAGCTCGGAGCTCAGATAGCACCGCGAGCCCCAACCGCCCTCCGCTATTTGAGAGGGGCTCGAAGCTCGGATAACACCGACCCACTGAGCTCGCCCGCCGACCCTCGGAGCTCCCCTACCAACCCAGATGCTCGGCAAACCGAGCTCCAACGAGATCGACCCCGATGTCCCTTCGCTCTTCCAACTAGCGTGAGGATCGTCTGCCACCCTCGGAGCTCGCCTACCGGCCCCAGACACTCGGCATACGGAGCTTCAATCGGACGACCTCAACGTCTCCTCGCTCTTCCAACTAGCAAGAGGGTCGTCCGCCGATCCCCAAGGCTTGTCTGCCGACCCTAAGACTCGGCGAGCGTCACTCCGACTCTTCTACGCTTAGCGTCCCGCGCAAACTCCAATGAGGGATCCCTTCCTCCTACCTCCTGGCCTCTTCTGGAAGTAGCAGATCCTACTTTCTCACCACACCTCCCATCCTGCTATTCCTACAGAGGCGAAGAACCATTCCTACACGGCCGGTTCGCCTGGCCCTCCAGGAGTGTGGGGCTTGTGATATGGGTCGGATGACGTGGCCCCTCCTGGGCCACAGGATCCCTTCAAGATACGCGCACCTCCAGATCATCCAGATCCGCCACGTCAGCATCGGAAAACCGCCCGAGCCTCTGCTACGTCAACCTGGAAACCGCCCGGGCCTCTGCCACGTCAGCCCTATACCGCCCGGGTTTCTACCGCTTCAGCCCCACGGGCAACCGGGTCCAGACCCGGCCCCAAACGGGTCCAACCCGGTTGGCTTCTCCTATAAATACCAGACCCCTACCCCTTGACCAAGGTAATCAATCCTTTCCCACTCAAACCCTAGTTACTGTTACTTTCTCATAACAGCTAACTAGATCGTCGGAGGGTCTCCCACCGGGACCAACCCCGGTATTCCTAGACCGTCTGCAAGTACATGAGACCTCAGATCCGAGCCTCCCGATCCGAGCATCAACCTCCACCTCACTCAAGCCTACTCTCGTACCATTCGCCCAGCTGAGGGTCGTCTGCACCGGAGTTTCCTCCACCAATACAAATCGAGTAAGAACTCACACCTGGTGCATCCACACGTCTCCCAAAAACAAACCGCATCAGTAGGGATGCAATGGCATGGTGATGGTTGGGTGAGGGTGGGCCACAATGGCGGATTGAAATGACATGCTAAGGTTGAGGAAGTGGTTAGCTTTGAGAGATGGTAACTGAGGCAGCCGGGGAGGAGAGGAAGAACTCGACAAGGTAGGGCTTGCAGGAAAAGGAGGAGCAGTTAAAGCGCAGATGACCGGAGGAGGGAGGATCTGGCGAGGACTAATAATGGAGGGAGTGGTGATGATTGAAGAGTGGATGGGAGGTGGTTTAGAGAACACAGGTTGGGTTGTAGGCAGGGCCGGTCATGAGTTCCAGGGGTTCGAGGCAAAATGCCAAATAATTATTTTTGGGACCTAATAACAATATAATTTTTGTACGCGCAAAATATGTGCCTATAATTACAAAGAGAATACAAATTTGAGGACCCCTAAAATTGCAAAAATACGGGTGACTGAGGTAGCCGCCTTACCGGCCTCAAGGCGGGGGCCGACCCTTGGTTGCAGGAAAAAGATAAACAGGAGAAAGCAAATTTAAGATCAAAGGAAAATCAACATTACCAACTGCGTATGCGATATTCAACACAGTTAAGACGTATTTTGAAAATATACTCTAGCTTCGTATTCCATTCTATATGATAATCCTATACTTTTGATCAATTAGAATTTCTTTTACCAAATCTGCATGCGAAATATCTTTTAAAGAACTGAAAAGAAACAAGTTATAACCAAAAGAGACAGAATTACTTTTGTTTTGGGGGTGTGTGTGTGTTGTAGTGCAGGAATAGCACCAACTATACAGGTTCTCAGGCCAGAATTACATTGAAAGGAGTAGAATTTTGTTTCCTCCCTGCAGGTAATGGAAATGCTAATAGATCCTTGATCAATAACTGTAGTCCCAAGCAGTGTAGTCGAAGGCGCAAGGCGCAAGTAATTTCAATTACTTGAAAAAAGCCTGAGGCGCAAGGCGCAATTTGAGGCGCAAGCCTTAGTTAACTGAGGCGCACTATTAGTTTTTGGGGTTTTTAAAAACTTTAAATTAGAGTATATAAATAAGATAACATCATAGTAACAAAAATATATTGCATATAATGACCATATACTTAAAAAGGTATGGAAGACGTACCTGTTTGGTGGCGCCTTATCACATATTTAGTATTTATTGTCGCATTATCACATATTTAGTATTTATCTACTAATCAAATGTATATTTTTTGTTTTCATGCAGATAATTGAGAAATAAGTATAATCGCCAATGAGAAGATTTGCGCGACGCGAGTTTATTTTCTTGCTCCAGAGAAAAAAATTGATTTAATGTGTTTTTTGTAAAACATTAAAACTAAAATAGTACAATGCGAGTTTATTTTGTAGGTGTAACTGTGTAACACTGTATTACTGTAACTTATAATGCGAAGTGTGTACGTGTAATTGTGTATTGCAAGTTTGCAACCACAACAAGCATAACAGAGGCACAAGTATTAGACCATTATATTTCCCCCCATATTATAATAATGATCGGCATTCTCTCGTATACTCTCGTATAGATTAACAATTACTACATGCTACACTACAGTGCTACACTACATGCAGTACAACTAGCATAACTCACTCTTATGTTGTAAAGCATCAAATCCAATGATCTCTATCGTCTCCAAATTTTAATTTCCAAGCGCTAATACACCAATCGTCTCCAAATTTTAATTTCCAAACGCTAATACACCAACAACAACAAAAAAAAACAAAACACAGTAAAAAAATAAAGGAAAAAAAAGAAAAACCCAAATACTGAAAGTCTGAAACAATTACTAAGTACTAACGCTAATAGACCAACAGCAAAAAAAAACTAAACGCAGTTACGCAGGTAAAAGAAAAGGAAAAAAAAAAAAACTGATTCGTCCAAAACACAGTAAGAAAAAAAAATAAAAAAAAATAAAAACCCAAATACTCCAAAACTTACTACCCCTATTAACCAACCCAAAAAGAAGCAAAACCCAGGGAAAAAAGAAAAAAAAGAAAAAAAAAACGAACCTGCTTTGTCGCCGTCGATGGTCCTTCGTCGCCGTCAGTGGAGCTTCGTCGCCGTCGCTGTTGGTGGAGCTTCGTCGCCGTCGCCGTTGGTGGAGCTTCGTCGCCGTCGCCGTTGGTGGAGGTACGTCGCCTTCGGGGGGTGGGTGGAGGGGGGAGAGATTGAGGAAGGGGATGAAGTTTGAGATTGAGAAGGGAAGGGGAAAGGGCTGGAGGCGTATGGATGAGGGCTTCAATATGGGTCGGGTGTGTGTATACGGGCCGGGTAGGGGGAGAAGTAGCAGATTGTACTGCGCCTTTTGCTGAGGCGCAATGATGCGCAAAGCGCTAAGGCGCAGTGAGGTGTTTGCCTCGACGTCGCTTCGACTCACCACTGCGCATCAGCTCAAGCGCGAGGCGCACAGCCTCGGATCGCCTTCGCCTTGCGCCTGAGGCGCGCCTTCGACTTCACTGGTCCCAAGTTGACCCTTGCCAGTTTGAAAATTTTGCCGTGCTACCCCACTTTTTGAAAATATTTAGCGCTCTGCCCCACTTCCCAAAACAATTAGCGATATCTCCTTGTTTAGGACACGTCAGCAAGAAACGTTATTGGGAAAAACGGCATAGGTTATTTCCATGCCGTTCTTCCCAATAACGGCATCTGTTTGAAAAAAAATTTGCATGCCTTTATTTGGAATAACAGCATAGATTGTTTTGTTTTTCGAGAGCTTATAGTCTCCACTTAGAGAAAAAATTGCAAGTATGAAAAACCTTATAACAGATGCCGTTATTTTAAATAACGGCATTCTCAATACTGATGCTGTTATTCGGAATAACGGCATCAGTTATAAATTTTTTAAATAAAAAAGTAACTTATTATTCATCCTCTCTGATGAATAAGTTAAAAAAAAAATTATAACTGAAGCTGTTATTCCAAATAACGGCATCAGTTATAATTTATTTTTTTTTACTTTTTATTAATTCTTTCTGTTTCCAAATAACGGCAATAGTGCATATTTATATATAACTGATGCCGTTATCTCCAATAACGGCATCAGTCATTCGAATGCCATTATTCAGAATAACGACATTGTTTATAAGTTTTTTTTCACACTTAGAATTTTTTAAAGTTAGAAGATTCACACTTGTAAGACAAATATACTGATGCCGTTATTCCAAATAACGGCATGCAATTTTTTTTCAAACAGATGCCGTTATTGGGAAGAACGGCATCGAAATAACCTATGCCGTTTTTCTCAATAACATTTCTTGCTGACGTGTCCTAAACAAGGGCATATCGCTAATTGTTTTAGGAAGTAGGGCAGCCCGCTAAATATTTTTAAAAAGTGGGGCAGTACGGCAAAATTTTCTGCCAGTTTCCTAGCATGTTAGGTACCTGGTCATTTGGGGACTGATTATTGACTGAGACAATTAGGTGTTCTGAGATTGTTTTCTTTGCACACATGCCATAAAAGATCTTTCGATTGACGAACTATCTCACTTTACAACTATCCGTATAACTTGTAGCCACTAATGGGAAGATAGTTCTACATGTGTATACCGCACATCGGTAGACTCTGAAAAATATGTGTCATCCATCTTAAATACGCCAAACAAGGCCGGTGAGCAAATACCAACCATGATCATTTCATTGCTTTCAACAAAAAATTTATTCTGCCGTGGCATGGTTATCCATTTTCCAATGTCAAAGATACTAGAAATCTGGATCAAAAGCAAGGAGTCTCCATCTTATTCAGTCAAAGGCATACTGCCCAATCATTCTCGTAATATAGGAGGTGTCCTATGTTTGTGAAGACTGGAATTTTGTTTGAAAGTTTAGGAAGCCAGCATTTCACACAAACACACACTCCCTTCTGCTTGGGATGGCTTTAAAGCCAATACTAATGCACCTCTTCCCAGTTGAACAATTTCTCTCTCTCTCTCTCTCTCTCTCCAGTCTCTCTCTCTCTCTCTCTCTCTCTCTCTCTCTCTCTCTCTCTCTCCTTGTCCTTCAACAGCAGCATCTCATGATTTGATTATGAGACGAAAATATGAGGTTGTTTAGGACCCCTAATGATGGCCAGATACAGAAGAAAAGCTGAAAGGCGAAGGAGTGGGACAAAAAGAAATGAAAATAAAAAATAAATAGGAAACTTTTTGTAATACTAACATAATGTAGTACTTGTTGAATACGGGAATGGCAAAAAATAAAGGAGTGCTCTACTTGTGTTAGAGTTTGTAGAATTAGAACCCTTGTCATCTTCTCATAACTAGTAGTAGTATTCTTTTTGAAATACCAATGTACAATAGCATGACATACATCTAAGAGAAAGGAAAGAAAGAAAGAAAAGAAAAGAAACTAAGGAAATTGGTATTTCTCTTCAAGATGGCAGGCCTCATCTAATCCAAAGTAAACCTTTATTTGCATAGAAATCTTGTTTTCAACGCGAATGAACCTTATTTGATAGATCTGGAAACTAGACAAAGATGCTCACTGTCCAACCCAATTATAGCTATCTGTAATGTAATGTCGGAACATTGTAAACTCCTACAATCTACGTATGAACAATAGTCAAACATACCGAATTCATTTTAACAACTCTGTCACTTTTGTCCTACCAATTTCTATTAGAGCAATCTTGGAATATTAAACCAGATCTGGAATGGTACAGCATAGATAGTAAACGGAAACAGCTCAGAAGAAAATTTAATCTGAATTTCAGTTGATTGATTATTGAGAAAAGAGAACATACCATGAGGTAATCCATAGATCTGATAATCTCCTTGCGATTTCTGACCCGCGTAGCCATCTCGATCAAAAATTCAAAGAAGATCTGATCTGATTGGATGCAAAGAAAGGAGGTTTTGCGAAAGAGGAGGGCGAGCGGATCTTGATCTTAATCTATCTTCATCAGGAAAGAGTTAACTGGAGGAAGGAGGAGGAAGGAGGACGATGCAAGATATTAATATGAGTAATGCTTCAGCCACTACCAATTTCACTACCATTCTCTTCACTAGTGGCATACTCATATTGGAGAGTTCCTCCACCTACTCTATCTTCTTACCTATTGGAGTGTGCCACTTAAGATAGTGAAGAGAAAATGTGGTGAAATTGGTAGTGGTTACTACCCCATTCCCAAGATAAATTTTCACCATAGCTAAAAATAACCGCCAGACGGGGGGTAATTGCAACTTGTAAGACATATTTACACAAACATTCTGCACAACCTTTAAGTATTAACAATTAGGTTCCTTCACTTACGGAAAAAACTGCATACACCTAAATGATAGTACATTTTATTAAGTGCTAAATTTGAAAAAATCCCTTTGAACTATGGCCTTTATGCAGAAAATTTCTCTGACCTTTTTTTATGCAGAAAAACCCCCCTGAACTATGATCGTTGTAAAAAAAAACCCTGAAGTATTTCAAAAAAACCATATCTAACTTTTGTACTTGTAACAGATAACCACATTCATCTTTGAAAGTTGGTTCAAAAAAACATCATATATCTTTCTCATTATTGTCAAAACCTTCCTCAACTTTAGCAGAAAGTCTCACGCTGGCGGGGTGATTTTTTGCAACAATTGTTCAGTGTGGGTTTTCTGTATAAAAAAATGTCGGGAGGGTTTCTGCATAAAGCTCATAGTTCAAGTTTTTTCTTTCAAATTTAGCCTCTATTAAGCCTACCCAAACATGTGTATTTGAATAAGATAGTTCAGAATAACAAGTATGAGATGAAAGGATAGGAAATTAGTCCTTATGGAATTAGCCTAATTAAATGGCCCTTTCCTATCTAGTGTTAGCTGATCCTTCAGCATCTGCACCATCTAAATCGGAAGCTTTATTTGAAAGGCGAGAGTAGGCTCGGTTAGATAGGGTTCCTCTCACTACAAACCGCAACGTCTATTCTGGCATTCCTATTCCGGCATTTGGATAAGAACGTCGGGATAGATAGCGGTTTTATTTTTATTTTTAATTTCACCTATCTATCCCGGCATTTGGCGAAAACGTTGGGATATGCATAAGATAAACCAATGTTTTTACTATCAACGCCGAGGTAGACTACGAGCATTTTTTTGACAAATAATAAAGATATCTATCCCAGCGTTTTCTTATTCTATTTTTTTGTGTAACGTTATTTTTTAAAGTTTTTTATGTTATATTGTTTTTTTATCTAGTTATAGCACGAAATGACGTTATTCTTATCCTTGTTGTGCTGAGCACACTCTTTCAAATTGGCTGTATAAAGGCAGAAAATTCCGCTACATGGGTCATAGGAGATGGTTGTCTGGCACATATTTTCAAGGCAGAAACAACGACATTTGATGGTACCGATGAGTGGAGTGCTCCTATAGCTTCGTCTGGCTCAGATGTGTCAAGGAGGTTAGAATGCCATCAATTCACTTTGTCAAAGGAACCGAAGTCATTAAAAAAGCCAAGAAGCAGGCTAGAGATGAGCAACATGAGAACAGTTTATGTGATGTAGATGAGTATGACAGCCTTCTTGTTTCAGGGTAAAGAAGAAGAGTATTTTTTTCCTGTTGCCGTATTGGGAATTCACCTTACTGCGCCATAACATAGATGTGATGCATCTTGGAAAAAAAACCATCGGTGAAAATTGTATAGAAATAGTTATGGAGGGTGACTGGAAGACAAAAGACAATCTTAAGTGTAATACCCCTTCAGCGTGGCTGGAAAGGTTTTCCAAAGGAGCACATCCGAAGCCTGGTGGATGATCATGAGAGTTTTAAAACTCTCGATGTGGTCAACATGGTCCGACTCCCCGTTGTATGACTCAAAGTGAGGGGACTTAAAGTTTTCCAGAACCGGGGCTTCTATGATGGTCCGGGAGAACGGGGGCCTGCTCGGGCAGAAATTCCTCGCCTGTTCCTCTTTTATGTCCAGTCTGCCAAGGCACCTCTCCATCTCATGGAGACGGCGGTAAGCCGAGTCTTCCCTTCGGTCGTATCTCGTTGATCCCCAGGACTCATCCTCATGCGAAAGGGGACTAGTAGTGCGACGGTGATAGCTCGGGGCAGGTTGAGGACTGGGCACCCTGCTGATCGAAAGTCGCGGCAATATTAAGAGCTCTCATGATATCTCATTTGAAGTTCTGGAGCTCGGCCTGAGTGACGGGTGCCCCTCCTGCTTGGCAGCCTCTAGGTGCGGCTCGGCTTATTGGAGTATGACTTCTCCGCCGACGACGTGGAGGGGACTCTCTTCGTCCCCTCGCACGAGGGGATCTTCTGGTCCTCGGTCTACGGGGGGTCCGAACTCTCGAGGCCCCTGGGTGCTCAGGTTGAGGGACTTCCTCAGGTGCTCGCCATCTATTCAAGCGAGTTCGGAGGTCAACCCCTACTGATGGTTGAGAATTACTTGACGAAGATCTGGTCCTTGACGAAAGCCCCCCTGGGCAGCCCCCCGAGATCCTCGAGGGGCCTGTTTAGGAGGAGGCTGTTGAGGTTGTGGTTGCTGAACTTGCTGATTGAGTTGGGGAAGGACGTCTTGGACTATAGGAGGAGGAGGAAGAGGAGTGGCCCTTTGGGTGGAGGCCGCTGCCTTCCCTTTCTCTTTTGGATGCATGATTTGAAACTACTTTCGCTGATGAAGTAAGGTTGGATTGCTTTTTTGTTTTCCACAGACGGCGTCAATCTGTTGCTGCTGATTTTGGTGTGGGAGCAAACAGATGAATTTGTGGATTCTTTTCGAAACAATAAAGGCAAACCTGCTGACTTTCACCGGCATTTTGACTGGTTTCTTGCCGCTTCTGTTGACCTGCAAAAAGTTCGAAACAACGGGATGGATCCCGGCGACGAACCCTCCGACACTCTTGTTAGTAATCAGAAAGATTATGAAAGAGCTTTATATGGCAAAAGATTGATTACCTTGTTATGGTAGGGGTAGAGGGGGTATTTATAGTCGCCTTGGGGATCCATTTCGAGATAAGGATAAATCTCTACTTCCCGGTGTTTTTGGATAAGATATAGAGTTTAAATCGTTTCATGATAAGAGATTTGGTTTAATCCGTCTCTTAGGGATAATCATGAATTTGAATTACTCTTTAAATATCTGAATTGGTTTGTAATGGGTTGCTACCCATACCCAATAGGTTAGATCTGTTTTTGGGTTATTGGGCTTTAAAGAAAGACCCAGTTCCCAATTCAGATCCGTTTGTAGGTGAAATTACCGTTTTACTCCTGAGAGCTTCAAGATTCATGCCCGATTTGAACGATCCCGATTTAATCCTATTTTTAGCCATATCAGTTGTGTGCATGGGATAATGCTTTTTTAGCCTATAATGCATGGTGTGATGTTTTGACTACACTTACGGTAGTAGTATTTTGACTGTACTGATGGCAATGCTAATGTAACCCTTCTTATATATAAATGAAGACTGGTATTTTGACTACTACTTCTACTATGATATGAGTTGACATTATAGTTGCAAATTAGTAATAAGAATTAGCATTCAGATGTCTGGAAAAACCCGGAGCAGCCGAAGTGGGCAGATAGAGGGTGAGGGCAGCGGAGCCAATGACGCTGGCCTCAACATAGGAGTAGAATTCGCTCGATTATAGCAAATGCTAGGAGCGTTCGTGGAGGCGAACAGGAACCAGGCACCAATGCTAGGAGCATTCGTGGAGCACCGGGAGTCGCTCGAGAAAACGCAGCTGCAGATCCGGTCAGGATGGTCGAATCTTTCAAAAGAATGAAGCAGCCAGTCTTCGAGGGACAGGCTGAACCGACCGCAGCAGACGACTGGATACGCCAAGTAGAAACGATGTTTGAAGTCCTGATGACACCAGAAGATAGTAAAGTTCGGCTGGCCACACTCTTACTAGAGAAAGACGCCGGGGTATGGTTGCAACCTGTAAAACGTGGCTAGGGAAAAGGTCCAATAACATGGGAGGACTTCTTAGAAGAGTTCAGACAGCACTACTTCCCCTTAGACGTACAGGAAGAAAAGGCAATGGAGTTCCACAGTTTGAAGCAAGGAAGCATGTCAGTTAGAGAATATGAAACAAAGTTTACACAGCTGCCGCGATATGCACCCGAGATGGTTCAAGAGGAGATAACAATAGCATAGGGAATATGTATCCCAACGATGGTTCAAGAGGATATGTATCCCAACGATAGATAACAATAGCAGATATACGATAATCAATATAGATCTACTTGCGGGATTCAATAAACAATCTCGAATATGATACAATAACTATTCGAGGGGAAATGACTTGCCTTTAGAACGATGTTAGATCTGATATAGGGAATAAAAGGATTAGGATCCCGGACAACAAACCACGAACACGGAAACACGTTGCCAGCTACGTGCAACCGCTCACACGAAACGGCAAACACCCAACACCGGATCGATCTCTCCTTCACGAACAACAAAACAGCGAATCAAGTCTACACAACAGCAACCACAACAACTAGACAACCTAACAGCAAACTCCAACTACGGATCCCCTACACCACAACACCAAACTACAAACCCAATAACCAACTCCTCCTCTTATTCTGAACAGCGACGGAGTAAAGAAACGGCGGGGGAAACTGCGACTGCGCTTGATGGCAGGGGGACGACTGCGGGCTACGCGAACGAGGGCGGACGGCGGGACGCTGGCAGCGATGGTGGTGGCACACGCGTTCGGGAAGCGACGGCAGCGTGGCTCGATCCTCTGTTTCGTCTCGAAACAGAGGAAGAAGACAATGAACTTCTGAGCTCAAAGGCTAGGAGAAGCTCGAGCAGAGTGCTTCAGAGAAGATGACGGGGGTTCTCAGGGAGTCAAGGTCGGCAATGGTGGATGGTCGAGCGAAGACTAGCGGAGACAAGGGCGACGCTTCAGGATGACGACGACGAGGGGAAGTTCGATGCTGCAGCGGTGTCGACATGAGGTGGAGGATGAGAGTGAAAACGAGCAGGGGTGACAGCGGCAATGGCTACGGCATGCGGTAGGCTCGAGCGGAGAGGACAACGGGGTGCTCGACGAAGGTGGCAAGTTGCGACGAAAGTGGCGAGGCTCGATGATGGGAAAGCTTGGGGATGCAGCGACGTTAGAGGTGGAGATGAGGCGGAGGAGGCTTGCGGTGCTCGGAGGCTCGAGCGCACAGGGGATGGTGGAGAGCTCTGTTTTTCGATTTCGAAATGGTGAAGAAGATGGAACTGAGAGCGGAAGAGGAAAAGAGAGTGGGGAGGCATGGAGAGAGAGTACGGCGGAAGGGGGGTTATATCGAAATAATATAATATATTAAATATAATAATAAAAAGGGTAGTTATGAGAAAGTGGGGGGTTATGGAGTTACGGGATATGAAAAGTGGGGGAATATGAATGGTTTGTATACGGGTAGTTAAATTTGGGTAGGGTAGGGTAATGGGTTAACGGGTTAGGATCTAGTAGATATGGGTTTGGGCTTGTAGACTTGGGCTTCACAAATAGGAATAAATATGAATAAAAAGAATGTGAAATTGGGCTCTAAAATTATACATTAATAAAAATGTAATTATAATGAATATAAAATTGGGTTTCAAATTAAATAATGAAATAATACAATATAAATCAAAATCGATGTGCTTTACAAAATAATAATAATAATAATAATAATAATAATAATAATAATAATAATAATAATAATAATAATAATAATAATAATAATAATAATAATAACAACAACAATAAGGAGTTAAATAATCAAATAGTGATAAATAGTGTAGGTTGAAATTCGGGGATCAAACAAAATAGTCGGGTATTTAAATGAATGCAAAAAATTGGGTTCAAAAGAGTAGAAAAATTTATATGGAAAAATTTAAATACAAGAATACATGAAAAGAAAATACAAATCCGTATAAACGGGAACGGGGGTTACAAATTTGATTTAAATTAGAACTCCAGTATGTTAGACAAGTTGTATTTGATCATCGCAGTTTTTTTTTTTTTTTACAAACTTATGATTTTACAAAGATTAAACGAAGTATCAGTTAAAAAGAGCATGAATATTAAAGCTATTATTTTTCGAATATGACAGTCGACTGCTTAGTAATTGCACTAAAGATGTCGGTCGACTGTCATTTCTTTTCTTTTGGATTTTTGGCTAGACAGTCGACCGTTGCTTTTTGAACTACTTTTGACAATCGACCGTCAGTGGTTTTACTGATTGTTTTCTTGAGTTTTTCGTCGTTTTCTTGAACGATTATTTCTTTGAACTTATGGATTATTGATCTACTGTTTTAGATGATGTTTTTATTACAGATTACTATAAATTACAGGAAGTTATATTTTGATTTTAATAGAATTTAAATTTTTATTTTTATGACTTTAAAAAGTGAAATATATGTGGATTTCAAGATATGGACGTTTTGTGATTTTTCTACGACTTCAAAATATGATACTCAGGTTATTTAGTGAATTTAATACTTTATTTCAGTTCTGGAAATTTGTAAGTATATGGGATGAATTTGGATTTTGTTGATTGAAGAAGTTTTCTTAATATAAACATTTTGATGATGGAATTAAGAGTTTTATTGAAAGATTTTGTGTTGAAATTTGATTTATGAATCTCTAGGAGTTGAGTGGGATTCCTGTGAACCGGCAAATGGGATTTTGTGGATTTTGACCAGTTTGGGTCTTGGGGTCGTTTTGTGGAATTAAGTCCGGCAGGATACACTAACTCTAGAGAGGAGGAATTTTTGTTTTAATAATAACCAACCTAAGGACAGACACTAGTGGAGATGTTATGGAACTTAGGAAACATAAGTATATGCTCTAGGGGTTTAGTCCAACGGATGCATTCCAGGACTAGGTGTTATTTTGTTCCGAGTGGACAATTAGTATGTTTAAGTGTCGAGAGTCAGCATGCCTATTTACGGAACATACAGATGCATTCGCGTATCGAGGGTCGGCAGGCCTATTCACGGGATGTACTGTATATCTGCACGTCGAGGGTCGGCAGGCCTATTCGTGGTGTACACGGCAGGGAGGTGATTCTCTGGTTTTTGAGCTATTCTTACATGATGCTTGTGCGTCGAGGGTTGTTATGCCTATTCGCGGAGTAGTTCGTATTTTGTTTCTATCACTGTAGTAGGATTTATTGCATAACGAGGGATTTAACCCTAAAAAGTGGAGAGCGATAAGGTCTTGCACCGAACCTATGTAATATGGAATGCATAGAATCCGACAAGTATGCATTAGAGGGTTATCATATTGCATTGGTGTTTTCTTGACTTGGTTTTATGCATGTTTGTCTTTTGTTTTCCTAAACTTGACACTTAGTCTAGTTTCATGCTTTATTTATTATTATCTCATATTTCATTCGTTACTACTGTTGGTATGTGTTGATTGTGACTTTATTTTTTATGTTTTATTTTTATTGTATTTCTTTTGATGTCACTCACACCGTTATGGCTGACCCCATAGTTTTAGGAGTTAGGGTTATCTCTAGCCTCATGTTTTACAGGTAGGTACCTATAGCTTGGGATTTGGATGCATGTGGTAGGATAATAATGTAGCTTATGCAATTTGTAAAAAATGTGTTGTAAAAGAAAGAATTGTAATTCAAAGTGTTTAAATTTTCCACTGTGCTTTGTAAAGAATTAATGTAATAAAAGTTGAAAATTTTATTCTGTGTTTGGCTATGTTTACTATTACATTTAGGTATATGCTGAAAATTGTGCCACGTATTTCTGAGATATTATATTGAAAATTCGGGGCGCTACAATATATATGATGACTGAGATATCAAGACTAACCTAGGATTCTCTGTATTCTTCTTCTATTTATTGTAATGGCCTGTAATATTAGAGGTTAAGTACTTCATTGATATTATTCTCCATTGCTAGTGAGTCTTGAAAGATAGTTTTTGGTGAGTGAGTTTCATTTCTTATATTGAGCGAATCTATAACTCCTTGTAATCTTCTCTAGTTGAATATTATATCTCCCTATATTTCCCTCCGAATTATGCAAAAGCTAGCTGGGATAAATTCCTCGTGTGTTTTGTGTTGGATTGGTGGATCTATTTGTTTGGTTGTTAGAAAGATTCGTCTCATCTACCTCGTCATGCTCATTCCACTAATTAGTTCCGTTGTGCCACAGATTTTCGAAGAAATTCCCAAACGAGAGGTGTGGTGAGGTTCTGTAACGCCCCGAATTCCATTTACATATAATTCGTAGTACAACATGATCTTTTACTTCAATTCGCATAATTTTACAAGGAAATTAAAACTTTTCTATTGTTACACAGTAATGTTTATTACAGAGTTACACAGCAGAATAAAATACAATAAGAAATACAACTCTAATATCAGCACCTTAAATATAATCTTTATCATCAACTGTCTTTACGTCCTTGCCAATCCAATCAAGCCCTGCACTGAAAATCTGTGGGCACGTCAGTTGCTTACAACCGACACAATGTTATAAACAACGATCCTCTTTATGCTGTATTATAACGAAATCTCTTACTTTAACAAACACAAACTTGAATGCATATAAAAGTGTAAAGAGTGACTATCCTAAATATGTCAGTGTATGCAATGATTTAATGCCTAATGCAGATGTTTTATGCTAAGATGACACTAATGCATACTTGTTCGGATTCTATGCATCCCATACTACATAGGTTCGAGGGCAAGCACCTACGTACTCCACATTAAAGGGTTGAATCCCTCACCATGATAACTACAGTAATAAAACAAAGTTTAAACATTCCACGAGTACAGATTCCAACCCTAGAAATACACCGCCCGATTATACAGAATCCTCATCGTGCGAACATCCCGCAAGTGTCCCTTTAGCCCCGGTATACGCATATACACTGGAGTACGGCCTACTATCTGCCCGACTAATCATGATCCCGGAATCCACCGCCCAATCAATCATAATCCCGGATTTAATTAAGGCTCGCCTCCATCGCAAGGCAACCACAGTACCGGAATCCACCGCCCAACTGGATCTATAGTCCCGGAATCCACCACCCGACTATATAGAGGCCTCCACTCACGTTTGACCAAGTTTACTATATCTTCACTTAATGCCTAATTCTTAAATTTGAACATGAATAAATAATACCACTTAGATCCAGTTTACCCTCCTACTGGTCTTACACAAAAATACCGAGAACGACAACCCATATTGGCCACTTCTAAAAAAATCAATTATTCATTTCCATTAGTTTTGCCGGTACCTAGGTATCACTAAGACTCTAGAATCAACATCTTTCTATGTTCAACAACTTGGGGTACTCATACCCTTATAACTCAAGTTTATGCATTCATATTTCATTCAGGTTCTCAGTCATCCATCAAAAGTACAATATCGAACTATTCATTTTCACAATACACTTTTCATATTCATCAAAACCTCCTCAATACAAATTAATAAAGATTCAAACATAATCTAAAAACATTTTCCTTTGATTCATTTTGAATCATTCTTGACATCTTTAATCACACACACACACACACACATATATGTGTGTTCTAAAAGATGTACATTTAAAGTGTACATCTTAGAAAAGATGATCTTTGTGTTCTAAAATATGGTAGATTGACAATAAGAAAGAGAACAATAACGTAGTGATTTTTGTGGAAACCTAACTTTAATCATGAAGTGTTGTACTATGGTTTTCAAATGTCGAAATTATGGACATGGAATACAAACTAGGGCTAAAATACATGTTTTAAAGAGCTAAAAATGCTTATAAAAAATACTGGTTGCTGTAGATTTATGTGTATTTTAATTCTGAAAAAAGTTGCTTTCAAAAGAGAAGAAAAAGAGACAAATTTGTTTTGAGAATTCATGAATTGTAGATATGAACAGAGAACCAACTCAAAACCCAATTAGTTTACCTTCAAATTGATATGGCCACTTAGACCATTTGGTCGGTAGAGTCTTCATTTGCTACAGTAGGGGGGGGGGGGGGGGGGGGGGGGGGGGGGGGGGGGGGCTAGTCAGGGGTCTCGGGTTCGATACTGAGGCTTTTCGTTTTATTTTTTGTTGTTAAAAATCCGATCGCCGAGAGTCGATACTTAGGGATTATAACCCCTAGTTATATCGCCTTAGGGCTTTAACGCAGTGGTCTTGTGCGCTGTCTATTGGGCCGCTGGTTGTGGGTTCGAATCCGGTTGGGGGTTTGGATTAAAAAAAATTGTTTTTTTTGTGGGATTTTAATATTAATTTGAGATAAAAAAAAATAGATTAAAATTTGGGAAAAATATGGAATAAATTACTGAAAATTATTTAGACTTTATGAAAAAAATTTACGTAACTTTTGATAAAGTGTAATTAAGAAATTGAGGCTTTTTACAAGAAAGGACTTCTTTTTTAAATTAAATTGTCTTTTTAAATAAAGGAAAAAATAAATGAGCTTTTTTGAGTTATAAAGATGAAAATTAGTAATGAGGAATTTTTGAAAGTTGTGATTTGTGTGATTAATTGGACTTATAAATTGTGCTTGTAATATTAATTGAAATGAGGATAATAGATTCGTGGAATAAATGAATTATTGATTACTACTAGTTGAAACTTATTCTTACGCATAAATTGCACGTGAAATTGAATTATTGATTGTGATGAGTTATGAAAGATGTGAATACATGAATACGATGCTTATAAAATGTGAATTGTGATTAATCATGAAATGACCTTATGAGTATGAAAAGCTCGATGTTGTAATTATGAGTTGAAATTGAGAACTAGTGTAACACCTCGAATTCCAAATACAACTGAATTCGAGATTCCACAGTACCTTTACGCCTCTTTCGTACAATTTTACAAGGAATTTAAAACTTTTCACTTTACATCAGTGTTACATGGAATCTTTACACTATACATTTCACAGCGGAAGCAAATTGCAACATTATTATATAAAAGTACAACGATATTTGAATAATCTCTAAGCATCAGTTCTCCTTTAATCTTTATCGGACCATTTCCCTGCATACAAAACTATGGGTACGTCAGTTTATTCAAC
The DNA here is from genome assembly GCA_017893485.1 of Hemerocallis citrina. NCBI lineage: Eukaryota > Viridiplantae > Streptophyta > Magnoliopsida > Asparagales > Asphodelaceae > Hemerocallis > Hemerocallis citrina. The sequence goes on along the minus strand of CM030358.1, from coordinate 420,927,118 downwards.
CGACGGAAATTATACACGGCCATCCTCTCTATGCCGGAAATAGTATAACGATTCTCATTTCTTAACAAAATCACAAACTTGTTCACAAAACAGAGCTAAAGGGACTATCCTATTGATGTCGTGTTGTGCTGTGCACTTAGTCCTTAATGCAGTTGTTATGTTATATGACACTAATGCGCACTTGTTCAGATTCTATGCATCCCATACTACATAGGTCCGAGGGCAAGCCCTTAATCATACTTCATCTTATAGGGTTCAATCCCTCGCCATGACTTAAACTACTACGGTAACTACGGTAAGTATCCTAGATGTCTTATGATCTACGAGCCCATGCCCAGGCAGTATGGAGGGGAATCCCACGCACTGACATGACGCATCAAGCAGGCAGACTATGGACAATTCAGCCTCCGCCATGGAACAATGGCACCACCCGTAGCCACCAAAACACCCCACAAGCGTCGCCACCGGGACGATAATTCTGGAGTAGTGCTCACGCCATGTCATGACGCATCAAGCAGGCAGTCTGTGAATCATTCTCACACCGCCAATCCGATGGCCCTCATACTCGTGTTTTTCTCTTACTTTCATCACATCTTCACTATGTATCTAGTCCTTAGTTCGTTAGAATCATGAACAAAAAATCAATTCTCTAGAGTTAGCCTTTCCACTAAACCGGTCTTAATTCTTTATTCAACATGACCCAAATCTTGGTCTTTTCATTTCCAATTTCACTTCAATTCATTTCTTTCCAATGCCGGTACGAGGCTTAGCTACACTCTAGTTCTCAATTTCAATTCACAATTTCACAAGAATTGAGCATTTCAAGCCCATAAGTTCATTTTTCATGATTACATCAGATTTTCCTTTTCATGTTCATAGCATTCATAATCGTAAAACCTTTCATAAATTCAACAGAATAATTTACTTCACTTCATATGCGATTTCATGCAAAGGTAAATAAAATTCACTTTTCTAATCCGTCACATACAATCTCCATTATCAAATCTTTTTCAAGCAATATGTATATGTGTTTATTTTTGTCACGGGACGGAAATTAAAATCTGAGACGTCAGAATAATCTGGACAGTCGGCTCAAAACATAGCCAGTCGACTATTCAGCTAAAGAAAATATTCAAGAAAAATGCTCGGGATACTCGACAGCTAACATGACCAGTCGGCTGTTCCGAAAAGATTTAAAATTCAAAAAGGATCAGGACAGTCGACTGTTACTCAGACCAGTCAGCTGTTCTGCAGGGTTTTAAACTCAGAAGGTTTTGATATTCAGGTCAGTCAACTACTTATGCCTATTCGGTCGACTGGTCAGCAATAAAAATGGAAGTACGGAAACGTTTCTTCTTCCCTTTCGATTAGTACACAACATTTCAGTTTAACTAAAATATGTTCATTTATCAACACTAACATGCAACTTTATTTGACTACCACCATTACACGTATGGTTTACAATTTAATGTAGAGATTCTCACAACTCGTATTTTTCACACAACCGCGATTTCTAACAACATATTTCTTTCTTCTTACTTATTGTTTTTCTACAGAGATGAATATTAAGTCCAAATTAGCATACTAGATTAAAATCAAAATAACATAACATTAATCATATCATTCCATTAAGTTCACTCATTCGTTTCTTGCAATCGCACTTGTATTTCATTTTCATTCAAATCGTAGTATTAACAAGAGCAATAATTTCACTTGTTTATTCATGCATAATTAGTACAAAACTTAACATGGTGTGTTTCATTCTTTCAGACCAGTCGACTGTTCGTCATGATCGGTCGACTGTACGGCTAGTTTTCCAATTTCTCAAAATGTCTTTAGTTCTTTTCCATTCATTCAAGTTTTCACATGATGTATATAGCATGAGAGATTTCATTATAACAATCATTCAATCAATCTAACTTTACACACACATAATGACAATTCAATCTCAATCCTAGCATGATTTCTATTCTAGAAGTCATGAGAAACACCCACCTTTTTGAAGAAACAAAAAGAAATCCCTTAGAGCTTCCTAGATTGCGATGCACTCCTCCTCCTTGCTCCTTGCCAAAACCGAAGCTTCAAGTTGGGGTTGAATAGCCGGTCTCCAAGGGAACACTCACACTAAAAACTACTCAATCTTTTTCTCTCTCTAAACTTTTCTCTCTTTAACAATTTTTTTTATTGTACTAAGATGAGAAGAAACTATGGGGTATTTATACTCAATTTTGGGTGGATTGAATGGCTAGGATTAGATCAACTAGTTAGAGATTAAGGGTTAGGATGAATTAGGGAGTTGTAGCAACTACCCATGATGAAATAACTACCTCCACACTACTCCCATCTCTCCCTCTCTCTCAAAACCAGCCCACTAAAGGGTGTGCAATGCACACTATATTGCATGCACGTGCTACCCTAGTATCCCTCATTAAAAGTTTGTACAATTTTAATAAATTAAATTGTTCACATTTTGTCTCTTCATGACAAGTGTGGCCATTTAATTAATTTATTAAATTGGTGGGCTTAGGTTGTGGGCCAAACAACAAAATAGTAATAAATTAAAGTGGGCTAAAACAATTAATTAGTGTTTTAGGCTTCTTTTAGAAAATTAAGCTTTTTAGGAAAATAAAGAAAAGGAAAAATAATTGTTCATACTATCAAAAGAGATTTTGTATATAAAAATAAATAAATAATATACATATGAAATTTTCACGTGCACAACACGTGAAAGTCAATATTTTATTAAAAAGGAAATTTAGGGTATTACAACTAGGGTGTAGCTAAACCTTATACTGGCAATAAAAGAAATGTGGAAATAATATTTGAGATGAAAAGACCAAGGTTTGGGTCATGTGAAATAAATGAATAAGACCGGTATAGTGGGAGTGCTAACCCTAAGGGATTGATTTTATTTATGATTCAATTAAACTAAGGATTAGATACATAGTGAAGATGTGATGAAAGTAAGAGAAAAACATTGAGTATGAGGGCCATTGGATTGGCGGCGTGAAAGTATTCACAAGATGTCCCATGATGCATCATGATAGGGCGTGGATACTGTTCCAGAGTACCTGTCCCGGTGGCGACGCTCGTAGGGTGTTTGATGACTGCGGGTGGTGTCATGTCTTTGGTAGGAGCTGAATTACCACAGGATGCCTGCATGATGAGTCATGTGTCAATGCGTTGGGATTCCCTCCAGGGCGCCTAGACATGAGTTCGTAGGTCAGAAAACATCTAGGATACTTATCGTAGTTACAGTAGTAGATTAATTCATGATGAGGGATTGAACCCTACAAGATGAACAACAGTTACGGGCTTGCCCTCGGACCTATGTAGTATGGGCTGCATAGACTCTGAACAAGTGCGCATTGGTATCATATAATACAAATAATTGCATTAAGGACTAAGTGCACATTCACAACACGAAATTATTAGGATAGTCCCTTTAGCTTTGTTTGTGACAAGTTTATGGTTTGCTAAGTATTGAGAATCGTTATACTGTTTCCGGCATAGAGGGGATGGCCGTGTATAATATTTCTTCAGTTGAATGAACTGATGTGCCCACAGTTTTACATGCAGGGTAAAGATGCTTGACAAATTGAAGTATACATGCTGTTCAAGATTGGTTTAAATGTTGTTTCATGTAATTTATTGTAAAATTGCTTCCGCTGTAATAATATAAAGGTATAATGCAACTCTGATATAAGAAATGTTTTTATTTCCTTGTAAAATTGTACGAAAGAAGTGTAAAGATCCTGTGAAACTTCGAATTCAGTTGTATTTTGGAATTCAGGGTGTTACATATATATACTTGCCCCCTTAGCTTGTACTACTTGCGGCCCGTGACTTGCATTAACGGGCATCTTCTTGTTTCTTCTTTTGTGATAATGTACTTGCAGGCCCGGATGAAGAGTTACCCGAAGATGTTGCTGATCAAGTATTTTAGTCTTGTTAATTTTCATGTTATTTTAGTTCATGTTTTATTCATGCTACTCTTTATTGTATTCCGAGCGTGTTTGACCCGTAACTACCTTTTATTCCCAGATGTTGCTTATGTTATGGACTATGTTATGAACTTTTGTTATCATACATGTCTGTGTGGTTTTCCTTGTTATCTTGTTGTTGAGTTACCTGTACAGCTTATGAATGGTGTATTCGCATCATTCACTGGGCCTCAGTCATGTGCTCGTATTCTCGTATTCGGGAAGCAGGGTGTGACACGGTATGCTGTGCAATTCATTAGATGCAAAGTTTAACACATATATATTTAAAAGAATGAAAAATACAATTTTGGACAGCAATACGTTGCTGTCCAAAAACCAACTTTCCCGTTGCAATGGGAAAGCGAATCAGGTTCCGTCAGAAGTTCTAGAAACTAGACTCTCTGACGGTTCCGACGCATATTTGCACGATACATTTTGGTCACAGTAACTATATCAACTAGTTGAATCTTTATAAGTTTACTGTTCTGGCAGCAACTCAACATCAAGTTATTATATGTATAATTCGATTAAAATCTTAACTTAAATTCTTACAAAATTATACTTAAGTTACTAACATTGTTCATTATCATTCCTGCAATTTTTGGATCTTAACTCATAAGTTAACTTACTGTTTCAATTAGTTTAACTTGGCAATGTCGTTACAAAATGACGAATCTAGAATTATGATAGTACAGTGGTAAAACTTGAATAATTTATAATCTACAAGTCAGATTGAGGATCCGTCAGGTGTTCTAGAAACTAGACACAGTGTGTTACAATTTCTATTAAATAAGTTTTAGATAATAACAACAGTAACTTGGCCAAATTCTCACTCCAAGTTGGAGCAGGCAGCTGTCCAGAAATATACTAAGTTGATTTTAACGAACCTTCTTTGTAAGTGCATAGTTTTATGGTTAAAAATTGAATATACAATTATGTCTACAAATCAGCATGATGTCTATTATTAACATGAAAAATATTAGCACCTTTAACGGTGTAAAGCTCTGAATACCAAAATACGGTAATTCGTAGCTCAACAGGATCTACACTTCACTTCGTACAATTTTATAAGAAATTTTGAAACTTTTATTACATCATTGTTGTTTTACATCAATAATGCAGCGGAAAATAAATGAAGTACAACATGATAAATATACAATTTCAACAACTTGAACATGTAACTAATCAGCAACATCAAATTCATTTCTATATCTCCTTGTAAGATCCAAGTCCTGTATATGAAACTGTGGGTACGTCAGTTGCTTACAACCGACGCAATGTTACAAACAGCGATCCTCTGTATGCTGTATTATAACGAAATCTCTTACTTTAACAAATCACAAAGTTGAATGTATATAAAAGTGTAAAGAGTAAATACCCTAGATATGTTAGTGTATGACATGACTTAATGCCTAATGCAGGTGTTATACTACAATGACACTAATGCATACTTATTCGGATTCTATGCATCCCATACTACATAGGTCCGAGGGCAAGCACCTACGTACTCCACATTAAATGGTTTAATCCCTCGTCATGATAACTACCCAGTAATAAAACAAATTTTAGACATTCCACGAGTACAGAATCCAGTCCTGGAGATCCACCGCCCGACTATACAGAATCATCGTCGTGTGAACATCCCGCAAGCGTCCCTCTAGCTCCGGTATACACATATACACTGGAGTACGGCCTACTATTCGCCCGACTATTCATGATCCTGAAATTCACCGCCCGATTAATCATAATTCCGGATTTAATTAAGGCTCGCCTCCATCGCAAGCAACCACAGTCCCGGAATCCACCGCCCGACTGGGTCTACAGTCCTGGAATCCACCGCCCGACTATATAGAGGTCATCCACTTACGTTTTCCCAAGTTTATTACATCTTCACTTAGTGCATAATTCTTAAGTTTGAATATGAATAAATAATACTACCTAGAGCTAGTTTACCCTCCTGCTGGTCTTACACAAAATACCGAGAACGACACCCTTATTGGCCACTTATCAAAAATCAATTATTCATTACCATTACTTTTGCCGGTACCTGGGTATCACTAAGCTTCTAGAATCAACATCTTTTTATGTTCAACAACTTGGGGTACTCATCCCCTTATAATTCATATTCTCAAAATTCATGTATTCATAATTTATTCAAATTCTTTCATGCATTCTTATTCATTCATCAATAGGTACAATCTCAAACTATTCATTTTCACAAACACTTTTCATATTCATCCAAAACTTTCTTGAATCAAGTTAGTTAAGATTAAGACATAGTCTCTTTAAAATTTATCTTTGAAAATCAATCTCATCATCTTCCTTTGATTTATTTTGAACTAATCTTAACATCTTAAACCTATATATATATATATATATATATATATATATATATATATATATATATATATATATATATATATATATATGTCTTTCTTAAGTTCACATTTCATCTAATCATAAATATGATCTTCACTTTCCCAAAATATAACTTAAAACAACGAGAATATATTTTCAATCAAGTCGTTTAAGTATCATTTGCAAAACAGTAAATTCAAATTAGAAAACTGCATTTCATGCTATTTGTAAAAATCATAGAAAATTGTATACTTCACGAAACTTAGCGTTCTTTATATCGAATTGAAGGTATACATGTCTACTTTAATTTTGTAGTTATAAGTTTTTTCAAAATACTGTATCTATAACCCTGAATTCTTCAAAATATACAGTGGGGTCGAGATACTGAAATACTGCTACTGTATAGTCTTGTAAAATTCATATAAAATTCAATTCTTTGTAAAAATTTGATTTCTTGGACTTTTCAGAAAGGTTAACGTGTTTACTATAATTTCTTAGTTCTAACTTTAATTAAATTATTTCATTTACAAACCAGCCAACTACTCACCAGTTTTGAGTTTAGAATTTATTAAAATAGTAAACGAACTCCAAATCTTATGAAATTTTAAAGAGATGTTCCTGACACATACAAGATGCTTCCAAAAAAGGTTTAGTTCTAGATTCCAACTATTTTATTAGATACAATTTTCTGATGTGTAAACAAAATTCGAAACAGTAACTTTTCTCTGCATGAATTGGTAACTTCGTGTACAAATCTATATTCATATCATTTAATCTAATCATGATGTACTACCATGCAATCAAAAAACATTAATCAACTTATTTTCATGACAACCTTTCAATTAGCGTGCATTTTCATTCTAAATATCATCATTACAATTTAATCATTACTCATATGCATATCAATTTTATATATATCAATTTACCTACACATGCATGATATAATGTAGAAAGTTCAAGAGGACACCCACCTCAAATGAAGATTCTAAAGTAGAAGAAGACTTCTATAAGTTGCTCCTAGCTCCAAGAATGAGACTTTCTTCTTCTCCTAGCAAGCTCTCCTTCCCCAAGCAAGAACTCAAACAATTCTCTCTTTCTTTTTCTCTCTTTCTTATTTTTATCTTTTGTTTCTTTTGATCTTTGGTGCAAGATTATGAACGAAAGGGGGTGGTATTTATAAGGTGAGAAGGCTTTTCTACTACTCAAATTAAGTGTTCTAATTTATAACCTACATAACCCCCTCCCTTAATAAATTTCCCCCTCACCATTACTCTCACAAACTCCCAACTCGTCCTATTCTTATGCATGGCTAACTCTTCTTGTGACTTTTGGGTTGCACTACGTGCACGTGCAACGCACAAGCACACACTCTCATTTGTTAATTGTAATTTATTTATTTGTACATGTTGTTTACATGACAAGTGTACAACTAATTGTAGGATTTTTACTAGTGGGCTTCCTCTTGTGGGTTTGGTCTATTTTTATTTATTTAGTTTATTTTAATGGGCTTAAAGTCTTCTATTAGGCCTATAGGTTCTAATATGCAACAAAAATGAATGAAAGGAAATTGTGCATAACTTTTAAATAAAACTGAGAATAAAAAAATCATAAGATGAAATTGTATGTGCGTTGCACGTGTAAAAATAAGAAATGTATTTTTCATTTAAAAATTTTATACGAGATGTTACAACATTGTGTAACACCCCGTAATTTCAAATAATATATGATATAGTAGTATAATTAATATATATAAATAATATATGATATAGTAGTAATATATATATATATATATATATATATATATATATATATATATATATATATATATATATATATATATATATATATATATATATATATATATATATATATATATATATATATATATATATATATATATATATATATATATATATATATATATATATATATATATATATATATATTATAGTGGCAGATTGATTAAAAGAGATGAATGGCAAAAATGGTAAATATAGTGAATAGGGGAGTTGTTGAGTGTGACTGTGTTGTTGGCAGCACATGGCGCCAGCGTGGGGCCCTCCCCTATAGGCTATCGTTAATAGGTGAGTATGGAGGGGAGTGTCGTGCCTGCACGTTACTGACGCCATGTGCTGCCAACAACCGGTTGTATGCTGTGGAATTTTCCCGCGAGAAAAAGCAGCGGATGTGGGTAAAAATTAGTCCCATATCGGGAATTGAACAAAAATAATTAACTATAAATATAATTTTCTATGATCAAGAGTCACCAATTCGGTTAACCACCTTTTGAGAGGCAGCCTATGGTGGGCAGTTGTATTATACTATAAATAATTTGTCTTGTAAATTGTATAAATTGTCTGAGCTAGGGATAGGGGCGTTACAAATGATATCAGGTATGTATATATATATATATATATATATATATATATATATATATATATATATATATATATATATATATATTGTCTGAGCTAGGGATAGGGGCGTTACAAATGGTATATAACGCCCCTATCCCTAGCTCAGACAATATATATATATAAATTGTCTGAGCTAGGGATAGGGGCGTTACAAATGGTATATAACGCCCCTCTCCCTAGCTCAGACAATATATATATATATATATATATATATATATATATATATATATAGTGGCAGATTGTATTAAAAGAGATGAATGGCAAAAATGGTAAATATAGCGAAGAGGGGAGTTGTTGAGTGTGACTGTGCTGTTGGCAGCACATGGCGCTAGCGTGTGTGGAATTCTCTCGCGAGAAAAAGCAGCGGATGTGGGTAAAAATTAGTCCTATATTGGGAATTGAACAAAAATAATTAATTATAAATATAATTGCCTATGATCAAGAGTCACCAATTCGGTTAACCACCTTTTGAGAGGCAGCCTGTGGTGGGCAGTTGTACTATACTATAAATAATTTATCTTCTAATTGTATAAATTGTTTGAGCTAGGGGCAGGGGCGTTACAAACGGTATTAAACTACGAATGCAACCATACGATCATATATGAATGCAACTCATTCAATTACTATTCCATTCACAATCTCGTGCCTCTAGTTTGTGTTTGCGTGTCGTATGCATATAGGAACGGATTCTCATGATTTATTATGACTTTGAGCGGATTAAATTCGAATGAAATGGTGAATGATGGATGGTTCAAAGTCAAACCATACATGAAGGCAACAGAAATGATTAATAACATGGATACAAGAAGGAAACTATTTGCAAGATTCAAGCAAAGCTTGTACATGAATAATAAGAGTGTACAAGGGATACTTGCCTTATAGAAAATGATTCCGATAATAATGAGAATAACGGGACGAGCATCCCGACGGCAACACGTGCAACTACGTGCACCGTAAGCACGTGCAATGCACGGACAATAAACAAGCAATAACAACCAGGCCAGAGCGACACAACGGCTCTGGCATTGGGCAGCAGTGGTTAGAACAACAAGGCTACGAGGTCAATGAGGTGGCAGGGCGGCAATGGAGGTCGCTGTGCTGCGGTGAAGCCAGGTAGCGATGGGGTGGAGCTGACGAGGATTGCGGGGGTTTGAGAATAGTGAAGACGTCGTTGGAAAGTGAGGAGCATTGACGATGAAGGGGATGACGGGGTAGTCAGGTGGTGGTGGAGCGACGAAAACGACGATGAGGATGGAGAGCGACGAGGAGGATGGTGGGTTTCGGTGGTGGTGCAGGCGAAGGCGTGACGAGGGAAAGAAGGAGCAGCGGGGAATGACACTCAGGTGGTGGCTCGAGCGGGAGGCGGCATTAATGGGGTGCGAAGTTAGGGGAGAGGAAGAGGGTGTTCGAGGACGGTGATGTAGGAAGTGGCAGTCGAGGTGGAAGGTCGGGCTAAGGTCAGAGGAGGAAGAAGAAGATGGAGGGTTGGTTGGGGGGTTGTACAGTGAAAGTGAATAGTTGCACAATGAAGGAAGGTGAAGGGTTAGGGGGTTTAATGTTGAGTTTAAGAATAGGGAGAGAGAGAATATCAGGGGACTAATGGGGTAGTTAGGATTAGTGGGGGAGAGTGAGAGAGATTGGGGGGGGGGGAACGTGAGAGAGAGAATTGATCTGGTCAATAGGCAGGTAGGAGGGGAATTGAGTTTGGGTTATTGGGTTTGATTGGGTATCCAGTGGAGATCCAATAGTAGTGTGAGCTTCAATAGCTGGACTCAATATTAAATAAAATAATAATACTAAAATTGGACTGAAGAATTGGACTTCTTCATAAAATAATCAAATTAATTTATAGGATGGGCAAAAAATTGGGCTTTTAGAAAATAATAATAATAATAATAATAATAATAATAATAATAATAATAATAATAATAATAATAATAATAATAAACTGGTGATACATACTTTTTAACTTGTAGATCAATTATCATTTGTTAAGTGATCCACAAAGTGGCAATTTTGAGGCAATTTTGAGGCGATTCTCATTCTCATTTTTCCGGAGTCCTCCTTCCCATCTTGCGTGGATCTGGTCTCTCCTTCCTTCAGTTCGTCAGTCCTCATTCGCTTCTCTGCTGGACTCTCCCCCTCAGCCAGATCCATTTCGCATTTCCAGTTTCCTCGAGTTGGCGGTTGTCCTGCTTCTTCAGCAGCCCCCCCCCCCCCCCCCAAATTTCTGCGTTGTCCGGTGTTTTCGGAGTTCGATCCGACCAGCCGTTTCGCTGAGTTGGGTCATCCATTGGATCTAAGCTGTTCTGATCCATTAGCCTATCACTGTAAGTCTTGTTAGTTTTTGGGTTGAGTTGGTTGTTTTGTTCTCGTTCTTGCATTTTTGTGTGTTTTGGGGCTTTTCTCCCGAGATCCCTCTTGATCTCTTCTCCTATTGTAACGCCCCGAATCCCAAATATACTGAATTCGAGATGTTCTACAGGATCTTTTCGCTTCCTTTAGTACAATTTTACAAGGAAATTTAAACTTTTCACTTTACATCAGAGTTTACATCAATATTACACTTTACATTGCACAGCGGAAGTAAAATTTACAACAATAAAACAAATATTCAACAATATTGAGTAATCTTTAAGCCTTTGTTCCTCTTTAATCTGTATCAAGCCATTTACCTGCATATAAGACTGTGGGTACGTCAGTTTATTCAACCGACGATCATTATACACGGCCATCCTCTCTATACCGGAAATAGTATAACTTATTTTCCATATTTAGCAAACACAAACTTGTCACAATCAAACTAAAAGGGACTACCCTATTGATGTCGTGTTGTGATTGTGCACTTAGTCTTTAATGCAGTTAATTATGTTACATGACACTAATACGCACTTGTTCGGATTCTATGCATCCCATACTACATAGGTCCGAGGGCAAGCCCTTAATCGTTCTTCATCTTTGTAGAGTTTAATCCCTCGTTATGACTTAATCTACTACTGTAATTACGGTAGGTATCTTAGATGTTCTATGATCTACGAGCCCATGTCCAGGCAGCCTGGAGGGGAATCCCACGCACTGACACGACGCATCGAGCAGGCAACCTATGGACAATTCAGCCTCTGCCATGGAACAATGGCACCACCCACAGCCACTCAAACATCCCACAAGCGTCGCCATCGGGACGATAATTCTGGAGTAGTGCCCACGCCATGTCTTGATGCATCAAGCAGGCAGCCGGTGGATCACTCTCACACCGCTAATCCGATGGCCCTCATACTCGTGTTTTTCTCCTACTTTCATCACGTCTCCACTATGTACGAATCCTTAGTTTTTATCAAAATCATGAACAAAAATCAAAGCTCTAGAGTTAGCCTCTCCACTAAACCGGACTTATTCATTCATCCAAACATGACCAACCTTAGTCTTTCTTTTCAATTTCCATTTCATTTATTTCGAAATGCCGGGGGAGACTTAGCTACTCTTTTTGTTTCAATTTTCAATTCACAATTTCCAATTTGAGCATTTCCAACTCATAAATTTCCATATTGAGTCATCATACTCAAAAGTAGTTCTCTTTTCAAATCATGATTTCTAATTCGTTCAAATAGTCCATAACTATACATGAATTTTAATTACTCATCATGTAACTCATGAAATGTTACTTTCACATTGAAATTCACATCACTAACGGATATTCACATTTCATATTTTTCACACTATTCTCGAATGAGAATAATTTGCATCACATCACACAATATAATTTCTTTTTGCCAAATTAATCTTCTAATCCTTCATTTCAAGTTATTTTTGCAAGATATAACTCTATAAAAATATAAATATAGAACCATAGTTCTATTCACACATTTTATTCTCAAATCATGTTTTATTTCATGCAAATAATCCCCAAATTATTTTTCTTAAGTCCCTTATATTTTTAGGAGAATAGTCATATTTTTTTTCACAATTATTTGACCACAAAAACATCCAAAAAAAAAAAACAATTTTTCATTACTGCCGAGACCGGGATTCGAACTCAGCACCACCGAGAAGACGGCCGTAGGCACAGACCACTAGGCCGCTTGCGCCAGCAGTATAAGAAGGCACTGAGAGTATTATATACTCTCGGCCGTTGATCTTATACGTTTAAAAATTTATGAAACAAAAATAGTGCCACAAGGATTCGAACCCGCAACCTTTAAGGCCGAACCCACTATAGCGATCAGAGCCATCCCGACCGCTTGAGCTACGCGCTCAAATTGTCACTAGTATAATTCGAATTTCATTTAATCCATACTCTCTGTTATTTAGAACATTTCGACGTTCATCAAATTGCATTTCACATTGTTCTTACTAACACACTGTAAAAATCCGAATTAATCATTTTCATCCTGAATTTTATTCCAGTATATGAAAATAAATTTCTTAAATAATTAAACATAATTTTCCCCCACAGTTAACACATTTTTACCATACAATTTGGATAATGTGACATACTACTACTACTACATTCCTTTTTGACATTATAAATTCATTAACCTCTATACTAAATTTCTGCTTTTATTCATTTTCCAAACATAAAAATTGCATCTCAATTCATTCGTTACAACGCCATAACAAAAATTCCCAATTTAGCACATAAAGCGACGTAGTCAATATACTAATCTTGCACATAACTTTTCATGCTTCTAACAAAGGTTTCCTCACACAATTTATAACCATATTGCACACAATCTTGAATTTTTACTAATAGCAACACACATAATTTGCATATCAACAAATCAATCAATTAGAGATCATCTTTTCAATTAAATGTGCATTCTTATTAGTCATTTTCATGCATCATTTTTCTAGTTAAAACTAGCATGCATTCCTATTTTAGAAATAGGGAAAATTTACCCACCTTGTGTGGAGAGAAAAATTACAACTAGCAATCCCTAGATGAATGTCCTTGCAACGAAATGCTCCTCCTTGAACACGTGCACACAAGCCTCCCAAAAGCACCAAAAACCGAGCTCCCCTCTTGATGAAAACCGGCCCCTCTTCTCCTCCTTGATGTTGCAAGCACAAACCCACACACTCTCAAACTTTTAACTCACAAAATCACTACTAGATAATATAATTTAGACTATAGGTTTGGAGGGATTAATAAGCACAAGAATAACTAGCCATGGGGGGGGGGGTATTTATACTAAAAATCAAAGAGAATGAAGGGCTAGGATCAAGTAGTTGGTTATAAGATGGAGGGCTAGGATGAAAGTAGGAGTTGCATTAACTACCCACAACCAAGTAACCACCACACCATGATCACCACTAAAATTTGATTTTCCCTCCAAAAGAATGCAACCGGTCATGGGAAGTGCATATTGCACGTGTACGTGTAGTGCACGTGCATGCAACTAGGTCCAAAAATTGTACATTTTATTTTATATGAAAATAAACTTTAATTTGTATTCTACATTACAAGTCATATTTAAAAAAAATAAATTAACTAATGGGCTTTAGTTTAATGGGCCAAAATAATTATTATAAAATAATAAATTAAATTAACTTTGGGATTTTTAGAAGAAAAGGTTTTTTTGTCTAATTGAAAGAAGGCTTTATAGAAAAAATAATTAAAGGAACATATTAAATATCTATACTCATTATAGTGAAAATAATGATAAGATTTAATTCAACCAAAAATATTGCACGTGCACACTACGTGTTTTCATTAAATGAAAAATCAGGGCATTACACCTATCCTCCCCTTTGCTCTTTTGTCTTAGAGGGTTGCCTACTCTGAAAGGACTTGGATTGAGTCTGTTTGTTTGTTTTTAATTTCTGTTGGTTGAGTTGTTCTGATTGTCTGTTAGCTCTGGATCTGAGATCTCTTTGTTTTGAGATTTCCGACCTTCCTCTCCTCTCTTTTGGTGGTGCTTTCTGGCGATCTCTTTAGATCAGCCCAGCTATTTATTTTCCATTAATTTGTGCATTTTTGAATTATTTCTTTGTTTCTTTTGAGGTAGCTTCAATCGCTACAGTTACTGTTTCTTATCGCCTGGACTCTCTCTCTCCGATCCAGCTGTCTTTGATCTGGGCTTGGGCCGTTATGGGCTCAGCTTGGGTTGACATTGTGAAAAGAACAAAAAAGAAAAAAGAAAATAGTGTGGAGAATAATGTTATCCCCCACTTAACCCGGCCCTTTTGGTCGCTTATTGCAACCTCATGCGAAGGTTTCTCTTTGTTCCTCTCATTCTTCCACCCCTGTGTGTTATCAGTGCCTTCAACCAGGACACATTAAATCTTTTTGTTCTGCTATCATGAAATGCTTGTTCTTCCTCAAGGATGGTCATTCGCGCAATCGTTGCTTCTCTCTGCAACAAATTCTTGGTCTTTCTTTAGGGGTGCCCATTGTGGACTCTGTGATGGTGGCTCTCGACTTTCCCGTACTCCAAACTTCTGGAGTCTCAATCTCAGAAGTCCAAAAGACCCAAGTTGTCCCATGGCGCTCCGCTGCTCCCTATGCCCACCGTGTCTCAACGTCTTCCTGTCGCGAGGCATCCCTCCGCCCTAGCACCGAATGTTCCTGCTTCCCTGGTGTCTAAGCCTCAAACCACTGTGGTGTTCATTCCTACGGTGGAGCTGTCTGATAAACTGAAGATGTTCGAGTGTTACGGGGCGGTCTCTTTCAAGGGAGGAACGGTATCCAATTTTAATCTTGATTCCTTCCTTAGTAATTCTTGTAATGTTCAAGATTGGAATTGGGTCCTCAACACCTGCTCTAACGGAGAGGTGTTTATTCTATGCCCCTCAGTTAAGATTCTGGAAGAACTTACTACTCTAAACTCCCTCTACATTGGTTCTATAAAGATTACCATTCGTAAATGGGTGAACCAGGCTATTCCTCCCCTGAATCTGATACAATCCCCTGTCAAATCCACTCTGCTTGGTCTCTCCCCATTTTGCAACTCCCTGCGAGTTGCTGCTGACTTGACCAAATGTGTAGGAGAATTGCATCGCATTTGTTCCTCTTCTATGCTAGCATCCGGCAGTCTTCAAGTAGATGCAGAGTTCTTTTGTCCCCTGATTAAGGACAGAATTGATGCATTTTCCTTGCATGACAATAAGTCTATTTTTGCTATTTCTGTCAACTATCAAGACTCAACTATTAGTGCGACTGCGACTTCCCCTCTGCAAGTTGGCTCCTCCTTTTACCCTAATGCTCCTCCCCCTCTCAATAAGCCCTTCGCTATTGGCTCCTCATCTAAGTTGGTCACGTCAACGTCGAGATGGAGAGCGGGGCACAAAGCTCTGACAAAAAAACCTCTCTCCCAGCATTTAAAAGGTGCCACCGCTCCTCCGGAGGCAAAGAGTTCTCCTTCTAAACCTCGCAATCTAGTCTGGATCAATCCGGATTCGGCTTCATTGAAACTTACCCCTCACGATCCATCCACTTCCGTCAAGTCTCCTTCCATCCCTCCAATCACTCCATCGCAGACCCTCCCTCCCTTGCACCCTGTTGCTCTGAAAGCTACTACCTCTGCCTCCCCTTTGCCAAGGCTGATTGAGTCCGATGAGAAGTGGCTGGCTTGGGAAGTTAACCCGCATTTCTCCACTGATTGGGATCTTTACAAAGGGGCGCAAAGTTCTACACCTTCTGGTAGCAAGTCTCAGCTAGAGCTTTTGAAACCCTCCTCTTTGAAGGCTGATTCCTGGGTCGATCATGATGATATCTTGGGTGAAGAAGTTGCGACTTTAGACCTCGCCCAGCCACACCATCAGGTATCCATCGCATTTACTGAGCTTTGTTTTCATTTTAAATTGACCTTTTACTTTTCTTACCTTGAAGATCGTTTCCTTCGGTTGTGGGTTGGTATTTTCTCTTCGTTTTCTAGTAGTTACTCCTCGGAATTCCATCTCTCTAATCTCACTCTTATTCTCTTTCGTTCTAGGGCTATCGTTTCCTCTGAGGAGGGACTCCCTACCCTTCGACGAGGCAATGATATGGTTCAAGTGGTTCCTTCCCAGGGTATTCACGCCTCGGGAGCATTTAAGGATGGAATTTCTTCTACCAATGCGGTTGAGCTGTGTCGTTCTGCTTTTGAAGCCCACTCTGGGAAATAGCAGAGTGAGCGCCTGCATAAATCTCCTTTTTCAGTCATTCGCTCGAGTGCTCATATTAGAGCAAAAAAAAGACTTCTTCTAAGGCGGTTACTCAAGCTTCCTTTGCGGCTCAAATTCGAAAGCGAGATATCCCTATTCCTGCCCCTTTCTCCGCAGGGCAGGAGCAACTGGGTTCCGTCTATCAGGTGTACTTTGACACTATTTCCAATCCTGACATGCTTTGTCTTTCCAAGGATATGGGGTTTATGATTTCATCAGATAATTTGTGTGCATTTGACAATATTCGCCAATGCGAATTATCGAGAGCTTTTAAGAATCATGTTAAACATGATTAGCATCTCTTGGAATGTCAGGGGTCTCCATTGCCCGACTAAACAACAAGACGTCTGTCAACTTATTTCTTCTTCCCACTGTGATTTTATTTCTATTCAGGAATCCAAACTTGCTTCCCCGTCCCTCTCCACTCTCTGATCGATAGGTGGTTCTTTAATCTCCAATTGGATTTCCTTGGATGTGGTTGAATCCAGGGGTGGATTCTCTTTGGTTTTAGAGAATCTAAATTCTCGCTCATATCTATTCGCTGCCTAACCTTCTTCTTAGTTGTCTGTCTCCACTGGTTTGAATTCAATCGCGATCTCACAGTGGTATCGGTTTACGGACCATCCACTGCGGATCAACGATCTCAATTTTGGAACGAATTTAACTCTTTCGAAAACCATATTCATGGTTTCTGGTTCTTCTGTGGCGACTTCAATGTCACTAGATTCGCGTCCGAAAGATCAGGTGTGGATTCCCACCAAGCGGATTCCAATTGTTTTAACGATTGTATTCGAGATTTACAACTCTCTGATTTACCTATCAATGGTAGAACTTACACATGGTCCAACCAGAGACAGACACCTACTATGTCTAAGCTCGATTGTTTTCTTTTCTCTTTAGACTAGCTTAATTTTTTCCACAACTCTTTGGTTACAGCCTTGCCCAACCCGATTTCGGATCATGTTCCGATCTCTTTATGTTCTAATTTTAATTTCACCAAACCGTTCAAATTCCGTTTTGAAAAATTCTGGCTGCAAGACCAAACCTTTGTGAACCTCGTCACGGAGTGCCTATCACGGGTTCTTCTGGTCTCGGGCTCATCCTTATTAAGCTTCACGCTATCAAATTTGGGTGTAAATTATTGAATAAAGAGAGATTCGCCCACGCTAATTTCCTCAAGCAAGTTTTCTTGTCCTCCATTGATTCTATCGACAAACTTGAGGAAGTTGACCCTATTTCAGAAGCACTTCGGTTGGAACGAGCTTCTTGCAAAAGGGAATATGCTTCCATTCTTAACAATGAGCATATTAAATGGGCCCAGAGAGCGAAGTATCGGTGGATCAAGGAAGGTGATGGCAATACCGCTTTTTTCCACAACATTGCTTCTCATCACCAGCGTATCAATCGCATCTCCTCCATTATAGATAATGGTAATGAGTTGACGTCCGATTCAGAATTTCATGTCACATTCCTTAACTTTATAAAAAACCTCCTTGGTTCTCGTAAATCCCGTTCTTTCCAATTGGACTGGAACCAACTATATGGTCAGCAATCCCATGATCTTTCTAGCCTGGAAGTGCCGTTCTCGATGGACGAGATTAAACGGGCTATTTTCTCCTTAAAAAGTGACTTGGCCCCGGGACTGGATGGTTTTCCAGCTTTCTTCTTCCAAAAATTCTGGGAAGAGCTTAAAGATGATCTCTTCAAAATGTTCTCTGATCTTCATCAAGGATCCTTTTTCTTTAACTGGATCAACTACGCGCACATCGTTCTTATTCCCAAGATCATGGGAGCCATCTCGGTCACCAACTTTAGACCGATTAGTCTCATCAACACCACGTTCAAGATCATTATGAAAGTGCAACTCGCCTGAGCACTATTATTTCTCCCTTAATAGACTCGGCTCAATCGGGGTTTATTAAAGATAGGTTTATCTTGGACAGTGTGGCTTGAGCCCAAGAAATTATCTCCGATTGTCATAGATCCAACTCTGAGGGCATCCTGCTTAAATTGGACTTTCAAAAAGCTTATGATAACGTTAGTTGGGACTTTCTTTTCGACATTCTTCTTAACTGTGGTTTTGGCCCTAAATGGATCACCTGGATCCAATCCAGCTTATTCGCCGGTACTTCCTCGATTATCATTAATGGATCGGAAGGTCACAAGTTCAGGTGCAAGTGTGACCTTCGTCAGGGCGATCCGATTTCCTCCCTTTTATTTGCCCTAGTGGTGGATGTTTTCAGTAAATTACTTTGCAATGCTTGGGAGGCCGGCGTTATCGAAGGTCTTGGAGGTTCACACAGTTTTCGTGGTGTGCTGAACCTCCAATACGCTGATGATACCATTATCTTCGCGAAACCCAACGGGTGCTCCTTACGTAACTTGAAGTTACTTTTATACATCTTTGAAAAAGCTTCCAGTTTTGCTATAAACTTTCAAAAATCCTCTGTTCTCTGGCTTGGAGGATCGATTAGTCGACAAGGGCAAATTGCACAGTTCTTTAACTGTGCATCGGCATCCTTTCCCATTCAGTACCTGGGTATTCCCCTGAGGTGGGGGAAGCTGCATAAATCTGACTGGATACCGATGATTGAAAAAGTGGAGTCCAGGCTCAACGTTTGGACTGGAAGGCACCTCTCTCGTGGAGGTAGATTAGTTCTGGTCAACTCTGTTCTTTCTTCTATTCCCTTATATATGATGTCCTTTTTTTTCGTCCCCTCCTGGGTAATTAAGAGGATCGACAAAATTAGAAGGAATTTCTTTTGGTCAGAAAATGGCCATTATAAAGCTGGGACCCATCTTTGTAACTGGAAGTTGATTTGCACATATAAGGCTGCAGGTGGTGTTGGGGTTCTTAATCTCAGACAACAAAATTTAGCTCTGTTGGGTAAATGATTATGGAGATTTATAGCTTATGATCAACTGCCTTGGGCCAGAATCATTTCCTCCAATTATTTCTCCCGGAAGAGAATCACGGATTTTTCCCCATCTCTGTCTCGTAAGGCCTCCCCCTTCTAGAAAGGGGTCTGGAAAGCGGCCAGTTTTTTTAGTTGTGGGATCTTCCATGAATGTGCTAGTGGGTCCAAGACTAAGTTCTGGGTCGACCAATGGATCGGAAATATGAAGCTGGCTTCATTGTTTCCTTCTCTCTACCAGTTGGCCTCCAACTCCTCAGCGACGGTGGCAGATTATCTGGTTATTATTAACCACAAAAAGTATTGGTCTATCGACTTCCTCAGCACTCTTTCTACCAACCTTGAGGAGGAGCTCCACGAGCTATTTTCGATACTAAACCAGTACGCTTGGCTTTCCTCTGATAAAATAGCTTGGCGTTGGACTAGCACGGGGGTCTACTCGGTTAAGTCTTTCTACAACTTCTTGAACTTTGGTGGAGTCTACTCCAACCTGGCTAAACCGTTATGGAGTAGTTGCGCCCTCGCTTAAATCCAAAATCCTTACTTGGTTAGCTCTTAATAACAAACTCCTGACCGTAGACCGTCTCAACAAAATGGATCTTGCAATAGGGCAATTATGTGCGTTCTGTTCAGCAGAACACAAAGATGCTGAACATCTCTTCCTCCAATGAACCTTTATCCAACCCTTGTGGTCTATTACCGTAGTGGCTTGGCAAGCTCCTTCTTTTCCCGTTGCTTTCTCGTCCTGTTGGAAGTCGCATTTGCTTAAGAAAGAATTTCGTAGTTCATGGTTCCTCTCTGTTATGGCCATGATCTGGGTGATCAGGTTGGAAAGAAATAAATGTATCTTTTCGCAATCAGCTTCGTCATTGGCGACGATGATTGATGATTTTTTATTTTTCACCAATTTGTGGTCGTCCACTTTAACGCAGGTTAAAGTGGCGTCCTTGCATTTGGGCCATCTTGAGGAGGCATACAATTGCTATTGTTCTAATTTAACCACTTAGAGTTACCGTTTTTTATTCTGACTCTGTACCTGTTTTCTTTCCTTGCAGTTTTGAGAGGCTTTCATAGCTCTTGCTTCTCTCCTCTCTGGGCACAACCGATACTTAGTTTTGGTGGTTTTTGTGAGGTTTTCTATTGCTGGATGGTTACAGTAGCTCCTTCAGCATCGTTTTGAAGCCCCGATTGCTCTTCTCTTGCTGTTTAACTGTTTTCTGTTGTTATTTTGTTCTCCGACAAGGCCTACCTTACTTCTGAAGGGACCTTAGTCGTTTATTATCTATGTGCGGGCTCAAAGTGTTAACTTAGATTGGGATATGTTCTAGATGTGCACTTTTTTTTCTCCTAATTTCTCTCTGTGATGACTCACCGTGCTGTGTTTTGTTCTTTAGTCTCATGTTTGAGTTTGGTGGGGTGCTCTCGCCCTCCGGAGGGTCTGATGGCTACGGATCAGTCAGGGTGGGTTTGGTCGTCGGCCAGCGCTGGTCCCAAACTAGCTTCTGGCTGTGCCGACTCGGCAGGTATAATGGCTTCTCCTCTGGTTTTGTTATTCCTTTCGCCTGGTCGGGATTTGTTGTTGTTGTTTCATTTCTTTTGTTCGTCTGTCCTTGAGGGGGCTTAAGAGTGGTAGCTAGTGTTTTGCGGTTGGCCAGCAAGTTTTTTTTGGGTTTTGCTGGGGATTGCTATTGTATCACAACAAAGTCTCAGTCTTTGACTGCTTTTGTTTATGTTTGTTATGCGTCATCCCTATTCTAGGCCTGTTGGCCTGGCTTGGGGTGAGTGAATGCCCTATTCTGTTGGTTATTTGTTTGTTCTCCTTCCTTGCTGTTTTTGTGTCCCTCTGGGTTTCTTTGCCGTTGCCGACCTGAGCGTTGAGCGGTAGTTGTCACCACTATTTGGTTCCGAATTTCTATTTTAGGCGCAGTTGTGGTTCAGCACATTGCTTCCTCCGGTGGCCTGTGTGGTGACGGTTTTCTCCTTTGCTCCCTTCGACAGCTTGTGTGATGTTTGCTCTTTCACCCTAATCCTTTCGCCTTTTAGTCGTCTTGTGCATGTACTGCTCGGCGCTTTATCGTAGGAGGCCATGTGGGAGGCTGATGTTGTTAGGTCTGGTCCTAGCTCCTTTGGCGACGCGCTATTTTGCGGAGGAGGACCTTTCGCTCATACTGTTGTGCAAGTCCTGCGTTTTGCCTTCACTTTATTAGGTTGTTAGCTTTGTGGTTGTTTGTATGCTGCGTTGGTTGGCAATGTCCTTCATTGCAAACTGGCTTTTATTTATGTTCAGTTATCCCTGTTCGCTGTTTTACTCGTTGTAAATCGGTTCCGATTGTATATTTCCCTATTTTTAATTTATTGGGCTGGTTTCTAACGATTCTATCCTTATTTATCAAAAAAATATCAAACTGGTTTGGGCTTCCAATAAATAATAAATATAAAGGATATAAGATTGACTTCAAAATGAATAACATTGGGCTTCAATAAAATAATAAATATGAATTAGAAATATGAATGGGCTAAGTTGAGTTGGGTTAAGAGTTGAGCTACTCACAAACAAAATCAATTAATCAAATAATAATTATGAGAATGAGTTGGGTTTACAGAATAAATAAATAGACACAATTACATATTGAATTAGGAGTTTGGGATAGATGAAATAATCTAATATTCAAAAGAAGGAAATCGGATTCAAAATGATAGTAGGATTTGTTTGGAAAATTAAAATTCAGGAATAGGAAGAAAATAGATACAAATCCGTATAAACAGAAATGGAGGTTACAATCCACAGATGGTGCGCTCCTTCCCGATCCTACTAGATACAGACAGATTGTTAGACAAATTGTCTACTTATGCATGACCAGACCCGATATTGCTCATGCAGTCAGTATTGTTAGTTAGTTTGTTTCTACTCCTACATCAGTTCACTATAGTGCTCTTCTTCGGATCCTCAGATATCTTCAAGGCACTATCACTCGCTCATTATTTATGCCTTCTACATCCAAACTGAAGCTCAGTGCATATTCTGATTCAGACTGGAAGGGTGATCCTATTACCAGATAGTCTACCATAGGTTTCTGTATATTTTTTGGTGATTCACTGATCTCATGGCAAAGCAAGAAACATGCAGGTGTTGCATGTTCTTCTACCGAAGCTGAGTACAAAGCAATGACAGCTACTACCAGAGAGATTGTTCATGTTCGTTGGCTGCTATCAGATATGGGTGTCACTCTCACAAAAGCTAATCCTCTTTATTGTGATAACCGGAGTGTATTGCACATAGCAAGCAACCTGGTCTTTCATGAGCGAACGAAGCACATAGAGATATATTGTTACTATATTCGTGAGTGCTATGAAGCAGGGACCATTTGTAACGCCCCGTGATTTTTAATACAATATTTTGAATTTATAAATAACTTTTAAATCAATTTATTTAATTATTTTGATTTTTTGTAAAATTGACATTTTTACACATGCAAATATTTTTGAAGTGCAAATTTTCACTTTTGAATTTTTGAATAAATTATCCTATTTCTATTAGAGTATATTATAAATTTTGGGATTTTTCTGAATGATGAAACTATTTTTTGTAAATACTTTGAAAGAAAAGAGTTTTTGCGCAAAATGTCGTTTGGAGGTAAATTCGAATACAAAATTTGGTTGGGCCGTTTTGGTAGGCTGGTTTTAATAGGAGAGAGATTTGGGGGATAAATTTTATCCCTCTAATTTGATTTGATTTGATTTTATTGAGTATAAATATATTTATGCAATTTTGGGATTGTTGGGGACTTTATTGCAAATATTTATCTTGGGAAATAAAAAGTTAGAAAATTTATTTGAAAAATCTAATCTTTATTATTAAACAATAATTCTAAATTTTTTGAATTATTGTGAATAATTTATGGCATATTTGCAAATATTTCAAAGTGAAGAGTTTTTTTGTAAATTTGCCACTCAGAGGCAAATTTTTGAAAATTTGAAAATGTTGGGTTGCAGTGAAGGTCGGCCAGATTGTAGGAGTTAGGGGAGTTAGATTTTTACTCTAATTGGTTTGATTTGACATAACTAATTGATTTGGAAAGACCTAGTCATATAAAAAAATATTTTTCCTAAGGAATTTTTTGTAAAATCTTCGTAAAAATCCTAGAAATCAGCCCAGCCTATAATAGCTACAGCAATAGCCTCCCTCTACTGTTGTGAACAAAAATTTTCCTCTTTAATCATTTTTGGGAGCTTGGAGCTTTGGACATCTCAATTTTTGCGAGGAGGATGAGCTTCCTTTCTTCTTATTATTATCTTTCATTTGGTCTTCCTTGAGGTGAGTAATCTCCCAACTCTCTTGATGTATTTTTTCTCTATTTCTCATGAACAATATAGAATCATGCTAGGGCTTAGATTTTGTGAGATTATGATTATATTAGCATGAACATGTTTTGTTGATGAGATAATTGTAGAGATGGATTGTTAGATAAAAATTGTCTATTAATATAATAAAAAATTAAATCTTGATGGCATGATAATCTTATGTTGATTCTCTTTTGAATAATGAATATTTGATGTATGAAAGATCATGTTTTATTTGTGGAAATTTATTTTTATGAATCCATGTATTATTGTGGATGATTAAAGTTGTCATACGTTCTAAATATTCATGTTCATCAAAAAATAAGTGTTCTTGAATAATGGAGTTTCCTATGCATGGAAGATCAATTTTTTTTTTGTAGAATTAGATCTAATAAACCTATATGTTATTGTAAATGCGTAAGTCTTATTGTATAATTAAAGAAAATGTTTTTGAACAATTAAAAGATGAAATTTTGGTGAATCATTCGCTGTTTTTGTATGAACTTATAATGGGTTGGAAATTTGAATTTTTATACACAAATATGAATCAAAATTATCATAAAAATACACATTGAAATCATGGGAACCTAGGGTTAGGGTTTTGGGGTTAAAAACCTAGACTTAGGGCTCGGTTGGGGTTGTTTTGGCTCTCGGGTGAACAGTAACCCGAGGGTTACTGTTCAACCCTGCAAGAGTAGACCGACAACAAGCTGATGTTCGGGTCTGGTTTGGGGGTGATTTCGAGGAGTTTTGTGTGTGGGGCTTGTGCTATGGTGGCGAAACACTAGTATACATATATAAGTGCATATGTATGTATTTAATCTAATATTTATGTGAGATTCGATGGAGTTTTGGTCGAGTTTCGAGATTGTTAAATTTCAGATTTTTACAAAAATCTAGTTTCAGTTTATTGACGATTTAGAGCTTCAATTTTGTGTGAATGGATTAGAAATTTGGTGACATGATCTATGTTTATGAAGTAAATATAAACTCAATTTTCCAGATTTTTTATATTCATTTTTGAATGGACTGCTCTTAAGGAGAAGAAGGTATAACTTTCAGATTTTTGAATAACAGATAGTTTTCAGAATTTGTTGAATATAAACCCTTGAAATTAATTTGTTTGAGTCCAAGTTTTTTTGGTGAGTTCCTTGATATGTGCCGGATTTAAATGAATTTTTCCAGAATTTAATATTGATTTTAGAGTGTACTGTTTTGAAGAACAAAATCATGTAACTTTCCGATTTTGGTGAACATCTGGTGTCAATTTTTGATATATTCTAGTAATGTTTTGGGGAAAATAAATCTATATTTTCGGCGATGAAATTCTCAGTTTTTAACGGTTATATGCTTCAGTTTTGAAGGATAATTATTTCGGAATTTTAAGAGTTGTTTTCAGTTTTAAAAAGGGTAAATTTCAGATTTTGGGGATGACATCCCAAATATTTAAGAGATTTGTTTCAGTGGAGATTGATTGAATTTATAGTTGAGTTAATTGAACTTTACGAATGAATGGGAAGTGAGATTCAAAGGTTAAGTTTATAGAATTTCTGTAATTTGAACTTGTTCCCATATATGAAAGAATATTTTGTATTATTGAACCAAATAGGGTTTGAATTGAAATTAGGGTTATGTTGTGGACCCTAGGAAGTTAGTTGGGAATTTTTGTGTTGTGAGCACTAGAGGTTGAGCAGGATTCAGAATTACCGGCAGTGAATAAATTGATTGTGGGAATTGCCGAGGAAGAGCTAGTGTTCCTAGTTTTGTGGGTTTAAGTCTGGAAGGGTGTAGCTAGCTTTAGGTGGCTTAGGTTACTTATATGTATGCATAAGGACAAAAACTATATAGTGATATGATGAAACAAGAGCAAACATGAGTTATGGATCCCAGGATGATCCGTGGAGTGAGATAATCCCCAGTATTCTGGGACGATGGATAAAATATGCCACAGAATGATCCACGGAGTGGGATGATCTCCAGTATTCTGGGACGAGAGCGACGCTCATGGGATATTTGTGCAATGAGGGCTCCATAATGACCTGCGGACAGTCCCCAGTATTCCGGGATGATGGATGAAATAGCCCACAGAATGATCCACAGAGTGGGATTGGTCTATAATATTCCAAGGGTGTAACCCCTGTTTTTCATTTTGGGTATTTTTGAGTGTATTGTTTTTGTTTTAGTGTATTTTTCCTCTTTGTATTCCTCTTGTAATTCTTTTGGACAGTATATTGGAGTTGATTTTAATATATATTCATTTTTTGGCTCATTCTTGGTCTTTGTGATTTATTTTCGGTTCCTTGATTTGTCTTGATCATTGTTATCATTTTCGTTCTTCATTTGTGTCTTGATCTCTTTATTCTTATCTTTGGGTGCTCATGGTGATGTGGTTGCCCATCCTATTCCTAATCTTATTGTTGATCCCAAATTGATTACCAAAAGCCAAATTAAAATTCACAATCCTATTTGATATCCTATACTAATTGATCCTAATCAAATCATATTAGTCTAACCTATTGCTACTCCTAAATACCCACAACCCATTAACCCAATTACCCACCTCATACAACTAACCCCAATCATCCCCATATATATATATGTAATACCCTAAATTTCCTTTTTTGACTTTCACGTGTTGTGCACGTGAAAATTTCATATGTATATTATTTATTTATTTTTATATACAAAATCTCTTTTGATAGTATGAACAATTATTTTTCCTTTCCTTTATTTTCCTAAAAAGCTTAATTTTCTAAAAAAAAGCCTAAAACACTAATTAATTGTTTTAGCCCACTTTAATTTATTACTATTTTGTTGTTTGGCCCACAACCTAAGCCCACTATTTATGAAGCCCACCAATTTAATAAATTAATAAAATGGCCACACTTGTCATGAAGAGACAAAATGTGAACAATTTAATTTATTAAAATTGTACAAACTTTTAATTAAGGGTACTAGGTGGTACGTGCAGAGCACGTAGTGTGCATTGCACACAAAGTAGGGCCGGATTGTGCTTAGGAGTGGTTTGTGTACATGGGTGATTACCTAGTGTATGGGTAGTTACTATAACTCCTACTCTCATCCTAACCCTCCATTCTATAACCATCCATTGAATCCTAGCCCTCTAATCTACTTCAAAATTACTTATAAATACCCCATAGCTTCTTCTCATCTTAGTACAATAGAAAATTTGTTAAAGAGATAAAAGATTAGAGTGAGAAAAGATTGAGAATTTTGGAAAGAAAAAGATTGAGTAGCTTCTAGTGTGAGTGTTCCCTTGGAGGTCGGCTATTCAACCCCAACTTGAAGCTTCGGTTTTGGCAAGGAGCAAGGAGGAGGAGGCGTGCATCGCAATCTAGGAAGCTCTAAGGGATTTCTCTTTGTTTCTTCAAAAAGGTGGGTGTTTCTCATGACTTCTAAATTAGAGACCATGCTAGGTTTTGTGCTAATTACGCAAGAATAAATGAATGCCATTATATTGCTCCTCGTTAATATTATGATTAAAATGAAAATGGAACACAAGTATAATTATATGAAATGAATAGGGAAACTTAATGAAGTGGTATGATTAGTGTTATGTTATTTTAATCTAGCATACTGAATTGGGATAAATGTTTATCTCTGTAGAAAAAATGATGATTATGGGAAAATACGTTTTCTTTGAAGTCGTGGTTATGTGGAAAATACTAGTCGTAAGAATCCCTACATTAATTAGCAAACCATGCTTGTGGTGATGGTAGTCAAATAAAGTTGCATGTGCGTGTTGATAATTGAACATATTGTAGCTTAACTAAAATGTTGTGTACTAATTGAAAGGGAAGAAGAAACGTTTCCATACTTTAAATTTTAATACTGATCAGTCGACCGAATATAGGTAGTAGTCGAATGACCTGATTATAAAAATCCTTCGAGTTTAAAACCCTGCAGAACAGCCGACTGGTCTGAGTAACAGTCGACTACTCTGCAATTTGTATTTTCGAGTTTAAAACCTTGCATAACAGCCGACTGGTCTGAGTAACAGTCGACTGCCCTGCAATTTGTATTTTCGAGTTTAAACACTGCAGATTAGCCGACTGGTCATGTGTAGCAGTCGACTATTCCGAATATTTTCTTGAATATTTTTCTTTTGCTGAATAGTCGACTGGCTATGTTTTGAGCCGACTGTCCAGACTTTTTTTCAACATCTCAGATTCTAATTTTGCCTTGTGATAAAAATAAATGTATATACTGTTTGAAAGAGATGAATGAAGATTGGATGTGACAATTTAGAAAAGTAAATTTTATTTGTCCTTGTACGAAATTGTATATGAAGTGAAGTGAATTGTTCTATTGAAATTATGAAAGGTTTTACGATTATGAATGCTATGAACATGATAATGAAATCCTGATGTAATCATGAAAAATGAACTTATGAGTTTGAAATACTTGATTCTTGTGTAATTGTGAATTGAAATTGAGAACTAGAGTGTAGCTAAGCCTCATATCGGCATTGGAAAAGAAATGAATTGAAATGAAAAGACCAAGATTTGGGTCATGTTGAATAAAGAATTAAGAGCAATATAGTGGAAAGGCTAACTCTAAAGAATTGATTTTGTTCATGATTCTAATAAACTAAGGACTAGATACATAGTGAAGATGTGATGAAAGTAAGAGAAAAACACGAGTATGAGGGCCATCAGATTGGCGATGTGAGAGTGATTCACAGACTGCCTGCTTGATGCGTCATGACATAGCGTGAGCACTACTCCAGAATTATCGTCCCGGTGGCGACACTTGTGGGGTGTTTTGGTGACTACGGGTGGTGCCATTGTTCCATGGCGGAGGCTGAATTGTCCATAGTCTGCCTGCTTGATGCGTCATGTCAGTGTGTGGGATTCCCCTCCAGACTGCCTGGACATGGGCTCGTAGATCATAAGACATCTAGGATACTTACCGTAGTTACCGTAGTAGTTTAAGTCATGGCGAGGGATTGAACCCTATAAGATGAAGTACGATTAAGGGCTTACTCTCGGACCTATGTAGTATGGGATGCATAGAATCCGAACAAGTGCACATTAGTGTCATATAACATAACAACTGCATTAAGGACTAAGTGCACAACACGACACGACATCAATAGGATAGTCCCTTTAGCTTTGTTTGTGAACAAGTTTGTGATTTTGTTAAGAAATGAGAATCGTTATACTGTTTCCGGCATAGAGAGGATGGCCGTGTATAATTTCCGTCGGTTGAATAAACTGACGTACCCACAGTTTTGTATGCAGGGAAAATGGTCTGATAAAGATTAAAGGAGAACTGATGCTTAGAGATTATTCAAATATTGTTGTACTTTTATATAATAATGTTGTAATTTACTTCCGCTGTGAAATGTAAAGTGTAAAGATTCCATGTAACTCTGATGTAAAGTAAAAAGTTTTAAATTCCTTATAAAATTATATGAAAGAAGCGTAAAGATCCTGTGGAATCACGAATTTAGTTGTATTTGGAATTCGGGGTGTTACAATATATAATCTCTCTCTCCCTCATAAAACCCCAACCCTAATACTACCTTCACATCCTGGCCCCCTCCTTTCTCTCCCTGTGGTCGCGCCGCCCCGATCAGCCAACCCCCGACACCCCAACACCCGACGCCACCTGCACCCTAGCCAACTTCCCCTTCGGCCTGGCCTCACCCCAATCTCGATTCACTACCATTGTCGACCACCTCTAGCCAAGCACTCAATCCCTCTCTCTCCCATCCCCATCCTGCCGTCTGTCTGCCGCCAACAACCTGCCGGAGCGCCAGCCAGCAAAGCCAGCCACGCCCCTCTTGATCTCTCTCCCTCTCGCTCGTGAGTTTTTCATGTGGGGAGTTTTGCACGTGTGATCGTGTGATCGTTTGGCTCGTGGATTTTCGTTCGTGGGTCTTTGTTCGTTGCCCGGGAATCCGTTCCCATTATTCTTGGTGTACGTTTCGTCTTCGGTTAAGGCAAGTAACTTGTACTCAAATTCCTTTGTATGATACAAGTCATAAATTCCGCTTGTAGTGTAGCTGGGTTCTAGAGACAACTCATGTGTGTGTTATTTTTGATGAGTATTATCTCTATAGTGCTATTGACCATAGTTGCCTCACGACACATATGACATGAATTAACCTAGGAGTGACCGTTTCTTGATGTGATGTATATGTAAACAATTATGAGAACTTGTGTGCTTGTGAGATCCATATGATATACTTGTTTTGGACATGACGTATACCCTATTTCATGTTGTTTGGACACTTAGTAGACTCAAATTCATGTTTAGTTATGTTTCGATCAAGTTTCGTGTGATTCATGTTGGTTTTGTTCCTAAAGGAAATTTTGTAATTTGTCGATAATCTGTCTTGATCAGTAATTTAGACCATATTAAATTCAGAATCTTAATTTCAGTATAAAACATGAGTTTGAGAGAATTTTTTCTTCTTTCCAACCCCTCTGACCTTGCTCGATTTCATTTTTGTATGTGGGAGATATGGCTTTTTTACTACAGAGGTGTAGATCATTTCCAGATTTCGTTCTTGATGATTTTGGTGACTAAACTATTTTGATACTTATGCTACACATATTATTTTGATCTGAAATTTTGGTCAGTATTTATATATCTAATTAGGGATTACCCAAAATTTCAGTGGATTTTATTGATGAATTTTATATGCCATTTTATGCTTGTTTATAAAGACTGTACTTGCTGTATTTTGCTCGCTGTTATGTAAAGAATCGTATTTTCACCATAATTCCTTTTACTGTATGAAAAATATTTGTGAAATATGAAAGTTAGTTTATTTTGTTTATTTTCATCTCCTTTTGGCAGATTTGGATTTCGTTTCACGGTTTGTGACATATTACAGTTTTCGTACAGCAGTGTCGGGAATTCCAGATTTGCCAAACTATCGTTTCTTGATGTTTTCTGATTTTTTTTGGCTAAACTAATCTTACTGGAAAATTATGAAACTTTATATTTTGATACTAGACATATAGGAAATACCCCAGATTTTTCCTGGATTTATTTGAGGTGTTTTGATGCTGTTTTCCTGACTTTGAATTTGATTTTCTGATTTCTGGCTGAACGTATTTTCTGGATTCAAATCAGTTTGAGTTATGATTTTGTGAAATACTATATAACTTATTTATATTTGTTGGATTTGGTTGGGAGTCTATTTTCTAGATATTTTGACGGATTCAGATTTACATATTTGTAACACTGGAAATTTCAGTTTTACTACAGTATGGTCTTGCTGTCCTGAACTAGACATTTGGTTATATTATCCCTATATGAGTTATCTTGCACGCCATACATGTTTATCTTGCAACTTGAACTGTTACCTGATCATACCATGATATGCTTGGCCTGTTTTGTGATACATACATTCTTGTTTGACATTAATAATAAATTAACCAAGCCGGGGTTTTAAAGGGATAGATCTAATAGTGGATAATTCAGAATTGTGTATTCGGAAGAGAATCTATTGATTCTATGTGATACTTGAGACTTGGCTTGATATTTGAGATTTGTCTTGATACTTTATTACTTGAGGCTTGATATTTCACTACTTGAGGCTTGATATTTTACTACTTGAGGCTTGATACTTCACTTTTGAGGCTTTTTACTTGATACTTGAGGCTTGATACTTGATACTTGATACTTGATTCTTGAGGCTTGTCCTGAGTACATTGCCCTATATGGTCCACTATGAAATCTAAAACAAAATTGCATTGACTGTAACAACCATGTAACAAAAGGATGGCACATGAAGTGTTACCTAGATAGTAATAATTCAAGATATTTGATACATGCTTACTTGATACTTGATTACATGATACATGAGACTTGATGCTTGAACATAATACTTGACACTTGTACTTGACTACTTGACACTTGTTACTTGTTACTTGATTTCGTAATACTTGATTCGTGATACTTGATATTTGGTTACATGATACTTGTTTACTTGACACTTGATACATGCCAGTTGTACTTGTTCATCTTGCCATGTTAGTATTCTATTTTGTTATCATGCTTATACCATGTTACTAGTTAGCTTTTCCCCATGTACTTGTATCCTGCATTACAAGCGGCCCGTAACTTGCAATTGACGGGTACCTTGTTTTCTCTTTTTCCTTTTCCCTGCAATTGTTAAATTGCAGATTTTGGAGAACAGCTTCCAGATGGTATTGGTGACATAAAGTATTAGTGCTGGATCGTGTTATTATTATTCTTGTAGCTTGCTTGAACAATTGTATTTTGATACTTGGATTTATTCTTGTATTTGGGCAATATGACCCAGGATTTTGAGTTATTCAGATCATGACTATTTGAGATTAATGTATTTGGTTTCAAGTATTCTTGTTGGTATTTTGGTTCTTATGTGCATGTTGGTTGATACTTTTACTTCCGACTCTGATGATTCTTGTGAATTTTGTAAAGATTCTTGAACAGCTTTTGGATGATGAAAATCATTCGCTGGGCTTTTGTCGCGTATCCGTATTCCGTATTCTTTTTGGAAAGCAGGACGCGACAAAGGGCGAGTGCCAATACTTGCAAAATGTCTAAATCTCGTAGTAGTCATGGTAGTAGGTTGCATAACGAGGGATTGAACCCTATAAAGTGGAGAACGATAAGGGCTTGCACCGGACCTATGTACAATGAGATCCATAGAATCCGACAAGTATGAATTAGAAATCATCGTGTGCAATGTGTTTTCTTAAACATTGTTTTAATGCATTTCTTTTTTATTTATTTTTTGACACACACTTATTTAGTATAGTTTCACTTGTTGTTTATTGAATCTTTCGTTGTTATTTTATTTCATGTTATGTGGCAAGTTTGTGATTGTGAGACTTTGGAAGGTTGCTATTACTATAGTATTGCGTCAGTTGCCTTCAACTGACATCCCCACTCTTCAGTTATTTTGCAGGATTTGCAAGTGAGTTGCCCAACTAAAGTGGAAGCTTGGATTTGAGATGATTAAAAATTAAGTGTTGGATTGTGTGGTAGTAAATGTAATTAATTTTTCGCTGTGCAAATGTAAGAAAGAACTGATGTAATAATTTTTTTTTAATTTTTTCTTGTATTTGATACTATGTTTGGATTACATTGAAGTTGATTCTGGAAATTGTGCCACTTATTTCTTAATTTATTTATTAGAAATTCGGGGCGCTATACCATTTCCCTTCATTCTGTTACATCTTCACAGCAGACATCAAACTTCTTCACCAAATCACAAATTGTTCAGAGATTTCGTTATTTGGTGGGCAAACTCACACTGTTCGACCCACCGTGAGATTGAGAAGGGCTGTTAGATATTGTAAATATTTAGTCCCATATCGGATTATGTATCAGTTTAGTATGTGGTTCCCTCATATATATAGGAGTCATTGTACTCAGTTATAAACCATCCACAATAATCTAATAATATTTTACAATCTCTCTGTTGACCTTATCAATGCTTCTTAGAATAATCTCCCCCATCTCTCTACCAAAAGTATCTTCGACATCATAACTAAAAGTAACAGATTAGTAGTCCAATTAACACAGATTTGAAGTCAAAACCAAAGTGAAGAATGGCTCACAAGACCTTCTAATATCATAACAAAGTTTTAACTGAAACAAATGGACGAAAGGAAGCTGTTAAATCAGTGAAAGAAGGCAACTGAAAAAAATGATATGGAGTGAAACATGCAGATGTATTGGGGGACTTATTTTTACCCATAAGATGGACAAATCATGGATCTGAACAAATTGTTTTGATCTTCAAGTATAATTCGAATCAAGTGGTCATACATCCGAGTTAAAATCAGTTTTTTTGCAACTATGCACAGAAATCCGAGAGCATAAATTTATTCGACTTGAGAGGAGGTGGGAGGTTGCTGATGAGCGGATCTAGATCACAGTGGACATGGCGGCGGTGTGGTGTCGTTAGCGGAAGGAGAAAATGTGGCGATGGGAGGTTGGGATGTGATCGGGAGGAGACTGCAACTCTAGATTAGGGTTAGGGTTTGTGAAGGAAGCTGGTGATGGCTAGAAGTTAGGGTTAGGGTTTTGGATGGGAGGAAGAAGGAATAAGTTTAGTGTTTTATTTTCATATGATCTCCTTACTCTAATACCATATGATTATAAATGAATACAAAGTCTCCTATAAAATTTCAAGTGGTTTGGAGATCATTTATTCATGTTTTAATTTATCGCAAAATGAGCAAAGAAGAAATTTAGGGTTTTATTTTCATAAGATCTCCATACTCTAATACCATATGAGTATAACTGAATGTAAAGTCTCCTATAAAATTTCAAGTGGTTTGAAGATCGTTTATTCATGTTTTACTTTGTCGCAAAATGTAACGCCCCGAATTTCAAAACACTGTAATTCGTAGCACAACATGATCTTTTACTTCTAATTCATACAATTTTACAAGGAATTAAAACTTTTTCATATAACACTGTTCTTTTACATCAACGCAGCGAAATTTAAAATAAATACAACATGATAAATACAACTTTAATAATAGCAACTTAAATCCAAAAGCAATTTTTAGCATCAATTCATCTTTGTGTTCTTTTAGCCAATCCAAGCCCTGCACTGAAAACTGTGGGCACGTCAGTACCTTACAACCGACGCAATATTATAAAACAACGATCCTCACTATGCCGTAATATAACGATTCTTCATACTTTAGCATACAGAAAATTCAATGTGAAACAAAGTGTGAAAAGTGACTATCCTATACATGTCGGTGTATGCAATGATTTAATGCATAATGCAGATGTTTGCGCTATGATGACACTAATGCATACTTGTTCAGATTCTATGCATGCCATTCTATATAGGTCCGAGGGTAAGCACCTACGTTCTTCACATTATAGGGTTTAAATCCCTCGCCATGCAATCTACTGCTATGACTACTATAAGATTTAGACATTCTGCGCATACCTAGCTTATGCCCCGATAATTCTAGAGGTCAATCTCTATCCACAGATAATTCTAGAAACTATTTCACTCACACCTGGGAATCTTCAAGAATATCCCACACTGCAAGCAATGGCGCCTCACTACACGCAGATGTCCCATGAGCATCGTCTCGATCCCGATAATTCTGGAGATCAATCCCACACCGCAGGTAAATCCGGAGACTATTTCACTCACACCTCGATAATTCCGGAGATTATCTCATACTCACGTTTGCCCTTATTTCATCATGTCTCCAACTAGTGCCTGTCTTTATGTTTAGTTTAAAAAAATCATCACAACCTAGAGCTAGCTTACCTTACCGGACTTAAACAAATACAAGAGAAAGTCAGCCCACACTAGCTACTTCTCAAAGAGTGAGTCAACCCACACTGGTTACTCCTCAAAATCACATTTATAACAAATATCGGTCACTAGGTTTCGCCTAGCCTCTAGATTCCAACAACTATCTCATTAGAGATCAAAATAGGTTATATGCAACCTTAACAATAATATTTCAACTTTTATTCAACAATTCTTTTTCATTCATGAAGTATTCAACTTTTATAATTCACTCAATCAATATTTCCAATCAAATTTCTCATACCCCACTTTTTAATTAACGAAACAAACTAGTAACTTCCAAAACTATCTCAAACTCTTTTCTTCAAAATTAACCATTTTGAAAATGAATAGTATATATCTCAAATCAACACTTTAATTAACACCGTTATTTTTAGCATCAAAATTTCTTTAAGATCAACACATAAACTTCTGAATTTTCCAATTCAAAACTTTGCATTTAAATTTTGAAAAGAATAATTTTAATATCTTCAACCATATTTATTTTAAGTTTGAACTCCAACTTGCAATGAGCATATCATGCCTCTAAATTTATAAAAATATCTTTAGAACAGTACAAAATAATTCCACAATTATTATAGTATGAATTTTATAAATTTTACGAAATTTCCACTCTTTCAAAAACTCCAAATTTCTAAAAAAATATTTTTTTTCCACAACGGCAAGCCCCCTGGCTCGAACCACTGCCAACAGCAAGGCGACAAAAGGCCTACTCACTGAGCCAAGCTCAGATCACAACCTATAAGAGCTTAGATTTATTAAGAATCCAAACTCCCTCTTCTTTGACTTTTTAAAAAAAGTTTTCTCCCACAAAAAGCAAACACCAGACTCGAACCAGTGCCAATAGTAAGGCAACAAAGTGCCTACCTACTGAGCCAAAGCTCAGATCACAACCATATAGGGCTTAAATTTATTAAGTATTTACTCTCGGTCTAATTCATTTATTTAAAACATGAACATTCAACTACTTTGATTCATTACACCCATTTTATTTACTCGTACTACACACTGTAAAATATCCAGTAACTAATTCATACTGAGTTTTCATGCAATGAAGTGATTCTACACAATTTAGAGATTTCTAATAATTTAAAAACATCTCAAACACCACATGCCTTTATTAAATCATAAACATACTCTAGAATACATTTATCTATTTTTTTTCCTCTTTTCAAATGCCAATTAACAAGATGGGGAAATTTCCCCCCAACTTTTATAATTAATTCAATTCATACACAAATCCATTTTCTTCACAATTAGTTTATTAAATCTACTCACCCTAAATAAACATTTGCATAGCATCTCATATAATAATTTGCACAACTTTAAATTTTAATTTTACATAAACTCTACTTCATACATTTATATTTAACACGCATTTCATACCAAAATTTTAGATTTTTCCTACAACATGCTTCACATCAAAATTGGAGAATAAACTAAGCAATTTACATCTACAATTGTAATTTAAATATCCTAAACATACAATTAAACTACAATTTAGAAAGCATATAGAAACA
The DNA here is from genome assembly GCA_017893485.1 of Hemerocallis citrina. Taxonomy (NCBI): domain Eukaryota; kingdom Viridiplantae; phylum Streptophyta; class Magnoliopsida; order Asparagales; family Asphodelaceae; genus Hemerocallis; species Hemerocallis citrina. The sequence continues at coordinate 420,890,119 of CM030358.1, read as the reverse complement.
CCCACCTAATAGAAGAATACTAGTAGCAAGCCCCTCCAAAAACACTCTAAAATCCATAAAATCAAGCCAAAAATACCACCTAAATTTTCAACGACAAGGAAACCGAAAGCTAGCCTAATCTCTGTTTGGTTTTGAATAAGTTTTTGTTTTGTTTTGGCCATTAGGAATGAGATTGGGGGGGGGGGGGGGGGATGATTTTATAGGGATTTAATTAAAAACTAACTACCCACCCACTAACTCCACGATTAGAATCATCCAAAAATCCACAAATCCTCTTTCCCTCCAAGTGTGCAGCCGACCAATCTTTGTGTGGAAAAACATGTGCGTCGCACGTAAAAATAAATATTCAAATAAGAAATCGATTTTATCAACGGGAAAATGTTTATAAAAGTACAACATACGAGAAAATATATTTCATTAATTTTATATATACAACAACATAATTAATACGTATATAGAAAACATGTGCACCACACGTAAATAATATTTTAATCAAAATAGGAGAAAAAATGAATTTCCGTTTATAAAGAAAATTCAAAGAAGTCATAAAATAAATAGTTTGAAACACATAGAAAATATTACATGTAACGGTGGAATATACGTAATCGACATGTACATCGATAACACGTGCAATACACGTAAAAATATAAAGATTGAAAACTAATATTTGAGTTGGCTTAAAATAGGATAAAAATGAATTTTGAGATAACGAAAACATGTAAATAATCGGAATATAAAATACGTATGAAATTTGTATAAAAATATATTACAAACATTACTCGTAACGGTACAAAATACACGTGCGTAACACACATGGGCAAAATTGTCATTACTCAATTTTGCGAGGTGTTACACTCTCCCCTCCCTTAGAACAGTTCTGTCCTCAGAACTTACTTGGGTAGAAGTTGTATTTTGTATACACCAAGAAAAATATCATTATTGTATACAGAAAACTGCAAATTTTATAAAAATAAATGAAGTATGAAAATATGTAATGTGGAAGAACAGGGTAAACTTATTTAAGAAAACTATAAGTGTCAAAATTTATAAGAACGGAACAAAAAAAAACTAGAGAAATAGCATAAGAAAAGAAATGTGACTTAAAAAGATAAGATAGATTGAAAGAAATTTTCATACAAAAATAATATCAGGTAAAGTATTAAAAGGAAAATATAAATTAAATCGTTAATTGTGAAAGAGTTCGGAAAACAAAGCAATTGGAAAGAATAAAGAGAAGCATAGTGAATAGATATTTTAATAAATTATTAATAGGCTTAGTAATAAAAATTTATCAAAGTAATAAGCGGTAGAATGGTTAAAATCGCGAACTTGAACTAGTACTATATGATAAAAATTGAATTGGCAATTTAAGAGAAGACTATTGGATAGAAAGTTTGAAAATTTACGAGCATGAAATTAGTTAAAAGTATAGACAATATAAAATAAAAATAATTTTGTATAACATGTTAATATCATAAAATAGTTTGAAAAGTAAATACAATAATTATATATACGATTTAAAAATTAAAGATATAGAATACTGATTGGCATATATCAAAATACTTTCAAATTGTCAAGTAGAGCAAGAAAACCACCATACAAAATTATACACGTACATAGGCGTAAAAATTATAGGGTGAAACAAACAATATTATGATATGAAGATTATAAATGGTTTGTAGAATTAAAACAAAATATTATAGTAGAAAAGGTAATAACATATTATTGAAACTGTCACACCCCGCTTTCCGGAATACGGGAACACAGGCACGTAACTGAGGCCCAGCGAATGATATAAGTATGCCAACTCGTATTATCCATAAGCTGTACCAGTCTTAACTCGACAATATAAGAAAAATGAATCACAACCACGCAGAAATCATAATCACATAAACGAGAATGAAATTCAATAACCAAATCTGGAATATAGAAACATACCAAATAGCTCGAGAGGCTCCTGCTCCAATCGTAAAAGAATTGCTCATCAATGCCTTCTGGTAAATCCTCAGGCTCACCTGTAGCTGGGTTAACTAAAGAAGAAGAAAAGAAATATCCTTAGAGCAAGTACGGACAGCAAGTAGTGAAAAACAGAGAGTAAAGGACAAGGTACGTGAAGGAATATGAATCAAGATTAAATTACAAGGACAATAATGGTACTAATAGCAATGGTCTTAATCAAGTATATATACATGTCAACTAGGTCTATTATCAAGTTGTTTATCCTATCTAGTGCACGTACTACTGTGTCCCATACCACATGTTCGGTGCACGCACAACAATGTTTATTTTAGACTTCGTGGTGGGGTCTACAGAGCGTGTACTCGGTGTATCACGACAACAAGATAACAAGATAACAAGATAACAAGTTCACGTCTCCACAAGTAATTCTCCACCTTCCATGTCAAGTTCATGTAACAAGATAATAAGATAACAAGTTCACGTCTCCACAAGTAATTCTCCAACTTTCCATGTCAAGTTTCCATGTAACAAGATAACAAGATAACAAGTTCACGTCTCCACAAGTAATTCTCCACCTTCCATGTCAAGTTTCCATGTAACAAGATAACAAGATAACAAGTTCACATCTCCACAAGTAATTCTCCACCTTCCATGTCAAGTTCATGTAACAAGAGAGCCCTACCGAGTACATTTTCTGAGACTGTCAACTACTAGGTCAACCCTTAGAAACCCCGGCTTGTTTAGTATTTTACTACTAAGTCATATATGTACATGCAAGTGGTTATAAGAAGGTCAAGGAAACGGTGCGAATGCAGCAATATGATGCATTGCACAATAATATACGTAAAGTAGTAAATCTAAAACAACAATTCAACTTATATTATTTTAACTGATTCCTAATATAACTGGGTCGAAACCTCAGTACAAGACAGACAAGGCAGCATCACATAAATGTTCATCAAGTGGCAATTATCGAGTTATTGTATCATGCATGTATCAAGACTAATGTACAACAAGTAGTGTGAATTTTTCCAGTATACAAGTCAAGTTTATCATGTCGAGTTCAAGTCACAAGATCTCAAGTAACAACATGTATTTAATCACGATGTATTTTTCTCATGTACAAGTTCTATTTATTTTATTCGTGTCAAGTATGTATCTAGGCTTGGGTTTGAGTCAATGGATAGTAATAAGAAGTCAATAGTACGTTGGGTTAGCTCGTGTAAACCTTCGATACTCCCAACGGAAGGGACACAAGGCAAATTAGAATAATTGAGATGGAACTACTTGCATAGAGATCAAAAATCTTGAACTAGAATAAATAACGGAGTTCAAGTGGACTTGCCTTTTTTTTAGACGGTTAGATTAAAATCACCAGAATAACGGGATCAGAATTGCGGGGAGTGATCCCAAGAGCACGTGCGAAGACCGTGCGAAGAAAATCCAAGCAATCAAGCAAATAGCAACAACTAAGAGGACTATTCCTACACCGGATCCAGGCAAAACAGCGAACAGCAAAGTCGGATTAGATGCGGCCGAACACGAAACAGCAAAGTACCCCAATCAGATTGCAACTCTACACCGGATTCAATCCAGAACAGGAAACAACGGCTAGGATCGAGTGCGGCCAAACACGGGATAGCGATGATGGGATTTGGTGTGGCCGAAACATGGGACACTGCACTCAACCAATCAGACTTCTTCTCCTTCTTTACTTCGACTGGGCAAGAGAGAGAGAGCGTGCGGGAGGGAACGGCGACCGGCATGGGCACTCGGGGACAGCGGCGGCGATGTGTGGCGGCATTGGTCGGGAAGCGATGAAACACCAGAACGGCGCGAGCGGAAGCTTCGACGGCGAGAGCGACTGGCTCTGTTTCGCGCTCGAAAATAGAGGAGATGGAACGGGACTTCGACGGGACTTGGACGGGGATGACGAGGGCGGTAGGGGGTCTGCGGTGGATGTAGGGAGTGATCGGAGAGGGTTGAGGTCCAACGGAGGTAAGCGGAGGCAACGCCTAAGAGTTCGGTGATGGGTTCGATGGGCTTGGCGATGGGTTCGGGTGAGTGGCAATGGCAGAGCGGCACTGCGATGATGGGGATGGTGGTGATGGCGATGTAGTCGCGATGAGGAGGGTGGCAATGCGACTATGGAGGCGACTAGAGGTTCGACGAGCGGAGTTGCGGCGGCGGCGACTCTCCGTTTTGGAAGGAAACAGAGGAGAGGGAGCTTCAGAGGTTTCGCAAGCAGGGTAGGGGAGAGGGTGGCTCGAGCGGCGACGGGGCAGTCGACATGGGAGGGCGTCGCGAGGCAATGGGTTCGACGAGAACCCACATGAAGGAGACGGAGGGCTTCGACTGAGGTGGAGGACGGTGGGGTCGAGGTTGAAGAAGGGAAGTTGGGTTTTGTTTTGGTTTCTGTTGGGGAAAAAGGAACAGAGGGGAGAGAGATAGTATATGGGAGAGAGAGAGTGGGAGGGATTTTTAGAATAAAGAATATTAATTAGGAGTAGTTACTAGATAGTGGGTATGTAGTTACGGGAATGTGGGAAGAGTGGAGAAAAGTGGGGAAATTTGTATTCGAGTGTGTGTATGGGTTTGTGGGTTTGGGTTTAGGGTTAGAGTCTAATAGGAGGTGAGATTGGGTTTGGGCTAAAATCCAACAAGAGATGGGCTACTCTTTGGGCTTCAAATGAATATAATAAGTTCAATAACAATTGTTGGGCTTCAAACCAAAAGGAGGAGAGACAAGATTTTTAGTTTGGAATATAAACTTGGGTTTCAATAGGAGTTTCAAAAGGATTTAAATGCACAGGAAAGAATTTAGACAGAAATTGAAATCCAAGAGTACATGGAGAAAGGAAAAGAACTGGAAATCCGTATAATCGGAAACAGGGGTTACAGAAACAATACAATACAATATATATATATATATATATATATATATATATATATATATATATATATATATATATATATATATATATATAAATTATGAATCGTAAATAAAAGTATAAATAACAAGATGATTATTATTATTATTATTATTTTGTTAGGTGAATAGCCACCGAATCTAAGATAAGTTAGCAACAAAATAAAATACGATAAAGTGGTATGAAATGCTAACTTATGCAAGGATTCAAAATAATAAGAAGAAGATGGCAAGATAGCTGATATTAAGTAGTAAATACGCAAGTAGAATAGATATAAAAACCAGTATAGATAATAAGGTAATTAATTTAATGCTAGGTTGTAAAATATTATAAATTGGTATAAAATAGTACATAAATAGAATGGCGGTAAGTAATATATGTAGAAATAAAAGTGAGGGTTATTAAGGCAGAAATTCTTCTTCTGTTGTGCGTTCGCCTCGTTGGTGTCCAACTACAGGCTTGCCTCATTGACATCAAGTTGTAGAATTGCCTCTACAACATCCGATTGCAGTTTGCCTTCTAGACATTCGGTTGTAGACTTTGTCTCTCCGACATCCAATTGCAGTTTGCCTCCATTGATGTCTAGTTGCGGATTTGCCCTCTCGACACCAAGTTGCACCAAAACGGGAGATGGAAAGATGTAATCTTCCAAATGTATTTGGATGTTGGATGTTTAATAAAGTATGGTGTCACGTTTTGAAATTTGGGATATAAAAATAGATGTAAAAGTTGTGAATGAAATTACAACGTCAAAACATTAAAATAGATGTATAGATTTTAAATATAGAATATATAAAAATGAGTAGTAATGAAAAGGATTTACAACATTAAGATGAAATAGTATAAAATATATGCATGGGTTGAAAAATACAAATACAACAACAACAACAACAAAGCCTTTTTCCCAACTAGTTGGGGTCGGCTACATGAATCCTGGTTTTCCATTCTGCTCGGTTTAGTGCAATGTCTTCTGCAACGTCACAAGCTATCATATCTTTTTTCATTGTTTTCATCCAAGTTAGTTTAGGTCTTCCTCTACACCTAACTCTACCCTCAATATTTATCAAATCACTCTTTCTAACGGGAGAACTACTAGGTCTACGTGTGACATGTCCAAACCACCTGAGACAATTCTCTCTTAACTTATCTTGGATTGGAGCTACCTTTAGCATGTCTCGTATATGCTCGTTTCTAATTCCATCCTTCCTTATTTTACCACACATCCATCTTAGCATCTTCATCTCCGCTACACTCATTTTTTGGACATGTCGTTTCGTTGTTGCCCAACACTCTGCTCCATATATCATTGTCGGTCTAATAGCTGTCCTATAAAAATTTTCTTCAACTTCAAAGGTATACGTTTGTCACACAAAACACCACTAGCACTTCTCAAATAAAATTACCTGAGCTCTCTCAAGATCGAACCCGCGACAAACCCAAACTCAATGCACTAATTTGCATGCACTAGCCCAGAAATCAAACCTACAACTATCTATGGAAATCAACGGAATTAAGATGATAAACATAAATAGTTATATAAGTGTAAAATGATATGTCTAGTAAGTATGTTGAAATACATGATATATATATATATGGAAATAAGTGAAAAATATATGTAGTAATGTAATGCCCTGATTTTTCATTTAATGAAAAATTATTTTATTTTTGCACGTAGTGTGCACGTGCAATATTTTTGGTTGAATTAAATCTTATGATTATTTTCACTGTGATGAGTATAGATATTTAATATGTGCCTTTAATTATTTTTTCTATAAAGCCTTCTTTCAATTAGACAAAAAAGCCTTTTCTTCTAAAAAGCCCAAAGTTAATTTAATTTATTATATTATAATAATTATTTTGGCCCATTAAACTAAAGCCCATTAGTTAATTTATTTTTTTTAAATATGACTTGTAATGTAGAATACAAATTAAAGTTTATTTTTATATAAAATAAAATGTACAATTTTTGGACCCAGCTGCATGCACGTGCACTACACGTACACGTGCAATATGCACTTCCCATGGCCGGTTGCATTCTTTTGGAGGGAAAATCAAATTTTAGTGGTGATCATGGTGTGGTGGTTACTTGGTTGTGGGTAGTTAATGCAACTCCTACTTTAATCCTAGCCCTCCATCTTATAACCAACTACTTGATCCTAGCCCTCCATTCTCTTTGATTTTTAGTATAAATACCCCCCCCCCCCCCCCCCCGGCTAGTTATTCTTGTGCTTATTAATCCCTCCAAACCTATAGTCTAAATTATATTATCTAGTAGTGATTTTGTGAGTTAAAAGATTACGAGTGTGTGGGTTTGTGCTTGCAACATCAAGGAGGAGAAGAGGGGCCGGTTTTCATCAAGAGGGGAGCTCGGTTTTTGGTGCTTTTAGGAGGCTTGTGTGCACGTGTTCAAGGAGGAACATTTCTTTGCAAGGGCATTCGTCTAGGGATTGCTAGTTGTAATTTTTCTCTCCATACAAGGTGGGTAAATTTTCCCTATTTCTAAAATAGGAATGCATGCTAGTTTTAATTAGAAAAATGATGCATGAAAATGATTAATAAGAATGCACATTTAATTGAAAAGATAATCTCTAATTGATTGATTGGTTGATATGCAAATTATGTGTGTTGCTATTAGTAAAAATTCAAGATTGTGTGCAGTATGTTATAAATTGTGTGAGGAAACCTTTGTTAGAAGCATGAAAAGTTATGTTCAAGATTAGTATATTGACTACGTCGCTTTATGTGCTAAATTGGAAATTTTTGTTATGGCGTTGTAACGAATAAATTGAGATGCAATTTTTATGTTTGGAAAATGAATAAGAGCAGAAATTAGTATAGAGGTTAATGAATTTATAATGTCAAAAAGGAATGTAGTAGTAGTAGTATGTCACATTATCCAAATTGTATGGTAAAAATGTGTTAACTATGGGGAAAAATTATGTTTAATTATTTAAGAAATTTATTTTCATATACTGGAATAAAATTCAGGATGAAAACGATTAATTCGGATTTTTACAGTGTGTTAGTAAGAACAATGTGAAATGCAATTTGATGAACGTCGAAATATTCTAAATAACAGAGAGTATGGGTTAAATGAAATTCGAATTATACTAGTGACAACTTGAGCGCGTAGCTCAAGCGGTCGGGATGGCTCTGATCGCTACAGTGGGTTCGGCCTTAAAGGTTGCGGGTTCGAATCCTTGTGGCACTATTTTTGTTTCATAAATTTTTAAACGTATAAGATCAGCGGCCGAGAGTATATAATACTCTCAGCGCCTTCTTATACTGCTGGCGCAAGCGGCCTAGTGGTCTGTGCCTACGGTTGTCTTCTCGGTGGTGCTGAGTTCGAATCCCGGTCTCGGCAGTAATGAAAAATTGTTTTTTTTTGGATGTTTTTGTGGTCAAAAAATTGTGGAAAAAATATGACTATTCTCCTAAAAATATAAGGGACTTAAGAAAAATAATTTGGGAATTATTTGCATGAAATAAAACATGATTTGAGAATAAAATGTGTGAATAGAACTATGGTTCTATATTTATATTTTTGTAGAGTTATATCTTGCAAAAATAACTTGAAATGAAGGATTAGAAGATTAATTTGGCAAAAAGAAATTATATTATGTGATGTGATGCAAATTATTCTCATTTGAGAATAGTGTGAAAAATATGAAATGTGAATATCCGTTAGTGATGTGAATTTCAATGTGAAAGTAACATTTCATGAGTTACATGATGAGTAATTAAAATTCATATATAGTTATGGACTATTTGAATGAATTAGAAATCATGATTTGAAAAAAGAATTACTTTTGAGTATGATGACTCAATATGGAAATTTATGAGTTGGAAATGCTCAAATTGGAAATTGTGAATTGAAAATTGAAACAAAAAGAGTAGCTAAGTCTCCCTCGGCATTTGAAAATAAATGAAATGAAAATTGAAAAGAAAGACCAAGGTTGGTCATGTTTGAATGAATGAATAAGTCCGGTTTAGTGGAGAGGCTAACTCTAGAGCTTTGATTTTTGTTCATGATTTTGATAAAAACTAAGGATTCGTACATAGTGGAGACGTGATGAAAGTAGGAGAAAAACATGAGTATGAGGGCCATCGGATTAGCGGTGTGAGAGTGATCCACAGGCTGCCTGCTTGATGCGTCAAGACATGGCGTGGGTACTACTCCAGAATTATCGTCCCGATGGCGACGCTTGTGGGATGTTTGAGTGGCTATGAGTGGTGCCATTGTTCCATGGCGGAGGCTGAATTGTCCATAGGTTGCCTGCTCGATGCGTCGTGTCAGTGCGTGGGATTCCTCTCCAGGTTGTCTGGACATGGGCTCGTAGATCATAGAACATCTAAGATACCTACCGTAATTACAGTAGTAGATTAAGTCATAACGAGGGATTGAACCCTACAAAGATGAAGAACGATTAAGGGCTTGCCCTCGGACCTATGTAGTATGAGATGCATAGAATCCGAACAAGTGTGCATTAGTGTCATCTAACATAATTAACTGCATTAAGGACTGAGTGCACAATCAAAACACGACATCAATAGGGTAGTCCCTTTAGTTTGATATGTGACAAGTTTGTGTTTGCTAAATATGGAAAATAAGTTATACTATTTCCGGCATAGAACGGATGGCCGTGTATAATGATCGTCGGTTGAATAAACTGACGTACCCACAGTCTTATATGCAGGTAAATGGCTTGATACAGATTAAAGAGGAACAAATGCTTAAAGATTACTCAATGTTGTTGAATATTTGTTTCATTGTTGTAAATTTTACTTCCGCTGTGCAATGTAAAGTGTAATATTAATGTAAACTCTGATGTAAAGAAAAAAGTTTAAATTTCCTTGTAAAATTGTACTAAAGGAAGCGAAAAGATCCTGTAGAACATCTCGAATTCAGTGTATTTGGGATTCGGGGCGTTACAGAGTGGTATCAGAGCCAGGTTTTCCACACTTGTACAAATTTATAAGGAACGACACCCTAGAAGTGGACATTAGAGTGTGTGTTTGAGTCTAGAGATTTAAATGTAAGTGACTTACATTTGTGTTGCTCTATGACTTATGCTTCCTCTTCTCTATTTCTAAGATGGCTGACCACTTCGACCCTGCTGGAGACGACGACTGGCATATCATTGAGGAAGAGTACCATCCTGGACAGGCAGATTCCGAGGACGAGTACTATCCAGGACAAGCAGATTCTGACGGAGAAGAATGGCCTGAATCCCGAGAGATCACCCCACCTCCGGATTCATCTGATGACTCTTCTTCTGACGAAGAAGAAGAACCAGTTCCGAATAGTCTTGTGACTTCTCTTCAGAGGCAGGAAGAGACACTGCGAGAGAGAGTCGGATTATTGGAGGCTTAGCTGGCAAAGCGGAAGGGCGACTATTCTGTTCTCAGTCATCGTATATGGGAACTCGAGAAGAGGAAGAATCTGACAGATGTGTGGGGAGAACTTCGAGAAGCGAAGAGGAACCGTAGGAGTTAGACTGTTGTAGCTTCTACTATCTTTCATTCTGATGTCAAGAAATGTTTTTCAATTCAAATGTATAAAGTTTGGAATTTAATGAAATGCAAGTTGATTTAAAATTCATGTCTTATACTTCGAATTTAATGGATCTTTTGCATCAGAATATGTCTAGAAGAGGAGCTAGAAATGGGGAAGGTCTGGATCTGGAAACGGAACTTGCGAGGGTCTATCAGACGCTCAATGCCGTGGCTATGAATCAGAACCAAGGAAGGGGACCTGCGAATCCGGTGCCCGAAGCGATTAAACTAGTGGAATCGTTCAAACGAATGAAACCACCTGTATTCGAGGAAAAGTCAGACCCTGATGCGGCTGACAACTGCATTCGTCAAGTGGAGACAATCTTTGAAGTGCTGGAGACCCCTGAAGGCAGTAAGGTCAAGTTGGCGACTCTGCAACTTGAGAAGGATGCGACTATTTGGTGGCAGTCGATGAAGAGGACAATGGGAGGCATAGTGCTTGGCTGGGAGGAATTTCTGGAAGAATTCCGCAGTCACTATTTTCCCTTCAATGTTCAAGAGAAGAAGGCTATGGAATTTCTATCACTACAGCAAGGCGGCATGTCAGTGAGAGAGTACGAGACCAAGTTTACTCAGCTCTCTAGGTATGCTTCGGAATTAGTGATGGATGAGGCTAAGAAGGTACTTGACGTCGATAACAATAATTTACAATCAATAATTAAAAACAATCATTTTCAATCAATTCTCCTTCCAATCAATATTTGTCCTCCTTCCATGTCAAGTGTTCATGTGAGCAAGAAGGCCTTTACCGAGTACAGTTTCCAATCATTCACTACCAAGTCAACCCATAATACCCCGGCTTGTTATTAGTTTATTTTCATCCTATGTGAGCATGCAAAAAGGTGTCAGGATTGTATCATGCTAAGTGTGACTAATTCTACTCGTTATAGACAAAACAAGAAGCAAACATATTAAATTAACACAAATTACACAATCTGGACAGCAGGATGTTACTGTACAAAAATAATAATTCCCGCTGCTACGGAATATCAAATCTGGATCCGTCAGAAATTTTAGAAACTAGACTCTCTTCCGGTTCCAGCGAATATATATACGATATATAAAAGTTACAGAAACTAGGTTGAAAATCCTATTCTTTTCAGATTTTATGTTCAGGCAGCGAGTTATAAATTGTGTTCAAACATATGAATTAGGTCAGAAAACTCATCCATTAAATCTACAAAAATTCACGGTGGTTCCTACACATGTCCAGTCTAAGTCAAATTAATTTCATATTTTTATTTTACTGTTATCATGTTCTATTTGTTTATAAAACAGAAAGATGCGCATGAAACACGTGCGAGCTCGTGCAAATACACACACAAAACAGAAACCAAACAATTCCAACCAGCAACACAGCAACTCAAAGATCCTTCTCTACCCGAACAGCAAACACAGACCCAATCCAAAAACACCAAACAGCAAAATGGATCCCCCCTCTTCTCGAATAGCAAACACAGCAAAGGAAGGGATGGCAGGGGAACGGCGGCGACTGAGTGGCTCGAGGAGTGTTCGGGGAGCTGACGGTAGAGCGCTAGCGGTCGAGGAGCGACGGCAGCGACGAGGGACGGCCGGGGGATCAAAGCTCTGTTATACACTTAAACAAAGGAGGAGACGGGATGGCAGGGCTCTGGACATCGACGACGAGGGGAGGGGATGCGGCAAGGATGGTGAAGACGGTCGTGACGGTGGGAGAGGGCGAGGGGGGGTTCGAAGGGTGCAGTCGATGGGAGATTGGGCAATGGTGAGGAGGAGATTGGATGAGAGGCGAAGGGCGGTTGACTGGATGAGGGCAGGGGCTCGAGGGGCTAGGGTGAAGACAGGGTGGCGACGAGGTGGTCGGGATGGCGGTTGCGGCGGGAGAGCAACGAAGGAGCGACGAGGTTGGTTGGAATAGAAGAATGGGAAAGAGAGAGAGAGGGGTGAGCGGTGGAGGAAAGAGAGAGATGGAGTTAGAATATTAAATTAGGGTTTTAAAAATGGTATTTAAATAGGACTTCAAGATGTTGGGTTTTGGGTTGCAGGTGAATGGGTTTAGGGTATGGGTTTAGGCTCCAAAAAGAGAAGAATAAATAGAAATCAATGAGATAGACATATAGCGGATCAATATAAACCCAAAACTCAAAAGAGTAAAATTTGTAGTGAGCTAAAAATACAGGATTCAAGCCAAAAGAGTACAAAATGATCAAAAGATAATAAATGAGCCCAAAGAATAGCAAGATTTATTATACAAAGGAAATTCGGATACAATAAATAATAAAATAAAATAAAATACAATAAAATCCAAAATAGAAAATAGGGGTTACAATCCTATCCACCTTACAAGAAGAATTTCGTCCTCGAAATTCATACAAGTGGTACATAGGGCGAACCCCGAAACAAAACAAAACACAACAAAACAGCTACTCAAACAAATGAGGGAACTTCTCCCGGATCTCCTCCTCCGACTCCCAAGTCGACTCACCTGGCGAGTGAGGATTCCAAGAAAATCAAACCAGCTTGATGACTCTATTCTTCAACACCTTCTCTCAACGGTCTAAGATAGAGACATGCTGAATTTCACAGGACAAATCCGGCCTCATGGACAAATCTGAGTAGTCAGACACATGACTGTCATCCCTGATTTACTTTCTGAGTTGAAAAACATGGAATACATCATGGACACTCGCTAGAGCCGGTGGTAACCTGAGGTTATAAGTCACCTTGCCCACACGTTCCACAATATCGAATGGACCGATGAACCGGAGGCTCAACTTGCCCCCACCTCTAAATCAGATAACACCTTTCCAAGGCGATACAATCAGGAACACATGCTCGCCTGCCTCAAACTCTAGAGGTCTACGACGACAGTCAGCCCATCTCCTCTGCATATCCTGAGCAGCCTATAAATGCTTCCGGATCTGAGCCACGACATCTACTATCTTCATGATCAACTCAGGCCCCAAAAACTTCCTCTCGCCGATATCATCCCAACAGATCGGCGATCTATACTTGCACCCATACAGAGCCTCAAATGGTGTTGCCTTGAGACTCGCCTGATAACTGTTGTTATATGAGAACTCGGCTAAGTGCTGATGATCTTCCCACGAACCTCCAAACTGAAGAACGCAGAATCTCAACATGTCTTCTAGGGTCTGAATCGTCCTTTCTGACTGTCCATCTGTCTGTAGATGGAACGCTGTACTGTAGCTCAACTTGGTACCCAAGCTCTTCTGCAGACTCTCTTAGAACTGAGACCTAAATCTTGTATCTCTATCTGATACGATACTGACAGGAACTCCATGCAGACGGACCACCTCCTCAACATACTTCTCGGCCAAACTCTCTGTGGACTGATCCACACGAAAACGAATGAAGTGGGCACACTTCGTCAACCGGTCCACTATCACCCAGATAGCATTATGACCCTTGGGACTCCTCGGTAAAGATGTCACAAAATCCATCTTGATATTCTCCTATTTCCACTCTGGGATTAGAAGAGGTTGCAACAGTCCTGCAGTCCTCTGATGCTGCCTTCACTTGGTGACAGATCAGGCACTGAGAGACATACCTAGCCACAGCTCTCTTCATACCATACCACTAGAAATGCTTCAAGTCCATGTACATCTTAGTACCACCTAGATGAATAGAATACGGTGACCGATGAGCTTCCTCAAGTATCTTCTGCCTAACTTTCTCCTCTAGGTAGACACAACCTAGAGCCAAAACGAAGTGACCCATCAGCATGAATGACCAAATCGGTTCTCAAACCGTCTTCCACTCCACTCCGAAACTTCTGCAACTAATGGTTACCTGCTTAGGCTTCCTTAATCTGCTCTACCAAGGAAGACTGCAACTCCATCATCATGAACTGCTGAGCTAATCCAGGAAGTAACACATCCAACTCCAGCCTTCTCATATCCTTCACTATTTCCTTATGCTTAGTAAGGAATATAGCGGCGGGTCTCCTACTCAAAGCATCCGGCACCATGTTCACTCTACCCGGGTGATACTGCAAATTGATGTCAAAGTTTGCCATAAATTCCAACCATCTTCTTTTCCTCATGTTCAATTCCTTTTGCGTGAACAGATACTCGAGGCTCTTGTGATCTGTGAATATCTCCACTCTATCCCCAAGCAGATAATGCCTCCACAACTTCAAGGCAAAAATCATAGTCGTGAGCTCCAGATCGTGTGTGGAATAGTTCTTCTCATGAGGCCTCAACTACCTCGATGCATAAGCGACATTCTGTCTCGCTGCATCAGTACTGCTCCCAGACCTCTACCTGATGCATCACAATGGATCACAAAACCACCCGAACTGTCGGGTATAGTCAGCACAGGTACTGACGTTATCCGATGCTTAAACTTTGCAAAAGCTTCATCACAAGCCTCATCCCAATCAAACTTCTGCTCCTTCTTCGTCAAATTGGTCAGAGGCCCAGCAATCTTCAAGAAATTTTGAACGAGCTTCTGATAATATCTAGCCAAACCAAGAAAGCTTTGCACCTCAGATGCAGGCTTCGGAATCGGCCAACCCTTGACTGTGGAGATCTTCGACGGATCAACAGAAACACCGTCACCAGAAATAACGTGACCCAAAAAAGCAACCCGGTCCAGCCAGAACTCACACTTATTGAGCTTCCCATATAGCTGGTTCTCCTTCAAAGTCTGCAGAACAACCCTCAAATGCACATCATGATCTTCCCAGTTCCGAGAGTACACCAAGATGTCATCAATGAAGACAAAAAAAAACTGGTCCAAAAACGGCAAGAACACCATGTTCATCAGACTCATGAACACAACCGGTGCATTAGTAACTCTGAAAGGCATCACCAAGAACTCATAATGCCCGTACCTCATTTGGAATGCCGTTTTCTGAACACCTAATGACTTCACCTTAACCTTATGATACCCGGGACGAAGACAGAGTCCCCTTTTTCTGCCCGACTCTTTGGTCTTAAGAATGCGGGTTTTAAGAACGAGTGATTGCCCTTCTCCGACCCTTACTACCCAATCCAACTTCGAGAATGCAGAAGCACCTCCCAGTTGGTCAAACAGGCCGTCAATCCTCGGCAATGGGTACCGATTCTTCATAGTGACATTATTCAAAACCCTTATAGTCAATGCAAAGTCTGCGGCTGCTAACCTTCTTATTGACGAACAGAATTGCAGCTCCCCAAGGTGAAACACTAGGCCTGATAAAAACCATATCCAATAGCTCCTAAACTTGCATCAACAGTTCTGCCAATTCAACCGGTGCCATGCGATATAGACTCTTAATGATAGGTGTCGTACCTGGCAGAACATCATTGTTGAACTCCACATCTCGGTTTGGCGGTAAACCGGGCAACTCATCGGAAAAGACATCAAGGAAGTTTCGCACAACTAAGGGTGCAACATCCCCATCAGTGCCCAATAACACAAGTGAAATAGCCCTAGGGTCCATCGAGTTCTTGACACGCGCTGACGGTGTCTCACCCGCATGGAACACAAACTCTGGTTGACCAGGAAGCCTGAAAGTTGCCTTCTTCTCTCGATAATCAATCACGACACAAGAAACACCCAACCTGTCGATGCCCAGAATGACATCAAAACCAGAATTGGGAATCACAATCAAACCAGCCAAGAAATCCACACCACTAATCAGCAACGGGCTTTGCTTGCATACCCTAGAACAGACAATGACACCTCCACCTGTGATGATGTCCCAAGTTGTGGTCATAGCATCGCTTGCCAAACTATGTTAATCAAAAAAACAGGAGGAGATAAAAAAGTAGGTAGCATCGGAGTCAAACAAAATATGAGTCAGAAGGGAGAAGACTAAAACGAGACTTATAAGATGATCAAACAAAAAGATAAGATGCAAGCAGGATATATGCACGAATAATTGTGCAAAAGGAAAAGGAATAACATTCAGGAATAAAAAGAATGGATGATTCTAGAATCAAAAGAATATGGGTACAAAAGGAATAAAATCATACCCAATAAGGAATCAATGAATGGAAGGGGCAAAAGACAATAAGAAATAAAGGGACCAAAAAAGATTAAAAAGATACCCAGATTATATGTTGGTTATTATATGTTCATGTGATCAACGTGGTGCGCACATTATTGTGTTAACCTGGTTAGAGCCAAACTTGACTAACATATTAGCCAAAAATGACTAATACCTTAGCCAAACCGGGGCTCTGATACCACTAAAAAACCCTGTCACGTCCCGCTTCCCAAAATACGAGAATACGAGCACGTAATGAAGGCCCAATGAATGATTTTCATCATCCATAAGCTGTAACAAATTAACTCAACAATATACAAGAGAATACAACCACGCAAGAAAAGAATAACCACATAAACAATGAATAAAGTCCAAAATAATCATAAAATAAATTCACCAAATAATATCCAACATCTGGAAAAAAGTAAACTTCGGGTCATAAAATCCCGGAATACAAAGTATGATAAAAGAAAGAAAATAAGCAAGTATGTAACCCTTGTTTTCCCAAAAAAATGTATTTTTGTGTATTTTCTGTATTTAAAATTTTCGCAACTTTTTTTTCGGTTTTCAATTCTTTTGTCAAGATGTATTCTTGACTCTTCTATTAAAATCTAATTTTTCGATCAATAATTTTATTGTAACTATATTCTATGATTTTACATTGTAATACAAACCTTATTGTTGATATGGTTACTTTGATCTCTAGTATTATTATTATCACTGTTATTTTTTTTATACTATTATTATTATTATTGTTATTGTTTTATTATTATTATTAATATTTTTATAAAATCCTAATTGTATATTTTTATTATTTGGTTATTTTATTTTACCCTATTTCCCCTATTGGATTTTAACCTATTAAACCCCAAAAACCCAAATACCCATTTAAACCCATTATCTATTAACCCAAACCCATTTTTATTCCTTATTGGATCTCAATACCCAGCATCCCCAAACCTAACTACCCATACCCGTTTCCTATATTAAAGCCCAACCCGAAACCCAATACCCATCAGACCCTAACTCGGATTATAACCCCTTCTATATATAATACCCTTGCATTATAACCCTATTCTCTATCCCTAGCCGCTTCGTCTTCTCTTCCCTACAAACCTAGCCGCCTTCAACCCTAACACCCTCCCGTTTAACCCATCTCCCTCTCCCGTCCATCTCTCTCGCCTGTACTCTCTCCCAACTCACTTTCTCCCCCGGTGGTCATCTCTGCCTTCTTCAGCATCATGCCAAGTCGGTGCGTCGTCTCCCCTGGTCGCGCTGCTCCTCCCCAAGCACCGCAGCTTTTCCCCTGTGCACCTCCTCCCTGTGTCGCGCTGCCCTCAGTCGACTGCCGTGACCCCCTGGTCGACTCGTCCCCGTGCTGCTCCTCCGTCGACGTGCGACAGCACGGCCCCTCACCGTGCTTCCTTATCGTGACGTCTGCAGAACTCCGACGTGCCCTTACAGCATCGCGCTGCTCAGCCGCCACCGCTGTCGTGTTCCCTGGCCGCCAGCCAGTGCTCGCGTCGCCGTCCCCCGTGGCCGCTGTTCTGCCGATAGCCTATCCCGCCATTGCTGCCGCCGATGTGCCGCCATCCGTCGTCTGGGCCGCCAGCCATTATGGTTGTTGTTTGTTTTGGGTTTGATCAAGTGATGGTGGGCTGTACGTTTGATTGTGATCATGGTTTTGATTGATTGATTCCTAGCCATCCATTGATTTGATCTTGATCATCACCATCAGGGTGATCTTGGCCGTCCGTTGGATCTTGATCATCATGCTTGATTGGATGTGGGCCGTCAATCTCCTCTTGATCATCCGATTAGATCCTAGCCATCCGATCTCTTCTTAATCGTCACGATCATGATGATCATCAACTTTCTTTGATCGCAGCCGTTCGATCGATCGATCTTGATCTTCATCATTATCTTCATCATCAAGAAATCTGACTGCCCGATCTGATCCGATCATCTTGATCTTGATCTTCGATCCCAACTGTCCGATTGTGTTTGTGATCTCTATCGTCTTCATCTTGTTCGTGATCGTGTGTTCGTGACTGGTTCGTGATCCGTTCGTTGTGTTTGTGTTCGTGCCCCGGTATCCGTTCCCATTATTCTTGTTCTTTCTTCGTTTCTGTCGTCGTCTTCCAGGCAAGTAACTTGTACTCAAATTCCTTTGTATGATACAAGTCATAAATTCTGCTTGTAGTGTAGTTGGGTTCTATAGAGAACTCATGTGTGATGTTGTTGATGAGAATTGTCTCTATTGTGCTCTTGACCATAGTTGCCTCACGACACATATGACATGAATTAATCTAGGAGTGACCGTCTCTTGATGTAATGTATATATGAAACAATTATGAGAACTCGTATGCTTGTGAGATCCATGGATATACTTGTTGTGGACATGTTGTATACCCTATTTCATATTGTTTGGACACCTAGTAGAATCTAATTCATGTTTAGCATGTTTCGATCAAGTTTCACGTGATTCATGTTGGTTTTGTTCCTAAAGGAAATTCTGTATTTTGCCGATAATCTGTCTTGATCAGTAATTTAGACCATATTAAGGTCGGAATCTTAATTTCAGTATAAAACATGATTTTTAGAGAAATCCATCTTCTTTCCAACCTCTCTGACCTTGATCTATTTCGTTTTCGTATGTGTGAGATATGACTGTTTTAATACAGATGCGTATTTCATTTCCAGATTTCGTTTCTTGATGATTTTGATGACTAAACTATTTTGATACTTGTGCTACACATATTATTTTGATCTGAAATTTTGATCAGTACTTCTATATCTATGTAGGGATTACCCAGAATTTTGGTGGATTTTATTGATGAGTTTTATATGCCTTTTCATGTTTGTTTATAAAGACTATACTTGCTGGATTTTGCTCGCTGTTCTATAAAGATTTGTATTTTTACCCTAATTTCTTTTCCTGAATGAAAAATATTTATGAAATATGAAAGTTAGAATATTTTGTATATTTTTATCTCCCTTTGACGGATTTGGATTTTGTTTCAAGGTTTGCGAGATATTATAGTTTCCGTACAGCAGTGTTGGGAATTCCAGATTGGCCAAACTATCATTTTTGATACTTTCTGATTTTTTTTGACTGAACTAATCTTACTGGAAAATTATGAAACTTTATATTCTGATACTAGAAATATAGGGGAATACCCCAGATTTTTTCTGGATTTATTTGAGGTGTTTTGATGGTGTTTTCCTGACTTTGAATTCAATTTACTAATTTCTGGCTGAACGTTTTTTCTGGATTCAAATCAGTTTTGAGTTATGTTTTTGTGAATTACTATATGGCTTATTTATGTTTGCTGGATTCGGCCGGGAGTCTATGTTCTATACTTTTCAACGGATTCAGGTTTGAATGTTTGTAACAACGGGAATCTCAGTTTTACTGCAGTATGGTCTTGCTGGCCTGAACTAAAAATTTGGTTATTTTATCCTTTTATGTGTTATCTTGCACCCGTACATGTTTATCTTGCAACTTGAACTTGTTACTTATTTATACCGTGATATACTTGCCCTGTTCGTGACACATACTTGCTTGTTTGACATTAATAATAACAAATAATCAAGCCGGGCTTTAAGGAAAAGATCTAGTAGTGGATAATACAGAAACATGTACTCGGAAGGGGATCTATTGATCCTACATAATATTTGTAACTTGATATTTGGTTATTTGGAGCTTGACACGTGATTACTTGCACTTGCACACTTGACACAGAGTTTGATATATTTTGGGTATTTGGAGCTTGTTATTTGGTTATGTGGAGCTTGTTTGGAGCTTGTTTCTCTGGTTATTTGGAGCTTGTTTATCTGGTTACTTGGAGCTTGATACTTGATTACTTGAGAGCTTGTCCCTGAGTACACTGCCCTCTATGGTCCACTATGAAATCTAAAATAAAACTGTGTTAACTGTAGCAACCATGTAGTAGAAGTATGGATGCATGAAGTGCTACCTAAATAGTAATAACTACAAGACTTGATACATGACACTTGAACATGACACATGCTTACTTGATGCTTGACTACATGATACATGAGACTTGGTTACATGAGACTTGATGCATAATACTTGATACATGACACTTGACACATGATTACATGATACTTGACACTTGATGCTTGTTTACATGATACTTGTTTACTTGACACTTGATTCATACCATTTATACTTGTTCACCTTGCCATGCTAGTTGTTATATTTTGCCATCATGCCTATACCATGCTATTAGTTAGTTTTCCCATATACTTGTATCCTGCATTACAAGCGGCCCGTAACTTGCAATTGATGAATACTTGTTTTCTCTTCTCCTCTTCCCTTCAATCGTTAAATTGCATATTTTGGAGAACAGATTCTAGATAGTATTGGTGACATGAAGTATTAGTGCTGGACCTTATTATTATTATTTCTTGTAGCTTGCTTGAACAATTGTATTTTGATACTTGGATTTATTTTTGTATTTGGGCAATGTGAAGCAGGATATTTGACTTATTCAGATCATGATTATTTGAGATTAATATATTTTGGTTTCAAGTATTCTTGTTGATATTTTGGTTTATATGTGCATGTTGGTTGATTCTTTTGCTTCCGACTCTGATTATTCTTGTGAAATATTGTAAAGATTCTTGAACAGCTTATGGATGATGAAAATCATTCGCTGGGCTTAGTCACGTATCAGTATTCTGTATTCTCTTTTGGGAAGCGGGGTGTGACAAGGTAACAAGAGATAACTATAGTAGTCTAATTGTCCAGCTCCGATCTTCAGAGAATTTGTTCATTAATTCCTTCTGGTAGTGTTCCTTCAATACCTGTAAATTCGTGATCTAAAAAAAAGAGAAAATAATATTCTTAGAGCAAGTCATGGACAACAAGCAGAGGGAAACAGAGAACAAAGGAAAAGCATGTATATCAAGAATATGGACGGGATCAAAGTCAAAGAACAAAGCAAAGGTAGGCAATTATATCAAGGATCTATATTTATGCATGCATTAATTAATAATGTCAAGTTAAGTTCTATATTGATGACGCTATACAGGATCAAGTATGAGATGTCAAATGCGGGTTATTAATCATTTTATTAACCCATCTAGTGCACGTACTATTGCGTCCCGAATGTTCCATATCACAAGTTCGGTGCATACAAACAGTGAACGTTTTAGACTGTGATGGTGAATTCACGGATCGTGTACTCGGCGTCGATAACAATAATTCAGAATTAATAATTAACAATCAATCATTAGCAATCAATTCTCCTTCCAATCAATATTTCTCCTCCTTCCATGTTAGTTCATGTGAGTAAGAATGCCTTTACTGAGTACAGTTTCCGATCGTTCACTACCAAGTCAACCCATAATATCCCGACTAGTTAATATCTTATTTCATCCTATGTGAGCATGTAAGAAGGTGTCAATGTTGTATGATACTAAATGTGGCTAATTCTACTCATTACACGCAAAGCAAAAGACATTCATATTAAAACAACACAAAAACATGTAATCTGGACAGAAGGACAGAAAATAATTTAATATGAATGGGCAATAATTTCATCATACAAACATACAATTCATGATAATTCATAATCAAAGTGCTATTTGATGTTTAACATGCAAATTTCTAGATTTAAGATGCAATTTACAGTCATGGTAATCAGTCCATCATATCAAATTCAATCGAAAATATTCAATTTATCAAATAATCCTATAACATGGATCTAGTTATTTTTCATGTATAACGTGCATATGCAATGTGCAATAAGGACTGGGGCTCGAATCAAAGATAGCAGCACGAAGTCAAGAATATTGTGGTCAGATCGTGTAAACCCTCAATATAATCAACAGAATACAAATAGCAATATGATAAAAAAAGATTGGGATCTACTTGAAGAGATCAAAGAAATTCTTGAACACAAACAATAAAGGAGTTCAAGAAGAGACTTTTCTGTTAGATGATAATTTCGAATATAACAGAATAACGGGATGATAATCCTGGGCGACGAACCATGGAAACACGTGCGAACCCGTGCACACACACAGAGCAACCAAACAATCCCAAATAGCAAACACGATAACTCCAGTCCAAACTAAAAACCCTGTCACGCCCTGCTTCCCAAAATACGGAATATGAGTACGTAACGAAGGCCCAGTGAATGATGTAAACACCATCCATAAGCTGTACCAGTCTAACTTAACAATATGAACAACAAACACAACCACGCAAGAAAAGAATAACCACATAAGCAATGAATAAACTCCAAAATAATCATGAAATAAATTCACCAAATAATATCCAACATCTGGGAAAAAGTAAACTTCGGGTCATAACATCCCGGAATACAAAGTATGATAAAAACAATAAAATAAGCAAATAACAAGAGATAGCTATAGTAGTCTAATGGTCCAGCTCCGATCTTCAGAGACTTTGCTCACCAATTTCTCCTGGTAGTATTCCTTCATTACCTGTAAACTCGTGATCTAAAAAGAGAGAAAATAATGTCCTTAGAGCAAGTAATGGACAAAAAGTAGAAGAAAACAGAGAATAATAAGAAGCACGGGACATCAAAAATTAAGGAATGGATCAAAGTCAAGGAACGAAGCAAGGGTAGGCAATAATATCAAGGGTCTATATTTTATTTATGCGATAATCATTAATTTCAATTCATGTTCAATTACGATGACAATATACGGGTTCAAGCATGAAATGTCAAATGCGGGTTATTAATCATTTTATTAACCTATTAGTGCACGTAGTACTGTGTCCCATATGTTCCATACCACAGGTTCGGTGCATACAAATAGTGAACGTTTTAAACTATGATGGTGAGTTCACGAATCATGTACTCGGCATCGATAATAATAATTTACAATCAATCATTTGCATTTAATTCTCCTTCCAATCAATATTTCTCCTCCTTCTATGTCAAGTGTTCATGTGAGCAAGAAGGCCTTTACCGAGTACAGTTTCCGATCGTTCACTACTAAATCAACCCATAATACCCCGGCTTTTTATTAGTTTATTTTCATCCTATGTGAGCATGCAAGAAGGCATCAGGATTGTGTCATGCTAGGTGTGATTAATTTTTACTTGTTACAGACAAAACAAGAAGCAAACATATTAAATTAACACAAATCACAAAATCTGGACAGCAGGATGTTACCGTACAAAAAAGAAATTTCCGCTGCTATAAAAAATGAAATCTGGATCCGTCAGAATTTATAGAAACTAGACTCTCTTCCGGTTCCAGCGAATATATATACGATATATAAAAGTTACAGAAATTATGTTGAAAATCCTATTTTTTTTTTCAGATTTTATGTTCAGACAACGAGTTATAAATTGTGTTCAAACATATGGATTAGGTCAGAAAACTCATCCATTAAATCTACAAAAATTCAGGGTGGTTCCTACACATGTCTAGTCTCAGTCAAATTAATTTCATATTTTTATTTTACTATTATCATGTTCTATTTGTTTATAAAACAGAAAGATGCGCATGAATTTGGAAATCTGAAAATTCAGACCCAGCTGTACTAAAAATAATTTATCTGATAGATTATAACTCGGAATTCAATTCCACCGAATATTCTGGAAAGTAGACTCATTGGGCTGTAATTCATATTCACAAAGTTATTTCAAATTACAAAAGTAACAGGGTCAAAAATCGGATACTAAAAGAAACAAACAGCAGGCCAGAAAATAGTTTGCTATAAATAGGCAATAACTTCATCATACAAACATATAATTCATGATAATTAATAATCAAAGTGCTATTGGATGATTAACATACAGGTTTCTAGATTTATGATGCAATTTATAATCATGGTAATCAATTCATCAAATCCAATCCAATCGAAAATATTCAATTCATCAAATAATTCTATAACATGGATCTAGTTGTTTTTTTGTATTTCGTGCATATGGTATGTGTAATAGGGACTAGGATTTGAGTCAACGGCAGCGGCACGAAGTCAAGAATATTAGGGTCAGCTCGTGTAATCCCTCAATATACATAACGGAAGTCAAATAGTATAACAATATGATAAAAAGAATCAGAATCTACTTGCGGAGATCAAATGAATTCTTGAACAAAACAATAAACTAGTTCAAGAAATAGAATTGCCTTTTAGACGGTATATTCGAATATGAAAGAATAACGGGATGAGAATCCCAGGCGACGAATCACGAAACACGGGAATATGGAAACACGTGCAAGCCCATGCAACACACATAGCCAATCCCTCCACAAATAGCCAACACCCAAACAAACTCCAACGGATCCTCCACTCCACCAAACAGCAAACACCAAAATCGAATCCTCCCTACCCGAACACCAAATAGTGAGGAGCGGGGGAGAGAAATGGCAGGAGAACGGTGGTGACTGGGGTGGTGAGCGGCGGTGGTAGGAATGGCAGGGGGCGGTGGTGTTGGGTTGGAGGACGAGGAAGACGAGGCGACGAGCGAGATGAAGATGGGTTCGGCAGACTTTATTTTCGAAGGAAACAGAGGATGAGGGCACGATGGAATCGAATGGGGAAGAAGAGGTTGGGGGATGAAGGCGATGAGCAGGGGATTCGACGGTGGCTTCGGGTGGTGACTGCACTGGCAGTGGTGATGGGGATGAGGGAGCACAGCAATGGCGACTGAAGTAGTAGATGGCGGGGATAAGGGTGCTTCTGTGGTTGGATGAGCGGCGGTGGTCGAGGAGGTGAAGGCGAGCTCAGGCGATGGTGAAGCCGATGGTGGAGCGGTTTCGGGAGTGGGGGCGACGAGGAGAGGGTGCTGATGAGGGCAATGGCGAGCGGGGATGGGTTCTCAGTTGGCGGCGAGTTAGGAGCGACGGTCGGGAGGAAGATCTTGAGCGGCAATGGGTTGAACGAGAAAAAAAAAACAGAGGATGGGGTAAGGGGTTAGGGTAGGTTTATATAGGTTAAGTTGGGATATAGGGTTAATGAGTTAAGATCCAATAAGAAAATAACAAATAGAAATCAATGAGATAGACATATAGCGAATCAATTAAAACTCAAAACACAAAAGCGTAAAATTTGTAGTGAGCCAAAAATGCAGGATTCAAGCCAAAAGAGTACAAAATGATCAAAAGAGAGTAAATAAGCCCAAAGAAAAGCAGGATTTATTATTTGAAGAAAATTCAGATACAACAATTAAGGAAAAAGGAAAATAAAATAAAATAAAATTCAAAACAGAAAAATATGAGTTACAAAGAAAAATAGTTCTTTAAAGAAAGATATTAACTTTAAGGATGAAAAAGTATTACGATGAAAATCATGGATGTAGGTTCAAACCCACCACGCTTTTACTGTGCCACTCGGATACCAAGAAAAAACATGCTCGCATATAATCTCACATTAATGCATACGAGAAGAGCATCATGAATGCAAGTTCAATAACTACTTCATTCATGACTAGCCATCAAGTAGGGAAAGGGAGGAGAAGACATCAATTTATAGAGCAACACAAATGTAAATCACTTACATTTAAATCTCTATAAACTGAACTCACACATCTAATGTCCACCCTAAATTGTCGTCCTTGTAATTTTGTACTACTTATTGAAGTTGGCTCTGATACCACTCTGTAATGCCCCGAATTTCAAAACACAGTAATTCGTAGTACAACAGGATCTTTTACTTCAAATTTGTACAATTTTACAAGGAATTAAAACTTTTCATACAATACTGTTCTTTTACATCAACGCAGCGGAATTTAAAATAAATACAACATGATAAATACATGTAACCCCTGTTTCCAATTATACGGATTTCCAGTTCTTTTCTTTCTCTCCATGTATTCTTGTATTTCAATTTCCGTATAAATTCTTAGTGATGCATTTAAATCCTTTTGAATCTCCTATTGAAACCCAAATTTATATTCCAAACTAAAAATCTTGTCTCTCCTCTTTTGGTTTGAAGCCCAACAATTATTATTGAATTTATTATATCTAATTGAGGCCCAAACCCTAGCCCATCTCCTATTGGACTCCAACCCTAAACCCAAACCCAGTACCCACCTATAATTGTACAGAATGAACCCTGTATACTCATCCGTATACAAATCTCCTCACAATCCTCCACTTTGCACGTTTCCCTAACTACAACCCCACTTTCTCTAACTACCCAATATCATTATTATTATTCTTTAAACAAAACCCACTACTCTCTCTCCTCGTAATCACTCTCCCCTCCTCTGTCTCCAAACTGAAAGCAAAGAACCCAAACAGAAAACCCATTTCCCCCTTCTTCTTCCTCCTCCCTTTCGCTCGAGCACCGCCCTCCTCCATCGCCCTCATCACCCTTCCTCTGAACTCCATTGCCACCATCCCGAGAAGCCCTTACTCGTCGATAGCAGACCCCGACGCTCCACCCTAAGTGCGTCGTCTCCTTCCGAAGACGCTGTAGCTAGCCGCCTGAGCTCCCCTCCGAATGCGCCCCAACAATCGTCATTGGCCTCACGAGCCCCCACTCATCGCCTCGCCACCCAGAGCACTTCTCAGGCTCCTCATCTTCGACCTCCACGCTCCCGTCACTCCACCTTCCTCGCCTCCAGCAGATAGCAACCGCGCAACCCATCGACTCGCGCTATGTGCTTCCCCCACCCCGAGAACCCATCCGCTGCTTACAAACTCCACCTTGTGCTCACCATATCCTCCTCAGATCGTCGCTCGCGT
Organism: Hemerocallis citrina; assembly: GCA_017893485.1. Taxonomy (NCBI): domain Eukaryota; kingdom Viridiplantae; phylum Streptophyta; class Magnoliopsida; order Asparagales; family Asphodelaceae; genus Hemerocallis; species Hemerocallis citrina. The sequence continues at coordinate 420,862,994 of CM030358.1, read as the reverse complement.
CCACCACCATTGTCACCACTGCTGCAGCCTCCTCACCCTCGAACGGACCCCCTACCATTGCTGCCACCACCCCATCGAGCCCCATCGCCATCCAAGTCCCGAAGCCGCTCCATTCCTTCTCCTCTATTTTGGAGCGAAAATAGGACACCGGTTGTTTTGCCGTTTTGATTATTGCGTCGCTTCCCGACCAACGCCGTCGTCAGTCGTTGCGCCTCGCCGCCAGTCGCCGTAGCATCGCATCGCCGAAGCCTTGCGTCGCTTGCTCGCTCTCTCTCTGTCGAAAGGAAGAAGAAGGAGAGCGGTTGGTCGACTTCGCTGTTCGCTGTTCGGTCGCAGCAGATCCAACTTTGCTGTCCCCTGTTTGGGCCAGATCCGGTGTGAAGAAGGAAATCCATTGGATGAGAATGCTGTCCCGTGTTCTGGGCACAGCAGATCTGACTGCTGGTTGCTGTATTGGGCATTTGGTGTTCCTGTTTTGTTGTTTGGTATCTTAGCACGGTCTTCGCACGTATTTTTGGGATTTCTCCCCGAGATTCTGATCCCGTTATTCCTTATTATTTATATTGAATCATCGACAAAAAGGCAAGTCCACTTGAACTCAGTTATTTATTCTAGTTCAAGATTTTTGACCTCTTGTGCAAGTAGTTCCTTTTCAATTATCTTAAAATTGCCTTGTGTCCTTTCCGTTGGGAGTATCGAGGGTTTACACGAGCTAGCCCGACGTACTCTTGACATCATATTATTATCCATTGACTCAAACCCAAGCCTACATACACACTTGACATAAATAAAATGACTAGAAATTGTATACAAGGAAAACGAATGGTGATTGAATACATTGATTCATTGAGATATTGTGACTTGAACAATGACATGATAAATTAACTTGTATACTGAAAAATACATTCTAATTGCTGTACGTTAGTGTAATGCATTCTTGATACTATAGCATGTTAATTACCCACTTTGATGAATATATATGTGATGACATTTTATAATTCATGCTGCCTTATCTGTCTTGTACTAAGGTTTCGACCCAGTTATAATAGAATTAATCAAAATAATATAAAGATGAATTGTAGCCCTAAGTGTCTAGTTGCCGATAACATCCTGGAACTTTGAATTCTGAACTGTAGTCTATGAGTTATCGCTGTTTTTGTGTGACTGTGTCAGCTATTTTCAGATTTGCTACTTCATGTATATTATTGTGCAATGCATCATGTTGCTGCATTCTTACCATCTCCTTGACATTCTTATACACACTTACATAGACATGAATGACTTAATAAAATACTAAACAAGCCGAGGTTAATAAGGATTGGCTTAGTAGTGGATAGTCTCAGAAAATGTACTCGGTAAGGCCTAACGTGATATCTTATTGACATGGAAGGAGAAGTATTGATTGTGAATGATTGATTATAAATTGTAAATTGTAATGACTGTTATTGACATCGAGTACACGCTCTGTAGATCCCACCACTATGTCTAAAACGAACACTATTTTGCGTGCACCGAACCTGTGGTATGGAACGCAGTAGTACGTGCACTCAATAGGATAAACAACATTATAATAGACCTAGTTGACACGCATGTACTTGATTATGACCATTGTTTATTAATACCATTATTGTCTTTGTAATTTGATCTTGATTTATATACCTTCATGTACCATGTTCCCTTACTCTCTGCTGTTCACTACTTGCTATCCGTACTTGCTCTAAGAACAAATTATTCTTTCTTTTTAGATGAACAAGTACAGGTGCATAAGGAGAATTACAAGAAGGCATGGGTGAGCAGTTCTTCTGCGATTGGAGCAGGAGCCTCTCGAGCTATTTAGTAAGTTCTTATATTCCAGATTTTGTTATTGAATTTCATTCTCGTTTATGTAATTATGATTTATGCATGGTTGTAATTCATTTTTCTTATATTGTTGAGTTAAGACTGGTACAGCTTATGGATGATATAAGTTGGCATACTTATATCATTCGCTGGGCCTTAGTTACGTGCCTGTGTTCCCGTATTCCGGGAAGCGGGGCGTGACAATACAACTTAAATAATAGCAACTTAAATCTGAAAGTAATCTTTAGCATCAATTCATCTTTGTGTTCTTTTAGCCAATCCAAGTTCTGCACTGAAAATTATGGGCACATTAGTTGCTTACAACCGATGCAATATTATAAAACAACGATCCTCACTATGTCGTAATATAACGATTCTTTATACTTTAGCATACACAAACTTGAATATAAAACAAAGTGTGAAAAGTGACTATCCTAAACATATCGGTGTATGTAATGACTTAATGCCTAATGCAGGTGTTTACGCTATGGTCACTAATACATACTTGTTCGGATTCTATGCATCCCATTCTACATAGGTCCGAGGGCAAACACCTATGTACTCCACATTATAAGGTTTAAATCCCTCACCATGCAATCAACTACTATGACTACTACAAGATTTAGACATTCTGCGCATACCTAGCCCATGCACTGATAATTCCGGAGGCCAATCTCTATCCACAGATAATTCCGGAGACTATTTCACACACACCTGGGAATCTTCAAGAATACCCCACACTACAAGCAATGACGCCTTACTACACACAGACGTCCCATGAGCGTCGCCCCGATCCAGATAATTCTGGAGATCAATCCCACATCACAGGTAATTCCGGAGACTATTTCACTTACACCTCGATAATTCCAGGGATTATCTCACACCGCAGATCATTCTGAGGCCCTCATACTCACGTTTGCCCTTATTTCATCATGTCTCCCACTAGTGCCAGTCCTGTTTGCCCTTATTTCATCATGTCTCCAACTAGTGCCAGTCCTTAAGTTTAGTTTTAAAATAATCATCACAACATAGAGCTAGCTTACCCTACCGGACTTAAACAAACACAAGAGAAAGTCAGCCCACACTCGCTACTTCTCAAAGAGAGAGTCAACCCACATTGGTTACTCCTCAAAATCACATTAATAACAAATGTCGGTCACTAGGGTCTCGTCTAGCCTCTAGATTCCAACAACTATCTCATTAGAGATCAAAATAGGTTATATCCAACATCAACAACAATATTTCAACTTTTATTCAACAATTCTCTTCATTCATGAAGTATTCAACTTTTATAATTCACTCAATCAATATTTCCACTCAAAAATCTCATAAACCACTTTTTTAATTAACGAAACAAACTAGTCACTTTCAAAACTATCTCGAACTCTTTTCATCAAAATCAACAATTTTCAAAATGAATAGTCTATATCTCACATCAACACTTTAATTAACATCGTTTATTTTTAGCATCAAAATTTCTTTAATATAAACACATAAAGTTCTCAATTTTCCAATTCAAAACTTTTCCTTTAAATTTTGAAAAGAAAAATTTTAATATCTTCAACCATATTTATTTTAAGTTTGAACTCCAACTTGCAATAAGCATATCATGCCTCTAAATTTATAAAAATATCTTTAGAACAATACAAAATAATTCCACAATTATTCTAGTATGAATTTTATGAATTTTATGAAGTTTCCACTATTTTAAAAAACTCCAAATTTCCAATTTTCTTTTTTTCCACAACGGCAAGCTCACTGGCTCGAACCAACGCCAACAGCAAGGTGACATAGCGCCTACCCACTGAGCCATGCTCAGATCACAACCTATAAGGGCTTAGATTTATTAAGAATCCAAACTCCCTCTTCTCTGACTTTTTAAAAAAAAAGTTTTCTCCCACAAATAGCAAACCCCAGACTCAAACCAGCGCCAATAGCAAGGCGAAAAAGCGCCTACTCACTGAGCCAAAGCTCAGGTCACAACCATATATGGCTTAAATTTATTAAGTATTTACTCTCGGTCTAATGCATTTATTTAAAACATGAACATTCAACTACTTCAATTCATCACACCCATTTTATTTACTCATACTACACAGTGTAAAATATCCAATAACTAATTCATACTGAGTTTTCATGCAATGAAGTGATTCTACATAATTTGGAGATTTCTAGCAATTTAAAAACATCCCAAACACCACTTGCCTTTATTAAATCATAAACATACTCTACAATACATTTATATATATATATATTTTCCTCTTTTCAAATGCCAGTTAACAATATAGGGAAATTTTCCCACAAATTTTATAATTAATTCAATTCATGCACAAATCCATTTTCTTCACAATTTGTTTATTAAATCTACTCACCCTAAATAAACATTTGCATAGCATTTCATATAATAATTTGCACAACTTTGAATTTTAATTTCACATAAACTCTACTTCATACATGTATATTTAACATGCATTTCATACCAAAATTTTAGATTTTTCCTACAACATGCTTCACATCAAAAATGGAGAATAAACTAAGAAATTTACATCTACAATTGTAATTTAAATCTCCTAAACATACAATTAAACGAAAGCATATAGAAACACCCACCTAATAGAAGAATACTAGTAGCAAGCCCCTCTAAAAGCACTCCAAAATCCACAAAATCAAGCCAAAAATACCACCGAAATTTTCAACAACAAGGAAACCGAAAGCCAGCCTAATCTCTGTTTGGTTTTGATTAAGTTTTTGATTTGTTATGGCCATTAGAAATGAGTTGGCGGGAATGATTATAAAGGGATTTAATTAAAAACTAACCACTACTATTACTAACCACCCACGCACTAACTCCACGATTTTTGAATCATTCAAAAATCCACTAATCCTCTTTCCGTCCAAGTGTGCAGCCGGCCAATCTTTGTGTGGGAAAACACGTGCACTGCAAACACGTGCGTCGCACGTGAAAATAAATATTCAAATACGAAATCAATTTTATCAACGAAGAAATGTTTATAAAAATAGAACATACAAAAAAATACTTGTCATTAATTTTATATATACCCAATGTAATCAATACGTACATAGAAAATACGTGCACCACACGTAAACAATATTTTAATAAAAAGAGGAGATAAAAGATGAATTTTAGTTTATAAAATGAATTCGAACAATCATAAAATAAATAATTTGAAACACATAGAAAATATTACACGTAATGGTGGAATATACGTAATTGACACGTGCATCGATAATACGTGCAATGTACGTAACAATACAAAGATTGAAAATTAATATTTGAGTTGGCTTAAAATAGGATAAGAATAAATTTTGAGATAACGGAAAACATGTAAATAATCAGAATATAAAATACGTATGACATTTATATAAAAGTATGTTACAAACATTACTCGTAACGGTATAAAATACACGTGCGTAACACACGAGGACAATATTTTCATTACTCAATTATGTGGGGTGTTACACAAAATGAATAGTTTTTCAATAATACAAAGAATTGACATCATGCGATGCATGAGAAAGAAACTCCGAACGACTTGATTTTTTGCATACATGATTTTATGACACTACAAATTTAATGAACGATATGAATCGTTTATATAAAGTCCATTATACGAGTATAACTATTCTATGTGAGAAAATTTTCCTCCTAGAGGCTCCCTTTCCTCTTCTAGTAATTGTAGAATCCACAAAATAAATAACTGGATGGGACAATCGGATAAGAATGTATGCTCTGGATATGGACCAATAGAATTTTTTTAATTTATTTAATAATTTATTTATTATTATTATTATTATTTTATTGTTTGGCCCACTAAAATTATGAAAAAATCTCTAAATTTTATATGTAGTAATAAAATTTTTTCTTGACCCTTCCGATAACTAGCTTCGCTCATGTACTTCATCCATCCAGAATTTAACTTTTAAAGAAATATCATATTCCGGAAGATTAATTTCAATTTAAAAGCATTTTCAGATATCCAGTTGAAAAACAATTATATACGTCCCGACAAGGAGATGAGGTTTGACTAATTACCTCACACACACCATGCAGCAATAATCGATGCATGGCACAAGCACCTCTCCATCACTAGCTTCTAGAATTAATTGTATGTGTTTCTAGAGAAATCAAGAATTATAAGAAACAAAGAAGAAAATGGGAAGAGAAAACAAGATGCTCCATTATGTAAAAACATCCGCAGTCGTTTGCTATTATCCATTAAATATATTTTATGGCAAACTACTTGCTGCAGTCATTTACTATTTATGCTTTTTTTTGACAAAAACACAATAGTCCATTGTTATAAATGAGAGAAGATATAAGAAAAATGCATATTATAAATTCCACTAAAAAATATATTTTTGTAATTCTCGGACGCAACTATACAATCTGTCCTTCCAAATTTTTTAATTAAATAGTAATAAAAAAACCTAAAAACCCTCTCCCCCCTTGGAAGGATCTTAGAGATCCGGGGGGGGGGGGGGGGGGGGGGGGGTTTAATTTTTTTCCAACTAAAATGTCGTTTTAATTTTTAGAAAATCAAAAAATAACAAAACTTGTTACTTTTTGATTTTTTTTCCTTTCGACAGATCTTTAACATCCGTCTAACAAAAAAAATATTAGATAATTCATTTATATACATTTCGCACTTCGACGGAACTACACACAGGGCCGGCTCGGAGATCCGGATTGCCCTAGCCGAACTCATGTTTTGTTGCCCTTTAGTAAAAAAAATTAATACTAACAACAAAAAATAAAAGTAAAAACAAATAAAATAAATTTACTCAAAGTCATGGAAAACACTAAATGTACACTAAGCCATGGAAAGCAATTTATGCAAAAATATTTCCTGATTTAAAATTAAAATCAATCTAGGAACAGAAAATTTTGTAAGCTTTAACAAAGTTATAGAACACAAAAACTAAATCTAAAAGCATAATTTGAAGCAATCATAAAACCCCAAAACTAAATCTACTTACCACACTGTTGCAGCAATGACAATATATTCCAGAATCTTTTATATACCCATCAAGTAGTTTATGTCAATAAAAGGAACTTGTTAGAGAAAAAGAAGAAGCATATAATGGTAAACTTAAGCAATAAAAACAGTAATTGATTAATAAATACTTGGCCTGGAACATAATACCTACTTTGGTACCCTCATGTAAAATGTCATCCATGAACACCAACTTGTGGAGGCCCAGATCCCTTCACAAATGACAATTCAGAGAATTAAGTTTAAGTTGAAGCACAAGATTTGTGGAAATCAATGTATATTAATTAAAGATATCCACTTTTTCTGTGAAGATGTCCTCCTATATAGGCCAACACAAGTATACCGACAAATCATTCTAAAATATGTTAGATATGTTTTTTTTTTTTGAGGAAAATATGTTAGGTATGTTGTAAGGACCTATCTTTATATTTCAAGGATCTATCTTTTATAAAAGCATGATTACATTGTTTTTTAATCTTGAACAACACTATAAAGTGAAACAAAATATGATTACATTTGCAAAATCAAAATTACATTCGGATTACAATTTGGTTCAAAGAAATATGCTTCTCCTTGCATTTCTTGAAGCAAAATTTTCAATTAAGTCATCATACTTAAGCTTCTCCAAAAATTCATTCTCGATTGAGATCATAGTCAATCCACTCAATCTTTCTTGTGACATGGTAGTCCGAAGGTAAGTTTTTATCAAATTTAACTTAGAAAAACTCATCTCCGCCGAGGCAACTATAACCGGTATAGTCAACAAAATTCGATTGGAAAACCATTCACTTTGGAAACCACCTTCATCCCAATAAGATCTTATAAAGTTAAGGATATCAATTGATTTGATTATCTCCTTTGGTAATATTTTTTTCAACTCTCTAAGATCTTGAAATAACTCTTTCCCATAAATGTCACATTGTTGGTCATGTTCCAAGAAGCTTTGTAGTTTAGTGCAATGCTCCCTCAATTTCTCTTCACTAACACTTATGAACTTCGCATTAAATAAAAATCTAAAGATTTCTTCATAGAGCTCAAATTGTTTAAACCGGTCATTTAAAGATGTATGAGCTTGATCTATGATGTGGATAAAGTATGTAACTCTAAAATTATCCTCCGGTGATTGGCTTCCTTTGGCATTCGCTTCCATATCCTCATCAAAGTGCTTCTTTCTACGAACAATTCTTTTCATTGGAAAGACCGGATCAATGCCAACACCATTAGCAAGTTCCTTCGCTTCTTTCATCAAGTCTTCAAAACCATATTCTCTAAACTTTTCAAAGAAAATAATGAATTTCTTTTGAATAGTAATTGCATCTTCTAAATTCATCTCTTCTTGTTGAAGTATTTTGCTAACACGATTAACTTTGTCTAAGGTTATGTATCAAACACATAAACTAATCAAGAACTCAAAATCCTCTAAATTATTTTTGCACAAACCTTTAGCTTTCGCCATCACAACATCCTCTTTAGAACTATTGGCAATTTGAATTACGGCATCTCTCAATTCCGGTGCTTGATTTCTTATTGCTTTAACACTTTCAATGTGACTTTCCCAACGAGTTATGGATAATGCTTTTGGTGTCAAACCCGTCACATATGTTCCAAGAATATCCCATCGATGTGTAAACCCCAAAAATAAAGTATAAATCTTTTGCACATATGCAAAAAAATTCCTAGCTTTCACACAAGACTTTGCTGTTGGGTTTATGTCTTGCATACGAGATTGGATAAGAAGACGGTAAGACGATGGAGAGACAAAGGCGATTGGAAATGGAGTGGAGGCAAGAGACAATCAGCAGAAGGCAACAGTGAAGTTGTGGTCGACTGGACCTTGTGGTCGGTCGACTGCTCTACTGCAGTGAGACAGCGATCGACTATGCGGTCGATCGGTTTGCTCTCGGGTGGACTTCAGAAGGTTGCGGTCGACCGTACCTTGGGGGTAGGTCGACCGACAGCGGCTCTGATGGGTTTTCCGGTTTGAATCTAGGTGATTCGTGAATAGCCTAACTTGCTCTTCAAGTTGGATCGTGTGGCTCCTATCGTAGGGTTATCTCTTATGTAATATCCAATGGCTATTGTAACAAGATATTAACTTAAGGTTTGTCTCTAGATCTATATAAACAATTGTAACGCTTATAGATCCATGATGATTCTATTTGTGCCGAATATAAGAAGAGAGTACTTCATCTAAGAGGGTGAGAGAGTTCTTCATTGTAAGCAGCATCAAGTTCCATTAGGCTTGAGAGAGGGTCGTGGTGAGAATTGTAATATTCTTGTATCTTCTCTAGTTGAATAATATCTCGGTTCTTCCTCCCCCGGATTAAGGCGAAAGCCCCAACTGGGATAACTCTTGTGTGTTTTGTGTGTTTTGTGTGTTTGGTGTGATCTAGTCTTGCTTGGTGGTTTTGTGTTGATTGTGTCAAAGACTCAACAAGATCCTCATAATTCCTAACAAGTGGTATTAGAGCAATCAGGATTTGTGGATTTGTTCGAGTTCCTTGGAGATGACAGATCAAAAGACGAAGATCAAGCAGTTTAACGGTAAAATCAACTTCAATCTATGGAAGGTGGACATGTATGATATTTTGGTTCAGAAGGACTTGCACCTTGCCCTAGAAGAGAAGAAGCCAACCGACATGCAGCAAGAGAAGTGGAATGAGATTTTTTTGAAGGCCTTGAGTTTAATCCAGTTGCAATTGGTGAACGAAGTCAAGTGTAATATCCTTGAGGAGAAAAGTGCGGTGAGTCTATGGGCGAGACTCAAAACTGACTACTCGGGATCGTCGTTGCTAGATCGGATGTATTGGAAGAGGAAGCTGTTTAGGTTCTTAATGAAGGAAGATATCCATCTTCAAGATCATATTGTGGAGTTATCTGGACTGAAGGCGATTAACGCTGATGATCTTAGCAAAGAAGATAAAGCTTTCAACTTGATTTATTCACTGCCAACTTCTTATGATCACTTGATAACTACCATGCTACATGGGAAATTGGCCAAGGAGACACTTATTGTAGCTGGGGTGATTAAGAGTCTGAAGGAAGATGAACTAAGAAATGAGACTCATAAAGGAGGGTCTATTTCTTTAGGGTGTTTTGCGGTGAATGGTGATACTTCAATTGTAAAGGATGTAGCACACAAGGGTAAGATTCGTTGCCATTACTGTAAAGGAGTTGGGCATTACAAGAGAGACTGTCACAAGTGGTTGAGTCAGAAGAGTGCTACTAAAGAAGGGGAACAAGCCCATATAGTTAGCGCAACTGAGTCAAGTAATAATGTTGACTATTGTCTTCTTGTTTTAAGTTCTTTAGATGTGGATTCAAGTTGGTATCTTGATTCGGAAAGTTCTTCTCATATTTGCTCCGAGAGGGAGATGTTTTCTACTTACAAGTCATCAACATGCCGTAGTGTGAGAACGGGGAGTGGTGAGATTTGTGAAGTGGTGGGTGAGGGAACTGTTCAGTTGGAGACGCCAGATGGTAAAGGGTTCACACTAGAAGAGGTCATACATATTCCTTCGATACAGAAGAATCTTATATCCTTGGGAACTCTTGATGCTCGTGGCTGCAGGTACACAGCTCGAGGTGGAGTTTTGACAGTTTGGAATAGTCGTCGTAAGGTAATGAAAGGTAAGGGGGAGATTGGGCAGGTTCAGCACAACTTCTACCAGCTTTGTGGGAGCAGAAAAACTCGACCGAGTGTATGGAAGCCCATTGTTCCTAAAGCATTATCTAGTAAGCCGTCACTAGAATTACCGACACGAGACTGCAACGTTCGAATACCGTTGGAAGGTGGAGAAAGCCTTGATGTAGGTGGAGTTCGTGTAGAGGGTGGCATCTCTATGATTACATCTACATGGGTGTGCCCTTGAGGGGGGCATACAGCTGGAGGAAAACCGGTGGAGGTTTGTTCAACTAGCAGGAGAAGCCATTGAAACATGTTGTTTACAAAGCGGAGAAGAAAGATCTAGAAGAGTTTTAAATCACACAGTTATGGATTCATGCGTATGCAATCCAAGGTGGAGATTGTTGGGTTTATGTCTTGCATACGAAATTGGATAAGAAGACGATAAGACGATGGATAGACAAAGGCGATTGGAAACGGAGTAGAGGCAAGAGACAGTCAGCAGAAGGCAACAGTGGGGTTGCGGTCGACTGGACCTTGGGGTCGGTCGACCGCTCTACTGCAGCAAGACAGCGATCGACTGCGTGATCGACCAGTTTGCTCTCGGGTGGACTTCAGAAGGTTGCGGTCGACCGTACCTTGGGGGTAGGTCCACCAAAAGAGGCGCTAATGGGTTTTCGGGTTTGAATCTAGGTGATTCGTGAATAGCCCAACTTGCTCTTCAAGTTGGATCGTGTTGCTCCTATTGTAGGGTTATCTCTTATGTACTATCCAATGGCTATTGTAACAAGATATTAACTTAGGATTTGTCTCTAGATTTATATAAACAATTATAACGGCTTATAGATCCATGATGATTCTATTTGTGTCGAATAGAAGAAGAGAGTACTTCATCTAAGAGGGTGAGAGAGTTCTTCATTGTAAGCAGCATCAAGTTCCATTAGGCTTGAGAGAGGGTCGTGGTGAGAATTGTAATATTCTTATATCTTCTCTAATTGAATAATATCTCGGTTCTTCCTTCCCCGGATTAAGGCGAAAGCCCCAACCGGGACAACTCTTGTGTGTTTTGTGTGTTTGGTGTGATCTAGTCTTGCTTGGTGGTTTTGTGTTGATTGTGTCAAAGACTCAATAAGATACTCATAATTCCTAACATTTGCCATATCACATAATGCAATGTAACGCCCTGAATTCCAAATAAGACCGAATTCGAGATTCCACAGGATCTTTACTTCACTTCGTACAATTTTACAAGAAAATTTAAAATTTTCATTAATATATCAGAGTTCTTTACAATTTGTTTACACAGCGGAAGATACAATGAAATACAACCATGAAAATGATATACAATTTATACATCTTTAATAATTAATAATTCAACAACATCGAAATCAACTTTATTCCTTTTTGAATATGTCCATTTTCCTACATATTAAACTGTGGGCACGTCAGTTGATTACAACCGACGAAATGTTATACACGGCTATCCTCTCTATGCCGGTGATAGTATAACGATCTCCATACTTTAACAAAACACAAACTTGAATGAATTAAATTGTAGAAATGTGATTATTCTAAACATATAAGTGTATGTCATGCCTTAATGCCTAATGCACACAATTTTATACTAGGATGACACACACTTGTTCGGATTCTATGCATCCCATAGTACATAGGTCTGAGGACAAGCGCCTACGTACTCCACAATAAAGGGTTCGATCCCTCGCCATGAAACTACTTAGTAATAAGACAAGGTTTAGATCATTCCACGAATTTGAATCCCAGCCCCGGAGTCCACTGCAGACTGTTATAACAGATCCCACATCGTGTAGAGGAGTCTTCAGAAAGCTTTGGGTACCAAGATAGATTTCAGCACTGCTTTTCATCCGCAAACCGATGGGCAGACCGAGAGAGTCAATCGTGTTCTTGAGGATATGCTTCGGTGTTGTATACTAGACTTTGGAGGCAGTTGAGAAAGGCATTTACCTTTGATAGAGTTTGCCTACAACAATAGTTTTCAGGCTAGCATCGGGATGGCGCCGTACGAAGCTTTGTATGGCAGGAAGTGCAGGACTCCTGTTTGTTGGTATGAAGTTGGGGAGCGTCAGCTGTTTGGTCCTGAGCTTGTGCAGCAAACTTCTGAGAAGATTGTTCTGATCAGGAAAAGGTTGGTGGAAGCTCAGAGCAGGCAGAAAAGCTATGCAGACAACCGGAGAAGGGACCTTGAGTTTGAGGTTGGTGACTTCGTCTTTCTGAAGGTATCACCCAGTAAAGGTGTGGTTCGATTTGGCAAAGGCGGGAAGTTAGCCCTGAGGTTTATAGGCCCGTATAAGATATTGAAAAGGATCGGGAAAACTGCTTACCGGCTTGAATTACCGGAAGAGTTATCTCAGGTGCACAATGTCTTCCATGTGTCTATGCTGAGAGGTTACATTCCAAATCCGAGTCATCATTTGCCTGAAGTGCCGGAAGGTTTGCAGTTGGATCTGAATTACATCGAGTCTCCTGTCGAGATTGTTGACCGTAGGGAGAAAGTCTTGAGGAAGAAGACGTTAACCAATGGTCAAGGTGGTCTGGAGAAATCATTTGGTTGAAGAGGCTACTTGGGAATCTGAGAAGAGGATGTTGAAGGACTATCCTGAGCTTTTTGCTTGATTGTATCTTTGTATCTTTTTGTTCTTGTTGTTGTGTTGTATTTTGTTTTTTTCTCGCTCTTGACTGTAGTTCCGGGGACGGAACTATTCTAAGGAGGGAGTGTTGTAATATCCTGATTTTTCATTTAATGAAAAATTATTTTATTTTGCACGTAGTGTGCACGTGCAATATTTTGGTTGAATTAAATCTTATAATTATTTTATTGTGATGTGTATGAATATTTAAATATATGTTTTCAAACTATTTTTATACAAAAGCCTTTTCTTTAAATAATAGAAAGCCTTATTTTAAAGCCTTTTCTTAAAGCCCAAAATGTATTGTATTTATTTTATTTATTTTTACTATTTTGGCCCATAAAACTAAAAGCCCATGGATTAATTTATTTAAAAGTCTATTTCATTTTTATGTAAAAATCAAATGCACAATTTTGGGCCTAGTTGCATGCACGTGCACTACACGTACACGTGCAATGCACACTTCTCCTAATGGCCGGATTACTTCTTTTTGGAGGGAGATTCAAAAGTTTAGTGGTGGTCATGGTGTGGTAGTTATGTGAATGTGGGGAGTTGTGGTAACTTCTACTCTCATCCTAGCCTTCCATCCTACAACCAACCAACTAATCCTAGCCCTCCATTCTAGTTGATTTCTAGTATAAATACCCCCTCCCATGGCTATATTCATATGCAATTATATCTTTCTAAAACTATAGTCTAATTTAGTAGTAAGTTGTGAGTCAAAAGATTGAGAGGATTGTGTGGGATTGTATTGCTTTCAACAAGGAGGAGAAGGGCCGGCTATTCAAGGAGGGAAGCTTTCGGTGGTGTTGTGGAGCTTGTGCGCGCATCATCTAGGAGGAGGTGCATTTCATTCGCAAAGGACTTTCGTTGCTATTGTGTTGTTTTCTCTCCATACAAGGTGGGTAAAATTTTCTATATTTCTAATTAGAGATGCATGTTAGATGTGAATTGAAAGAATGATGCATGAAGATGGCTTAATTGATTGAATATTGGTTTGTGACCCCATCGTTAAAATTTAAGTGTGGGTAAAATTCTCCATATTTCTAAAGTAGAAATGCTTATTAGAATGAATGAATGATAGTGGGTTTGATTTTCCTTGTTTCTAATTAGAATTGATGCTAATATTATATTGAGAAATGATGCATGGAAAATATTAATAAGAGTATGCTCTTAATTGGAGAATTGACCTATAAATTGATTGGATTGTGAATATGCAGTTATATGTGATTTGATTAGTAAGAATCTAAGTTGGTATGGATTGATTATAACCATGAATGTGAACTTGGCTAATAAAGAGATTTGTGGCATTAATTTTTGAGAAATATTGAAAAGAAATGTTCTGGTAAGTCGACTTAGGATTTTGTAAGTCGACTTATATGCTCATCTAAGTCGACTGGTGCTGTTATAAGTCAACTATTTATTGCTTAAAATCATGGATGTTTTCCCCTGAACAGTCGACTTACTATAGTATAAGTCGACTGGTACTGATGCATTTTTTTATAAACTCGAATGTTCTACTCTTTTGAAAATACATGAGACTTTATAAAGATAATTTGGGAATTATTGCATGGAATAAAATGTGATTTGATAATAAAAGGTGTAATCAGAACTATGATTTTGATATGTGTATTTTCGGGAAATTATACCTTGCAAAAGAACTAGAAATGAAGAAGATTAGTATAGTAAAGATTGAAGTGACATTATAGATGTATGAAAATATGAATTATGAAATTTCGTTAGTACTTCTCATTTGAGAACAGTGTGATAACCATGAAATGTGAATTATTCTTGTTGAAGAGTAGCGTGACAAAATATGATGTGTGATTCCTTAATTTGAGATTTTTAAACTGCTCAATCGACCGATTGTGTGTAGCAGTCGACTGTATAGAACTTGAGAATCTACATATTGAACTCGGCAGAACAGGCGACTGTGTTGAACGACAGTCGACTGCCCTGTGGGTGATAATTGAAATTGGAACATTGCGGAACAGCCGACTGCCGTGTGCAGCAGTCGACTCTCCCGAGTGGTTATGAAGGACTTGAATTGACTGAACAAGTCGACTGGAAGAGATCCAAGTCGACTGTCCAGAGTGTTTCAGAGAACATGATTCTGTTTATTTTGGAGATTGTGAACTTTATGATTGATGATGATGAACTCTTT
Organism: Hemerocallis citrina; assembly: GCA_017893485.1. NCBI lineage: Eukaryota > Viridiplantae > Streptophyta > Magnoliopsida > Asparagales > Asphodelaceae > Hemerocallis > Hemerocallis citrina. The sequence goes on along the minus strand of CM030358.1, from coordinate 420,847,685 downwards.
TTATTGCTGTATGAATTTATATGAAATGAATCATAGTTTGAATTGAGAAATTTACATGAAATGAGTCATACTTTGAATGAAGAATTACATGAATATGAAAGCTAAGATCATGATATGCTGAGGCAATGAAAAATGAACTCATGAGCTGGGAATGCTCAGATTATGTTAGGATTTGTGAATTGGAATTGAAATGAAAGAGTAGCTAAGTCTCCCCCGGCAATTGGAAAGAAATGAAATGAATATTGAAAAGAAAGACCAAGGTTGGTCATGTTGAAATGAATGAATAAGTCCGGTTTGGTGGAGAGGCTAACTCTAGAGCTTTGATTTTGTTCATGATTCTAATAAAAACTAAGGATTAGTACATAGGGGAGATGTGATGAAAGTAGGAGAAAAACACGAGTGAGAGCCATCGGATTTGCGGCGGAGGGTATTTCACAGGTTCTTCACGATGAGTCGTGATATGACGTGGATACGGCTCCAGGGTGCCGTGGCGGCGGAGAGTATTTCACAGGTTCTTCACGATGCGTCGTGACATGACGTGGATACTGCTCCAGGGTACCGTCCCTGTGGTGACACTTGTGGGATGTTTGGTGACTGCATGAGGATCGTGTGCCATGAAGGAGGCTGAATTGTCCATAGGTTCTTCACGATGCGTCGTGACATGATGTGGGATTCCCCTCCAGTTTCTGTACACATGCTTGCACTCATAGATCATCTAAGACACTACCGTAGTTACAGTAGTAGATTAGGTCATGGCGAGGGATTGAACCCTACAAAGATGAAGAACGATTAAGAGGCTTGCCCTCGGACCTATGTAGTATGGGATGCATAGAATCCGAACAAGTGTGCATTAGTGTCATGTAACATAAGTAACTGCATTAAGGACTAGGTGCACAATCACAACACGACATCAATAGGGTAGTCCCTTTTGTTTGAAATGTGACAAGTTTGTGTTTGTTAAATATGGAAAATTAAGTTATACTATTTCCGGCATAGAGAGGATGGCCGTGTATAATGATCGTTGGTTGAATAAACTGACGTACCCACAGTCTTATATGCAGGTAAATAGCATGTTAAAGGTTAAAGAGGAATGGATGCATAAAGATTATACCATGTTGTTGTACATTTATTTAATTGTTGTAAATTTTACTTCCGCTGTGCAAATAAAAAGTGTAATATTGATGTAAACTCTGATGTAAAGTGAAAAGTTTAAAATTCCCTGTAAAATTGTACTGAAGAAAGTGAAAAGATCCTGTAGAACATCTCGAATTCAGTATATTTGGGATTCGGGGCGTTACAGAGTGGTATCAGAGCCACGCTTTCTACGCTTTCACACTTGTACAAATTTATAGGGAACGACACCCTAGAAGTGGACATTAGAGTGTGTGTTTGAGTCTAGAGATTTAAATGTAAGTGATTTACATTTGTGTTGCTCTATGACTCATGCTTCTTCCTCTCTATTTCTAAGATGGCTGATCACTTCGACCCTGCTGGAGACGACGACTGGCATATCATTGAGGAAGAGTACCATCCTGGGCAGGCTGATTCTGAGGATGAGTACTATCCAGGACAAGCAGATTCTGATGGTGAAGAATGGCCTGAATCCCGAGAGATCACCCCACCTCCAGATTCATCTGATGACTCTTTTTCTGACGAAGAAGAAGAATCAGTTCCAAGTGGTCTTGTGACTTCTCTTCAGAGGCAGGTGAAAACCCTGCGAGAGAGAGTTGGAGTATTGGAAGCTCAACTGGCGAAGCGAAAGGATGACTGTTCTGTTCTCAGTCATCGGGTTTGGGAACTTGAGAAGAGGAAGAATTTGACTGATGTGCTGAAGGATGAAGTTGATGAACTACGGGAAGAATTTCGAGCAGCGAAGAGGACCCGTAGGATTTAGACTGTCTTAGCTTCTTTTATTTTCCATTCTGATGTCAGAAATGTTTTTCAATTCGAATGTATAAAGTTTGGAATTCAATGAAATGCAAGTTGATTTAAATTCTTGTCTTATACTTCGAATTTAATGGATCTTTTGCATCAGAATATGTCGAGAAGAGGAGCTAGGAATGGGGAAGGTTTGGATCTGGAGACAGAACTTGCAAGGGTCTACCAGACGCTGAATGCAGTGGCTATGAACCAAGGAAGGGGGCCGGTGAATCCAGTGCCCGAGGCGATTAAGCTAGTGGAGTCATTCAAGAGAATGAAGCCACCTGTATTCGAGGGAAGGTCAGACCCAGATGCGGCTGACAACTAGATTCGGCAAGTGGAGACAATCTTTGAGGTGTTGGAGACACCGGAGGGCAGCAAGGTCAAGTTGGCGACTTTCCAACTGGAGAAGGATGCGGTTGTTTGGTGGCAGTCGATGAAGAGGACCATAGGAGGTATAGTGCTTGGCTGGGAGGAATTTCTAGAAGAATTCCGCAGTCATTATTTCCCCTCCGATGTTCAGGAGAAGAAGGCTATGGAGTTTCTGTCACTTCAGCAAGGTAGCATGTCGGTGAGGGAGTATGAGACTAAGTTTACTCAGCTCTCCAGGTATGCTCCAGAACTGGTGATGGATAAGGCGAAGAAGGCCCGAAAGTTCGAGCATGGACTGAGGCCAAGCTTGAGATCCCGGATGATACCTCTTGGTATCAGGCGATTTGACAAGTTGGTCAAGAGGGCGGCAGCGACGGAGGCAGATATGGAGCAGTTCCATGTTGCTCAGCACTGGAGGAGCAACTGGCAGACTGGTAAGAGGCCTGCACATTCTGAGAATTTCAAGGGGCAACCATCTGCACAGAGGTTCAAACCGATAGGGGCGAACGAGGTTAGTGTAGCTAGAGGACCTGGAAGCAATGTGGTGAGACCTCCTGCGGTGACTTGCTTTAACTGTGGTGAGACGGGACATTTCATGTCTCAATGCTCCAAGCCACGGAATAGTAATCGCATTGCACCAATGCAACAGAATGAGAAGAGGCCGTACTAGCCAGGGCGAGTATTTGCCTTGACGGAAGCTGATGCTGCTGAGGCAGATCAGGTCATCTCTAGAACGAGGGCTGGTGTTTAGAGTTTTTGTCATTTCTTTTCCCGTTGTTTAGTGAGACTGTTATGTAATGGTGTATATTATGTAACAGGCGAACTTTATCTTAATGGAATGAAAGCTGTTGTATTGTTCGATACTGGATCCTCTCATTCTTTTGTGTCTCTTAGATTTGCTAAAGTGTTGGGAGTGGAACCGAAGATTTTTCCAGGCAAGATCTTAGCAGTAGCTACTCCGTCAGGGGAAACTTTGACCACTGATCGGTATTACGCTGATTGCAAGATTGTGATTGGAGATCGAATATTTGGCATTGATCTGATTGAGCTGACTATCTTGGGAGTCGATGTTATCATTGGCATTGATTGGATGTCGGTGTACAGTGCAAGCATCGAGTGCAAGACCAAGACAGTAACAGTGAAGGCTCCAGGTGGACCTGAAGTCACTTTCCAAGGGAAGTAGAAGTGTTCTAAGCTGGTGGCAACTATCCGCAAGGAAGAGACTCCTGTGGAAGTGCAAGGGATTCCTGTGGTTCGGAACTATCCGACTGTGTTCTTGGAAGATTTTCCTGGGTTACCCCCGCATCGTGATGTAGAGTTCAGCATCACTGTTCAACTGGGAAGTGCACCCATTTCTAAGGCACCGTATAGGATGGCTCCAGTGGAACAGGATGAGGTGAAACGGCAGATTAAGGAACTGTTGGAGAAAGGCTTTATTCAACCTAGTGCGTCACCTTGGGGAGCACCAGTGCTTTTGGTAAAAAAGAAGGATGGATCGATGAGAATGTGTATCGATTACCGAGAGCTGAATAAGGTCACTGTTCAGAATAAGTATCCGATTCCTCGAATTGATGACTTGTTCGATCGTCTACAAGGAGCAGCTGTATTCTCCAAAATAGATCTTCGATCAGGATATCACCAAGTACGAGTGAAAGCTGAAGATGTGCACAAAACTGCATTTAGAACTCGACATGGGCATTACGAATTCTTAGTTATGCCATTTGGAGTGACGAATGCACCCACAATCTTCATGGACTTGATAAACAGAGTTCTGAGGCCGTTCATTGATTCTTTCGTCGTGGTATTTATCGACGATATTCTCGTGTACTCCAAGTCAGAGGAGGAGCACACTGAGCATCTGGCAGCTGTGTTGCAGAAGCTGGAAGAGCAGAAGTTGTATGCCAAGTTATCCAAGTGTGATTTCTGGAAATCTGAAGTGGCATTCCTAGGTCACATCCTTTCTAAGGAGGGAGTGGCAACTGACCCTCAGAAGATAGAGGCAGTGAAAGATTGGGCTAGGCCTACTACAGTGAAGGAAGTCAGAAGTTTTCTTGGGATGACTGGATACTACAGGAGATTCATTCAAGGTTATGCTCAGATAGCTGTACCGCTTACTGGACTGACCAAGAAGAATGTGAGCTTCAAGTGGACTGAGCAATGTGAGGCGAGCTTTCAGGAGTTGAAAGATAGGCTGACTACTGCACCTATTTTGGCTTTGTCTAGAGCAGGTGTTGAGTATGATGTCTATAGCGATGCTTCACATCGTGGGCTTGGTTGTGTCTTAATGCAAGAAGGAAGAGTAATCACTTATGGGTCTAGGCAACTACGACCACATGAGAAAAATTACCCGACTCATGATCTAGAGTTGGCTGCGATTATCTTTGCTTTGAAGCAATGGAGACACTATGTGTACGGTGAGAAGTTGAACATGTACACGGACCACAAGAGCTTGAAGTATATATATCAGCAGAGGGATCTGAATTTGAGGCAACGGAGATGGTTGGAAGTGCTCGAGGACATGCGACCTGAGATCAAGTATCATCCTGGTAAAGCTAATGTTGTGGCTGATGCACTTAGTCGCAAGGGCAGTTTGGCCAGTTTGATTACAACTCAGAGGCATCTGATTGAGGAGTTGGATCGAGCAGGTATTGAAGTTGTCTTGCAAGGATTGGGAGCATCTTTGGCTCAGTTGAGGCTTCAGCCTACTTTGAATGCAAGGATCATTGCAAGTCAAGAGGTTGATGCTGATATCTTGGAGATGAAGGAGCAGGTTGGTGCTGGCAGGTTGCCCGGATTTCAAATCAGGGATGGAGTGCTGTGGTTCGGAGATAGGCTATGTGTTCCAAATCAGGCGGACCTGAAAGAGAGTATTCTTCAGGAGGCACATGCTACTCTTCTCTCTGTATATCCTGGGAGTACTAAGATGTACAAAGACATCAAACAGCATTTCTGGTGGTCAGGTTTGAAGCGGGATGTGGCTGATTTTGTTGCGAAGTGTGAGGTTTGTCAGCAAGTCAAAGCCGAAAATCAGAGACCCGGAGGTCTATTACAGCCGTTACCTATTCCGGAGTGGAAGTGGGATAACATCAGTATGGATTTCATCACGGGGTTGCCTAAGAGTTCTAAGGGCAATGATGCGATTTGGGTCATAGTCGATCGACTTACCAAGTCCGCTCACTTTTTGGCGATGAAACTCACTGCTTCGATGGACAAGTTGGCTGAGTTGTATGTCGGTGAGATTGTCAGACTTCATGGTGTTCCCTCAACTATTGTGTCTGATCGAGATGCGCGGTTTACTTCGCATTTCTGGAGGAGTCTTCAGACAGCTTTGGGTACCAAGACAGATTTCAGCACTGCTTTTCATCCGCAAACCGATGGGCAGACCGAGAGAGTCAATCGTGTTCTTGAGGATATGCTTCGGTGTTGTATACTAGACTTTGGAGGCAGTTGGGAAAGGCATTTACCTTTGGTAGAGTTTGCCTACAACAACAGTTTTCAGGCTAGCATCGGGATGGCGCCGTACGAAGCTTTGTATGGCAGGAAGTGCAGGACTCCTGTTTGTTGGTATGAAGTTGGGGAGCGTCAGCTGTTTGGTCCTGAGCTTGTGCAGCAAACTTCTGAGAAGATTGTTCTGATCAGGAAAAGGTTGGTGGAAGCTCAGAGCAGGCAGAAAAGCTATGCAGACAACCGGAGAAGGGACCTTGAGTTTGAGGTTGGTGACTTTGTCTTTCTGAAGGTATCACCCAGTAAAGGTGTGGTTCGATTTGGCAAAGGCGGGAAGTTAGCCCCGAGGTTTATAGGCCCGTATAAGATATTGAAAAGGATCGGGAAAACTGCTTACCGGCTTGAATTGCCGGAAGAGTTATCTCAGGTGCACAATGTCTTCCATGTGTCTATGCTGAGAGGTTACATTCCAGATCCGAGTCATCATTTGCCTGAAGTGCCGGAAGGTTTGCAGTTGGATCTGAATTACATCGAGTCTCCTGTCGAGATTGTTGATCGTAGGGAGAAAGTCTTGAGGAATAAGACGATACCGATGGTCAAGGTGGTCTGGAGAAACCATTTGGTTGAAGAGGATACTTGGGAATCTGAGGAGAGGATGTTGAAGGACTATCCTGAGCTTTTTGCTTGATTGTATCTTTGTATCTTTTTGTTCTTGTTGTTGTGTTGTATTTTGTTTTTTTCTCGCTCTTGACTGTAGTTCCGGGGACGGAACTATTCTAAGGAGGGAGTGTTGTAATATCCTGATTTTTCATTTAATGAAAAATTATTTTATTTTGCACGTAGTGTGCACGTGCAATATTTTGGTTGAATTAAATCTTATAATTATTTTATTGTGATGTGTATGAATATTTAAATATATGTTTTCAAACTATTTTTATACAAAAGCCTTTTCTTTAAATAATAGAAAGCCTTATTTTAAAGCCTTTTCTTAAAGCTCAAAATGTATTTTATTTATTTTATTTATTTTTACTATTTTGGCCCATAAAACTAAAAGCCCATGGATTAATTTATTTAAAAAGTCTATTTCATTTTTATGTAAAAATCAAATGCACAATTTTGGGCCTAGTTGCATGCACGTGCACTACACGTACACGTGCAATGCACACTTCTCCTAATGGCCGGATTACTTCTTTTTGGAGGGAGATTCAAAAGTTTAGTGGTGGTCATGGTGTGGTAGTTATGTGAATGTGGGGAGTTGTGGTAACTTCTACTCTCATCCTAGCCTTCCATCCTACAACCAACCAACTAATCCTAGCCCTCCATTCTAGTTGATTTCTAGTATAAATACCCCCTCCCATGGCTATATTCATATGCAATTATATCTTTCTAAAACTATAGTCTAATTTAGTAGTAAGTTGTGAGTCAAAAGATTGAGAGGATTGTGTGGGATTGTATTGCTTTCAACAAGGAGGAGAAGGGCCGGCTATTCAAGGAGGGAAGCTTTCGGTGGTGTTGTGGAGCTTGTGCGCGCATCATCTAGGAGGAGGTGCATTTCATTCGCAAAGGACTTTCGTTGCTATTGTGTTGTTTTCTCTCCATACAAGGTGGGTAAAATTTTCTATATTTCTAATTAGAGATGCATGTTAGATGTGAATTGAAAGAATGATGCATGAAGATGGCTTAATTGATTGAATATTGGTTTGTGACCCTATCGTTAAAATTTAAGTGTGGGTAAAATTCTCCATATTTCTAAAGTAGAAATGCTTGTTAGAATGAATGAATGATAGTGGGTTTGATTTTCCTTGTTTCTAATTAGAATTGATGCTAGTATTATATTGAGAAATGATGCATGGAAAATATTAATAAGAGTACGCTCTTAATTGGAGAATTGACCTATAAATTGATTGGATTGTGAATATGCAGTTATATGTGATTTGATTAGTAAGAATCTAAGTTGGTATGGATTGATTATAACCATGAATGTGAACTTGGCTAATAAAGAGATTTGTGGCATTAATTTTTGAGAAATATTGAAAAGAAATGTTCTGGTAAGTCGACTTAGGATTTTGTAAGTCGACTTATATGCTCATCTAAGTCGACTGGTGCTGTTATAAGTCAACTATTTATTGCTTAAAATCATGGATGTTTTCCCCTGAACAGTCGACTTACTATAGTATAAGTCGACTGGTACTGATGCATTTTTTTATAAACTCGAATGTTCTACTCTTTTGAAAATACATGAGACTTTATAAAGATAATTTGGGAATTATTGCATGGAATAAAATGTGATTTGAGAATAAGGTGTAATCAGAACTATGATTTTGATATGTGTATTTTCGGGAAATTATACCTTGCAAAAGAACTAGAAATGAAGAAGATTAGTATAGTAAAGATTGAAGTGACATTATAGATGTATGAAAATATGAATTATGAAATTTCGTTAGTACTTCTCATTTGAGAACAGTGTGATAACCATGAAATGTGAATTATTCTTGTTGAAGAGTAGCGTGACAAAATATGATGTGTGATTCCTTAATTTGAGATTTTTAAACTGCTCAGTCGACCGATTGTGTGTAGCAGTCGACTGTATAGAACTTGAGAATCTACATATTGAACTCGGCAGAACAGGCGACTGTGTTGAACGACAGTCGACTGCCCTGTGGGTGATAATTGAAATTGGAACACTGCGGAACAGCCGACTGCCGTGTGCAGCAGTCGACTCTCCCGAGTGGTTATGAAGGACTTGAATTGACTGAACAAGTCGATTGGAAGAGATCCAAGTCGACTGTCCAGAGTGTTTCAGAGAACATGATTCTGTTTATTTTGGAGATTGTGAACTTTATGATTGATGTTGATGAACTCTTTTTATTGCTGTATGAATTTATATGAAATGAATCATAGTTTGAATTGAGAAATTTACATGAAATGAGTCATACTTTGAATGAAGAATTACATGAATATGAAAGCTAAGATCATGATATGCTGAGGTAATGAAAAATGAACTCATGAGCTGGGAATGCTCAGATTATGTTAGGATTTGTGAATTGGAATTGAAATGAAAGAGTAGCTAAGTCTCCCCCGGCAATTGGAAAGAAATGAAATGAATATTGAAAAGAAAGACCAAGGTTGGTCATGTTGAAATGAATGAATAAGTCCGGTTTGGTGGAGAGGCTAACTCTAGAGCTTTGATTTTGTTCATGATTCTAATAAAAACTAAGGATTAGTACATAGGGGAGATGTGATGAAAGTAGGAGAAAAACACGAGTGAGAGCCATCGGATTTGCGGCGGAGGGTATTTCACAGGTTCTTCACGATGAGTCGTGACATGACGTGGATATGGCTCCAGGATGCCGTGGCGGTGGAGAGTATTTTACAGGTTCTTCACGATGCGTCGTGACATGACGTGTATACTGCTCCAGGGTACCGTCCCTGTAGTGACACTTGTGGGATGTTTGGTGACTGCATGAGGATCGTGTGCCATGAAGGAGGCTGAATTTTCTATAGGTTCTTCACGATGCGTCGTGACATGACGTGAGATTCCCCTCCAGTTTCTGTACACGTGCTTGCACTCATAGATCATCTAAGACACTACTGTAGTTACAGTAGTAGATTAGGTCATGGCGAGGGATTGAACCCTACAAAGATGAAGAACGATTAAGAGGCTTTCCCTCGGACCTATGTAGTATGGGATGCATAGAATCCGAACAAGTGTGCATTAGTGTCATGTAACATAAGTAACTGCATTAAGGACTAGGTGCACAATCACAACACGACATCAATAGGGTAGTCCCTTTTGTTTGAAATGTGACAAGTTTGTGTTTGTTAAATATGGAAAATTAAGTTATACTATTTCCGGCATAGAGAGGATGGCCGTGTATAATGATCGTCGGTTGAATAAACTGACGTACCCACAGTCTTATATCAGGTAAATGGCATGTTAAAGGTTAAAGAGGAATGGATGCATAAAGATTATACCATGTTGTTGTACATTTATTTAATTGTTGTAAATTTTACTTCGCTGTGCAAATGAAAAGTGTAATATTGATGTAAACTCTGATGTAAAGTGAAAAGTTTAAAATTCCTTGTAAAATTGTACTGAAGAAAGTGAAAAGATCCTGTAGAACATCTCGAATTCAGTGTATTTGGGATTCGGGGCGTTACAGTCCTGGTGAATTGCCGCAGCCAACCCTCCGTCCGACTATATAGAGCAACCCACTCACGTTTGCCCAGGTTTACAACATCTTCACTTAAGTGCCTATTACTTAAGTTCAAGACATGAATAATTCCAAACCTAGAATTAGTTTTACCTCCTTCCGGACTTGTTCACAAAAAAATATGAGATCGCCCGACGGCAATATCTCGAAATCAAATCTCAAAATCTCTTTCAATATTGACGGTAACTGAGGTCTTACTAATTCTAAATCTTGACTTTTTCATGTACAAGAATCATGGGTTTTCATACCCTCCAATAATCAATGTCTTAAACTTATCATATTCATGTCTCTAACTTATCCATAATTTGTTTCATGTCTCATTAAGCATTATTCATGGTTCTCTTGTTTGTTCATAGTTCATTCATGAATCACAATAATCATAATTTCATTTACAATTTTAAACTCATGAAATATCTTCAAATAATCAAATACAATCTCTTCAAGAGTAAATAATTCACACAATAATATTCCTTTTATTCTTTAAGAAAATCATACCTTTCTTATTAATAAATCTTCAATCTTTACTTACTTTCTATCTCAAACTTTCTTTTTTAAACTCTTAATTTCTCTTTGTAGAAGGTTTCTGAAATTACTTTTAGTAAGTTCTAAACCATTTATAGAAATAGTAGAATCTTTCTCAATTTTTTATTTGCACTAAAAACTCTTCAAAAGAAAAAAAATCAAGATTTTATAAAAAAAAAGTTGGCCACAGGTTTCGAACCCGTGACTGCACAGCCCACGCCCAAACCCACACCCGCTAGCCATAAAGTCCAATGGACTCTGGAGATACAAAGAGGCAAACTGAGCCTCTTGTACTAAAGTTAATTTCTTAGATTTTATTCAAAAAATTGAAAATGAATAAAAGAAGGGTGTTACTGAGTTTCGAACCCGTGACCCCAAATCATGCAGGTGCTGCTATAGTAAAGGACTTAAGGTGCGCCGTGTAACCAAGAAGTCCAAGTACATTTACTGTTATAGACTTATTCAAAAATGCTTTTGTTCATTTTGTTCAGAAATCGATTCTCTTTTCACAAAACTTGTTTATCAAAATTTATCCATACTTTTAGAATTTTGAAACACAAATCTCTCTTGGATTGAAATAAAAGTTAAAACAGTAATTCAAAAGTTCAAACTTATTTTTAGAAATATATCTTCAGTTTTAAATAATTTTTCCTTTCTTTTTTGTATACGAGTTTTCATCTTTTCCCAAATCCCGAAACTAAAATCATGCTTAGTAAAACTAGTTCATATACTCTATTATACTAGTTAAAATTTGTGATAAAACAAACATCTCTTAGTAAATCATGAATATCTCAAAGAATCTTATTCAAGCAAAAATTTGTATTTTTCAACCTATGTCGACATAAAAGTTATTTTTCTCTTTTCTTTTTTTCTTTCTTGATCATCATGTCGAAAATATATCATTCTTTAGCAAGTTCTAAAAGGAAATCACACATTCAACAAAACATACTGATATGGCTAAAAATAGGGTTAAATCGGAACCGTTCAAATCAGGCACGAATCTTAAAGTTCAGGGATAAAATGGTAATTTCACCTACAAACGGGTCTGAAATGAGAACTGGGTTTTTCTTCAAAGCCCAATAACTTATAAACGGATCTGTCTTACTGGGTATGGGTTCCAACTCGTATGAAACCCAGTTTGACTGGATAGGAGAGGATTCAGATTTATGATTATCCTTAAACCACGGTCTTAACCACTTCTATCCATTTACATCGGGAAGTAGGGATTTGATCTTATCCTGAAACTGATTCCTAAGGCAGCTATAAATACCCCTCTCCCCCCCCACTATTACGAGGTAATCAGTCTTTTGCCAATTAAAGCTCTTTCTTAATCATTCAGATTACTGACAAGAGCGTCGGAGGGTGCGTCACCAGAATCAATCCCGGTGTCTCGCACTTTTTGCAGGTTAACGACGAAAGGATCTCGGTCAAACTCTGGTGAAGTCGTTCAAGTTTGACTATTCAACTTCCCTCGAATCCACAAATCTATCTGTTTGCCCCCACACCAATTTCAGTGGCAACAGATTGGCACCGTCTGTGGGAATCTCGAATAGCAGTCCAGCCTCTTCCACCTGTCAAGACCGCCTCCAGCCATGCCACCAAGGAAAGTAAGATCTAGAGGGTCCAACCGTGGACCCTCTCCCATTCCTTCCCAACCGCAACCGGAGGCTCTCCTCCAACCCGTCCAGCAACAGGGATAGCTCCCTTCTCAACCTGATCCGCCGCTACAGCAGGGGCAGCCTCCTCTTCAAAATCCTTAACCCTAGCAGGCTCAACTCGGGCCTAAGAATGCTGGTATAGGGACCTCTCGTCCTAATCCTAAGAAGCAACCTCTTCACTGCGAGCATATCTCGGTACATAACCCCTCCACCGACTCCATGGCATCCTATAACCCTCGGCCTTCAGAAGATCTCCGCAACATCATAATCAATCGGCAGAAAGAGGAAGATCTTCGCCGCCATTTGGATGAGAGGCGGGCCCGAGAGGGAGGCTCCCGCTCAGAACGTCCAAATGCGCGATCTCCTCATCGCCGCGACTGCAGGAGGTCCCCTCCTCCTAGGAGGCGGAGGGAGTCCCCCGAGTACTGCCAAAGGGGGAACCGTTCTCCTGCTGGTCGATAGGCACAAAGGGACCAGAACGGACCCATCACCTGGGCAGAATTTCAGGACTTTCAGGCAGCAGTCTTGCAGGCTCTCAATGCCCCGCCAAACAACAACAATAATGTTTAGAGGGTCCCCACTCCTGAGCCGGTTTGAAGCCCTCGCCATCGATCCCAAAGTCCTCCTCAAGCTCTGACCCACCGCCAGCACATCCCCAGTCCTCACCAGTCTCCGAGTTACCGTCGCCGTAGCCCACATTCCCCTTCGTACGAAGACGAGTCCAGAGGCTCACCTGAATACCGTCGAAGGGAGGATGCTGTCTACCGCTGTCTCCACGAGATGGAGAGGCGCCTCGGCCAACTCGATAGGGACCTCCATTCTCTCATACCATCATGGAGGCCCCCGTTCCAGAAAATTTCAAGCCTCCGCAGTTCGAAACATACACGGGGGAATTAGACCCCATGGATCACAACGAGAGTTTTAAAACTCTCATAATGATCCATCAGGCCTCCGATGCCCTCCTATGCAAGACCTTTCCAGCCACTCTCAAAGGCCTGGATCGGAAATGGTACTCCCGCCTCGCCCCGTCCTCCATCTTTTCTTTCGACCAGTTCGAGACCCTTTTCATAACCCACTTCGTGAGCAGCCGCCGCTCCGAAAAGACGAGTATTTCACTACTCTTCCTTAGTCAGAAGAAGGGCGAGAAACTGAGGGACTATGTCAAGCGGTTTACCGCGGAGGCCAGGTCCATCGCCTCCCTCGATCAGTCGGTCGCCGCGGCCGCCTTTCAATCCAATGTCCTCAACTCTGACCTCCGGTCGTTCCTAGCCAAGAAGCCCCCACGAGATTTCTCCGATCTTCTTCTCAGAAGCGAGAAATACATCCGGGCAGAGGAAGCTGCGCACCGTCCCACATTCGAGGGATCCTCTTCTGGAAGTAAGAGGAACGCCGCAGAAGACGAAGGAGCTAAATAGCTCCAAAGGACAACGGGGGTCAGCGTCATCCACCTCCCAGATTTAAGAAATTCACCCCTCTCAAAGCCAATGTCTCGGCCATTCTGATGGAAGTTGAGAAAGAAGAAATTCTACCTCCTCCCCCAAAGATGAACACTCCTGAGAAGAAGAGGGATAAGGAGAAGTGGTGCCGCTACCATCAAGACCACGACCACGACACCAATGACTGTCGAACTCTGAAAAATGAGATCGAAGCCCTCATCCAGAGAGGACAGCTTGCCAAATTTGTAAAGAAAGACCGAGCCGATCTTCCTCCACCCCCCAGAGGGGCTAACAAGCGGCCTAGATGCGCGAGAAGACTCCCAACTTTAAGGAAGAGCGCATTTTGCACCTCATCTACGGAGGTCCAATGGAAGGAACCTCTAACTCTTCCCGAAAGGCCTTCGTCAGGGAGGTCAATTCGGTGCACAGCCTCCCCCCTCCCAAAGGTCTTGGAGTCCCAATTAATTTCTCGAATGATGATCTAGAGGATGTCCGAACCCCCCACTGTGATGCATTGGTGATCATGCTCCACATGGCCAACTTCAAGGTAGAAAGGATTCTAGTGGATAATGGCAGTTCTGTCAACATCCACTTCCTAGAAGCCTTTCGAGGGCTTCAATTATCGAGGGACAGGCTCAAGCCCGCCGGTTACACTCTCCATGGGTTCACGGGAGTGCCAGTGACGATCGAGGGTGTTATAACCCTTGACGTAACCGCTGGCAAAGCTCCTACTACCCGAACGGAGCCAATGGACTTCATGGTTGTTGACATCCCAGCCGCCTATAATGTGATCCTAGGTCGACCGGGCCTAGCTGCTTAAGAAGCCGTCCCATCAGCTTACCATCTAAAGGTGAAGTTTCCCACCAAGGCAGGCGTGGGAGAAGTGAGGGGAAGTCAGGAAACGGCCCGTAAATGCTATATGACCTCGGCTGGAGGACCCGTCCTCTCCCTCGAGGCCCTTGAAATTCCCTAAGGGAACACCCAGCCTATGTCGGAATTGGTAGACAAGCTGGAGGAAGTGCTCTTCACCGAGGAAGATCCGACCCGCAAATTCTGAATCAGCAAAATCCTCCCTTCTGCCCTCTGCTCCGACATAGTCCAGTGCATAAAGAGAAATCGGTGACCTCTTCGCATGGACAGCAGCCGACATGCCGGGGATTTCCGAAGAGCTCCTCGTCCACCATCTAAGTGTCGCTCCAGGGGCCAGACTAGTCCAGCAGAAGAGGCGTAAGTTCGCCCCCAAGCGCCAGCAGGCTATAAAGGAGGAGGTGGAGAAGCTCCTCAAAGCCCAGTTCATACAAGAGGTTAACTATCCAGAATGACTCTCCAACGTTGTGATGGTCAAAAAGGCCAATGGAAGTTGGAGGATCTGTATCGACTTCACAGACTTAAACAAGGCATGTCCCAAGGATCCCTTCCTACTCCCTAGCATCGACACCTTGATCGACGCCACTTCGGGCCATGAGCTGCTGAGCTTCATGGTCGCATTCTCCGGATACAACCAAATCCGAATGTTCCCCCCAGATATCCCGAAGACATCCTTCGTCATGGATCAAGGCCTCTACTGCTATAGAGTGATGCTCTTCGGGCTTAAAAATGCTGGTGCCACTTACCAATGTTTCGTCAATAAAGTCTTCAAAAATCAGATCGGGCAGAATATGGAGGTTTACGTCGACGATATGCAGGTGAAAAGCATCAATGGGTCTGACCATATCGCCGACCTCCAAGAGGCCTTTGACGTGCTAAGAAGGCATAACATGAGACTAAACCCGAATAAATGTGCATTCAGGGTCTCATCGGGTAAATTCTTCGGTTTTATGGTCAGTCAAAGGGGGATTGAAGCCAACCCTGAGAAGATAAAGGCCATACTCAATATGGCTCCTCCCTTAAACGTGAAAGAAGTGCAAAGCTCACCGGGCGCCTCGCGGCTATAGGGCACTTCCTCTCCAAGTCCGGAAAAAAGTGCCTCTCCTTCTTCAAAGCCCTCAGGGGGGCTAAGGGCCTCGAGTGGGGCCAGCAGCAGCACGAGTCGTTCAACCAACTCAAAGCCTACTTGGTTAACCCCTACTCCTCAACAAGCCAACACCCGGGAAAACCCTTTACCTCTACCTCGCCGCCTCCGAACAGACTCTTAGCGCTGTCCTAGTGAGGAAAGAAGACAGGGCACAAAAGCCTATATACTATGTGAGCAAGGTCCTTAGAGATGCCGAGCTCCGTTATCCAAGGTTGGAAAAGATAGCCTATGCCCTGGTTATGGCGGCCCGAAAGCTTCATCCCTATTTTTAATCCCATTCGGTGGTCGTTCTTACCGACCAGCCGCTCAAGCAGGTCCTGTATAAGCCTGAGACCTCCGGACGACTAATGAAGTGGTCAATTGAGCTGAGTCAACACGACATATCCTATCAGCCTCGGAATGCTATCAAAGCTCAAGCACTAGCCGAGTTCATAGTGAAAAGTACGATCCCAGAAGTCAGTCAAGCGGCAAATGGGCCACCCATCTGGACGGTGTATGTGGATGGGTCTTCTTGCGCTGAAGGGAGCGGAGTCGGAGTTATCCTAGCAGGCCCAGATGACTCCATCCTCCAATACTCCCTTCGCATCAATTTCCAGGCTTCCAACAACGAGGCCGAGTACGAAGCCCTAATAGCGGGCCTGGGCATGGCACGCAAGGTAGGGGCGAAGCGTGTCCGAATATTTAGCGACTCTCAGCTCGTGGTGAATCAGGTTTTGGGAGAATACGAGGTACGAGATGACCATATGGCCAAGTACCTAGCCAAGGTCAAAAGTCTCATGGCTTCATTCGAGGAAGCACAACTCCAGCGGATCCCCCAGGAGGAGAACGCCCAGGCAGACGCCCTCTCGGAATTAGCCTCCTCCTCCCTTCAAGGCCTCGAATAGACCGTCTTGATCGAAGTTCTACTAAGGCCCAGCATCGAAGAAGAAGCCCCCGAATCAATGGAGTCGCTACCAGTCTAACTCGAAGAAAACTGGATGAGGCCTTTAGTTGAATTCCTCAGAGATGGGAACCTTCCCCAAGATCCCAAAGAAGCTTGCCGAATCCGAACCAGAGCAGAGTGGTACACCCTCATTGAGGAAGTCTTGTACAAACACTCCTACATCCAAGTAGACGGCCGACCCTACTTGAGATGTCTCTCCCCAAAAGAAGCCCTGTATGCTCTGAAAGAGCTCCACGAAGGGATAGGCGGAGCCCATTCGGGCTCAAGATCCCTCGCCTGCAAAGTCTTGAACTATGGGTACTTCTGGCCTACCCTCCTTCGGGACGCCGAGCAACATGTCCGATAATGCAGCCCCTGTCAACAATTCTCCACTATCCGCTGCCTACCGCAAGCTCAACTCTCTTCCCTCTCAAGTCCAACCCCCTTCGCAATGTGGGGAATGGACCTGCAAGGTCCGTTCCTACCAGCTCCCAGCTCAGGTTCCTAGTCGTGGCGATCGACTATTTCTCTAAGTGGATCGAGGCCGAACCACTGGCAACTATTACTGAGAACAGAGTGCAACAGTTCTTCTGGAATAACGTGATCTGCAGGTTTGGTATACCTTGAGTCTTGGTGACAGATAACATAACACAATTTGCGGGGGCAACATTCTGCTCCTTTTGCGAAGACCTCGGCATTCAACAGCGGTTCTTCTCTGTCTCCCACCCTCAATCCAATGTCCAAGTAGAGAACGCCAATAGGCAAATCCTCTAGGGCATCAAGAAGTGACTAAGCAAGTCGACTAAAGGATTGTGGGCAGAGCAGCTTCCTAACGTACTGTGGAACTACCGCACTACAAAGAAAACCCCTGCCGGAGAGTCGCCTTTCAACCTCACGTACGGTTCCGAGGCCGTAATCCCCTTAGAAGTTGGTTTGTCGTCCCCTCGCCTAATTGTATACAATGAAGAGCAGAATGCCAGGGAGCTCCAAGCCAATTTGGACCTTATCGATGAACTCCGCGAAAGAGCCTCGATTCGCCAAGAGAATTATCGAAGAAGGATCGAGCAATCCTACAACAGAAGAGTCCGTCCCACAGATCTTATGGAGGGGGACATAGTCCTCAGGAAGCTAGCCATCTCGTTCCCCAGCCAAAGGAGCAAGCTAGCCCCAAATTGGGAAGGACCTTACAAAGTCTCCAGGGTAGTTCGCCCCGGAGCGTACCAACTGGAAGACCTCGAAGGAAGGAGGATACCAAGAACATGGAATGCCGATCATTTACTGAAGTACCAAAAGAGTGTTCGGACACATCTCCAAGCACCATCAGTTTTTAGGCTATTTTTTTTGTTTTTCCATTGTAATAACGGCCAGCGACTTAGAAGCGGCCGATTAGCAATAATTAATAAAAAGTTTCTTTTGAATAATAATTCTCTTGTAATCAGTTTATCTCTGTTTAATACCCCAATTGTATTGTCTTAAACGATGAGTTTGGAGTCCAACACTTGGCTCGATACCGCTTCGAATAACTTGCTCTTAAGCGAGGTAGAAGCGGTTCGCCATTCGGAATTGCTCCCACAACCGTTGAATCCCTCTTAAACGACGAGTTCGGAGTCCAACACTTGGCTCGATTCCGCTTCGAATAACTTGCTCTTAAGCGAGGTAGAAGTGGTTCGCCATTCGGAACTGCTCCCACAACCGTTGAATCTCTCTCAAACGACGAGTTCGGAGTCCAACACTTGGCTCGATTCTGCTTCGAATAACTTGCTCCTAAGCAAGGTAGAAGTGGTTCGCCATTCGGAACTGCTCCCACAACCATTGAATCCCTCTTAAACAACGAGTTCGGAGTCCAACACTTGGCTCGATACTGCTTCGAATAACTTGCTCTTAAGCGAGGTAGAAGTGGTTCGCCATTCGGAACTGCTCCCACAACCGTTGAACCCCCTTTAAACGACGAGTTCGGAGTTCAACACTTGGCTCGACTCTGCTTCTGCTACTCGCTCATAAGCAAGTAACAAGTGGTTTGCCATTCAGGGGTGCTCCTACAACTATCCACAACCATAGGTGCTAACAAAAACACACAAGTGCGCAAAACAAATATCATTTCTGAAAAGTTTGAGGAACATATCAAGTTACAAAGCCAACTACTCATCTTTACAAAACTTGAAGAGATAAAAGTACAAAAAGCTACTTCAACGCCTCATAGGGACAGGGATACTTCGGTTTAGAGACACCCGGGGACGACGAATGCAGTACTGCCGACGTTTCACCTCGGTGCTCGTCTCAAGGTCGGCAAGCTGAGATGCATCTTCTGCACTACTTCTAACGGTAGCCCCAACAAACGCTCTACTCGACGAAGCAGCCACCCCATTTTGTGCGTCACCAGGGCTCCGACGAATAACGGGCGAGCGAGTTGCAAGCCCGTAAAAAGAAATTCCTCTATCGCTCTCTTCCCGTGTGCAAGAGGTGCTCCTAACGTTGACGTGCTCGGGTTGGGGGTTAAGACGAGCAACCTCCTCCTCAAGCTCGACTATTCATTCCTTCAGTGAATCGTCCTTCATAGTTATCTTCAAACGAGGCAGCCATGCTGAACCCGCACTACCAGAGTTGTCAGTAACAATCCGATGAAGATGAGTAACCTTAATGCTTTTGTCGATAGTCACCCTCTTTAGCACGTCTCTCTCCATCATCAGCTTGTCCATCGCTACTATCAGCTCGTCTCTTTCTGCC
Source organism: Hemerocallis citrina (assembly GCA_017893485.1). Lineage (NCBI taxonomy): Eukaryota > Viridiplantae > Streptophyta > Magnoliopsida > Asparagales > Asphodelaceae > Hemerocallis > Hemerocallis citrina. The sequence continues at coordinate 420,828,459 of CM030358.1, read as the reverse complement.
GTAAGTTTGTTCCTCGCTGCCATCAGTTCATCTCTTTCAGCTGCCAGTTCGTCTCTCTCCGCCGTCATCTTAGTCAGAGAATGACGGAGTCGCCTAAGCCTCAGGCCTTGGTTAACGACTGTCGACGAACCATAATCATCACCTTTAGGGGTCGTCTCCCTGAGCCTCTCTTCTAACCACCGAATCTCGAGGTCTCGACGGCCTAGGACTAGCCGCAGATGATTCTGCTCATGTTCGGCTCTGCGAAGATCCCACTCAACTTCGTAAAGCCGCTTTTGGCTCCTAGCGAGGCACAACTTCATCGCCTTTAGCCCGGCCTCGGGGCGAGCCACCTCGGTGACATAAGGCACTTCGGCAAGCTGCGTCGCTTCGGCGATCTGAAAATTTCAAAGGGAAACCGCGGTGAACACTTAGCCAAAACATCAAGCCAAGGTGACCTCAACACTTAGCCAAATTTTGAAAGTTTTGCAAACACATAGCCAAAATTTCGAGGCTCAGGGGTTTTGATAACCAAGGAATTCAAAATGTCCTCAACATTTAGTCAAAATAAGAAGTTTTCATTCATACAAAAAGCAGTGGCCAGTCCGCTATAAGGCAGTACAAGAAAAAAGAAGAAAGAAAACAAAAATACAAGACGACTAAAGTCAAGGGGCCACCTTGGGTGGTAGCTCGGTGATAGGCTCCTTGGTGGTCGCCTCCCCTTCCTCCGCCCCCCGACTTGGGGGTCGGCCACAGCCTCGTCACCCCCTCTCTCCACCACCACGGCCTCAGGATTGGCCGAAGCATCGTTGCCTGCTTGCTCCTCCCCCACCTCGTCATCGACCTCTTGATCGGCTCCGGGGTCCTCCTTGTCAGCCGGATACCACAGCCCGTATCCCGACCTGTCGAAGCCGGGGACTCGAGCCTCGACGTGCTCGAGCGCAGTGGCGTAGGACTGCTCCATATTGGCCATCATATGCTTCTTCGCCTCATCCTCTATCTCCGCCCTCGCTGCTCCACTACCTCGTCCTTCTTCTGCATCACCTCCTCTAGGGCCTTCTTCGCCTTTACCCTTTCCTCGTCTGCCCAGGCTGCCTCCGAGGTGACCTTCTCGTTCGCCTGCGCCAGGGCTGCCTCCAAGTCGGCGACCTGTGCTGCCAAAGAGTCCGAGCGGCATTGCTCCGCCCGTACAGCTTCGCGACCCTCACCCTCTCTGCTCGGTCCCTGTCGCATATGAGCTTCAGCTCCTTCTCCTGCTCGGAATATTGATCGAGAAGGTGGCTGAAGTGGCACGTGATCTAAACAAAAGAGGAAAAGAAGTGATGAAAACCGAGCAAAAGACTTAGAAAATTTTTGAGTTACCAAAATCAACTAAGAGACTTACCGACATGGTCGCCCGAGCTATCTCGAGAGCGTCATCACCCATCGTCCCGACCTTCATCGCAGCTCGGTCCTTCGAGGTTGGGAGATGGCACAAGGCCTGCATGCTCATGGCCGAGTCCCCCAAGAAGCCGTCGTGGTTCATCACCCGCTAGTCGGGGACGAAGAGCTTCTTGTGCCCCTTGATCAGAATCGCCTCGGCCTGCTCGGTGAGGGGCGGGGCCTCGAGCACCAACGCTGCCGAGACAGAGAAGCCTTCAGCAAAAGGATCAGATGGGGTCGGCTAAGGAAGAGCAACAGCCGAGGAAAATCGCTGAGGAGATGCCAGGTCGACGGTCTCGACCGCGGCGGAGGACATTTTGGCAGGTCAGCCAGACGAAGGTCCCGCGCTTGTCCTCTTCCTCTTCTTGGCGTCGGAAGCCTTATTTCGCTCGGCCATGATCGCTCTGAAGTCCATGTTCGAAGCCTCTGCCAAATAAAGGAAACAAAAGTTAAGACAAAAATACTTAAAGTACAGAAAGTAAACAAAAAAACAAGATGTTTGGAGCATACTCGGGTCGATCAGACTGAGGCCCGACCCATGAAGCACCTCCTCGGTCATATCCCTCCAGCTCAGGGTCGGGAGGTCGACTAACTTTGCTACAACTTTTGCCTCGGCCGGAGTCAACACTGGCTCGGCCTTCGCCCACTTCGGCACGTCCTCCTTCCACCTGGTCGGAAATTCCCACGCCGAGGGGGCTCGGATCAGAAAATATTTGCCCTTCCACGACTTGATAGAGTCCGGATTCTCTGTCAATTTAATGCCTTTCCATGGCGACAAGTAGTATCGGTGTTCGGTCTTGCTCATCCGGTTGATCCGATACAGGCTTCAGAGAACGACGAGCTGAGGCTCCACCTTCGCCGTTCGACACTGGAGCAGAAACCCGAGCACGTGTCGCCACATGTTTGGCATGAACTGGATCGGGCTCAGTCCATACCATCGAAGCACATCGGTCACGAAGAGGTGAAGGGGAAGGCACAGGCCTGCGTTCAGCGTGTCGTAGGCGAAGACGCATGTGTCAGGCGTGAACGACGTACATGCTCGCACCCCTGGTCCGGGGAGGATCAGAGTGTACTCTGGGGGAATCACGAAGCTCTTTCGTATCCGAAGCAGGTCCCTCTCCGTCAGAACCGAGGCGATATCGTCCACCTCGGTAACCTCCTTCGGCTCGTTCTCCTCGTACGTCTCCGATCGCCCGTGATGGCCTTTGTCAGCAGCTTACCGGTATACTGCCTGATCCCCCCATGGCCGGATATCTCCGTCGGCAGCTGACCCATTTCTCCTCCCCGTCTGACGGGCTCTACCACCATCTCGACAATCACAGACCGAGCCACCTCCTTCCCCTTCTCCTTGACGAGCGAAGCGACCGGCTCGACCACGGACGACCCTATTATCTCCATCCCCCTCTCTCAGCTCAGTACCTCTGCCCCCTCCTCTTGAATGGTCGGAGCTACTAACCGCTGCTCACTCTGCCCTCCCGAGGAAGAAGCCTCGCTACCCGAGGACGCTCTAGACATCTTGAAAAGTATATATATATAATTGAAAATATATATATTTACCTTGATGTGACGTTCTCGGTCGGAATAATTCGCCGGAAATTGCCTTGCCATGCCGCGACAGCTAGCATAACAACCCAAGAGCGAAAATCACCGCTAGCGGAGTGACTCGAGAGCAAAAAACTTCTGAGAGTGAAAAGTGAAAGAGTGGAAGAAATGGTGGTGGGGGGGGGGGGAAACTTATTGTAAAAAGAGGGCAACTCTTGGGCTTCTATTGTGTTGGGCCCCACTCAAGCCCGTTAAAGAAGGCTAAACGACAGAATGCAGAAGGGCGGGAACAATCAAGACCTAGCCCCGTGGCTCGGTAGCCTACGAAGCACCGAGGCACTCTGCCGAGCTACCGGGGCACCGATCTCCACATTTGGAGAAAAATGCTGCCGAACTCCTTGGGCGGTCAGATTGTCCCAAGATTCGCGCCAAAAGTTGATGAGCGGCTCAGATTTCGCTACGACCATAAAACGACAAAAACATGTTTTCTCGTGATCTGAGCCTCGTGCATCGTGATTCGCGCCCTGATGGATGCTCCAGATCTCACCACGAAGCTCGGCAGCTCACAAAGCGCCGAGCTACCGAGGCACTCTGCTGATCTACCGGGGCACCGACCTCCATATTTGGAGAAAAATGCTGCCGAACTCCTTGGGCGGTCAGATTGTCCCAAGATTCGCGCCAAAAGTTGATAAGCGGCTCAGATTTCGCTATGACCACAAAACGAAAAAAAACACATTTTCTCGTGATCAGAGCCTCGTGCATCGTGATTCGCGTGGATGCTCCAGATCTCGCCACGAAGCTCGGTAGCTCACAAAGCGCCGAGCTACCGAGGCACTCTGCCGAGCTACCGGGGCACCGACCTCCACATTTGGAGAAAAATGCTGCCGAACTCCTTGAGCCGTCAGATTATCCTAAGATTCGCGCCAAAAGTTGATGAGCGGCTCAGATTTCGCCACGACCAAAAAATGACAAAAACACATTTTCTCATGATCTGAGCCTCGTGCATCGTGATTCGCGCCCTGATGGACACTCCAGATCTCGCGACGAAGCTCAGCAGCCCACAAAGCGCCGAGCTACCGAGGTACTCTGCTGATCTACCGGGGCACCGACCTCCATATTTGGAGAAAAATTCTGCCGAACTCCTTGGGCAGTCAGACTGTCCCAAGATTCGCGCCAAAAGTTGATGAGCGGCTCAAATTTGACCACATCCACAAAACGACAAAAATACGTTTTCTCGTGATCTGAGCCTCGTGCATCGTGATTCGCGCCCTGATGGATGTTCCAGATCTCACCTCGTAGCTCGGCAGCTCACAAAGCACCGAGATACCAAGGCACTCTACCGAGCTACCGGGTACCGACCTCCACATTTGGAGAAAAATACTGCCGAACTCCTTGGGCTGTCAGATTGTCCCAAGATTCGCGCCAAAAGTTGATGAGCGGCTCAGATTTCACCACATCCACAAAATGACAAAAACATATTTTCTCATGATCTGAGCCTCGTGCATCGTGATTCGCGCCCTGAAGGACGCTCCAGATCTAGCCTCGTAGCTCGGCAACTCACAAAGTGCTAAGCTACCGGGGCACCACCTCCACATTTAGAGAAAAATGCTGCCGAGCTACTCGAACCGTCAGATCGCTCAGATATTCGCTTCCCTATCTAATGGACGGTCCAGATCTTGCCACATCATAAATGGTATTAAAAATCTATTTTTTATTTATTAAATTCGAATTATTTATTTAAAAATTGCGAAAAATGATTAAAAATACAGGAAAATTAATTAAAAATTCTAAAAAATAATTATAAATTCCGGGAAATATTTTTGTGTCCCTGTGTAAATGATTGCTTAGAATAATTAATTAATGCTCTCGAAAAATAAATCACTGCTTCGCAAAATCAAATAAATGATCCGAAAAATAATTAAAAAGTCGAGGAAAATCACCAAAATTCCAGAAGAGCTCAGGAACAATCTTGAGTGCGCTACCAACTCAGAAAAACATCATAATGCCTCGTATAAGATCCGAAACCCCTCATTTGGACTCCGATACAACCCCGCAAGCCAATAAATCAATAAAACTCCTCTTCAAATGCTGATCAAACCCAGTCTTCGGGAATGGGGGGCTCGCGATATAGCTAAAATATGGTTAAATTGGAACCGTTCAAATCGGACACGAATGTTAAAGCTCAGGGGTAAAATGGTAATTTCACCTACAAATGGGTCTGAAATGGAAACTGAGTTTTTCTTCAAAGTCCAATAACCCATAAACGGATCTGTCTTACTGGGTACGGGTTCCAACCCGTATGAAACCCAGTTTGACTGGATAGGAGAGGATTCAGATTTATGATTATCCTTAAACCACGGTCTTAACCACTTCTATCCATTTACATAGGGAAGTAGGAAATTGATCTTATCCTGAAACTGATTCCTAAGGCGGCTATAAATACCCCTCTCCCCCCCACTGTTACGAGGTAATCAATCTTTTGCCAATTAAAGTTATTTCTTAATCATTCAGATTACTGACAAGAGCGTCGGAGGGTGCGTCGCCGGAATCAACCCCGGTGTCTCACACTTTTGCAGGTTAACGGCGAAAGGATCTCGATCAAATTCCGATGAAGTCGTTCAGGTTTGACTATTCAACTTCCCTCGAATCCACAAATCTATCTGTTTGCCCCTACACCGATTTCAGCGGCAACACATACAAATTTACAAACATTTTAACATGATTCATATGATTAATTCTTTAGTTGCACTCTACTTTTAAATTAGCATGGTAATAATTTGTTCACTAATTTTCAACATGATCATTGCATATTATGCTAGCATGGATTCTACATATATCTCATTCAAATTATACTACTCATTAAATGATTTAGCATGCAAATCCTACTTAGAAAGTATAAGAATATCCACCTTATGTGAAGCTTGAACAATTGAAAGGAAGGATGGGAACACTACTTCTAGCTCCAAGACAAACTCCTAGCAATGACTTCTCCTCCTAGCAAGCTCCCTCTCCTGGCAATGGCTTCTTCTCTCTAGCAATTCCTCCAAGCAAAAGGACTCTCACTCTCTTTATTTTCTTTCTTTCTTTCCTTTCTCTTACTCTTATTTGTTTTCTTTTGGTGTGTGGAATGAGAAGAAATGAGTGCTATTTATAAGTCTAGGTTAGGGTCTCATTTGTAAAATTTCAAAACCTAATAAATTATTCAAATTTAATCTCCATCTCTTCATTTTCTCAGCTCATCCTTCAACCTCTCCAATTTCCCCAACTCCCAAAACTCCCAATCTCTCATCTCCCCACTCCTACAAGCTTTAACTCTCTCATCTTGCCAAAAAAATGGCCCAAATACATTTGTGTGTGCATGCACACATGCACAAACAAATATGAACACATTTCTATAACTCTAAATGTGTACTATAGTTTGTAACTTGTCATGTAGTAGTGCATGTTTAGCTAAAAATGTGATTTTATTAGTGGGCTTGCTACATAGGCTCATTTCTTAATTAATTTATTTAATTATCTAGTGGGCTCCTCTCCTAATGGACTAAATTTTATTCTATAAGTCCATGGATCAAAAGAAAGCTAATTAAAACTAATGCATGCTAAAAATAGTAAAATGAGAGTAGCAAAATGAGAATAAAAAATTTGCGCGTGCATCATACGTGCAAAAAATCAAAAATGCATTTTAATAAAAATAGGGAAAAATAAATTTTCATCTTATAAAACGAGTTTGAACACGTAAAATAAATAATCAATACACATAGAAATATCACACTTAGTGATGGAAAATATGATTTTGTTGAAATACAGAGGTTGAAATATTATGATTTTGTTGACTCAAATAGAATAAAATGTGCGGGAAATGCATAAATAGTCGGAAATCAAGATACGTGGTGAAAACACATAACAAAATACACGTGCGTAACACACGAGGGCAAAATTATAATTTTCAATTTTTGCGGGGTGTCACATGCAAGGTTTAAGCTATGGCTGTAACGCCCCGGATCCCCATTACCGGACATCCGTGACATAACCAGAATCTTTGCCTTCAAATGCATCTCAACACAGTAAATAACACGGAAATTTAAAACACTTTTTATTGCCATCAGAATCAATTTATCATATCAAACTATAACGCCCCCCTTTTGACTCCAAACTCAATTCTTTCAATTTCTATATCACTTTAAACATAAACTAAGATAGTTATATTTCAAATAAAATTCGGGCAGAGTTTTTCCTGAAATTTCTGTGCCAAAACACAAAAAGCTTACTGAATTCTGCTCTAAATTCCGTAGCTCACATCACAGGCAATAATATCACGGGCTCCCCAGGCCAAAATGAGTAGAATCACACATGCAATATATATATATGCTCTGGGGGCCAAACTCATAATAGAATATCAAATATTAAATAAAAACCATAAATTCCTTTGAAAACATAGCAAAGTTTTTAGAAAACAACTTATAAAACATACCACAGGACCCGGTACTCCATAACGAGATAGGTACGGGTCAACAACATAACATGCCACTCCACACTATACTCATCATCATCATCCACATACTTATACATCAGAAATACAATTTAAATCATAACTTTCACTATTCACATAAATAAACCTTAAACAACAATTATAAAACGAAGCTCCACTCCACAAAACCATGAATCTACATCCCACCTCTGCACTGCTGAGGACCTGTAACAGTAGAGGATCTAGGTTTGTCCAGGAACTCCCTAACCCCCCAAACACTAAGGGGTTAGCCATTCCTGGTGTGAGTAAAATCTATTAATCAAGCAAATAAATTAAACTTATAAATAAAGCAGAACGAACTTATGAATACCAAGATAAACCTGAACATGTAAACATCATAAATGGGAATTCACATCAAGTACACTCCGAGTCATTTCCTATATGCATATCCATACCCGCTCACACATACTTATCTTAGTTTGGAAATCATTTCCAAATTAGTCGCTTAAGGCCCATCACTTTACATCTTATGTAAATATTCCTATAGCTTTATTTTTCCATAAAGCTTTACATTCACAAGTAACTCTACTTCCACATAACGGCACCTCATTTACCATTCATTTGCAATTACAGACTCACGACTTATATTCTTTCCCAATCACATGTCACATAACATCGCATTCATTCATTCTTACAACATATATCATCACGTCTCGCAATACATTACTTTCGCACTCCTTATACACTTCAACTATCACACTCACAATTCATCATGAATGGAAAATAAATGTGTATCCTGATTTCCTAGTGTTCGTGTATGCCATGACTTGAAGTCTAATACAAACACAGAATGCAGAACAGAGGCACTTAATCTAATGTCAGCAAGACTCTAGATACACATGCATCCCATACTACATGTGGCCCAGATTAAACCGTTTCTTCAGTTCAGGGATTTGAACCCTCGTTATGCAATGCATTCTAATTTGGTCCACTTCCTTTTCCCGATAGATAAATCGTGGCAATGAGGTTGCAGTCAACGGTCCTACCGTTCTGCAGTCAACAGCCGTGACGAACCTAAAGATATACGGTCCCACCGTTCTGTAGTCAACGATCCTACTGTTCTGCAGTCAACAGCCATGACGAACTTAAAGATATACGGTCCCACCATTTTACAGTCGACGGTCCCACTGTTCTGCAGTCAATAGCCGTGACGAACTTAAAGATATACGGTCCCACCGTTCTGCAGTCAACAGCCGTGAAGAACTTAAAGATATACGATCCCTCCATTCTGCAGTCAACAGCCGTGACGAACTTAAAGATATACCGCAGCATACCCATAGCACCGTATCCCACACGACCCGTTCGTGTCCACCAGCATGTGCCCGGATCCCATCCGTCCTTACCACGGTACCTCAGGAATCAACAGTGTAAGATACGCCCGCAACACGTATCCCTACTGACAGGAAGAGACAACCCCATAGTATCACCACCTAGTGCTAACTCTCAGAACGAGTTGGATTATAGGGAATCACCCATAACACCAATTCGATCTTCAAGCGAAAACAATAAAAGAAAACCTAATCAATGTCGTTTACTGAAAACAAGTTGTTACCCAAATCACACTCGGTATCGATCAACAATGTCGAGCCTATCCGATCTGTCAGACAACAATCATCACAGGAATCATATCTACTGATTCCCAATACCTTCACAAGTCCTCGACCAAATAATCCTGGCCCGTGACCCTCAGCGAGTGGTCCAACGGCGCCCCAAGAATGCAATACAAATCAAATGAAGGTAAGCACACACATACCTATCAATTCTGGACCATTGACAAACTCAGGCATCGAGACACCAAACACCAATCGACCAAGCTATATCCCAACTTCCTCATGTCCACCATGCGTATTAAGCACAAGAACTTATCCAAGATCCTAATGAAATGCCAAACATCATTAAAACCCGATAGCTTATGATCACCCCACGTCGAGGGTTCCTCATCAATTGTCTGATGAAATGATTCAAGAAATAGCAGTAGCTGTGACCCAAGCTATGCTCATCGGAATCAGCACAATCAGACTTTTAGAAGGGTAGAGAGATCCACAGCAATCTCCTAGTGGGCGACTCCCTCAAATATTTAAGAGCTCAAGTCCTCGATTTCTCACCTACACAAACTAGTCAACTTGTACTAGGCTGATCATAGCCTACTTTGAAAGTCAATAATAAATCAACCTTGAGATCAATGCTCATGAAATTTGAGATACTCAATCTACACATATACCATTTCATTGTGTCCAAAATTCATATTTAGATTCATCTCACATAATGAGCTACGACTTTTCAAACATAGCACACAAATTCAGCCGCTTTTTCAGCAGAGCGTTTACTACCCTTTAGTAAACAAACTCTAGAATTTCTAAAACTTGAGAATCATCAAAAAACTCATACCAAAAGATACTCTCAAAAGTTCATAGCAAGATCATACATATACAATTGGTTATGACCTTTTGGACTTCGGTCCAAAAGCAATCCGCTTCAGCTCTGTCCTTTCAGACCAGCTGCTCTCCACAAATTTTTTTTGAGGTATCAACCGGCCTCGATAATTTATGAAATTTAACCTATAGTTGTGGACACATACAAGAGTGTCCACACAAATCTTAGCTCAAAACACCCATGCTACACTAAGATACGAAAACGGAAATACACAGCAAATCGTAATTTAAAATTTTCACAACGCACCATGTCCGTAAAATAAAAGATATCATACTCACAAAATATCCCGCAAAGACTCGAAGCGCCACCACGCATCCAAAGCTGCTAAAATATCCTATCATCAAAATTCGAAGCAATCAAGGCTCAAGCATCCAAACCAGTTATGGGAAAATAATAATACTAACTCCAATATCACACAGGCATTCTATTGAACGCCTGGGATACACATGTGCTTTGCACATAATATTCGAATTCCGACAAGATTCTTATTTTCAACCAATTACTAAAAGCACTTCAAAATTATTCTAATAGTCCTACTACAATTTTCACCACCATACGAGAACTAATTCATACACATATAGTTCTCTTTTACAAACCCAAAACTCTAATTTATTAGCAACTTACAAATTCTCTAACAAGTTGCTAATTTCTTGTATCTACCCTTCCCAACATCTCCTAATTTTTCTACCATAACACTCCTACTCAAAAGAAATTAACCACACTAAATTTTATACAATAAAATAATTTAGGGTTTACCTTTCCGAAATCCTTTCGAAAATCCGATGCCGCCACGAGGTAGAGGACCCTTCACTTAGTCTATCCCTCGATTTAATTTGAAAAGGATGGAGAAAGGGAGGGGATTTGAGCGGGGGAAGTGAGCGCCGAGTGCTTTCGGGGGAGGGGGTTTTTCTTTTCGGCTGGGAAAGGAACGGGAGAAGGAGGAAGGAAGGAGAAGGGTGGGGTGGGGTTTTATAAAAAGGAAAATAAATAAATAAATAGATAAATAGTTAATAATGTAAGGGAATATTACCCATAAGCCCCTAAGTCTCAATATATTTCAAATAAACCCCAAAACTCTACTGTAAATAATACAAAAATACATTAAAACTATCTCGTAATAATTCATCAAAATTATAAAATAAGGTAGACAATAAATCTGATATTTCTCAATAACAATCAATTGTTATTAGAAAAATACACAATCGCGTGCAATTCTCAATTGTACACAGATTACGATGCAAAATAGCCATTTGCTATTTTTGCGGGGTATTACAATGGCATCCACATGGTACATAAAAAACTCTAGGATTTATGTCAAGAAGTCTCTTTTGTACTCCTTGATGTTTATCTTTCATGTTTGACCCATTGTTATAACCTTGACCTCTTATATCATCATCTGACTGAGAACACTAACATAATCTTTCCTGAAGTTCATCTTTGTTATTTAGTGTAAATAAAAATCTTAGGTTTATTGTCTTAATATCTTTAAAAAATGAGCAGGAATGACTGGAAGAATATATATGGTTTGACACGTTTACAATGTTTTTTAGAAAAAAAATTAGTAGAAAAACAAGTGTTTGTAGTAAAATTTAGTAGAAAAACATGTGTTTGTAGTGTTAGTGCCAAAAAACCTACAGCTCTCCAATACAACTTAACCTGTTTGTCATAATATGATCATGTTCCTCATAGCCAATTTTTAACAGAAGAAATTCAATGAAGAAGATTCAACCATGTATAAAAACATTGACAATCATGTTTCTAGCAGAAAAGTGAAGAGAAATTCTTTAACCCTAGTTAGCTCATGGGAAAAATTTCTAGAAGGGCCTATGCGCCTATGTATATATAATTTTGATAAATTAGAGAACTTGAGAAAGCTCCAACAAATATAAATAAAACCAAACATCACTACTCTACATAAATCCCAACATAACAAACTGCTACTACCACATATTGGTAGTACTTAGCTAACAATCCTAGCTAGCAACACATATAGCAGACTTTGACCCATAAACTAATTTATAAGTGGAGCGATATCAAATTTGCTGAATAAGTTCCGAAACACCGGATAAATTTACAAACATAAAGATTCTAGCATAATGAAAAATAATAATAATTTTCTAATTCACGGCATCTAAATAAATAGAAACCCTATAAATCAACGGAATTAGAAATTTTGATTTTTTGTATGAAGAGTTAAGCTTACCTGAGATTAGGGTTTCGAAATCGAATTGGGGATGGGAAAAAGAGAAAGAAAAGAGAAAGAGGGGAATGGGGATCAATACTGGAAGAGGAAGAGAAAGAGAGAGACAGGAGTTTTAAAAAAAATTTAAATTTTACACATAGGCCTCTAATAAAATTTATTTTACTACATAAATATATATATTGAATTTTTTTTAAAATTTTGTTGCCCCCATTAAAGGGGGTTGCCCAAGCCAATGGGCTTACCCCAGGGCCGGGGTTGACTACACAGTCTGTCTTATAATTTTTTTATTATAAATTGCTATAAAATAGTATTGGATGACTGTAGTAAAAGTGAAAAATTCTATATATAAATATGCATTTAGTTATTTTTTGACAATCACGATTGTGGATGCTCTAAGCACCTGCAGTTTTCTACTAATTACCCTAATTGGCTGAACAATCACACAAAATAGGTAAGAAGCATTATTAATGAGGGCAGCAAGAATTGATTTATAGCCATATAGACTTCCCCCATATTATAAGGACTCAAGACTAAACTGACTTATGGAAGAAAAACAGAAATAATCCTGAATTGACGTTTTGAAATGCAGCTGAACGAACTGGTTTCTCATCCAAAAGTACTAGCAAATTTACATTGTAGGATTGTAATGTATGATGTTAACACCAGTGAGAAAAAGAAAGAGTGAGTAGTCATCTTGTTGTTATATAAAAATATATAACAAAAATTTCCAATCTCCAATTTGTTTGCGATTAAGCTCACCAAAATCTATACTCTACTTCCAACAGTATTAAAATCTGGACATAGACTTAGGGCGTTTGTGGGGAAAAGTTTCTGTTTTTCTTTCTTCCCCAAAAATGCCTAAGCAGTGGTGGTACGTAGGTGGCCACCCCATGCAGCTTACTGCCTAAAAACACAATGCTTAACTATGGTTCTGGAGGAATGTAAGTGAGAGTATATTATTCTCTATGAATGTAAGTGAGAGTATATTATTCTCTATTTCATAGGTAAGAATGTTTCATTGGTTAATAGAACTTCAGACCAGAGAGATCCCTTGAGCGACATATGCCTCCCAAATGTGATTTCATGCTTGTATCATCCACAGTGGTTTGCTAAATATGCATATATGCATATTTCCGCTCAAAAAACGCTCGTTAGCTATTTATGCATTTTTTCTATTTTTTGCGACAGTAGATTGCTATATATGAGAGTAGATTTGAGAGAAATGCATATTATCCAGGACGCAACTTCACTTTGCGTCTGACGAAAAAAAAAGAATATTTATTCCTCCGACGCAACTTCACTTTCCGTCCCTCAAAAAAAATTTAATAAACCATAATAAAAAAACTCAAAAAAATAAATAAAGCAAATCAAAAAAATCAAAAAATCAAAAAAATGTAGGACACAACATGAAGTTGCGTCCCACCATTTTTGTGAATTTTTTTTTCTCTTCGGACGCAACATGAAGTTGCGTCCCACCATATTTTGTGTTTTTTCCCCTCTTCCGACGCAAAGTGAAGTTGTGTCCGACCATTTTTCTGTTTTTTTTTCTTCCGGTGCAAAGTGAAGTTCCGTCTACCAATTAAAAAATAATTAAATTCCTCCGACACAACTTCAAACTCTGTCTGATATGAGATTTCTATTATTTTAAATTAAATTTCTATAAAATACAATTCGACGACTACAGCAAAGAGACAAAATGCTATATGCAATTTTGCAGTTATGCATTTTTTAACAATCAGACTGTGGATGCTCTTATGCCTAGTTGCCCACACTACATCATATAGCTGACAGAAGGCTATCAGATATTTCTGCATTCTGACATTGATCTTTTTGAAGCCTCTCTGTGCTTCTCTGTCTCTCTCTCTCTGATTTATAAACTACACGCTCTCATCTTTCACAAAAATTGAGCAATCACAACACAGACAAAACGTAACTTTTTGGGTGCTGAAGTTTGTTACCTCTTCTCAATTTCCATTGTTGGATGTTCTCATAATTCACATGTTTGCTAACTTCACAAATTGGGAATTCGACATGACGGCAGAATGCAGAAATATCTGACAGCCTTCTGTCAACTATATGATGCAGTATGGGCAACTAGGCATAATACAAGCATGAAATCACATTTGGGAGGCATATATATGTCGCTCAAAACATGTGTGATCTCTCAGATCCGAAGCTCTATTAACCAATGAAACATTCTTACCTATGAAATAGAGAATATACTCACTTACATTCCTCCAGAACCGTAGTTAAGCATTGTGTTTTTAGGCAGTAAGCTGCATGGGGTGGCCACCTACGTACCACCACTGCCTAGGCATTATGGGGGAAGAAAGAAAAACAGAAAAACTTTTTCCCACAAACGCCCTAAGTCCATGCCTAGATTTTAATACCGTTGGGAGTAGAGTAGAGATTATAGTGGGCTAAATGGCAAAAATATTATATATTCTTATATAACAATAACAAGAATACTACTCACTCTTTCTTTTTTTCACTGGTACGTGTTACTACACCTTATACAAACTCTCTTCTTCTCCTTTTTTATTTCACTACAAAATGAAACACCTATTCCGGAGTATTTTTCTGGCATTTATAAGAAATGCCGTGATAGAATAATTCTATTTCTGACCCACTCTTTTACGGCATTTTGGACCGGCGTTTATATTAAACGTGGGAATAGGGTGGTCCATCCCGGCATTTTTACAAAAAACGCCGGGATAGAACCCCAAATCTCCATCTTTTCCCCGATTTTTTTGCCGTCATAGGCCACTTTTTGAAAATATTTGCGTTTTTGGACCAGTTTCCCAACTACTAGCATTTTTGGGCTACTTTGTGCCACGTCAGCAGTGGCCGCTATTCCCAATAGCGGCCTCTTCATTTCGAGGTCGCTAATGGGAATAGCGACCTATGTTTTAACTTTTTTTAAATTTTTTTTTATCGTCGCTATTCCCACTAGCGACCTTAGGATTAACGACCTCGAATAATTGTATTGAGGCACTTAGCAATTCCTAAAGAGATTTTCCCAAAAATTTAAAACTGAGGTTGCTATTGGGAATAGCGACCTTAGTATAGTAGGAAACACAATCTCCTTATTCTTTGTAAAATTTGCAAAAAAGTCATATAACTAAGGCCTCTATTCGAAATAGCGACCTTAGTACAATAAAGGCCTCTATTCCGAATAGCGACCTTAGTTTTAAAAATAAATTGATTATCATTTTTCAGAAAGCAAAAGCTCTATGGATTAGTGTTATAATACATCTCATTAAAGGTCGCTAATCCCATTAGCGATCTCATATATACTAAGGTCGCTAGTGGAAATAGCTACAGCAAACAAAAAATTCAAAAAAAAAAAAAACATAGGTCGCTATTCTCATTAGCGACCTAGAAATGAAGAGGCCGCTATTGGGAATAGCGGCCGTTGCTGACGTGACACAAAGTAGTACAAAAACGCTAATAGTTGGGAAACTGGCCAAAAAACGCAAATATTTTCAAAAAGTGGTCTATGCAGGCAAAAAAAACTCCTTTTCCCCAAACTATTTCATTTGCCTCTCTCCCCCAAAATATTTCATTTATCCCTGAACTCCTAAATCCCTCTCTCACCAAACTCAATATCTAAATCCTCCTCCCGCCGTCGTCCCCCTCCTCCTGCGGTCGTCGTCCCCCTCGTCCTCCCGTCGTCGTCATCCACCTCCTCCCGTCGTCGTTGCTTCCATTCTCTCATCTTCAGGTGTTTGAACTTTTGACTGTTGAAGACCAGAGATCTCAGGTATTATCTGATGCTATTAAATGTTTAAATTGATGTTTATTTAAATATTTTGAGTTTAATGTTGTGTTCCTTTGTGAATGGTACTGTAGCTTGACCTTCTTTCCAATGGGAGCTCATTGAAGGAGGTATCTCACATTGCGAATGGCTCACATAAGGGGAACTGCATTTCTCTTTTGCGGATAAATGTGAGTTTTATTGTTCTTCTACTTAGAGTTTATAGTTTGTATGTATATATTTATTTTGTCCCCCTTACATTTGATCTTTAAAGTAGCAGTCATCGTCTGGTCGTATCATGCTAGATAGTCATACATTTTAACATCTATCTAAGTACTCAAAGTAGAAAGCAAGCAAAACATATTGTCCTTTCCTTAATTACTTGATCCTTTTACAATGTTTAGTTGGTGCCTATGCATTATAGATAATTTAAACACCTAATTTAGAGGAAAATTTGAAAAGACAAGTTTGAAATTCAAATGGGTTATTTAATAGTCATAGACTTTGATATGGGTCAGATGACGTGGCCTCTCTTAGGCCACAGGATTCCCTCAAAAACCGCTCCCCCCCTGATCACCAGATCAGCCCTAAGCCCCATGGGCTTCTGCCATGCCAGGCCCATGGGTAAACGGGTCCAGACCCGTTTGCACTGTCTATAAATACCACGCCCTCTCCCACCTTCAGAGGTAATCAATTTTTCCCCTCTAAAAAACCCTAGCTACTGTTACTCTTCAATGACTAACTAGACCGTCGGAGGGCCTGCCACCGGGATCAACCCCGGTGTTCCTAGGCCGAGTGCAGGTACAAGAGACCGAGCCGAGCCTCTAGATACAAGCCGAGCATCCGACCTCAACCTCACTCCTGTCTGCTCTCGAGCCGCTACCTCAGCTGAGGGTCGGGCGTATAGCCAGTACCGCGACTTCCAATTTATAAATTGAGAGAACTCACACCTGTTGCAGCCACCCCTAAAACTAACCGCATCAGGTTGGCGCCGTCTGTAGGAACCCTCGATACGGACCTCAGTCTGATTCCGGCCATTAACGGCATCCCTTCAATCCGAGCTCATATGGCACCAAAGCCCAGAAGAGCTGTCACCTCTGCACGTCGTCCAGATGCTCCTCCTCAGGACGTCCCCACCGACACTCATGGATCCAACCATCCGAGGGTCAACCTCGAACCCAGGTCGGGCACTTCTCACTCGGTCGCCACCGACCTGCGTCGGGTCATTCAGAACCAACAGGCCAGTCGAACCAGGGGAGGGGCCGCTTCCAACTAGGCCCCGAACCATCCCAGGCATCTATCCCAAGAGCAAGAGCCAAAGCTCAATCGCGCCGACCAGAGGCCGCCACCCCACGCGCCCCGGCCGGACGAGCTCCGGTCACCGATCGTGAGTTCCAAGACTTCCGGAACGAGATCCTGGAGGCCATCTTAGGGACCTCTGTCAATGAGACACTCCACCGCTCTCACTCGCGGTCGGATGCCGGGGCTAGCACGTCTTGCAGCCTAACAGGCCTGCCAGAACATGACGAGGACGTCCTGCGATGCCTATAAGAAATGGAGAACTGCCTCAACCACTTTGGCTAGGGCGACCTGAGGTCAGCTCAGGGTCATAGGCCGACCCGACCTCCTTTCTCCGCTGCAATCCTACAAGTAGAAATACTCCGGAATTTCCGATCTCTCCAGTTCGAGACTTATGACGGCGAGGGTGATCCTGCTAATCACATGGAGGGTTTCAAGATCCTTATGATTATTCACAGCGCTTCGGATCCCTTTCTATGCCGAGCCTTTCCTTCCACCCTCCGGGGATCGGCTCGGGAATTGTTCTCTAAGTTCGTCCCTGGCTCGCTACTCGTTTGACCAGCTGTAGGCCAATTTTCTGGCCCACTTCGTGACCAGCAGGAAAGTCGAGAAGACGAGCGCGTCCCTACTGGACCTCCGACAGAAGGAAGGGGAGTCACTTCGGCAGTTCGTCCGGAGGTTCACCACAGAGGCGAGGTCAGTCTCCTCCCTCGATGCTGGGGTCGCCTTGGCAGCATTCCGACACAACGTCTCGCACGGCCAGCTGAAGGCATCCCTGGCCAAGCAACTTTCCCTCGATTTCCCTGACCTGCTCAATCGGGTCGAAAAGTACATCCGGGTCGAGGAGGCCTTAAATCCAGAGGATGCCAAAGAGGTCCTAAGAAAGGGGAAGCGCAAGGCCGATGAGGCGGAGCCAGCCAAGAAGGTCCCAAAAGACGGGACCGGAATGAAGAGGGTCCCTCCGATCCCGCGCTTCGAGAGGGACACACCACTGACACAAAACGTCTCAGCCATCCTCTTAGAGATTGAGGACAAGGACCTCGTCCAGATGCCCCCTCGACCGACCAGCAACAAAAAAAGGAACCAGTGGTTCTACTGCCGCTTCCATCGGGACAACGGGCACGACACCGACTATTGCTGGGCCCTGAAGGACGAAATTAATGCTCTCATCTAACGAGGGTATCTCCGGGAATTCAGTCAGGAAGATGCCTGGGACCGAAGAGACACGAGGAACCGGAGGCCTTCTCCTCCTCCTCGCGCCCCCAAACAGCATCCCGAGCGGGACCCCGAGCCTGAAGAGACCGGAGGTCAAGCCATTTTGCATTGCATCCATAGGGGCCTATGGGAGAGGATTCTAGCACTTCCCGCAAGGTGTTCGTCCGAGAGGTAAACGCCGTCCCGAGACCTCCCTTCTCCCCAGGTCCAGCAGATCCCTATCTCCTTCTCAGGGGAAGACCTGGAGGGGGTCCGGCTCCCACACTGCGATGCATTCGTCATCAGCCTCATCATGGCGAACTACGAGGTCCGTCGGATCCTTGTGGACAATGGGAGCTCAGTGAACATCCTTTTTCTGGAAGCGTTTGAGAACCTTAAGCTCCCCCAAGACAAGCTGAAGCCAGCCGGGTAAACCCTACACGGGTTCTCCGGTGTCCCGGTGCCAATAGAGGGGATCGTGACCTTGGATGTCGCTGCCGGTATGACCCCCCACAGACGGACCGAGTCTATGGACTTCATGGTTGTGAACATCAAGGCAGCTTACAACGCCATCCTCGGTCGACCGGGGCTCTGCTCCCTTCAAGCTGCTCCCTCGGCCTACCACCTGAAATTGAAGTTCCCCACCGAGTCAGGCATCGGGGTCGTTCGGGGGAACCAAGAAGCAGAACGATCGTGCTATATGACAGCTGTCGGGGGCGGTGTGTTTCCCCTGGACACCGTCGAACTGCAACCCGAGAGGAGCCAACCAGAGCCTGAACCTGCGGACGAACTAGAAGAAGTCTCGTTCGAGATAGGGGACATGTCAAAGTGGTTCTGCGTGAGTTGCTCTCTCGCGCCCAACCTAAAATGCGACCTGATCGGCTGCATTTGCTGCAATGTCGACCTCTTCGCTTGGAAGCCCTCTGATATGTCCGGGATCTCCAAAGACCTGATAATGCACAGACTAAGCGTGATCCCTGGCTCGAAACTGATCATCCAGAAGCGATGTAAGTTCGCCCCGGAGAGGTAGCAGGCAGTGAAACGGAGGTAGACAAGCTCTTGTCTGCCCGGTTCATCCAGGAGGTCAGCTACCCCGAGTGGCTGGCGAACGTCGTGATGGTCAGAAAGGCGAGCGGGAGCTGGAAGATCTGTATAGACTTTACTGACCTCAATAAGG
The DNA here is from genome assembly GCA_017893485.1 of Hemerocallis citrina. Taxonomy (NCBI): domain Eukaryota; kingdom Viridiplantae; phylum Streptophyta; class Magnoliopsida; order Asparagales; family Asphodelaceae; genus Hemerocallis; species Hemerocallis citrina. The sequence continues at coordinate 420,808,925 of CM030358.1, read as the reverse complement.
CGTGCCCCAAAGATCCGTTCCCTCTCCCCAGCATCGACACTCTCATCGATGCAACGTCGGGTCACGACATCCTTTCCTTTATGGATGCCTTCTCAGGCTACAACCAAATCTAGATGTTCCCCCCTGATATAGCCAAGACGTCCTTTGTCACCGACCAAGGTCTTTATTGCTATCGTGTTATGCCCTTTGGGCTGAAGAATGCTGATGCTACCTATCAGAGGCTCGTCAACAGAGTCTTCAAGGACTAGATCGGTTGTAACATGGAAGTGTACGTTAACGATATGCTCGTCAAAAGCCAGCGAGGACAGGACCACGTTGTCGATCTGGAAGAAGCTTTTGGCATCCTTCGGATCCATAATATGAGGCTCAATCTGGATAAGTGTGCGTTCGATGTCTCCTCGGAAAAATTTCTCAGGTTCATCGTCAGCCAGCGTGGTATCGAGGCAAACCCTGAGAAGATCCAGGCCATAATAGACATGGCTCCTCCTAGAAACATCAAAGAGGTCCAACGGCTCACGGGAAGACTGGCAAACATCGGCCGTTTCCTCTCCAGGTATGGAGAGAAGTCACTCTCGTTCTTCAAAGCTTTGCGCGGTATCGGAGGCTTCGAATGGGATACTCAGCAGCAGGAGGCATTCGCCCAATTGAAAGACTACTTCGCCAATCCTCCGCTCATTAGCAAACCCGAACTGTGCAAGCCTTTCTAGCTTTACCTATCGGCCTCGGAGAGCGTGCTCAGTTCTGTTCTCGTTCGGGAAGAAGACGGAGTCCAAAAGCCGTTGTACTATGTGAGAAAAGTCTTGCACTCGTCCGAGACCAGGTATGCAAAAATGGAGAAGGTGGCTTATGCCCTTGTCATGGCCGCGCGGAAGCTCCGTCCCTATTTCCAGGCACACTCAATTTAGGTCCTCACGGACCAGCCTCTGAAGGCCGTACTCCACAAGCCCTAGAGCTCCAGCCAACTGGTCAAGTGGTCGATCGAGCTCAGTCAATACGACATCGTCTATCAACCAAGAACGGCCATCAATGGATAGGCCCTCACTGAGTTCATCACAGAATGCACCATCTCCGAGCAACCCGAAAGTGAGGAGGCAAACCAGATGCGGGAAGTTTACGTCGATGACTCTTCCTGCGAAGCGGGGAGTGGTGTGGGCATCATTTTGCGAGGACCTGACAACTTCCTTCCCCAATATTCACTTCGCCTCAACTTTCTAGCCTACAACAACGAGGCCGAACATGAAGTTATGATTGTCGGGCTCACCCTGGCACACCAGGCAGGCGCCAGAAAGATCAGGGCTTTCAGCAACTCTCAGCTCGTGGTCAATCAGATCACCGGAGAGTATGAGGCCCATGATGATCGGATGATTCGGTACCTGGTTGTGGTTCAACGGCTCTTGGCATTCTTTGACGAGTCTGTAATCTTAAGGGTCCCAAGAGAGCAGAACGCCCAGGCCGATGCCATATCGAAGTTAGCCTCATCGTCCTTCGAAGGTCTCGACCGCACCGTTCTGATTGAAGTACTCCTGAAGCCGAGTATCGACCTTCCCGAGACCCTCTGTGTAGAAGACGGAGCTCAGTCTGACGATTGGACCACTCCCATCAGAAAGTTTCTAATCAAAGGAGAGCTCCCCAAAGACCGAGCCGAGGCAAGGCGGATCAGGGTACGCTCGGAGAGGTTCACCATGATCAGCGAAACCTTCTTCAAACGCTCGTACACTATGATGGATGGAAGACCCTACCTCCGCTGCTTAAACCCCAACGAAGCAAAGTACGCTCTTAAGGAGCTCCATGAAGGGATTGGCGGGTGCCATATGGGAAGTCGAGCGCTCACGCGAAAGGCTTTGAATCTCGGGTATTACTGGCCTACGATGTTGTAAAATACCCTGACCCTGGTCAAAAAGTGTGTTCCGTGCCAAAGGTTCTCCTCGGTGAGAAGGGCTCCGCAAGCAAAACCTCCGCTCCTTGACCAGTCCGACCCCCTTTGCTATGTGGGGGATGGACCTGGTAGGCCCATTTCCAAAGGCAACAGGCCAAAGAAAGTTTCTAGTAGTAGCAATCGACTACTTCACAAAGTGGATCGAGGCCGAGCCCCTGGCCACGATCACCGAGCAGCAGACTCAGCAATTCTTCTGAAAGCACATTGTCTGTTGGTTCGGAATTCTGCACATACTCATCATAGATAATGGGACTCAGTTCGCGGGTAAAAATTTCCGAAAGTTCTGCGAGGATCTCGGGATCCAGCTGTAACGCCCATGCCCCTAGCTCAGACAATTTATAAAATTTATAAGACAAATTAGATACTATATAGTACAACTGCCCACCACAGGCTTCCTCTCAAAAGGTGTTTAACCGGATTGGTGATTCTTGATTATAGGCATTATTATTTATATATTACTATATTCATTGAAATCTCCGATATGGGACAAATCCCAAACTTACTCTCCCGTTCTCTCTCTCCGAGAGACACAGCAGATGGCCGCCACATCACCAATTGGTGACGTCACCCACATTGGAAAGCACAACAGCAACTTTGCTGTGTACTCTTTCTCCCGTGGGCCCCATCTCACATTTTAATACTATACAACTTTTGAAGATAATTACCAATATGCCATAGCACTTTTTTTTTCTTTTCAAACAGCCACTTTATATTAATATATATTATATATATTATTTTATACTCTTTTAAAAACTACGGGGTGTTACACACACCCTCCCTTCAGAAATCAGCATCCTCGACGAGCATAGAGCATGCACAATCTAGTGCAGGATCTCCTTTCTAGCCGTTGTGGAGCATCTGCTCATCTATCCGCCCGATTATTCATGATCCCAGAATCCACCATCCGATCAATCATAATCCTAGATTTAATTGAGCAGCCCTCCTATCCGCCCGACTATTATGATCCCGGAATCCACCGCCAGATCAATAACAGTCCCGGATTTAATTGAGGGCACACCACAGTCCCGGAATACACCGCCCAATTAGGTCTATAGTTCCGGAATCCTCCGCCCGACTATATAGACATGCCCCACACCCGGTGTCGAAAGTCGGCTCTGATACCATTTGTAACGCCCTTGTCCCTAGCTCAGATAATTTATACAATTTATAAGATAAATTAGATACTATGTAGTACAACTGTCCACTACAGGTTGCCTCTCAAAAGGTGGTTAACCGGATTGGTGACTCTTGATCACAGGCATTCTTATTTATATATTATTATATTCATTGAAATCTCCGATATGGGACAAATCCCAAACTTACTCTCCCGTTCTCTGTCTCCGAGAGACACCGCAGATGGCCGCCACGTCACCAATTGGTGACGTCACCCACAATGGAAAGCACAACAGCAACTTTGCCATGTACTCTTTCTCCCGTGGGCCCCATCTCATAATTTAATATTATAACACTTTTGAAGATAATTACCAATATGCCAGAGCTCTTTTTTTTTCAAACAGCCACTTTATATTAATATATATTATATATATTATTTTATACTCTTTTGAAAACTATGGGGTGTTACACCAGCAGTGCTTCTCTTCGATATGCCACCCGCAGTCGAACGGTCAGGCCGAGAACGCGAACCACAAGATCCTTGATGGTCTCAAGAAACGACTTGATAATTCTTCCAAGGGGTTATGGGTCGACAAGTTTTCGAGCGTTCTCTGGGCCCATCGAACGACGAAAAGAATCCCCACGGGAGAGTTGCCATTCAATATGACTTACGGCGTGGAGGCAGTAATTCCCCTCGAGATCGGGCTCCCTTCACCCCGAATCATGGCCTTCGATGAAGCAAGCAACTCGGCACAGCTACGTGCCGATATGGACCTCATAGACTAGGTCAGGGGAAAATCCGCCATCAGAAGAAACACAAACCAGTAGAGGATCGAGAGGTTCTACAACAAAAGGGTGCATCCCACTGACATCAAGCTAGGGGACCTTGTCCTCCAAAAGCTGGCGGTATCTAACCCCGGCCAAAAAAGGAAGCTAGCCCCAAACTGGGAAGGCCCGTACAAAGTTTCTGAAGTTGTACGCCCGGGCACGTACTGCCTCACCGACCTGGAGGATAAGGCTGTCAAGAGATCCTGGAACACAGAGCACCTCATCAAATTCCTCGAAGGAGAGGATTAGTCTTTACAGATACCCCCATGTAAATTATAAAATATAATCGGCAAGTCGTGCCTTGTTTTGTAAAGTCAGTATGATGTAATTGTGCCAGCTTTCTTAAAACAAGCTTCAGCTTTGTGCCAGCTTTCTTATAACAAGTTCTGGGCTCGGCGCTCGGATGAAGCCGCAAGCCACAGAAAGCTTCTCTTACAAGCTTGGGGCTCGACGCTCAGATGGAACTGCGAGCCACAAAAAGCTTCTCTTACAAGCTTGGGCTCGGCCTTCGGATGGAACCGCGAGCCACAAAAACCTTTCCTTACAAACTTGGGGCTCGGCGCTCGGATGGAACCGCGAGCCACAAAAAGCTTCTCTTACAAGCTTGGGGCTCGGCCTTTGGATGGAACCGCGAGCCACAAAAAGCTTCCCTTACAAGCTTGGGGTTCGGCATTCGGATGGAACCGCGAGCCACATAAAGTCACTCTCTAAGGTATGGGGGCTCGGCATCAACCTCGAGCAGGGCCTAGGCTTTTTCAGGCCCTACGACCTGTGCCCTCGGCGATGACCTCCAGCTACGCTCATAACAAGCTTCTCTAAGGAATGGGGGCTCGGCATCGACCTCGAGCATGGCCTAGGCTTTCTCAAGCCCTGTGACCTATGCGCTCGGCGATGACCTCCAGCTACACCCGTACTATCTACCCGAGGACAAGTATGGGATCTCGGCATCGACCTTGAGCAAGGCCTTGGCTTTTCCAAGCCATGCGATCTTTATACTCGGCGATGACCTCCAGCTACGCTCATAACAAGCTTCTCTAAGGTATGGGGGCTCGGCATCGACCTCGAGCATAGTCTGGGCTTTTTCAAGCCCAGCGACCTATGCACTCGGCGATGACCCCCAGCTACACCCGTACTATCTATCCGAGAATAGGTATGGGAGTTCGGCATCAACCTCAAGCAAGGCCTTGGCTTTTCCAAGCCATGCGACCTTTACGCTCGGCGATGACCTCCAGCTACGCTCATAACAAGCTTCTCTAAGGTATGGGGGCTCGGCATTGACCTCGAGCATGACCTGGGCTTTTTCAAGCCCTGCGACCTATGCGCTCAGCGATGACCTCCAGCTACACCCGTACTATCTACCCGAGAATAGGTATGGGAGTTCGACATCGACCTCGAGCAAGGCCTTGGCTTTTCCAAGCCATGCGACCTTTACGCTCGACGATGATCTCCAGCTACGCTCATAACAAGCTTCTCTAAGGTATGGGGGCTCGGCATCTACCTCGAGCATGACCTGGGCTTTTTCAAGCCCTGTGACTTATGCGCTCGGTGATGACCTCTAGCTACACCCGTACTATCTACTCGAGAACAGGTATGGGAGCTCGGCATCGACCTCGAGCAAGGCCTTGGCGTTTCCAAGCCATGCGACCTTTACGCTCGGCAATGACCTCCAGCTACACTCATAACAAACTTCTCTAAGGTATGGGGGCTCGGCATCGACCTCGAGAATGGCCTGGACTTTTTCAAGCCCTGCAACCTATGCGCTCAGCGATGACCCCCAGCTACACCCATACTATCTACCCGAGAATAGGTATGGGAGCTCGGCATCGACCTCGAGCAAGGCCCTGGCTTTTTCAAGCCATGTGATCTTTACACTCGGTGATGACCTTCAGCCACACCCGAACAAAAAGTTTTCATTAAAGATTTAGGGCACTCGCCTTCGGCAAACGCCCCGAGCCTCGAACCGTTGGTTGACCCACCTCTCACCCACGAACAATTTGGGGTTAACGGCCATCTGAGCCAAAATCCCAAATTTTTCGAGGGCGGCAGAGGAGCCACCGACCCAGGACTCTCACTGAGCCCCCGGACCTTTGGTTCACCCACCTCTCACCCGCGAACAACTCGGGGTTTACGGTCCTCAGAGCCAAAACTCCGAATTGTTCGAGGGTGGCAGGGAAGCCACCGACCCGGAACTCTCGGCCAAAAATTCCACTTGTGGGCGCCCGCCTTCGGCAGGCACCCGAATCTCACCTCCGGGGTCGACCCGCTTCTCAACCACTGACAGCTCGGGGTAAACGACCCTCGGAGCCAAAACCCTGAATTGTCAGCGGGTGGCAGATGAGTCACCGCCAATTGCTGGTGAAAAATGATGAGGGGGTGGAGATTATATAGCCCCTAGAGAGGCGCATTTATGGCATCGGGAAGTCCAAACGACAGAAGGTGAAGCGTCTCCATTAACTTTTATCGGAAGACGAAACGTCTCTTATTAAATGCTACCTACGAGGCATAGCAGTTCAGCTCCCGGGCATAGCCCCCACCTCGGTGGCGACCTCAAGCGAAGCCTTACTCAACAAGGGTCTCAAGCTACAACCCTACCAGTCTCGCTTAAGCAAATTATCAAAGTAAAAAAATGGAAGTTTTATTACTCATAGAGCGCCAGAAACGGCCACACAATACAATGATGATTTTACAAATCGCTCATCGCTCGGCTTAAAACTCAAACTCGGTGCTTCCCACGGGATCCTCTGCACACTCCGCCGGTCCGGCCAGCGAGGGCACCCCGGCAACGGAGCTCTGCGCGTCTGCAGGCCGGGCCGTCTCCAAATAAAAAGTTGGAGAAGGTCCCAATACGGAGTTGCTCACCTCCTCGAGCGGACCGGCGCCTAGCATGAGCTTCAGCCTACGAATCTCTAACTCCTTCTCTACAATAGCCTCACGAAGAAAGGACTCTGAAGCTGGTCGCCCGATGGAGCCATCCGAGATTGACCAGTTCGTCTCGACTATCCACCAATCCCGGCCGGCTATGGCCTTCTTCAGGCGAGCGAGTTCTAGGCTGAGCTCCTTAGACTTGTTCATAAAATAATTCACTACGGCCTCTCGATCCCAAGCCTGCTTACGATGGCTTGCCAGAACACTCTCTGTGGACCCCAGCTCAGCTCGGAGCCAGGATACCTTGACAAAACCAAGGTCGGCGCCGAGGGCCTCAGGCGTCTATCAAGAAGACTAGAAAAACAACAAGTCCCAAAAGAGGAAAAAAAAACACAAGTCATAAAGCATCGGCAAAAAATCCTCTTTTATAAATTCAAAAATTTTGTATTACAAAAGGGGTTGCCAGTCCGCGTGAGGCAAATACAAAATCAAAAGAAGGAAAATCCTAAACTATGCTTGAGGGGGGGACGGCACCTCTTCGTCAATCGGGTCGCCCCGACCTCCTCTTGGTGACGGTCCCCCATCTCCTCCTTACTGCCGGACATGGGCAGATGCTCTGGTTGCTAGTTATAGTGGAGGTGGTCGACTCGAGTGTCCGGATAGATCAGCTTGAAGTGCTCCTTCGCCTTGTCATAGGCCTCGTCCTGGGCCAGAATCAGAGTATCCGCCATGGTTATCTCCATCTCTGCCATGGCTTTCTATGCCTTCTCCGCCTCTGCCTGAGCCTTGGACTTGAAGTGCGCCAGCTCGTTCTTGTGATGGTCGGAAAGCGACGCCATCTGAGCTTGGACGATCGCCTCGGCGTTCCGGGCTTCCTATAGCTCGTCCTGCAGTTTAGTAACCTTGCGGAAGTACTTCTCCGCATTCTTCCTCTCGACGAGGACCTCCTTCTCTAGGCACTTGTAAAGTGCTGCCCGTGAAGCACCACCTGTCCGAGGGAAAATAAGTTAGAGGAAATCCTAAATTCTATGCTTAAAGCAAATTCCAAATACTTACCGAGAGCTGCGCATGAGACCACCTCATGAAGGCCATCTCGGACATCTCCATTGCCAGAAACATCCAATCTCGCTCTGTGGCAATATTCTTCACCACCTCCATGGCCACGGGACCCTCGAGCAGGGTATCCCCTGCCTTGACCACCCAATCCGGGGCGGGTGGCCTCAGGCCGTGCTGCCCCACCATCTGCTCGGCCCTAGGGCGAGGTAGAGGGAGCCACTGCTCCGGGACCTCAGCCCCTCTCTGCTACCGGAGCTTGCCCCCGGTTCCTTCAATGACCTCAGTATGTGGTGGTGCTTCTTCACTTTCTTCGGGGACGGCTCCACCATTACCGAGGCCGACCCTTTGCTGGAACCCGCACCCGGGGCAGCCTTCTTCTCTTGGTCCGCCCTCCTTTTGGCGGCTATGGCCAACAAGGCATGTCGGTTGTCGAGCTGCTTGGCAGTCATCTCTGCAAAAGGAAAGAAAAAGAAGTAAATATTAACAAAAAGGTAGGAAGATAAACGAACTCAGAACAAAAACATAATAGGGTCAGCTGGGCTCAGTCCGGCTCGGTCCAGGTGCAGCTCCATCACTTGCGGCCACCCTATACTGTGCCCTCCAACGATCTTCTCCACCTTCGCCCATTCTTTCTCTGACAACTCACTGCGCTCCGGAGGCTTGTGGTTCGACTTGCTGAAGTTCCAAGAGGTTGGAATCTTCCAAGGCTTCTCGCTCCGGACTATGAAGTACTTCTCCTTCCATCCTTTGATGGAGTCCGGATGGTCGTGCATCACCTTCTTATGAGGTCGCAGCGAGAGGTAGAAGATCCCCTCCGCATCGCCGAGCGAGCTCATCCATAGGATGGCACGGAAATATGTAAGCCTCACCTTGATACCCTTCTCCTGGCACTTCAGGATGAAGCAGATCAAATGTTTCCACGAATTGGGACCGTACTGCATCGGAATTAACTTCGCCCAATTCAAAACCCTCACGATGAAAGGGTGCAGCTGCAGCCTCAACCCCGAGATAAAGGCGTCCTCGGAAAACATACAGTATCTCGATGCAAGAGCTGTGGTCAGACGGATTCCCGGGTTCGGCATCAGAAGTTCGAACTCCTTCGGGGTGAAGTAGGCCGCCCTTAGGATATGCAGATAGTCCGCCCTCAAGACGCACCGGATGCTATCCATCTTAATCATCTCCCGACCCTCGTCCCGCAGTAGGGAGTGAACACAACAAGGCCCTTAACGTCGTCAGGGTACATCCTGATCGACCCCAGGTTTCTAGAGGACACGGGGCAAACTCGAACCCCGGTCCAGGACCATATTTGTCTGGCATGGGCAGGCTATCAAAGCGAATCCACTTCCTCTTCCTCCTACGAGGGCAAGGCTTCCTCCGGAGATGGGGGTTCCCCGAACTGCTCTGGCTATATCTGTTTGTCTTGGATGACCTGCTCATTTCCAATAGGCTTACCATGAGCCTCCTGTGCTACATGTAGTACCTGTACCTGCTGCTGCACTATAGGTCTCCACCACTAGGACCATCTTCAGAATCTAAATCTGAATTTGAGTCTGAACCACAATTCGACTCTGAACTTGTTGTGCTGTCTTGATCTGTGTGCCTGTCCTTGTATAGGAGCTCTTCATTGAACACTGCATTCCTGCTACGAATGACCTTGTTATCCACAAAATTCCATCCTGTAACTATACTGATCGCCACCATAGCCAATGAATACACACCTTCTGGGCTTAGAATCCAGTTTCTTTCTTTCTTTCTTCCCTGTCAATTAGTGAATATGCAATACAACCACAGCTTGTAACCATACTGATCGCCACCGTAGCCAATGAGTACACACCTTCTGGGCTTAGAATCCAGAATCTTTCTCTCTCCTGTCAATTAGTGAATATGCAATACAAATATAAACTTTCAAATGCGAATAATTGACAGTCTTACCTAACCAAAGTTCTTCCCCATCAAGGACACTAGACGGGCAACGGTTAATCAATACACTGATGTATCCACTGTAGTGGCCCAAAGATGGACCAGAAGACCCGCATGAAATCTCATGTATCTTGCCCTTTCGAGTATCGTGCGGTTCATTCTTTATGCTACACCATTCTCCTGTGGAGTTTTAGGAACTGTCCCGATTCCTTTGATACCTTCCTATGCCAGATAGTCAGAAAACTCTTGCTTGTGTACTCACCTCCATTGTCGGACTTTATTGCATTCACTTTGCAACCCGTCTCATTCTCAACTCTAGCATTCCAAGCTTTGAATGCATCAAACACCTCTAATTTCTCACGAATTGCATGAACCCAAACTTTCCTTGTATCATCGTCAATGAATGTAATGAAGTATCTCTTACCACCATAAGATTATTCCTGAGCTGGACCCCACACATCTATATGTACCAACTCTAGCTTCCTAAACTTCTTCTCACGTCCACTCAACTGAAAGCTAACTATCTTCTGTTTGTCCATCACGCAGTTCTCACAGAAATCCATTTCAACCTTCTTAAGCCCCGATAAAAGATCCCTAGAACAAAGCTGCTTGACACCCTTTTTCACCAAGGTGCCCCAACCTGACATGCCATAGAATTGAAGAGGAACTACCTGCTGATATTGTAGTAATGATATCACCTGAATCACCTCATCTGAGTAAGTACAATGTGTCACCACGCTTTCCTTTTGCCACCAACCTGGCACCTGTAGTCACCTTCCATTCTCCATGCCCAAAAGTTGTTGTAAATCCTTCTTTGTCTAGTTTACTAATTGAGATTAAGTTCTTCAAACTTGGAATATGTCTTGTGTCATTCAAGACCAATTGTCCACCATTACGAGCCTTCACTCTCACTATGCCTCTACCTACAACTAGACATATTTGCCCATTGCCAACTGAAACTGCACAAAAATTACCTGTCCTGTAATCCTAAAAAACATCTATCATGGGTGTACAATGATAAGAAGCACCTGAGTCTATACACCAATCATCTTGCATAATATTAAATCCAGCGGATAATCACAATTCATCTAGACGAGGTTCAATACTTACCACATTGGCTATCTGTGACCTTGCGTGTGCTTTCTTATACTCCTCGCATTAGTCTTTCCTGTGTCCCGGCTTCTTGCAGTACCAACACTCACCTTTGAGTTGTCCAGTTCTTGACTTGGACCTATGATTCCTGCTTTGCGATCTTCCTCTATTGTTAATTCTACCACAGCTATCAACTGACAGCGCGACATTGTTAGGATATGACACCGAAGTCTCTCCATGTCTCTTCCTTCTTGTATCCTCATTCATGATGCTTCTTATAACATCCTTAAAAGTTGTCGTATCAGTCATGGTGCTTGTAACTGTCTGCTCTACGGTGCCCGTAACTGTCTGCTCTACGGTGCCGTAACTATCGAAAATACTGGATAGCAACAACAACGATTGTGCCCTTTCCTCAAACTTTAAACCTGACGATTCCTTCTGATTGTAAACAGAAATTATTGATGTGCTCTGCAACCAAAACCCTTTCCGACAACTTCAATTTGACCAACTTCTTTACGTGTAGGATCTGGTTCGCTGCATTTGATTTCTCGAACATATCTGTCAAGATCTCCATTGCCTTCTTTGTGGTCTTTGCCTTCTCAATGTGAATAAGCGACTTCCTACTCAGCGACAACCGAATCTTTCCAAGTGCTTTATGATCCAATCTATTTCAAGCCGCCAATGCAACTGGATCGACCTTTGTCCCTTCTGGCTTCAAACCAAACAATGGATCATCTAAATCATTCTGTCGGAGATACGCCATCAACTGAATCTTCCATATTGCGAAATCTGTTCCATCGAACTCCTTGACTCTACTCCTGTCCCCCATCTCAATCTACGCTACCAACCTGGTGCTTTAATACTACTTTATTGAGTTTTAACTGCGGAATAACTCACCAACGAGATGCAAGAACAATAGAATCAAAAGCAAGAGAACAAAGAACAACCAAAAGCAACACACAAGAACACGAGATTTTTTTGAGGTTCATCCAAGCAATGGCTACTTCCCCCGCAGAGGCACTCCTGCTATTTCCACTAGAAATATGAAGACCATGTTTACAAATCTCTCAAGAACCACCAAGGTGTAAGGTTTCTCTCTATCTCTCTTTGTCTCAATGATGGCTGATAGATCTTCCTTTTCTTTGTCTTTCTTCACCATAACCCTAAAATCGTACAATACAATATATATAGGTTGAAATAACTTCTAATCTCAGCCGCTCATTAATCAGCGTTGCGACGGTCGATCGCAACTCATGGATGGTTGATCGGTTCATGCCTTGGAATGTACAGGATCTAACAGAGAGTGGGTCGGTCGACTGTGCAGTCGACCGGTCATTCCTTCAAGTCTACATGGTCCAATCAGAGATCAAGAGGGTCGACTGCGCAGTCGACCGTACAATGCTTGTACATAGTCGGTCGGGGGTGCGGTCGGGGGTGTGGTTGACCGCGCGGTCGACCGTAACTTTTCCTGTAGCTTTAGACTGCTCTTAACCTGTTTGCACCCACTTCGACTCTCCTTCTCATCTGTTTTCTTCAACCCCATTATCATGTATTTGGATCCACAAACCCTAACATTATCATCTAATCATGGCTGGCAATCAGATCTCCTAAATTAGGAAGATATTAACTGATCTAATTTCATGAGGAATATCCTAAATTAGTTTGGAAATCTTTCTAAAGCTGCTCCATCTCAAGCCTATAAATACAACCCTCCCTCACCATTATTAGGTAATCAATTTTTTTCCACTAAAACTCGGTTAATACCTTGAGTTACTGACTTGATCGTAGGAGGGTCTGTTTCGAAAAAACTCTCGGTGTTTCAGGCTTTCTTACAGATTTTCTGGCAGTATCTCAGCCACCAAACCCAAAGCAAACCAAAAATCTCAGTGATGGGGACATTGGTTTGAGATGATTCGGGCGCTTCTATAAGCGCAGACATCGTCTAGGATGACAATTCTATTAGCCTAATATTTTTATTTCAGTACTCATATTTGTTTTTGGTAATTATAGTCATATGCAGTAGTTTTGTGATTTACATCCTTTATTTTATGCATTAGAATATTTTGGAGATTTGTATTGAGATTTGTTTGAGCCTATATATAGGCCTCTAGATTAATAAAAAAACAATGCTTTTGATTAACTAAAATTATTGTGATTGAGTTTTGCTCTTTATTCATCTTTTTGTGTGAGACATTGAGATAAAAGTTTAGGGTTTGTGATAAACTCTAAAACTATAGTCAAATCCAAGATAAATTTCAAACCCTAACCCCCAACTTCACAGCCGCCAACCATCTCCCACTTCATCATCATCTTTTTCTTCTTCATCTTCAATGTGTACAGACCCAAAACCCTAACTCTCCTCCCTCCCATCCCGACCTCACCTTGCCGTTGCCTCGACTCTGAACCCACCACCACCACAGCACCTTCACCCCGCTTTCATCTTTCTCCCTCTCCTCGACGCCCACACACCCAACCCCGATCCTCGTCGACTCTAGTGCTGCCTTCCCCTTACGACCTCCTGGATCCATCGCTCACCGACAATGGCCCCGTCGACCGCTCTGCCACCACCTGCCAATGCCAGCTCCTCAACTTTGAAACCCCAATCCCCAAATTCCCTCAACTTCGAAACCCTAATCCCCAAATCCCCTCAACTTCGAAACCCTAATCCCGAAATTCCGTTGCTGTATACTGCCTCGACCTCACCTCCCGACCCTCACTTCGGCTGTCGACAGTTTTCACCTAGCTGCACCCACACGCAGTCACCCCTCCAAGCGCGACCTGCTGCTCCAGTCCAGCAACATCGCAAGACCGTCTACAAATCTCGGTAAACTCTTTCCATTTCTTCATTATTTGTGATATTAATTTATCACCTCGAGAATATTATCTGAATTATCTGTCGTCCACAAATATTGAGTGTGTGCAAATCTATTTTGCTAATTATAGTACAAATTATTATTACATATTTTACTTGCTAAGAATGCTTAGGTATATAATTATTTATTGTTAGGATTGAATCGTTAATTGAGCTTGTTAAACTATTTTATATCTTTAAAATCCATCAAAAGTAATACAGATTAAGTTAGAAATTATAGTAGTTTAATTTCTAACTTAATCTGCATTCCATGTTGGTAAACTTAATCTTTTAAAATTCTTGAAAATTTTCTACTTAGGATTAAGTTTAGATCATTTTGGTATCAAGCGAAGGTTTTTAAAACCCTAATTCTTGCGTCGTTTAGTCATAATATTTGCATTCGTTTAAGATGATTTTAGGATTATTTTTAGTTCATTTCAGATTTATAATTAAAAAATAATAAAATAAAATAAAAATTATGTGCATTTAGGGCACATTTCCCCAAGTTTCAGCAAACACACATCACCATGACCTCTAGTTTTTCACCGTTGGTGAATGTGTCTTCGCAGCACCGTCACAAACCTTAATACTTTCTTAGGATTTCTCACAAACCCTAAAAATTTCTTATGGTCTCACTGTTGGTGTATGCCCTAGAGGTCAGTTGTGTATTGACATTACTAGTTTACATTGCATTATAACATTTATTTTATATATGAGGTATTTCATATATTGTGTTGTTTATTGTGATTAAATGAACATAGTAAAGTCCTTAGAATAGTAGGTTCAATACCATAGGATATCAAGTGCATGACTTGATTGTGAGATCCTATTGGTTGTAATCAGAAAACTATTCTAAATATCCCTAGTCAAGTATTATTGTAAATTAGGACAACAATAATACATACAGACTAGTATGTGCGTAAACTGATGATCATATCTCACGGAACATGGATATGAGATATCAAGTCTTCACATGGGTACATATTAGAGTAATAATGTACTGGACTGACCCACCATGAGAACGCTACATGGATCGTTACGTGAGTGTCATAAGCGATTCTCACAGTGACCATGGTGTATGTAGTCCTTTGACTTGAAGTCCCTACGGTTCCCTATATGAGAAGTACTTTATGTTTTAATGTCGTCAATCGTTGCCTGTAATAAGGTGACTATAAAGTCGACTATTAGATATACTACAAATCATGCGGAGGGATGTGAGTATCTTATATAGGATTTGTCCCTCTTACATAACAGGAGCGATATCTATGGGCCCCTTGATTGAGTGAGACTACAAAATGCATGGCCATGCTCAAATGAGTCAATATGAGATATTGAGCTTGTTTGTTTTAGTAAGTCTACTCGGATATAAAAAAACCAAAGATTGAACTATACAAGGGTGACACGCTCTATGCCTTGTGGTCAATTAAGATATCTGGACAAAGGGACTAGACTACATGATAACATTGATCATGAATAGGTTATGTCTAATCACGGACATTGCCATTAATTTAGTAGCAGTGAAGTATTGCTAGATATCGTTCACTGTTTGTAATACTAGAATATGATTTTTGTATTACTATTAACGTCATAGGAACCTACAGGATCACACACTTAGAATGGATCGAAATTGTGATTTAAATTTATAAGATGAATTTAAATGGGGATCGAAGTAAGACTTAGACTCCTGACATTGGTTGGATATTTAATTAGATTAAATGGGCTGACTAAAGTTCAAAGGCCCACACACGAATCTGAACCAGGTCAGATTGTGAGTCAAACCGCCTCATTACTCTCTTAGAGTTGATTTTCTGCAGCTATATATATGATACGTATTTGTGGAAAAGGGTTACACGAGAAAACCCTAGCCATCACATAAATTGTGAGAGAGATCGTGAGGAACAATCCCATCCCGCAGCTAGCACCGCGACATGAGGAAAGCTTGGTTTTGATCCGTTCGTGTGGATACCGTAGAGGAACCGCAATATTGCAGTGTTGTGATCGACATATCTTGGAGATAGTAGATCCATCCTTAAGGTATAATTCCTAAACAAAATTTATGGTTTTCGCATGGATTCATGACTAGGTTTCAATATTTTGTAATTTTTCCACTGCATATTCAATCTGTGTTTGCCATTGAAAGCTAACACACACACACACAAGAAAAGGATGCAGATCAACAAAATCAATGATAATGCCTGTTATTGACCTTCCAGAAGGTTTTGGCATAAGTAAGACTTTCAATATTGAGGATCTAGTACCCTATGAAGGCCTAGAATTTAACCCTAAAAATTCTCTTATAGATGAGCCTACCTTGCAGTGGTGAGATTCCCACTTTTCCCCCTTTACCTAATAATACTTACCCACCGACAGAAAAATTTTATAATACTTAGATGATCGGATAATCTCTACTAGAGATGGTGGTATTCATAAGTATTTGGTAAGATGGGAAAACAAGCTGTAGTCGAAGGATACTTGGATTGATCGTGAAGAGCTCGAGCGCTTGGATCCAGACCTGTTGGAGCACTATGATAGGATGACTGGTTTTGACTCAACTGGGTCGAGCCCTCTCCCACTCGGAGAGAATGATGAGGACAATGGTTCGAGACGATTCAGGCACTTCTATAAGCATAGACATCGTCTATGATGGTTGTTCTATTAACCTAGCATTTTTATTTCAGTACTTATATTTATTTTTGGCAATTATAGTCATATGTAATAGTTTTGCGATTTGCACTCTTTATTTTATGCATTAGAAATTTTGGAGATTTGTATTGAAATTTGTTTTAAGCCTATATATAGGCCTCTAGATTAATAAAAAAACAATGCTTTTGATTAACTAAGATTATTGTGATTGAGTTTTACTCTTCATTCATCTTTTTGTGTGAGACAATGAGAAATTTTTTTAGGGTTTGTGATAAATTCTAAAACTATACCCAAATCCAATACAAATCCCAAACCCTAACTCCAACTTCACAGCCGCTAACCATCTCCCTCTTCATCTTCTTCTTCTTCCCTGTGTACAAACCCAAAATCCTAACTCCTCCCTCCCATCTCGACCTCGCCTTGCCTCTCCGTCGCCTCGGCTCCGAACCCACCACCACCACAGCACCCTCACCTAGCTTTCATCTCTCCCCCTTTTCCCGATGCCCACACACCCATCCCTGACCCTCGTCGACTCTAGCCCCGCCTTCCCCTTACCACCTCCTCGATCCATTGCTCACTGGTGACAGCCCCATCTATGGCTCCGCCACCACTCGCCAATGCCAGCCCCTCAACTTTGAAACCCTAATCCCCAAATCCCATTAACTTCCAAACCCTAATCCCCAAATCCCTTCAACTTCAAAACCCTAATCCCCAAATGATACACTCGTTATCTCACAACGAGTTTCTTTTAACCAAGCTCGCTATCTCAGACAGCGCCTGTGAGATTTGGGAATTTTCTATAGACTTTGAAGGCTCTGGAAAAATCCAAATGATACATTCGCTATCATAGATAGCGAGTTTATTTAAACCAAGCTCGCTATCTGAGATAGCGAGCCTTTGTATGTTATTTTCTAGAGTACAGCCACAATCTCAATTATGACCTGTATACATATAATCTGAAAACACACATACAGTTGATATATAATATATCAAATACAAATAAAGTATCTGTATCTCAAACTCATCCAAACATCACAATCAACCAAAATAATACATAACAAAAGTTCACAGTTTTAACATAAGTCAAACATACATGAGTACAAAACATGATTTGACATAAAATGCTAAATTTACATAGTTTGACGGCTTTGAGAAGTTTTTCTCGAGTTTTTCTGGCATTGACGCATATTATGACCTTTCAAAGCACATTTGGAACAAGTCATCCCCGTATTGGTGCTCGACCCATCTCTTACATCCATGTCATTACGAATTCTCGAAGTCTTCGGCCGCCCTTTCCTACAACGTCACAGGCTCATATCAGCTATGAGTCGTGGTCCACTATAAACATGCCAATATGCTGGATCTAGTGTTGGATGAAAGGTGGGAGCCCATGTTTGTGGTAAGGCACTAATATAATAAAATGTGTCAACATACGGCTTGTAATCAATTGCACGATATGCACAAGCTGCCAACACATGAGAGCATGGAATATAATACCGCTGGAATTTTTGACAAGTGCATGTATTAGTGCCCAAGTTAACGTTGTGCAAGTTCCCACCTTTTCGATTGCCACCTACTGTTCGTATACCTTTTTTGACTGAAAAAAACTCTAGATTGATGATGAAACATCATAACCTCATGCAAGTTGGCTCTCTCATGCCGGATATCTATCAAATCCTGAACTCTTGGAGTGAAAATATTCCCTTAATTTATAAGCGTGTTGGCTAATTGACGACGGGTAGCAAAGTAAGAATTAAGACGATAAAAGATCATTTTCACAATGCAGTTACGGGTAAACTACGCACACCTTTCAAGACTGAGTTTAAAACTTCTATATGTCGTAGTCATTATGTCATATCGTCGACCACCGTCTGCATAAAGAGCCCATTTTTCAACTAGTTTCTCTTTCAACCAAGTAGTCGCCTCCACATTGACAGTTTCCAGCTCAGCGAGTTTGCCATGAAACTTTTTGGGTTGGTTTTGACATGCTACAATTTTAGCTTTTTTCCTCATAGCCTTGCTTCCAAATTTGGTGAAAAAATTATAGCGAAATGTCGCATACAATAACAATGATATGCATTTTGTTCGTTCCATGCTCCATTTTTTGATTCCATAGCGGCCAAAACACCTGCATGATGATCAGCGATAACACATAACCCAAACTAATCAGTGACAAAAAAAATGATGCAGCTCATGAACCATGTCCAAGTATATACACTCTTTCCATAAACTATTACAAAGGCAAATAGAAATAATCTATCGTTCGCGTCCGGTGAAACAGCAATTAACAAACAACCCTTATATTTTGCATACAAGTTTGTTTCATCAACATTAATAACAGGTCTGCATAACTTGAACCCTTCAATCAAAGCACCAAATGCCCAAAATACTCCTTTGAATGTTGCCTCGCCGGGACCGGACTCATACTTATCCCAATGGACAACGGTTCCTGGATTTGCTGTTTGTATTGCTGAAAGAAGATAAGACAACTTAGTATATACTTCTTCAAATGAATCGAACAATCTCTCAATAGCTTTTTGTTTTACAATCCAAGCCTTCCTGTATGAAATCTAATAATTGTATTGTAGTTTGACTATCTCAATAATGGCCCGCGGTGTTATTCCTATCTCAGCCTTCACAACAATCAAAATCAAATTGCATACAAGTTTACCGTCAACTTTACGATGGACTTGATTCAACATGGGATTCAAACATGTATGCGACCCTGCTATCTTCTTCACCATAAAATTTGTCCCACCTTTTGGAACAATTGCATGTAATCTCCATGGGTAACCACCCTAGTTTGCACCATTTTCTCAAGGGTACATTTTCTATGTTCCAGTTTACATTTCACGGTATACATGGTCGGTGTAGATTTCAAATGTGACAAATTCCCGATGTTTTTTATGGAGTATAGCTTCACCGCCTGTTGGATCGATTCTTTACTTTGAAACTCCTGCCCAATGTAATCGTCTACATTGGATGAACCGGATGACCCTTGTGGAAGTTGATTTACTCACGCTGTCATGCCCTGCTTCCCAAAAAGGAGATACGAAATACGGATACGTGACTAAGTCCAGTGAATGACTTTCACCATTCATAAGCTGTCAGGATCTTTATAATAAGCACAAGTATAAACAAGAGAGATACAAGAAGAATAGTCAACCACGCATGCATAAATGAATCAATATAGTCAACAAGATTACTTGAAAAGAAACAAGAATACTGAATTTCAAATAATCATGTCTAGAACAAAACACAAGTCTAGGACACAAAGACCAATACAAAATAGTCTATGTAACCAAGTACAATTATTCAAGATAAGCAACAAGAAATAAATAGATATAGCAAGAACTCCAGCCAACTAGAATCTCAGATCATCTACTCCATCGGGCAGCTGATCACTATAATCTGTAATTTAACAAATTGCAGGAAAAAGAAAGATAAACAAAACGTCTGTCAATGCAAGTTACAGGCCGCTTGTAGTGCAGGCAACAAGTACAGAAAAGATAAACAAGAATAGAGTAACAGCAGAAGCAAGTATATCATGAAAAGGATGTAACAACAAAATAGAGGGACTAACTCAAATCAAGAACAGAAACAACTAGCATGGCAAGATGAACGAGTGCAAGTGGTATGTAACAAGTGTCAAGTAAACAAGTATCATGTAAACGAGTAACGAGTATCAAGTGTCAAGTATCATGTACAAGTAACAAGTAGCAAGTGTCAGATGATCATGTTCAAGTCTTGTATCTAATCCTATCTAGGTAGCACTTTATGCATCCCAGATTTTTACCACATGGTTGCTACATTCAAACAATTATGTTTTAGATTTCATAGTGGATTATAGAGGGCAGTGTACTCAGGGACAAGCTCCAACTATCAAGCTCCAAATACTAAATATCAAGCTCCAAATACCAAATATCAAGCTCCAAGTACCTTGTGTCATGTATCATGTGTCATGTATCATGTGTCAAGTGTCAAGATCCAAGTGTCATGTAATCAAGCTCCAAGTAACCAGTAGGATCTATTGATCCCCTTCCGAGTACACGTTTCTGTATTTTTCACTATTAGATTTTTTCCTTTAAACCCGGGCTTAGTTTCTTGTTATTATTATTCAAGCCAAGCATGGACGTGTACAAACAAGTCAAGAAACATGGAGAGACAAAAAGAGACAAGTACAAGTTGAATAAAGGACGCGAACGGGTGACAAATGACTTAAAATAGACTAAGACAACGAAAATTCTAGTTCTGGACAACAAGACAGTACTGCACCAAATCTGGGATTCCCGTTGCCACGGATATGCAAATCTGGATCCGTCAGAAAATCTAGAAAATATACTCCCGTCCGAATCCAGCAAATAAATATAAGTCATATGGTAATTCACAAAAACAGGGCTCAAAACAGATTTGTATTCAGAAAACATGTGCAGCCGGAAATCAGAAGATTGTATTCATAAACAGGAAAACAGAATAAAAAATCACTGATTAAATCCAAAAAAAATATGGGGTATTCCCTAGTATGTTTAGTAACAGCAAATAAAGTTTCATAATTTTCCAACATAGATAGTATTGTCAAATAAAATCATAAAGCAACAAGATACAGTAATTTTGTAAATCTAAAATCATAAACACCACAGTACCAAAACAGCAATAGATTGCAAAATATAAATCCAAATCCAATTCCGTCAAAAAGGGTGATAAAATAGATATAGCAGGCTACAATTCATATTCCCAAAGTTTTTATAACAGCAAATAGAATCAGGTTGAAATTTTGGTTCTTTACTAAACAACATGAAAATTCTGCAAGTATAGTAGTTGTTTGCAAGCATGGAATAGTTTATAAAAGTCATCAATTTAAATTCACAAAAATTAGGGGTTAATACCAATCAAGTCTTGTTGTATTTAGCAAAATATTGGATCAAAATATTATCTTTAATATTAGTATAAAAATAAATAACCATACAAACTTCATATAAATCAGAATCTAGAATTTTCTACACATCTGTTGTAAAACAGCCATAATTTGCAACTCACAAATCGAAACTGAGATCTGTCAAAAATTCTGTAAAGTAGACAGAATTCTCTTTAATTCATATTCACAAATAATTTTCATATACTGACCTTAATAGGGTCTAAAATACTGGACAAAAACGGGGTAACAACAAAAACACACTACAACAGGCAAGCTATTCGTCGGCGTTTTTTTAGATCTTCACCGGCGGTTTTTTACGCCGGTGAAACATTCACCGGCGTTTTTATAAACGCCGGTGCAAAAGCCACCGAAGTGAGCATTACGGAAATATAGGGGTATACACCGGCGTTTCTACTGGATGCCAGTAGATCTTGAAAATACATCGGCGGTCAGCTAACGCCGGTATATGGGCATTTCTGAGTGCTGTTCTTTTCCCCCAATATACATTCACCGGCGGTCACATAAAGCCGGTATATTTATCTTCACCGGCGTTTCCACAAACGCCGGTGTATGTTCAATATTTATTGGCGGTCGACAAACGCCGGTATATGCTTATTTAAGAGTGCCCTATTTTCCCTACTTACAAGCACCGGCGTGTTGTAAAAATGCCGCTATAGTGAGATTCACTGGCATTTTCTAAAATGCCGGTGTTTCTTAGCGCTGTTGCGGCTTATGGGTACACCGGTGTGTGTGGAAACGCCTCTCTATCGAAATTTCCAACTAATCAATTGGATACACCGGTGTTTTATGAAACGCCGGTGTATGATCGTTTGTTTTTTGTGCTCCAGTTTTTTCATTCGATTTAAATTTACAATTTCATTTAAAAAAACCTGTAAACTAATTCACAACCGATTCAACCAATTTCAGGCATATTAATGCGCAAATCACAACCAAACACAAGAATTAAAGATAATAAAGTTTCACACATAGTCCATTAATCGTCCAAATTCACCACAAAATTAATAGTGTCATAATTAACAAATACAGTAATGAACATCCCAAATATCTCAACAATTACTTAAAACAACAATCCAGGACATAACAATAACAAGGACAACATAACAACAACAACTAGACTAGGCCGACCACAAATTCATACCCCTCGAGTCGCTTCAGTCCTGATCATCAGAATTTCCTTGATCTGGGAGACTCACATTTGATTGATTGATCGGACCGCTCTGTGAAAAAAAAAAATTAGTTCAACACTAGACCGCAATACAGAATATACATATTTTTTGAACTTGCAAAAAGATCTACCCAATTCATAATTTCTAAGATCAAAGTGCCAATTGCAAATGGAATTGTTAATGATATATAGAGAGGTAAAATAATTATATTGCAGTGCTAAAAAGCTAGTACTTAATTTTGTTTTTGAATATATCTAAAACAGTAAAACAAATGAAAATCAAGTATCTAACTTGAAACCTTTATATTCTCCTCTGATTGGGAATATCCAGTATCTAAAACAGTAAAACAAATGAAAATCCAGTATCTAAGCATGTCTTTCATGGATTGTTCAGACAATCCATGAAACTGTCATCGTGGAAAGAAACCAAATATAAGAAAAATAAGAAAAATAAGAAGGGGCTCATATCAAGTGTAGTTTTAAGGAACTGTCATCGCAGAAGGAAACCAAATATAGAAGCCAGAAATGGAAACAGAAAGAGGAATGGTAAAGAATGAGGATACACCAGGCTAACATAGCGGCATTTTCCTCATCTCTCTCTCATCCCTTCTTTCTCTTCAGCACACGTACACAAAGAGACTTCAGCAACAACAGCAAGAGCGACAACAACATCAATAATAATAAATTATAATAAACAAGATGTCTCTATATGGATTTCCAGATCTCCACTCGAGCCCTCTCTTTCGAATCACAGCCCAATTAAGAACATAGACGACAACCACTAAACAACTAAATAGTAGGGTTTCCAGATACTCAAAATGGCATTTTCTGACAAATTATCTCACAAACACTAATACGCCTCTTTCATGGATTCTACGACCAACCCCATTTTGGTATACAGCATCCTTAGATGACAATTAACCCATTTTGGTAAATAGCATGCTTAGATGACAATGATATGGCTAATATCCAGTATCTAAAACAGTAAAAGAAATGAAAATTTCCAGTATCTAAGCATGTTTGTCTATTCTTCATCCCAACTTTGCCAATGATGTTTCTGGCTCCAAAAGAAACCTGCACACAGGTTTGTTCAGGCAAATTCTTGACAGATTTGGGAATTCTGAAGATTTTAGATCCAGGATGACAAATTAGAGCACAAAGAATAATACGCCTCTTTCATGGATTCTATGACCAACCCCATTTTGGTATACAGCATCCTTAGATGACAATTAACCCATTTTGGTAAATAGCATGCTTAGATGACAATGATATAGCTAATATCCAGTATCTAAAACAGTAAAAGAAATGAAAATTGGTCAATAGCTAAGCATGTTTGTCTATTCTTCATCCCAACTTTGCCAATGATGTTTCCAGCTCCAAAAGAAACCTGCACACAGGTTTGTTCAGACCAATTCTTGACAGATTTGGGAATTCTGAAGATTTTAGATCCAGGAAGACAAATTAGAGCACAAAGAATAATACGCCTCTTTCATGGATTCTATGACTAACCTCATTTTGGTATACAGCATCCTTAGATGACAATTAACCCATTTTGGTAAATAGCATGCTTAGATGACAATGATATGGCTAATATCCAGTATCTAAAACAGTAAAAGAAATGATAATTGGTCAATATCTAAGCATGTTTGTCTATTCTTCATCCCAACTTTGCCAATGATGTTTTCGGCTCCAAAAGAAACATGCACACAGGTTTGTTCAGACCAATTCTTTACAGATTGGGGAATTCTGAAGATTTTAGATCCAGAATGACAAATAAAATTAAAAAAGATTAATACGCCTCTTTCATGGATTCTATGACCAACCCTATTTTGGTATACAGCATCCTTAGATGACAATTAACCCATTTTGGTTAATAGCATGCTTAGATGACAATGATATGGCTAATATCCAGTATCTAAAACAGTAAAAGAAATGAAGATTGGTCAATATCTAAGCATGTTTGTCTATTCTTCATCCCAACTTTGCCAATGATGTTTCCGGCTCCAAAAGAAACCTGCACACAGGTTTGTTCAGACCAATTCTTGACAGATTTGGGAATTCTGAAGATTTTAGATCCAGGATGACAAATTAGAACACAAAGAATAATATGCCTCTTTCATGGATTCTATGACCAACCCCATTTTGGTATACAGCATCCTTAGATGACAATTAACCTATTTTGGTAAATAGCATGCTTAGATGACAATGATATGGCTAATATCCAGTATCTAAAACAGTAAAAGAAATGAAAATTGGTCAATATATAAGCATGTTTGTCTATTCTCCATCCCAACTTTGCCAATGATGTTTCCGGCTCCAAAAGAAACCTGCACACAGGTTTGTTCAACCAATTCTTGACAGATTTGGGAATTCTGAAGATTTTAGATCGATTATTTGGAGACCGACTTTCTAAAGAAAATGCCATTTGGAAGTATGAGGATACATGTTTGTTAGATCACCAAAACTCCCATTTTTATTGAAGAAAAATAAGAAGAGGGCTCATATCAAGTGTAGTTTTAAGGAACTGTCATCGTGGAAGGAAACCAATTAAATATAGAAGCCATAAATGGAAACAGAAAGAGGAATGGTAGAGAATGAGGATACATCAGGCTAACATAGCGGCATTTTCCTCATCTCTCTCTCATACCTTCTTTCTCTTCAGCACACGCACACAAAAAGACATCAGCAATAACAGAAAGAGCGACAACAACATCAATAATTATAAATTATAATAAACGAGATGTCTCTATATGGGTTTCCAGATCTCCACTCGAGCCCTCTCTTTCTAATCATAGCCCAATTAAGAACATAGACAACAGTCACCAAACAATCCAATCACAGCCCAATCAAAATTTGTCATCCTGGATCTAAAATCTTCAGAATTCCCAAATCTGTCAAGAATTGGTCAGAACAAACCTTGTGCAGGTTTTTTTTGGAGCCAGAAACATCATTGGCAAAGTTGGGATGAAGAATAGTCAAACATCCTTAGATATTGACCAATTTTCATTTCTTTTACTGTTTTAGATACTGGATATTAGCCATGTCATTGTCATCTTAGCATGCTATTTACCAAAATGGGTTAATTGTCATCTAAGGATGTTGTATACCAAAATGGGGTAATTGTCATCTAAGCATGCTATATGCCAAAATGGGGTTGGTCATAGAATGCATGAAAGGGTTGGTCATAGAATGCATGAAAGACACATATTGAAGAAAAATAAGAATAAGGCTCATATCAAGTGTAGTTTTAAGGAACTGTCATCGTGGAAGGAAACCAATTAAATATAGAAGCCATAAATGGAAACAGAAAGAGGAATGGTAGAGAATGAGGATACACCAGGCTGACACAGCGGCATTTTCCTCATCTCTCTCTCATCCCTTCTTTCTCTTCAGCACACGCACACAAAGAAACATCAGCAACAATAGCAAGAGCGACAACAACATCAATAATAATAAATTATAATAAACGGGATGTCTCTATATGGGTTTCCAGATCTCCACTCGAGCCCTCTCTTTCTAATCACAGCCCATTTAAGAACATAGACGACAGCCACTAGACAACAGCCACAATGCAGACTCACAAACACTAATACGTGTCTTTCATGCATTCAAAATTATAAGCTCTTCAAAATTACCAATTTAAAGACTTACCGGTGGTGGGACTTGAGATTGCTGCCTTATTAACTGGGACATTTGTTCTTGGAGGAGTGCCACTTGTGCCTTTAATTCTGTCATCTCCTCGTCCTGAGTCCCACTTGAAGTAGATTCACTCCGTCCGAATAACCACGAGGGGGTTGGTCCTAGCCCCATACCACAGACACGTCCATGCCTCTCCTTTCCCCTCACAGCGGTCAAGGCAAGTCACTGCCGGGTACGGAAATCTGTGGAAGCCACCGTACTGTCAGAATCTGAAGCGGAAGAGATTTCATCAAACTTTTTCCGAGCGTTAGTCTGTAAAAGGACATATAGTCAGAGTTAAAAGCAGAAGAGATTTCGACTATCATTAGCCATTACAAAAATAAGCTATAAATCATCAAAAAGTAAAAGCAGCTGAAGATATATATAAACAATAAAATTAGATATACACATAAAAAGATGAGCAAACCTTTAAAATAAAATCTCTATGAAACTGTTATTTTACTGTTTGTATAATAGTGCACCCGAACATTTATGTTACTGATTGTATAACAAATTTTCAACACCATTGACCCTGTCATTCTTATGTCAATTGCTAATCGGTCCCGGTGTTGTCTACTAGTATTACTAATTGCATAAACATATAACATTGCTATAGCCTATAGTAGTAAATTTCTAAAAGCTCATCACTAAAATATTATGTCATAGCCTATAGTCAATTTTGTGTTCCAACTCAATTCACCAAATATTTAATTACCCATCACTAAAATAGTTATAATGATAGTCAATTGTAGATCTGATAGATATTAGTTCACAAATTACCACAATCCGTTCTGCCTTAGGGGTCGCATATGTCCCATCCTTCGACTTGTGGGTGGCATCGAAAAAATCTATGTCGCCAAACTCCGTAGGACCCCCCAAATCTTCTTCCTATATATTAGTAAGATGAATTTATTATAAACAAATAACTATAAGTCAAAACTGTTCAATTTGATTGTGCTTACCAATTCTTCCCGAACGAGAGCAAAGCTCTGTGTGCCAGCGGTGTGCAACACAAGCTGCTTTGACTGACTGGCAACACCGACCTTCGCCCTTTTCTGTACATGCCACAATGAAGTTAACAAAAAATTTAATTAGAGTAGCCATACAACCACAAAGTTATTAAATTTTGGTTAGTAATGTAAATACCTGACCGACCGTCGAACTCCAGTAGTGCACAAGGAATTGCCAATCTGAAGGCTCCACATCGGGTGGCACATCCCTTGCATTATCCACCTCTGACTGGTTTTTGTCAAAAAACCTAGCCTTCAAGTCACTCTTGTAGTCTCTCCACTTTTTGGAGAGTGACTTTTCAACCCAATGCGTAAGGGAGTCCGGGAACGAGAAGTATTGCTGCAAAATTTATGAAGTTTAACAAAAGGATAACTGAATTGCATAAACCAACTACCCATCACTAAAAATACATATTTCATTAATATATACATGTATGAATTTCCTAATTTGATTTCATACTGTACATGGTTTGATTTCATTAAAACATGATGTATATAATTCTATTGTGGTGATAATCCCTTTTTCGTACTTTCAGATTGCCTATACATATGAATTGCATAAACCAATTATTTATTTTAGATGGGAAATACCTTGATTATTGTAATTGCAGTTGCCTTTGTCGTGGTTGGCACCTTCGGCCCACTCTCGTACGACAAAGGAATTATCCGTGGGTTCCTTGCTATTACCCCAATAAAGGATGAGAATTTGCTTGCATTATCACCAACCGGTTGCCCGACACTGTTTTCCTCCACCACAATCCGTTCGTCGTTCTTAAGTTTCCATATGTCCGTCATCTTAGTTCGCCCTCGATGTTTCTTGACAGTGGGCGTGCTACCCTCCCCCTCCTCTGTCTGACTGTCACTATTATGTAGTGGCTGCTCATCCCCATGGATTTTGTTGCCATCATTTACGTTGATCCTTTTTCCACACCTCGGCATCTTGTACCTATCAAAGATTCAATAAATTTATTAGAGGAGCAAAATTAATTAATAATATAGTTTAATGTAAATGACACCAAGTAGTAGAAAATAGAAACCGTCGTTGCTAACATCAAGGTTACAACAATACACTAATGGTTGAGAGCAAATTGGTAGCTGAAAAAGAATGAATGTATGACCTACATCCATTCCATGTTCAACTTCAATAATGCTAGGCATTGGATTATATAAATTGCAGGCAAAATGGTAGATGAAAATAAAAACATTTGCAATGTTGCTTTGTTAAAGTTAAGATTATTATTATCTCCTCAGACTTGGAAACGCAATGTAAGGAAAACTAGTAAAAAGGTAGCACAGCATTAAAAATCTAGCATCCATAGCCTTAAATGGTATAGAATAACCATCAAAGGTAATCCATAACCCAGGCAACAAAGAGTGACAAAGAGGAACAATCTATAGAAATCGTTCCATTCTTAAATTAACAGATAATTAAACCAATTATTAAATTTACATACAACATGTTCGAAATTATAAGACATAATATTACAACAAGATTTAAGACACGAAAATTACAGGACATATAATATTAAGATTGAAAATCAAGTAAACTACAATACGACATCTTCCAATACATCGCCCTTTTCTCCATCATTGGGGAGCCAAGTCCCGCAAATTCCGCCGTCGGTTGTGTTTACATCAAACATAGGAAACTCAGAAGCAATGTAACTGTTCATGACTTCATCATCTTCATCTTCTGAAGTATCGCCCAGTTGGAATACATCTCTTGGTTGCATAATGAGAGCCACATATGATTTTGGCAGGGTTGGATCTTCAATGTAGAACACTTGTTGCACTTGGGATGGGAACACAAATGGTTCATGGCTAATGTGTGTACCGATGTGAATCAATTTTGAGAAGTTTACAACTGTGAAGCCTAACTTATCCTTGTTATTAGCAAAATTCCTATCAAACTCAGCCCAATCCCTACGAAATAAGACAACACGAAAATGACCAAAATAATTCAACTCAGTGATATCCGTGAGCACTCCATAGTAGTCGAGATCTCCATCTACAGGCCTCGTGTCTGACTTGGAAGCATAACTTCTAGTCTTAGAAGTCACTACCATTCCACTATTTTGAGATTTCAAATTACATTCACAATCCTTAGTACGAAATCTAAAGCCATTGAATATGTATCCTCCGTATCTTTTGACCATCTTATAGGGACCTTTGGCAAGTACTTGTATTTCAGATGACACACCTTCAGGACCCAAAGAATGTACCTATAAATTTTGCGCAAATCATATCAGCACCGTGGATAACGTAGATATAATCAAGATTAACTTGCATTTTCCTAATTCACTTACATGAGATTCAAACCACTTATGAAATTTTTCATTCATCAACTTGTTTTGTTTACGTGGTGGAAGTCTTCTTGGTCTAGCCCTTCGTTTGATGTCCCTGACAAATTCGCTAAAATACAAGCAATTGAAATAAGGAATAACAAATGTAAGTTAATATCGAACTCTGCAGTTTTCACTATATTCGATTTAAATTCAAAAGAAACTTACTTTCGAAATGGCTCCACTGATGCATGGTGGTCTAGCACATATTGATGTGCCTGTTCCCACGTTAAGTTATCTAGCTCAAATACATCAACTTTACCAATAGTAGTGCCAGCGGTATCGAAAAGATATTTAGCACCATCAAGGTTGGAAATGTCTGGATTTCTCCTTGGTTTAGTCAAAAATGTCTCTACACCCTGCAGATATCTGGAACAAAAATGTGAACACTCCTCTGATAGATATCCCTGAGCTATTGACCCTTCAGGAAATGCTCTATTTTTAACATAACCCTTGAGTCGGTATAGGTACCTAAACATGTACAATTAATGAATTAGAGCTGAGTAAGGGAATAAAAGAAATGAGCTTTTGAGAATTCAGTTTTGTAAGATGCATGAATTCTTTTACCTCTCAATGGGGTACATCCACCGATAATGAATAGGTCCGCCGATTCTGGCTTCACCAGCATGGTGGATTATCAAGTGAATCATTATAGTGAAGAACGATGGTGGAAATATCATCTCCATTTTACTAAGTGTCAATGCCGCGCGCTGCTCCAATTGGTCAATATCTTCAACACGAAACATTCTTGAGCAAATACCTTTATATATGTTACAAAGATCTTTCAGGACAGTAGTGATTTGCTCACACATTGAAGACCTTAGGGCCACAGGAAGGAGATCCTGCATTAGGATGTGGTAGTCGTGTGACTTTAGACCCTGAAGCCTCTTCTTCTTAAAGTTGACACACCTTGCTATGTTAGAAGAATAGCCATCAGGAACTTTAAGTTCCAGTAGAACTTTGCAAAACAATTCTAACTCCGATTTTGACATTAAATAGATTGCAGGAGGTAGGAGTACTCTCCCGTTCGGTAATTCCTCTGGGTGCAACTCATGTCGGATGCCCATTGACTTCAAATCAAGTCGGCTCTTAAGATTGTCCTTTGTCTTCCGGTCATCTCCCATAACTGTTCCTATGCAATTTTCACCAATATTTTTTCCGATATGCATCACATCTAAATTATGTCGCAATAAATTGAATTCCCAATACGGCAACTTGAAGAAAATACTTTTCTTCTTCCATGCACCTAAACTCGCCATGTTCTGATACTCATCTTCGCCACATAGATCGGTCTCCTCATCTTGCTCCAGCCTTTGTAATGCCCCGATTTTCATTTATAAAAAATATTATTTATTTTGCACGTAGTGTGCACGTGCCATTTTTCGTAATATGAAATCTTATAATTATTCTCCTTACGGATGATGAATATATATATATGGATATGTATAAGTGTCCTTTAATTATTATTTTTTTTTATAAAAGGCCTTTGTTTCAAATAAACCTAAGCCCAAAAATCTAATTTATTTTGTGTAAAAACTATTAGTTTGGCCCATCAATTTAAGCCCATAAATTAATTCTCTTAATCACAACTTGTAAGGTAGACATCTTTTAAAAGATTATTTTTATAAAATGTATATGTACAAGTTTTTATATGGAGACTAGAGTAGCACGTGCATGCAACATGGTGTGCATTGCACACTATTCTCCTTGGCCGGTTTTTTGGAAGAGGTGGAGATAGTGTAGGGGTGGTTACTTAGTTGTGGGTAGTTATTACAACTCCTACTCTCATCCTAGCCCTCCATCTCATAACCATCTACTAAATCCTAACCCTCCATTTCACCCAAGGATGTAGTATAAATATCCCCTACATTGTCTTCTTCATTAAAGATCCATTGAAAGAGAAAGATATATTTTTTTAAGAGAGTTGTGAGTGTGTGTACATTGGAGGCCGGTCATCACTGCAGAAGGATTCTCGGATTGGCAAGGAGCAAGGAGGAGAAGGCACATTATCACACTAGAAGGCTTTGACTGGATTTCGATTTTTCGTCAATAAGGTGGGTGTTTCTCATGACTTCTAGAATAGAATTCATGTTAGAATTGAGTTTGAATTGTGTATGCATGTGTAGACTGAAGTGATAAAATGACTGCTTAATTGAAATCTTTTCGTGCTATATGTAATGTAGAAAATGTGAATGATTGATAAAGAACTAATGATATTTAGAAAACTGGAAACGACCTGTACAGTCGACCGATAATATGAGCAGTCGACTGACACGAGAAATATAAATTATGTACATATTGAAATTCCATGAAATGATGCATGTTAAATCTTGATATTCTAGCATGCTAAGTTTGGAATTGATATTTATCTCTGTAGACAAGTAATGAGAAAAAGACAAGTGTATGATCAGAATTGTATTTGAATAAAAGAAAATACTAGTTATGTAAAATTTACATTTAATTGAAAACTATGTTGTGATGTTGATAAACAGATGAGAATCACATGGTTGTGTGGACAATGTACATATTGTAGTGTGACAAAAATGATGTGTGCTTATTGAAGAACAGAATAAAGAGATGATCTCTTAATTCGAAATTAACCCTGTTCAGTCGACCGAATGCATGTAACAGTCGACTGTACTGAACATGAAATGTTGCATAGTTGAACTACCCAGAACAGCCGACTGGTATGAATGACAGTCGACTCCCCTGTAAATGATATTGAGATTTTGAATGCTGCGGAACAGCCGACTGGCCATGTGCAGCAGTCGACTCTTCCGAGCAGTTATTGAAGAACTCTATTTGATTGAAAAAGTCGACTGGATAAGCTCTAAGTCGACTGTCCAGATCACTTTTTGGCATATCAGAAATTCTATGATTTGTTTTTATGATAAAGGTGATGAATCTTATGTTGGATATTGGTTATGACAGTAAATTCTATTTGTCTTTGCATGAATTTACATGAAATAAATCATTTATTAGAATTTGTGAAAGTTGTATGAATGTGAAAGCTATGAACATGAAAAAGAAAATCTATTATGATTATGAAAAATGAACTTATGAGCTAGTAACGCTCAATGTTGGAAATTGTGAATTTGAATTGAAACAAAAGAGTAGCTAAGTCTCCCCCGGCAATTGGAAGGAAATGAAATAAAATTTGAAATGAAAGACCAAGGTTGGTCATGTTTGAATGAATGAATAAGTCCGGTTTAGTGGAGAGGCTAACTCTAGAGCTTTGATTTTATTCATGATTCTAATAAAAAATAAGGATTAGTACATAGTGGAGATGTGATGAAAGTGAGAGAAAAACACAAGTATGAGAGCTAGAGTTTACGGTGCGGGTGTGAGCCATAGAATGCATGCTTGATGAGTCAAGACATGGCGTGGGCACTACTTAGTAACGATCGGACCTTAGCAACGCTTGTGGGATGTTTGGTGACTACAAGAGGATCGTGTGTCAGGGAGGAGGCTGAATTGCCACAGAATGCATGCTTGATGAGTCAAGACATGGCGTGGGATTTCCCTCCAGGGTCCGGTACACGTGCTTGTACTCATAGATCATCTAAGATACTTACCGTAATTACAGTAGTAGATTTAAGTCATGGCGAGGGATTGAACCCTGTAAGATGAAGAACGATTAAGAGGCTTGCCCTCGGACCTATGTAGTATGGGATGCATAGAATCCGAAAAAGTGCGCATTAGTGTCATTTAATATAAAAATTGCATTAAGGACTAAGTGCACAATCACAACACGACATCATTAAGATCTTCCCCTTTTTTTTGGTTAATTTGATATGTGAACAAGTTTGTGATTTGTTAAGAAATGAGAATCGTTATACTGTTTCTGGCATAGAGAGGATGGCCATGTATAATTATCGTCGGTTGAATAAACTGACGTACCCACAGTTTGTATGCAGGATAGTTGGCTCGATAAAGGTTAAAGAAGAATCAATGTTCAAAGATTATTTATTGCTGCATCTTTTGTGTAAAGTTGTAATTGTTTCTGCTGTCATTATTTGTAAATTATTGATGTATATGCTTCCACTGTAAAATGTAAAGTGTAACATCTCCTGTAACTCTGATGTAAAGTGAAAAGTTTCAATTCCTTGTAAAATTGTACCGAATGAGATGAAAAGATCCTGTAGAACTCTCGAATTCAGCTGTTTTGGAATTCGGGGCGTTACAGCCTTGCCCTTTTCTTACCCTTTTTGCTGACTTGTGGTTCTTTTTCATATTTGAACTGATGACCATCTACCCGCCTCAGAATATCTGACCCAGAAGTAGCTCCAGGAGCATGTTCCCACTCGTCGGTACCATCAAATGTCGCTGTCTCGGCCCGAAATATATGTGTGTCAGGCAACCATCTCCTATGACCCATATAGCAAAATTTTCTGCCATTGTACAACCACCTTGAACTAGTTTGGTCAGCACAACAAGGACATGCATAACGTCCTTTAGTACTATATCCAGATAAATTTGCATATGCTAGAAAATCATTGATTGTCCAAGACAACACGACCCGAAGAGAAAATGTTTCTTTAGCCATTGCATCATAGGTTGGAACACCCACCCACAATTTCTGAAGTTCATCTATTAACGGCTGTAGGTACACATCTATATCATTTCCAGGACCTTTCGGTCCAGGAACTATCATGGACAAAATAAATGAGGACTGCTTCATGCATTTCCAAGGCAGCAAATTGTATGGTATTAACACAACAGGCCATATGTTGTATGTACTACTCATTTGCCCAAAAGGGTTGAAACCATCACTAGCTAGTCCAAGTCTCACATTCCGAGGATCTTCCGCAAAATTGGGATATCTTTCATCAAATTTTTTCCAAGATTGAGAATCAGCAGGATGCCTAAGAATCCCATCATTAATGCGACCTTCAGCATGCCATTTCATATCAGAAGAAGTTTTCGAAGACATAAACAACCTTTGTAGCCTAGGAATCAGAGGAAAGTAACGCAATAGTTTGGCAGGCTTCTTTCTCCTACTTCGCTTAGTAGATCCACTGGCTTGATCGTCTTGATTTGGTGTTTCTGACCATTTCGAAGAACCACAGACTTCGCAATTCTCCAGACTTTCCTTACCTCTCGTGAAAAGCATACAGTCATTTGGACATGCTGCTATCTTCTCATACCCTAGATCGAAAGAACTTAGGAATTTTTTGATTTTATAGGCTGAGTTTGGAATACAGATTTCTGGAAATGCTTCATTCAACAGTTCAAGTAGCATAGTGAAGGACTTAGCAGACCACCCGTTTAAACATTTAATTTGAAATAGTCTGACAATGAATGAGAATTTAGAGAATTTGGTGCAATCGCGGTACAGCGGAGTACTAGCATCTTCAAGCAACTTAGCGAAGGGTTCTTGCTGTTTATTATTTTCAGGGGCAGGGTCAGGCATTTCCTCGTCCACCTCACCACCAATGTGTGATGTTTCTGTTGACTTATTATGAACTTGGGTTGTTGGATTATTGGTGTGGAAAGAAACATTATGAATCCCCAAGGCGTCTTGCAACAAAGCATGCATCTCATCGGGAACACTTAAGTCTTCGTTCACTTAGGGCTCATCTTCATTTTCTAATACAACCGGACGAACAGGAGCTGACGTATGATCCTCTCCATGACAAAACCACCGTGTGTACCCTTGAAGAAAACCGTTGACAACCAAATGTGTATGTACTATGTCACATGTCCTCAAATTACAATTTGTACACCGGAGGCATGGACAACGGATTAGGTTGGGATCACGGGAATGTCATTTGGCAAAGATAATAAAATCTTTAATACCATCCCGGTACTCCTTGGATAATCGTGGTTTACTAATCCAACTTCTATCCATTATAACAATAGCAGACAATCTGAAATTAAAATTTGATATATTAAATAGTATTATATTTAAAAGGCTTTTTTAATATTTAATTTCACCTTTTTTAAAACCATCCCTAGCTGCAAATAAATAAACGATATAACAATTAACTGTAAAATAAAGAAATCTCAGTTCCAAAAATGTATAAAAAACAATTAAATCTTAATACAATCTACTCTATTCACATAACCCTAAACTACCATTGTGGAAATTATCTCAACCACCTTAGTGGCATTTTATCGCACACCTTGTATGCGAGTGTAATATCGATTCGACTATAGTCTCCCCTGTATTTGGCTTTCCATTCAAGGAGATGATGATGGTAAAGGGTATTTGCTGAGGAAGGGGAATATGACGAATAACGAGGACCCCATGCTATAAATACGATAACAAGAAGATCTGATGACTCATGAACTATTCTATTCATGGCTACTAATAATCAGTTACTTATCTCAAAATAATAACAATAATAATAATAATAATAATCCCTATACCTCATCTACATTTGTTCTCATTTAACCTTAATTAAAGTGGACTACATTTGTTCTCATCTATCCCAAAATAATAATAATAATAATAATAAAAATGTGAACTATCAAAGAACAATGTCAAAAGGGATGCATCACCCCAAATCACCAACTCCAGATTTACATTTACTCATTCTCTCATAAAACACCAATCCCTAAATACCAAAAATAAATTATATTCTTCTCTATTATCATTTGTCAAGCAAACAGTTTACTCATTGATGGACAACAACTAAAAAATGGAAATTTCTTATTTAACTTCCTAAGTTTACTCCATACTTGCATGACATCTCAAGCATCTAAAATATAGTCTACAAACTATTCCTTACCAAATGTCAAAACACCTAAACCATGGACCAAATGACATATCTACCACAGAATTGGAAACATTAAATGAAATTTCACACGATAACACATCAATCTAGTAAACCCACTTAATTCCATAGCCAAAATCTCATCTCGCGAGGCATCAATCATCATTATGCAATCAAAAAGACCTTCATGTTCTAGTTCACAGTATCACAAACACAATATATCCAACATATTTTGTAAACAGTAACGGATGAAAAATAAACGAAGAACTCTTCCATCATGAAGATGTTCTCATGAAATCCCAAGCATCGAAAAAAAACGAGAAGAATAAAGCATTATACCACTCAATGTCCGAGGAGTTGTTGACGGTGGGGGGGACTGGGGCTGTTGGAGATGGCTGTGGGGGGGACTGGGACTGGGGCGACGACGGAGGATATGGAGACGATGATGGTGGGGCTGTCAGAGATGGCTCCTTTCGAATGCCTCTCGGATATGGCATTTTGGGAACTCCAAAATCGACGGTGAGAGAGAGAGAGAGGGAAGACGAGGGAAGGAGGGAGTTTTGATCGGCTTTGGGAACTCCAAATTCGACGAAGGGAATGAGGGAAAACGAAGGGCGACACGCGAAAAAATTGGGTTTGGGAAAAAAGCATGCGAAATGTTAGGGTTCGCGGGGATTTATCCCAGTTAATTCATTGGCGTTTTAAAAAACAAACGCCAGTGAATGGGAGAAGATTTTCACATTCGTCTGTATATTCGTCGGCGTGTTTTATTAAAATGCTGGTGAATATTACCCTCCACCGGCGTTTTATCACAAAACGCCGGTGAATATCATAATTCCCCGGTGTTTTATGGAGGCCGCCAGCGTATAGCCATCCAATCTGACGCTCTTTTCCTGGTCTCTTCCTACCCCAGCGCGAATGGTAAAACGCCGGGGAAGATTCTCCGGTAAATCGATGATGTGTTGTAGTAACAGAAATCTTCTTTATGCATAAAATCAACTAGTTCCTGTGCAACAAATGCAAATCAAAACAAAATGCGAAATATTGTATACTAGATGTCCAAGCAACATGGTATAGGGTATTTAACGAGTCTACAACAAGTTATACTACTACCAACACATCAAGCATACAAGATCATACAACACCTCATAAATCACGAACAACATGCATGTATACATCAAGTGTCTATTAGATCTAAGTTATTTCATGTCGTGTGTGTAACGAGATAACTACGGATGGATCAACAACTAGAGACAAGATCAAACGAGTTGACTCTAGGAACAAAAGCTACACTACAGGCGGTATATAGTACTTGTATTATACAAAAAAAAAAAGAATACAAGTTACTTGCCCTATAGATGACGACGAAAACGACGAAGCAAGAACAAGAATAACGGGAACGGATTCCTGGACACAAACTCAACGAACGAACGATGAAACACGAGCTAATTAATCATGAACTCACATGCGAAACACACGTGAAATCTCACGCATGTGCAACCCAAGAGAGAGAAACAAACGGCACGGCGATCGGCGACACTGCGGCGGCAAACGGAGGAGAAAGTACAGTGATGCTGTC
Source organism: Hemerocallis citrina (assembly GCA_017893485.1). Classification (NCBI taxonomy): domain Eukaryota; kingdom Viridiplantae; phylum Streptophyta; class Magnoliopsida; order Asparagales; family Asphodelaceae; genus Hemerocallis; species Hemerocallis citrina. The sequence continues at coordinate 420,771,192 of CM030358.1, read as the reverse complement.
TACTTTTTGCTGTTGGCATCGCGACGGGAAGAGGGGACATCGGAAAGGGGGGTCGGGGGAAGACAGCGCAGCGGCTACGACACTGGGCTGCTGGCTGACGATGGGACAGGGAGGCACAACACGGGGTGGCACTGGGGTCGAGCTGGTTGGGCTGAGCAGCGCAAGGAGAGGGTCGCACTGTGGTGCACTGCGCTGCAGTCGACGAGGGAAGGGGAGAGGAGTCTGGCACCGGTGTAGGGCGGCGCCGGGAGGTGCAGAGGTGATCAAAAGGTGGGTCTTGAAGAGTGCAGGCTAGGGTTCGGGAGGGGGATGAGTGGAGAAGGGACTAGGGGGTGAACATGGTAAAAAGAAATATATGGGTATATATAGGGGTAGAGTATTAGGGTTATATGTATAACGGGTTGGGGATAATAGTATGGGTACGGTATTGGGTAACGGATCCAGGGGGTTTTAATGGGTATATGTTTTAAATGGGTTTTAAAATAGGATTTTGGGTATACGTTGATCCAAATAAATAGGATGAACCAACAATAATTAGATGGGAACAAAATGGATAATTAAAACAGGGCATGAACAATTTAAAATAAAGAGGATCAAAATAATAGCTCGAACAACCAGAAATGAAGTAATGGCAGACAAATAGAATCAAGAAAATCAAACAAAAGATGACAATACAAATAGATGAATATATATAGAATGAAGACTCAAATATACGGTTCAAGAGAGTCGGAGAAAAACAATATGAATAAACACACAGAAAAAGAAAATACACCCATGATACAGAAAATGGAAAACAGGGATTACACACGCACTTTGTGTCATCTCCTCGGTAACATGAACATTAACATTATATAGCCATCATTAACGTTCATGTCATTATCATTCCTCTCATTTATATTAATATTTTCATATTCATCTTCTTCTGCTTCATCATCATTTTCTAAACTCTCATCAACTTCATCATCGGTTTCTTCCTTTTCTTCGTCATCGTCTAATAAATCGTTGTTAACGGTAGCAATTTCAAATATCTAAATACATTGTCAGTTTGAACTTAATCAGGAACCAAACTAGGTTGATGTGGCAAATCAAATTCTGTAGGATCTGATGTAACGCTCTGAATTCCAAACATAGGTAATTCGTAGCACAAATAGGATCTTTACTTCAATTTCGTACAAAAATATAGGAAATTTAAAACTTTTTCAATACAAACTAGTTCTTTACATTGCACATCAGAAATTTACATAAAAGAAATAAAATTTATAACCTCGAACATCTTCAATCTTACAACATCCATCATCATCAACCTCATCTCCACGTCGCTCGCTAATCCGAGTCCTGCAACTTGAAAACCGTGGGCACGTTAATTGCATACAACTGACGCAATGCTATAATATAGCGACTCTTCAATTTTAGCAAACACAAACTTGAATGCAAAAATGGAAGTGACTATCCTAATTATGTTAGTGTATGATATGAACCTAATGATAATGCAGACACTCATGCTTACGATGCTACTTTAATGCACACTTGTTCGAATTCTATGCATCCTATACTACATATGTCCGAGGGCAAGTCCTTAACGTACTCCTTATTATAGGATTCAATCCCCCGTTATGCAAAATTTACATCTGTGACTAACATAAAATTTAGACATTCTGTGAGTATTTAGCCCACGCCCCGATAATTTTTTAGATTAATCCCACACCGCAGATGGTCATTCACATCCCGATAATTCCGAGGATTGAAACCCACACCGCATGCCATGGCACTTCAACACACACGAAACATCCCATAAGCGTCACCTCGATCCCAATAATTCCGGAGATCAATCCCACACCTCAGATGAACTGGAGACACTTCCACTCACATCTCGATAATTTTGGGGACCATCTCACATCGCAAACCAGCTAAGACCCTCATAATTATGTTTGCCTTTACTTCATCACATCTAGTGCATGTCCTTAGTCCAGTTATAATTATTATGACCTAGAGCTAGCTTACCCTACTGGACTTAAACCAAATCACTGAGAATGTTAGCCCACATTGGCTACTTCTCAAACTTCCACAAGTTGTATTCTGCTGGCACTCTGGGTCTCGCTTAGTCTCTAGAATTCACACATCTCAAACACAGAGATTTTCTAGGTCATCTTTAACCTCTTTTACAAAATCTTTCATTCATTACAGTTCATTTGTTTCTTTTATTCATTCTCTTTAGATTCATCAATCTCAAACAAATAGATGACTTCTTATCCATTATGATAAAAATTAATAACACTTCAATTTGATAAAACCCCTTTCAATAATCATACATATAAATTTTCAAATTTCTCCTTTGATTATCTCTTAATTCGTCATCTAAACAATTTACGTAAGCTCTAAATTTAACTCAGTTTCATACGATATAAAAAATCTAGAATAAATCTAGATTAAAATCATCATGTTTCACTCTTTTAATCAAAATTTTTTATTATTTATTTTATAAATATTTTATTTCTTTGAAGAAAAGTTTAAAATGAATATGAGGTATTAATGGAATATTTTGACAAGATTATATATATTAAACAAACCAACCCCATCAGGATTCGAACCAAAGTGAGCGCCCCACCCTAAATTGCACCCAACAATTGAAAATCCAACTTGCTATTGGTGCAGAAGAGACTCGCAAAATTTATCTATTTATGTATGTCTATTGTTTAAAAACGTATAGAATTTTAAAAAGGAAACAGAGCCCCAAAGGACTCGAACCCAGGACCAAGTGGGCACTGTACACAATGACCGAACCCGTGCGCCAAGACCAGACTTTCATGCCTCGCTGTCTACAACTATACAAAGATGTTTTTTTGTTTGAGTATGAAATTCTTTATTGTATATCTAAGATGAAAATTTAGCCATAATTAAATCCCACAATCTTTCTCACAATTTTATACACTATATTGTGATTTCTAGTTAATTTCCAGAAGGGAACTTATTTAACCTAGTACATTTCAACATGGATTTGTGTTTGTCTCAATCTACTTAGATTTAATATGAAAATTTAACACACAATTTGCTTGTATAAATTTTTCATACTCAAGAGTTAAATTCTTAGCAACAAATGAAATCACATGAATAATATTCATACAATAAATTTAGAGAAACATTCATTTATAACATTTCACAAGCATGTAATTTAATTATCATGGTACGTGTTATTTAAAATGAAATTACTCCCATATTGATTTAGACAAAATCTTGAGAACACCCATACATATATATATTTCACATATGAATTTAATCATCATCCATATATTTACTTCTAAGCATGCATAATCTACAAAGCATTAGACAACTTTGAAAACACCCACCTTTTTTTGATGAATCCCTAGCAATTAGAACTCCTAGGAAGCCCTCTAATCTCCTCTCCTAAATTGAGCTCCAAAGAAAACCAATAGCAAGGATTTTGAAAGTGCAACAAATGAAAAAATTTCTTTTCTTAACCATGGCCGGGATGGAGATTTTATAAAGGAGAAGAAATGGGAAGTTTTTAAAACTACCCACTCAAACCTATTAACAACCCAAACCCCCCTTAACACAATTCAAAATTTTCTTTTACCTACTATAGACTTGGCCGGTCAAATTGTGGGTGGGGTCAAGGCACAGGTTATAAATGTGTTTATGTGTGCACATAAGTTACACACAAAATATTAGGAATTTCATTTAATAAAATTAAATTTGTTACTCAATTTAATATGGATTTAATAAAAACTAGTTTAAATTAATCATAATAAAAAAAAATTATGCACCTTTAATTAATTCTATATATATAACAATATAATCAACATGTGCATTGAAAAACACGTGAACAGCACGTACCAATAAATATTCATATACAAAATAAATTCGAGAGAATGAAAAAATGACCATAATAATCGAAATACAAAATACGTAAAAATATTTATATTAATAATTTTACAGATATTACACGTAACGGTACAAAATACATGTGCGTAACACACGTGGACCAAAATTTGTCATAACTCAATTTTGCGGGGTGTTACATCTGAGCTTGTTGTATTTGTGAACGTGTCTTCTTGTGTGGATAGTGGGATTGCACGTGATGTTTGTACTGGGTTAGAACTCATCTCATGTGTCGGTACTTCTCGTACGAAGCTTGAACTAGGATTAGCATGTGGCTGAGCATTAATAATTTAGATTTGCTGAATATATAACTCTAATGCATACCAACTATAATTGAGATCAAGTGTTCTAGCAATCATGGACTTTATAGCGTTATCATTTTCTACGGGGGCACAGTCATAAAATATTGTCCTTCACCTTTTTCCGCTGCATAACGAGCTAAAATTTCAACATTCCATTGATCTCTATCCCAATTATAACCTCATAAATTTTATCAACTAGTTATGCCATTGTAATTGTACGAGGTGCCCAAATTATTTCAAGATCAACGACACTATAACAACAAACTAGCTTTGCGTCACGAATAATTTCACCACCAAAATAAACCAAATAGGAATATCGTAATCCATACCTATACATATTTATACAAAAAATGAGATTCATTATTTAATCACACACTAAACCTACCCAAGTGTACACGATAAAAGGTTATACAAATCATACATTTAAATCAATGATCGGGAAGATTGAGCAATTTTGAGCATGGAGAAGACCTCTTTAAACTTTCCCGAATTCAACAAAATTGGGGATATTGGGTGATAGGTTGGAGTTTTAAAGTGGGAGTATAGAGTGTTATGAGGGATGAGATGGAACAAAAGAGATTTTGAAGAGATTTAATGGGTGAGGGGTCCAATTTGGGAGCTAGAATTTTGGGTTTCGGAGTTGGAAGAGTGGATGGAGAGAGAGAAGTGAAGAGATGATGCAACAACGAGTTTGATTGATTAAAAAGAATTTCAAAGCGACACCGCTGCCTTAAACAACGAGTGTGGTATAAACACACTACCACACTCGCTGTTTGAGACAACGAGTCTTCGCTCTGAAAATTTTCCCAGTTTTCTTGCCAAGTTGAACAGAAAGCTATAAGGCTACACTCGCTATCCCAAATAGCGAGGATCGTTTCGCCAAGCTCGGTAGTAGGTCATTTTGGTAAATTGTTTCGAAAGTGGGCCAGTTTGATAAATATTTTCAAAACGTGTCATTTTGGTAAAAAAATTCAAAATTCAATACATATTCACCCGGTGTTTAATAACTAAATTAACTAGTTTTAATAAGAAAAAAAATCTCCATGAACCAACCTGTTTGTGTTTGTTCATCTGCTCTTCTTCTGCCACTCCCACTCGCACTCCAACCCGGCCACTAAATCACATGCCAGGTCGTGAATTTTAAAAGCAGAAAATCACATCAGATCTCGCATCTCGATGGATCCCCCGATCCCTGCCGCCTCCGCCTCCACCTCCACTGTAACACCCCGAATTCCAAAATACAACTGAATCCGAAGTTCCACAGGATCTTTACACTTCTTTCGTACAATTTTATAAGGAAATAAAAATATTTCTTATATCAGAGTTACATTACACTTGTACATTGTCACAGCGGAAACAATTATACAGTAATTACATAAAACAACAATTGAATCAATCCTTGAGCAGCAGGTATACTTCAATTTGTCAAGCATCTTTACCCTGCATGTAAAACTGTGGGCACGTCAGTTCATTCAACTGACAAAATATTATACACGGTCATCTTCTTTATGCCGGAAACAGTATAACGATTCTCATTACTTAGCAAACCACAAACTTGTTCACAAACAAAGCTAAAGAGACTATCCTATTGATGTCGTGTTGTGAATGTGCACTTAGTCCTTAATGCAATTATTTGTATTATATGACACTAATGCGCACTTGTTCAGAGTCTATGCAGCCCATACTACATAGGCCTGAGGGCAAGCCCTTAACCGTTCTTCATCTTGTAGGGTTCAATCCCTCGCCATGACTTAATCTATTACTGTAACTACAGTAAGTATCCTAGATGTTTTCTGACCTACGAACTCATGTCTAGGTGCCCTGAAGGGAATCCTAATGCACTATCACATGACTCATCATCTAGGCATCCTGTGGTAATTCAGCTCCTACCATAGACATGACACCACCCGCAGTCGTCAAACACCCCACGAGCATCGCCACCAGAACGGTACTCTGGAGCAGTATCCATGTCCTATCATGACTCATCATGGGATATCCTGTGAATACTCTCACGCCACCAATCCAATGGCCCTCATACTCAATGTTTTTCTCTTACTTTTATCACATCTTCACTATGTATCTAATCCTTAGTTTAATTGAATCATGAATAAAATAAACCCTTAGAGTGTAGCACTCCCACTATACCAGTCTTATTCATTAAATTCACATGACCCAACCTTGGTCTTCTCGTTTCAAATATCATTTCACAATTCTTTCATTGCCGGTATAAGGCTTGGCTATACCCTAATTCTCAATTTCAACTCATAATTACAATATCGAGCTTTTCATACTTATACGATCTTTTAATGATTAATCACAATTCACATTTCATATTCATAACATTCATGTATTCATATTCATGGTACTCTTCCTAACTCATCATGTCAACTAATTTCAATTTCTCAAGTAAAATATCATGCATAACAATAAAAATGCAACATGCCACAATCGCTAGTTTATAACCCACATAATTCTATTTTAATCCATGCTAATTCCACAGTTCACAATTTCACTTAGTTCACACTTCACACTTTTCAAATTTCTCATTACCAAAATCTCATTTTAAACTTCTTAAACAATCCATTCAAACTTCAAAAGAAAACAATTTAAGTTAATAATTAAAATAAGTTCCTTCTTGTAAAAACGGTCTCACTTATACAAGGCCACAGGTAATAGAGATTTCCTCACAAAATACAGATATTATTTGAAACTTCAGGGCAGTCGACTGTTAATCATGGACAGTCGGCTGTTCTGCGAGGTTCTAAAGCTCGAAAATAAAGTAATCAGAGAAGTTGACTGTCACATATGACCAGTCGGCTGTTCTGCGATGATCTTTAAACTCAAAAATAAAACGATCAGGGCAGTCGACTGTTACAAAAATCATTCGATTGTTCTGTAAAAGATTCGAACTATATATTTTTCATTTTCTTAGATCAGTCGACTGTTTCAACGTGATCGGTCGACTATGCTACTGGGTTTTTCAATTTCTCAAAAAAAATGTTTTTTAGTTCTTTTTCTTCTCTTTTTGAAACATAACTTTCCGGATTATAGCACACATAAAATTACAGCAACTTGGTATTTTTATGAGTATTTTAACTCTTTAAAACATGCATTTTACCCTTAGTTTGTATTCCATGATCATAATTTCGACATTCGAGAACTAAAGCATAATTCTTCATAATTAAAGATAGATTCCCACAAAAATCACTACAAAAATGTTTTCTTTCTCACGATGTTTTTAGAACACAAAAATTCATCTTTCTTAATGAATAAAACTCATATTTTTATCCACTAATTTACACATAATTCATTCAATCTTTTGTTTGCAAAAATACAATCTTTTCATTTATTCTAATACTCATATGGCACATATAACAATGGAAAATTCTACTACAACAATTAACAATCATCTCTTAGTAAATTATTCCATCAATTCATCTCTAGCATAACATTCTACTTTAATACTTTAATCAACAAACATGGTTCTAATCTTTTTACTAGTTAATCCACATAGTTTGCATTTAGAACATACTTAGCATGCAGACTAACATTAGAAACAATGAGAACATTCACTTTTACTCATAATTAATAAATCTAGTAATCAAAATTACACACATTTACTAATTGATCAATTCTCTTCTAATTAGGCAAGAATGCATTTCATTTCAACTAGTGGCTTTATAATAACAATTCAATTTCATTCCTAGTATGAATTCTACTTTAGAAGTCATGAGAAACACCCACCTCTTTGAAGAAAAAGCCAACTAAAAGCTCCTAGAGTCCCCTAGAATGCGAGAGAGTGCATTCTCCTCCTAGATTGCGATGCAAAAACTCCTTCTCCTTGCTTCCTTGCCAAAATCGAGAGCTCCAAGTGTGGGAGAATGAATGGCCGGCCTCCAGTGGTACACACACACACTCACACTCACACTAATTTATATCTCTTATATAATTTCTTCTTTCAATAGTTTCTTAGTGTAGAATACAAATAGATAGGGGGTATTTATACTAATTCTAGGATAGATTGGAGGGCTAGGATTCATTGGATAGTTATAGGATGGATAGCTAGGATAGGAGAAAAAGTTGTAGCAACCACCCACACTCAAATAAACTACCCATGCACACACACCCACTCTCCCATTCCTCCACGCACAATCCGACCTCAAAATAGTGTGCATTGCACACTACGTGCATGCACGTGCCCCCTAGTACCCCTATTTGAAGTTTGTACAATTTTAATTAATCAAATTGTTCACATTTTGTATCTACATGACAAGTGTGACCATTTAAATGATTAATTAAATTTGTAGGCTTCACAAATAGTGGGCTTAGGCTTGTGGGCCAAATAATAAAATAATAAAATAATAGTTTATTAAAGTGGGCTCAAAATAAGAAAATAGTATTTTAGGCTTTATAAAATAGGCTTATAGAAAAATAAAAAAAAATAATTTTTCATACTATAAAATGAAACTTTATATATAAAAATAAATAAATAAAAATACACATGAAATTTGCACGTGCACAACACGTGAAAATCAACATTTCCATTAAAATGAAAGTTTAGGGTATTACATCCACCGCCGCCAACTCCTCCTGGCTTTCCAACCTCATCCGCGGCCGCAGCAGGATCAGCTCCGCCGTAGCTGCAGCCGCCAGTGTCGCCGCTGAGAATCGCAAGAACCAGCTGCCCGGTGTTCTCTTCAAGTACGGCCCCAAAGCCGCTCAGGTCAAACTTTGTTTTAAGTTTGCATTCTGTTTTGTGATTAATTACGTGATTGCCATGTGGAATAATGTTTACTTAGTTGGGGCTCTTGATTGTGAGAAAAAATAAAAATAAAAATAAAAAATTCATTGATTAGTAGTGTTTATGGTAATGATACCTCGAGGTGTACGCAATACGATAATGTATATAATCATTGGTTACATGCATTTCCGAATATAAGAGTAAGACTAAGTTAAAATGCATGAGAAATTGAGGAGAGTTTGAAGAGATGAAGATAAGTTGAAGTTGTTTATTTTGAAGATGCGGAAGAAAAACACATACAAAGTGCGTGTTTAAGAGATTAGATTGTGAACCCATCATAAATCGGATCGCACGATATAGTTTGTGGTTCGAAAGGGATGGGTAGGTGAATTTGGTTCGGAAGGGGTGGGTATAATGGATTTTTTTGCTGTAATAGGCCAATTTTTGAAAATATTTGCGATTATGGGTCAGTTTCAAAACTATTAGCGCTCGTAGGCTACTTTGTGCCACGTTAGCAGCAACTGCTATTCTCATTAGCGACTTTTTCATTTTGAAAATCGCTAATAGGAATAGCAGCTTATGTTTTAAAATATTTGGAATTTTTGGTTTGCTATCACTATTCCTATTAGCGACCAAAGCATATATGAAGTCGCTAATGGGATTAACGATCTTTAATGAACTGTATTCTAACACTTAGCCAAATCTAGAGAGCTTTTTCTCTTTGAAAAAATAACAATCAATTTATTTTTGAAACCGAGGTCGCTATTCGGAATAGCGACATTAGTTGTACAAAGGTCGCTATTCGGAATAGAGGTCTTTATTGTACTAAGGTCGCTATTCCGAATAGAAGCCTTAGTTGTTTGACTATTTTATAAATTTTACAAAGAATAAGGAGATTGAGTTTTCTACTGAGGTCGCTATTGCGAATAACGACTGAAGTATGCTAAGATCGCTATCCCAAAAGCGACCTCAGTTTTAATTTTTTTTTCTAATAGAGCAAATATTGATTCTTGGTTTTGATGATTACAACACAATGCAAAGTTGTTGTGCTACCTCTTTTATATATTGCAGGTTGTATCAATACCATGTATACACAAAGGCAAAGTGTTCAAACGAAGCTCTCAAAGCAAATTGATCAAGAAAGCTACAAGGTTCTAAAGCTCAAGATTTATCAAGAAAGCTTCAAAGACAAAGACAAAGGCTAAAGCTCTATCTCAAGACTCAAGACTCAAGACAAGACCTATGCTTCAATGTGTTATATTACATGTCTTGTAAAACAATTGTAATTTTCCTTTTTTGAGTCTTAGATTGATGTAACAGCCTTGTCACACACACACACTGACACATCTTTATAATTGAGTGTTTTTCAAAAGATTAAAGGTCGATACAGTTTGAATTAGATAAGTTGTTGAGTACCAGTCGACTGCCTTATATCACTAGTCGACTGTATAAGTACGAAACTGTCTGAACTCTTTCAAACCCTGGCCAGTCGACTCATCATGGCAACCCAGTCGACTGTTCAAGCTGTTTCGACAGATTTCTGATTTCAAAGCTTGTTTTTCAAATTTCAAAAGATTATATCCATTTTAAATCAGTTTTATAAACTGATTTACAACGTTCAAGGGATTCCTCTCTATAAATAGAGCCTAGGAATCACCATTGAAAGGTTCCAAGCATTTGAAAAGAAAGTTTAAGTTTATTGCTTTCAACAGAACAAGTAATCAAACTAGCACTCTAATCTTCTAAGTCTTGGTTCTCTGATTTCAGTCCAATATAACATTGAATTCGTTTTGTACCGAATTCAGAAGTTGACCGATTAGCCACTTACAAAAATCACAATCACAAAACAAGGCTATAGGTTGATTGTAACTCTTTTGTTGTTTTTCTTCACTCTCGATTATGAGAGTGGTCATCTCGGTTGGAGAGTAGGGTTCTAGGTTGTAGAGTCAGGTTTTCACTCTTGGTGGAAGAGTGGGTTTGCTCTCTCTAGTGGTGAGAGAGGTCTACGGATTGGACAAGGTTGTTGTTTAAACACCGTAGGGTATTCTTGTATTTTTTTCAAGAATAGTGGAAAATCTCAAGTGGATTGCTTGGGGACTAGATGTAGGTCGGGAGGACCGAACCACGATACATCGTGTGTACTATGTGGTTGTATTTCTCTGAACTTGCATTTTCTTTACTTGCTTTTTAATTACTCTGTGAAACTTGTCTGGACAATCGACTTCCTCTTTTATTTAAGTCGACTGGTCAGACTGGTATAACATACTCTTCTAAAACTTGTCTGTCAAGTCGACTGGTTTCCGCTATAAGTCGACTGATCAGACTTGTCTAAAATATTCTTCTAATCTGACGCCTCAGTCGACTTATTTCTATTTTCAAGTTGACTGAAAAGAAGAAAAAGTTCAATTTCATTTTTAATTTTTATACAACACTATTCACCCCCCCCTCTAGTGTTTCTTGCCTTGCCTACAGGATCCAACACTTGGTATCAGAGCAAGGTTGAGCGCAATGGCAACTACTTCTAATGCAAATCAATACCATGAAGGCCAATTCACACAAAGGCCACCCCTCTTCGATGGAACCAATTACAACTATTGGAAGTGTAGAATGAAGATTTACCTTCAGTTCATCAACTATGAGATATGGAACATGACGGAGACTGAGTACACCGCTCCTACCATTCCATATGCACAATGGAACGACGACATGAAGAGCCAAACAATGAACAATGCAAAGGTGATGAACACGCATTTTTGTGCCCTTACAAAGGAGGAGTTCAACCATGTGTCCAATGCAACAACCGCACATCAAATTTGGCACACACTTGAGGTAACTCATGAAGGAACAAATAATGTAAAAGAATCTAAAATATCTGTTCTTGTTCACAGGTTCGAGATGTTCCGCATGAAGGAGAACGAGAATGTGTCTGAGATGATTACAAGGTTCACGGACATTACAAATTCACTTGTGGCTCTTGGAAAGACGTACAATCAAGCCGAAATGGTGAGGAAGGTTCTTCATGTACTAACCCCCGAATGGGAGAAGAAGACCACCGCCATAGAAGAGGCCAATGATTTAACACAACTTTCTCTTGAGAATCTTGTGGGAAATCTTATGGCGTATGGGGTACAACTTAAAGAACGCAAGAAGGATCTAGAACCTCACCAATCAAAGAAGAAGACACTAGCATTCAAAGCCATGTCGGACTCCAAGGATGAAGAAGAAGATGAGGAAGAGATAGCCATGTTCACGAGAAAGTTCAAAAAGTTCCTATGGAAAGGTAAGTTTAATTCAAAATCGAAGGATACTAATGAACTTCCAACTTGTTTCAGGTGTAACAAAACAGGCCATATGAAGAAGGATTGCCCACTAGAGAACACTAAATCTAAAGGAAAGGCTTCCAACTTCAAGAAGGACAAATACACAAAGAACAAGTTCATGAAGAACAAAAAGGCATACCAAGCAACTTGGGATAATAGCGACTCTTCATCGGAAGAAGAAAATGAAGAGATAAACGAGGTTGCTAATGTTCGCTTTATGGCGTCTCAAAATCAAGTAAGTGATGATTATGATTCTAATGATTTACTTGATGCTTTCAACGAGATTTTTCTAGAGCTTAAGAAAGAAAAAATTAAAGTTAAGAACTTGGAGAAAGTAAATCAAACACTTTCCCAAGAGAATCTTGACCTTGATAAAGAAGTGGAATCTTTAAATTCTCGTCTTTCTAGTTTAGATATAGATCTTGTGTCTCTAAAGAAAAATTATGAAGAGATATCCAAGAATGTATCTAAATTTAATAAAGAAAAGGAGAATTTAAAAGATGTTCTCCAAAATCAAGTGCAATCCAATAAAAGGTGTGGACTTGGTTTTCAAAAGTCTCTTGAAAAACCTCATGTCTCTAAGAACACTAGTGTAAATAAATCTGTATCTATTTCTAGTATTAAGAATAAATTGTATGAGTTTTTTTAAAAGCCTAAAAGTGTAAGTTTTAATGATTAAGGTAAATCTATAGTTTAGACCAGTCGACTGAACCCAAGTATCAGTCGCATGTCCAGAGGTTCTGAGTTTCATTCAAAGAAACAAAAACCTCAGATAAGTCGACCTATTCTACCTCCCAGTCGACTGGATTTCAGTAACAATCAACTGAAAGGTTCGATACAGTCGACTGGACAGAGCAAAAATATATGGGTTCCAGTCAATCTGAGTCCAAAAGATAGAATTACTTACATTAATTCATACATTCTTTCTGTATGTAATTCTGTTAATTATATTTCTGCATTTGGTGAAAATCAAACTCTCTTTGGGTTTGGTTTCCCATAAACTAATCTCTTTTGGACCCAATGAAATGGGTACCATATTCACATTGAAAATTTTATAGGTACCTAAGAGAGATCGTTGGATACTTGACAGCAGATGCTCAAAGCACATAACTGGTCATGCCAACCTTCTATCTTCCATACAAGAAATTGATGGAGGAACAGTCACATTCGGTGACAACAAAAGGAAGGTGATTGGAATAGGCGTGGTCGGTAAGCACACTAACCCTTCAATAGAAGATGTTTTTCTAGTTAGTGGACTTAAGCATAACTTGTTAAGAATTAGCCAACTATGAAATAAGGGATATAAAATCATGTTTGAAAAAGATGCATGTTTAATATATAACTCTACCATGCAAAATATAATTTTTCAAGGATTTAGGAAGAATAACATTTATGAATTGTGTTTAAAGTCATGATTTTTCGAATGATTTCTGCTTAGTAGCTTCTAATAATAATTTTTGGCTATGGCATAAGCGATTTGGCCATGTGAATATGAAAACTCTTGCTAAATTATCTAAGTACAACCTAGTTAAAGAGCTGCCAAGACTATCCTATAAAAAGGATAAGTTATGTGATGCAGGTCAACTAGGTAAACAAATTAAATATACTTTTAAAACAAAAGAAGTAATTTCTACTAGTAGGCCTCTCGAATTAATTCACATGGATTTATTTGGCCCTACTAGAGTTGCTTCTTTAAATAAAAGTAGGTATGTATTTGTATTAGTAGATGATTTTTCACGATTCACTTGGACTTTCTTTTTAAAACATAAGAATGATGCTTTTGTTGAATTTGCTAATTTTTGTAAACAAATTCAAAAACAAAAGTCTCTAACCATAGTCACTATTAGAAGTGATCATGGTAGAGAATTTGAGAATGAAGCGTTTGCAGAATATTGCCACAAGAATGGTATAACTCATTCATTTGCATTTCCTAGAGCTTCACCACAAAATGGAGTGGTCGAAAGAAAGAATAGGACTTTGCAAGAATGTGCACGTACCATGCTTGTTGAAAGCAATTTACCTAAGTATTTTTGGGCTGAAGCCGTTGTAACAGCTTGTTATGTTTTAAATAGAATATTGATTAGGCCTAAGCTTAAGAAAACATGTTATGAGATATTTTTTGATAGAATTCTTAAAGTATCTTACTTCAAAATATTTGGATGTAAGTGTTTCATTTTAAACACTAAAAATAATTTAGATAAGTTTGATCCTAGATCTAATGAGGGTATCTTTATAGGATACTCAAATAGGAGTAAGGCATATAGGATCTTCAATAAGTCAACATTGACTATTGAAGAATCCATCAATGTTGCATTTGATGAATCTCTGCCTTCATCAACTTTAATTGAAGATGATGAAACTCATTCATCATCTTTAAATAAGGCTATTACATCTTTAGAACAAGCTACCCTTGCGGATAGGTCGACTGATAAGGAAGTCAAGTCGACTGATGTAAATCAGTCGACTGATGGACTAGTCAAGTCGACTGATTCTATTGTGATGTCTCCAACTTTACCAAAATCTTTTGTTGAAGTTAGAGATCATCCTCATGACTTAATAATTGGTGACATTTCACGTGGTATTCAGACAAGATCTCATGTTAACTTGATTTCTCACACGGCTTTCTTATCGGATTTTGAACCGAAGAATATATAAGAAGCTTGTCAGAATGAGTTTTGGATGAATGCCATGCAAGATGAGTTAAACCAATTTATAAGGAATGATGTATGGGATTTATTTCCACGACCTCCTGATCATACTATAATTGGTACCAAATGGGTATTCAAGAATAAGTTAGATGAATCAGGACAATTCGTTAGGAACAAAGCTAGACTAGTTGCTCAAGGGTATAATCAAGAAGGCATAAATTTTGATGAAACATATGCTCCTATTGCTAGACGAGAATCTATTCGTATTTTATTACCTTTTGCTTGTTTTATGAACTTTACACTTTTCCAAATGGACGTGAAAAGTGCTTTCCATAATGGGTTTATAAAGGAAGATGTTTATGTTATGCAACCACTTGGTTTCGAACATGAACAATTCTCAAACCATGTTTTAAATTGAAAAAGTCTTTATATGGTCTTAAACAAGCACCTCGTGCTTGGTTTGATCAATTGAAGACTTTTTCTTTTAGAAACCGGTTTTGAAATAGGTAAAGTATATACTACTTTGTTTATTATAAGAACTAAGACCGATATTTTGATCATACAAATATATGTAGATGACATAATTTTTGGTTCTACTAACAGTAATCTATGTCAAGAGTTTGCTAATACCATGACAAATGAGTTTGAGATGAGTCACATAGGTGAACTCAATTATTTTCTTGGACTACAAATTAAACAGTCACCAAATTGCATATTTATTAATCAAGAAAAATATGCTAAGGAATTACTCAAACAATTCGGAATGGATAGTACAAGTAGTAAGACCACACCTATGGCCACTGCAACTACCCTTGACAAAGATGAATTAGATAAGAGTGTCGATCAAAAACTCTATCGAGGTATGATTCGCTCACTCTTATATATAACTGCTAGTAGACCAGACATTATGTTTAGTGTATGTTTGTGTGCTAGATATTAGTCAAGTCCTAAAGAATCTCACTTAAAAGCTGTGAAACGGATTTTAAGATACATTAAAGGCACGTCTGAGTATGGTTTATTATATCCACGCACCGATAATTTTCAACTTTGTCATATAGCGCAGATTTTGCAGGTAGTAAAACTGACCGAAAAGTACTAGTAGAACGTGTCACTTTTTTGGACACTCCCTAGTATCTTGGTGCAGTAAGAAGCAAAATTTGGTATCCCTATCTACTATAGAAGTTGAATATATCGTTGCAAGTTTGGCTTGTGCCCAAATTTTGTGGATGAAACAAATCCTATTAGACTATGGTATTTCATTTTCAAAAATTGCTATAATGTGTGACAATACCAGTGCCATTAACTTATCTAAAAATCCGGTTTAACATTCACGTACAAAACACATTGATATTAGACATCATTTTCTACGTGATCATGTTTTAAAGGGAGATATTTCTTTAGACTTTATTTCTACTGATAAACAAGTAGCAGATATCTTTACAGAACCACTTAAGGAAGACACTTTTATCACTTTAAGAAGAGAACTAGGAATTTGTAGTTTTCATGATGTTTCCTGAAATTTTAACTTTGGTAAGTCGACTTAAAACTTTATTTCAGTCGACTGACCAAGTATTTTTCGTTACATCTATTTTCCTGAGTTTTTATGCTCTGGAAAGTCGATTGTGAACAGTAATCCAGTCGACTGCCAGTTGTATTTTTTGCTATTTTCGTTTATCTATTATTGCTCTCGACTGAGTCGACTGCCTTAACCATACAGTCGACTGTCGCGAATCAATTTTCTTCAGATTTGAACTTTGGCACTTCTTTTTAGGCGACTCTTTTACCCTGTTTTCACCTTTAACCAATCTCGTCCCTTGATATTCTCCAGATTTGATCTTATCCCTTTACCCTTGAGTAAAAACCCTAACTTCTACCACCTTCTTTTCACTTTACCCTTCACTGTTTTCTAAGTCGGCTGGTGCTGCTGCTCTTTGGCGATTTCAGATCTTGAACCCAAATTGGAGCTCTACTTAAGTGGATTTCCCCATTCCGAAGTCCTCTTTCCTAAGATCAGTGCCTCTATTTCACTCTCTTTGTTGGTATATCTTCTTAGACTCTTTCCCTCTCTTTATTTTTAGAGTTTTTGAGTAATAGCTCCTAAAAGATCTCGTACCTCTAATGTAGAGGAAGGACAATCCTCAAGAGACTATCTTCAGTACTTAAGAAACCCTAGTCTTATTGATAAATGGTACATTATTTGTTCAATTATCATTTTTCGGGTAGATTTGTAAACTTTCCGGATCTTGATAGGTTTCCTCTAGCCCCATTGTTTGAATAATGTGGGTTATTTGATTTATTGTCTTTAGTGAACCAACCCTCTTACTACCCCACCTTATATATTTATTTTACACAAATATGAAGGTTGTTACATCGGAGGATGGTAGCAAGATGTTTATTCTATCTTCTGTCAAAAATAAACGCATGAAAATCACCTCTGCTAGATTAAGTCTTATTTTGGGTCTGTCTGATGAAGGGATTGATTTGGGAGATGTTGAGATGAATGATGACACCATATTGTCAAGAATTTATTTGCCAACTCGAGGTCCTCCTATGAACAATCAATCAATTATTCCTATTGCTAAGTTAGTTGCACGCATACTGTCATATAACAGTATTCCCAAAACAGGGAGTTATGACCAGTATTCCCATGAGTTGCAACTAGCCGTTTATGCAATTTTTGACAATATAAAAGTAAATTGGGGTCAAGTCATCTTTAATCGTCTTCATAAGACTCATTTTTCATTTCTTCCTTTTGGTGCTTTACTCACTCACATCTTCTCTGCTTATGAAGTTGATCTCGATTTGGAGATGAGTGTTGTAAAACACTATGAGTCATTTAATTGTGCAAGTCTAGCACGTATGAAACTTCTCACCTCTCCACCTCGTAGGAATACACCTCCTATCCCCTTAGCCACTTCAGCTCGTCGGTCTTCTGCTTCGAGTTCATCTTGTCCTCGTGCTGATTTTGATGATCCTAGGAGTCTTTACACTTCTGTCAATTATATCATGGATCGTCAAGATGCTCTTGAAGCCAGTCTTTCCCATCTCACTCACTTGTTCACCTCTCAGTTTCCTCCTCCCTCAAGGTGCCCAAAATGACGATGAAGAAGACTAATTAGCTGCATTTTATTTTTTGTATTTTTCTACTTCTTTTGTATTTTCTGTTTTTATGTAGTCGTTTGAACAATGTATTTTAAGTTTCTATGTATAACTTTGTTTTTGCTATGTGTTTCTTATGTTGCAAATGCTCTTTTGTGTTTTCTATTTTTTCCTCCTATTTTTTTGTTGATGACAAAGGGGGAGAAAAATAGCTATATGTATGTTTGTGTATTTGGTGTATGTTTTTCAACATATGCATATTGTACATTAGCTAGGGGGCCATTGAGCATGTGTAATATTTCTATTATTGTAAGCTATTGTGTTGTCATCATCAAAAAGGGGGAGAACGTTGATTCTTGGTTTTGATGATTATAACACAAGTTGTTGTGCTACCTCTTTTATATATTGCAGGTTGTATCAATACCATGTATACACAAAGGCAAAGTGTTCAAACGAAGCTCTCAAAGCAAATTGATCAAGAAAGCTACAAGGTTCTAAAGCTCAAGATTGATCAAGCAAGCTTCAAAGACAAAGACAAAGGCTAAAGCTCCATCTCAAGACTCAAGACTCAAGACAAGACTTATGCCTCCCACTCATACTAAAACCTCCGCCTCCTCTGCATTACTGAGGACCTGCAACAGTAGGGGGTCTAGGGTAGTCCTGGGACTCCCCTAACCCTCCAAACACTAAGGGGTTAGCCATATCTGGTGTGAGTATAATTTACTAGTTAGTAATAAATTGAACTTTATAAAGAAAATAGATTGAACTTACAAATATCAAGATAATATGATTCAACTCGAAATCTGAACATAAAAACATCATAAATATGACTTTATATCAAAGTACTCTTCTAATTTGCACCCATCTACATATCCATAACTTAACACACATCACTATATGCATCACACTAATATCACATATAACTTTATTTTACATTCACATAATATTGTATCATACATACATGCTTTCTTTACTTCTTGTACTCTTTCCATACCACAATTTGTTCGAATTATTCACATTAATTTCTCACACATAATTCCTTCACGATTAATTTCATATACACCACCTCATATTAACACATATAGATAATTTCTTCACTTTTTATTCAAAGACATCGCACTAATAATAATCCACATATATACTTCGTTTACTTTTCATATTTAATCACAAACACCATACTCTTCTTTTCATGAATATTTTCACATCACCAATTCTTTATTTTAATATATAATCACATAATGCCACTACCTCATTCTCTTCATACTTATTCATCCACATACTTCATTTACCATTCATTTTCATTCACATACTCACGACTCATATTCTTTCATACTTATCTTCATTCATATACATTTTCTTTCTCGTCACATATTACATAACATCACATTCATACAATCAATAATATCACATACATTTTCATAACATCTCTTTACACGTATTTATTTTATTGCATATCGTCACATTCATCCATTTTCATCGCATCTTATTCATAAGCATTCAATCCCATAATATCTCATTCATTTATTTCTTATAACACATATCATAACATTTCATTATAAATTACAATTTACTTCATTTCATCCTATCATTATCATATCGCTTATTGTAATGCTCATTCTTATTGTATCAAATACATGCTTTATAACTCATTCTCATCCCGCCATACAACTTTAATTACTTCTCATTCTTATTGATAATATATTTTACTTTCATTTTCACTTACATCTCATGTTACAAATAACTTCATGTTCATTCTGATCAATTTATACTCCGCATCCCATACATAGTTTGGGTAATAATACATCACACCCCAAAGCCGATAGCTTGGGTAATAATCACTGCACCCCAAGTAGAACTTGGGTAATAACTCATCACATCCCAAGCCAATAGCTCGGTTATTACTTTACTTTATTTTCATTTTCATCTTCAATTCGCTTTACTTTTCATTTCCATCTCCCAATACAACTATCATATCAACAACCCACCATTTCATCGTAGGAGTTGTGCCAAGGCAGGTAGTTCCCACCATTTCCACGGAAATAGCGGGCAAGTAGTTCCTCGACACAATCCAAGGTGCATCCACTCATATCACATCATATTTTTTTTAATAACCATTTCCATAATACAATTTCTTCATACTATTCATATTAACACATACCTCCTTTACTTTTTCTTTTGTATAATACACCCAGAATTCTTTCTTATCATATTAATTTCAATTCATACACTTACTTTACTTTCTCGTTTCCACTTCACGTTAAATACTTTATTTACTTTCTCATTCTCATTCACACTTCACCTTCTTTACTTTCTCATTCTCATTTCACACTTATTCATTTTATTAATTTGTCGACCAGTGACCTACAGTATCTCACTATACTGAAAACCGACAGCCCAGTAAACACGTGGACCTCGGCCCCCCCCCCCCCCCTCCCGGGGTCTTACGCATCCAAGGCTATGTCTTCCTCCCAGCCTATGCCAACGAGGGAAACACTAACCCCAAGAAGAACTTGGGTACTTCCTCCCAGCCGAAGCCAGGAGAGAAAAACACTGACCCCAGATAAACTGGGTACTTCCTCCCAGCCGAAGCCAGGAGGGAAAAACACTGACCCCAAATACACTGGGTACTTCCTCCCAGTTGAAGCCAGGAGGGAACAACACTAAACCCCCAGGATTTCTGTAGGTACTGGTCAACAAAATTTAATTATTAATATCATTTTTATTTCATCTTTTCATCTCATTTATCATCATAAAGCATCTCATCTTTTATTTCAATAAATTGCCACATCTTCGACATTTACTATGCGAATTAATATCTCATTTTATTAACACATATCATCTCATCTTTCTTCTAAACTTATTAACACATAAACGATGTTCACCATATCATTTATCTTTTCATTATATCACATATAGGCAATACCACGTTGTTTAACATATTAAAAATTCATCACATCATATTATTGAATAACACGAATGCAGTATATTATTTAATTTGTCATCACATCACACATTATGAATATACCATACTATTTATTACCTCATTACCACATATTTGCGTACACCCGGTTATTTAGTTTATCAGATTATTACACCACATTATTTCATACCATGAATGCACTAAATGATTTATTATGTCACATTATATTATATTATGAATAAGCCAAGTTAAGTAGATGATTATATCATACTATCGCTCATTAGTTTCACTTAAAACATCACTATATTATACGCATATTCACTTATTAATTTCATTGATTACGATACCTCAACTCATTACCACTCAAACATGTCTCAAACATACACTAAATAGGTCATCAATACATCATAACACCATATGTCGATATCATTATATAAATATACCACATCCCTATATGCATAACTAATCCATCATCTATAAATTTATACCAATATACAAAATACACGAGTATTTAATCGTCATATTTTCACACCAATACCGAGTACTAATTCCCATATATATATATGCACCTTATACCAATACACTTCATCCCAATACACCTTATCCGTAATTCATAGCAACAATTCAGAATACAATAAAATTTTCTTAAAACATTATATACGTAAATAAAATCATACTCGCATAATATCCTGTGAAGGCTCGAAACACCACTTCTCCATCCCACACCCGAAGTCGTTAGCATCTCCTATTATCAAATTTCAAAGCAATTAGGGCCCAAAACGTCCAAACCAGCAACAGGAAATAATAACACTAATACTAATGTCACTCAGACATTTTATTGAACGCCTGGGATGCACATGTGCGATGCACGTAATATTCAAATTCCTACGAGATTTTTATTTCCAAACAATTACTAAAATTACCCCCAAATTATTCTAATGGCTCAACAAGAATTTCTACTATTATGAAAGAGATAATTCTTACATATATTTGCTTCCCTTTTATAAACCCAAGACCCTAATTTATGTACAACTTACAAAATCTCCAATAATTTGCTAATTTCTTGACCCTAGCATCAAAAGATCCTCTATCCAACCCTATACTCCATTTCTAAGCAAAAGAAATTAAAAGCATACGAAATTATACAAAAAATAAAAAAAGATATATACCATCACTAAGTCCTTTCTCCAAATCGACTCCACCACTAGCTAGAGCACCCTCCACTTAGCCATCCCCTTAAATTAATTTGAAAACCATGGAGAATCGGAGGGGATTTGGGCAGGGGAAAATTGAGGCTGAAAGTGGCTTTCGGTCGCCGCTGCTTTCGATCGGGAAAGAATCAAAAGAAGGAAAAGAAAGGAGGAAGGGGGGAGGGGTTTTTTGGAAAATAATAATATAAATATATATAAAGGAATATTAACAAATAAGCCCCCAAATCTCCAAAATATTTCAAATAAACCCCAACTCTGCACTTTAAAAATACTAACAATACAAAATACATAAAATTATCTCATAATAATCTTCCAAAATTATAAAATAAGAATAACCAATATTACTTCACATAAAACTCAACTCATAACTCCGATATATCAAAAAAATACCGATTCAACACTAATATCCATACCAATATCTATATTTAAAATAAAATAAACCAAAAATAATTTTCACCACTACAGATATATATAAAAACAGGTATTTTCAGTATTTTTAAAATTCGAGGTGTTACATCACCCCCCTTAGAGTGCTTTTGCATACTCCTATTTCAAGTTGTCGTTTGACGTAAAAGTAAACATTGGTGATGAGTACCCCTAGTTACTAAGCAACTCAAAATATTGGAGTAGATAAGCCTTTATTTATTCAATTATTTAATTATTATCACTCTATTTACTTAAACCCTGTTGAGAACTAGATCAAAGGGGATAATCACAAGACAAGCATCACACTCCTCTTTTATGCATAATCACACAACTCTCACAATTTTGTAAGAAATTTTGAAATTCAATAATACTAAAAAAATAAGTGCTTAATATTGCTTTATAGGATATTTTCTATCCTAAATATATAAAAAAATTGCAATGGTAAGCCTAATTGAAGCCCCTTTTTTTTCTTTTCAAATATATATATATAAAATTGTACCCCTTCCCCCAAACTTAAAACATTGTCCTCAATGGGTAAAGAAAAAGAAGAACAAAAAGAATGAGAAAAGTTCAAAATTACTCCCCTGACTAATGTTGAAATTGTGGTTGAGAGACGTTCATTATTTTGGTGATATCTGGAGTTGTAGATGTCCAAATCCCTTGATTTTTTTTGCATTGGAAAGCTAAGACAATTTTCTTCGATCGCTTTTGATTTTTTTTTCTTTTCCATATTCAGACTCCATCCTGCCTAAAACCAGCTATCAAAGTAGGTGTAGAAAACAACTCCGCCAGGAGACCCCTGAAAATCTGCAATCCTATAAAATAAAATCAAAAATTAAAAATAAACTAAACAAAAAGAAAAAAGAAAAACAATTCTAATGGAAATAAAAATAAAACATGAGTTGCCTCCCAAGTGTAGCTGAGATGGTTATGTGATGCCAAGATCGAACAACATAAGAACCTCTTCTTTAACAACTTCCTTCATGTGTGGATTATGTTTTCTCAGTGCATCCCGCAAATTAATTGGCAGTGGTTTAAGCTCGAATTTGAGTCGTTTCTTTCTTGATGATGGTGTCTTTGATATCCCCACCTCTTTAAATTTCAGTTGAGAAGAAAGATGAATAGATGATGCAACTTCCAAATACCGAACATATGCTAAAATATTTTCTTTCTCAGATTCAGGAGTTGCTGAATTTGTTAGAAACACTTCTACCGATAAATTTTCAACTTCAGCCCTGTGTCTTGCCCACAATTAAATCAATTTTACTAACTTGAAAACAAAAGTGAATTTCGGCAGGAAACTCCATGGATTTAAAAGACATCAAACGTTACTTGCTCATCCTCAACCCTCAAAATAAGTTTTCCTTGTTGGACATCAATCAAAAAGTTCTCCCCGTAGCTAAAAAAGGTCACCCCAAAATCAACGAAATTTGTTCATCTTCCTCCATGTCAAGCACTATGAAATCAACTAGGAATATGAACTTGTCTACCTTTACCAAAACATCTTCAATTTTTCCTCTTTGGTACGTGATAGATCTGTCTGCTAATTACAAAGAAATTGTAGTAGACTTTGCTTCTCCAAGCCCAAGTTTCTTAAAAATCAAAAATTGCATAAGATTAATACTTGCTCCTAAATCACACAAAGCTTTATGAAAAGAAGAATTTTCAATAGTGCAAGGAACTGTAAAACTCCCTGGATCATTAAGTTTAGGATGCAACTTCTTTTGTAAAATTACGCTACTCTCTTTGGTTAGCATAACCATCTCTTGCTCTTCTAACTTCCGCTTGTTTGATAAAATATTCTTAATTTTTTTTAGCATATTTAGGCATCTGTTCTAAAGCTTCAATAAGAAGAATATTAATATGCAATTTCTTAAATATACTTAAAAATTTAGAGAATTGAATTTTGATTATTCTTTTTAAGTCTTTGCAAAAAAAGAATAGGTGGATCATAAGGTGAATTAGGATAAGTTTCATAATTAAACTCCCTGGAAACCGTAGGGTTTGAAGCTCCTTTGTTTTTCTTAGAATTTTCAGTATGATGGTTGTTCGCCGCTTGCTGTGTTTGTTCCTCCAAAATTGACTCGAACTCATCTTGCTTTTTGATCACATTTTGTTTGACAATTTCTTCTTGTGACTGCTGAATATTTCTCCTACTTTTCAGTGTTATTGCTTTAACATGCTCTTTTGGATTGGTAACGGTGTTACTGGGTAAGGTTCCTGATGTTCTTTCTTTAAGAATATTTGAAAATCAACCAATTTGAGTCTCAGTGTTGCGAATTGAAGCTGCGGTTGAAGCCGCATTATTTTGGATCACCAAATCTGTCTTTTGCATGTATTACATGAACATCTCCTTAAGTGTTGGCTTCTTTTCTTGCTGCAAAAATTTTGAGGTGGTCTAATTGCCCCTTTATTGTTGTTCCATGAAAAATTGTGGTGATTTCTCCATCCTGGATTATACGTGTTCGAATAAGGATTGTTTTGTTTTTGAAAGTTGGACACATAATTTGTTTGTTCGAAATTTGGTTGAGCAAAAGGATTTTCCACTTGACAATTAATACTTGAGTGATTTCCTGTACAATGATCACAAATAATATTAGTCTGAATAGCATTAAAATTCATATTACCTATTTGTTTTGATAAAATAACAGTTTTTGCAACCAATGTGGTAATTGGATCTAGCTCAAAAACTCCAACTACTTTTCTAGGCATTGTTCTCTCTAAAGACCATTGGTAATTGTTAGATGTTATCTCCTCTAAAAGTTCATAGTATAAGAACCCGAAAATAATAAATTATTGTTTTTTATGAAATATTAATAGAAATTGTGCATTTAAATTTTAAATTAGGTTAATAGATTCTTAATGCATAAATCCTTGTTCATATGGTTAGGGTTGGGGGTTTATAAGAGTTAGGGTAGTGAGGGTTTGGACTAGGGTTAGCATTATCCAAAAAAAAAGGAAAAGAAAAGAAACTCTAGAAACCCCTACAGTCCACTCACCTCACCTTTCCCTTGGTCAATTTCCAGTCACCTAACCACCCCAACCTCCACTCATTTTTTTTACTTCACATTATAAAAGGAGCTTTCCTTCCATCTTCATTCTCATTCAAAAAAGAGACAGAGAGAGAGAGAGAGAGAAGCAGTCGTAAGCCAAAAAAGAAAAAGAAAAAGAAACGTTAGAACACAAAAGCAAAACCCTAATTTTCTACTCAATTCCTACTCCAAAAATTCCTTCTACTTCAGTCCAACTCTACTCACTTTCCCCTAATCTTTGGGTTTCGGCCAAGCATAGGAAGGAGGAGAAGGTGAAGCCTTTTAATTCACTCATAGTTCAATTTCTTCATCCTATTTTCCTTTTCTAATTAATTTCTTATCGATTTCCTAGAACTTTTGGAGCTTAGGAAATCAAGAGAGGATTAAGGAGAAAGGAGAAAGGATTCTACTCATTGATGTGGGTGCTCTTCTTCTTACTTATGTGATTTTATATGTCATGCCTCGCTTCCCAAAGTACGGAAATACGAGCACGTAACCGAGGCCCAATGAATGATGTAACATCATCTATAAGCTGTATCAGTTTAACTCAACCATATGAAAAAGGTAACACAATCACGCATGGATAAACAATCACATAGACAATAAGTAAATTTTCATAACCATGAAATAATCCACCAAAGTAACATCCAACATCTGGGAAAACAACTTCGGGTCAACAAAGTCCGGAATACAAAAAATATGGGAACGTAACAATGCTGGAAATAAGGAAACATGAATCAAATATTTGTTGTAGACTGTTAAGCGGCTTCATCCACTAGAACATTTGCTCACCCAATCCATTGTTAAGCTCACATCGGGTTCCTGCAAACTCGTCAACTAAAGAGGGGGAATATTGTCCATTAGAACAAGTCACGGACAGCAAATAGTAAAAAAAAACAAGGAACAAAGGAGCACGGTACATCAAGAAAAAATGAACTAGAACAAAATCAAAAGCAATAACAAGGGTTAAATGATGAGATCAAAAGTCTAGTGTTATCGAGCCAATAATCAATAGTTGTAAGCAATAATCAATAATTACGAGCAATAATCAATGCCAATGACAATAATCAAGATCAGGAGATGCAAGTATCAATTCTAGGTGTATTAGTCTTTTATTATCCTATCTAATGCATGTAATACTGTGTCCCATACCACAGCTTCGGTGCATGCAAACAGTGATCATTTAGACTATAGTGGTAAACTATACAGATCGTGTACTCATCACAATAATCAACAATCGATATTCAATAATCCACAATCAATAACCCACAATCCATAGCAATAAACAATAAAGAGAAAAGGGACCCTTCTTCGAGTACAATCTCTGATGATATCCACTACTAAGTCGACCCTTATTACCCCAGCTTGTTATTATTTTATTATATTCAAATGTGAACATGCAATGAGTATAGGAATAATGAGGCGATGTCACGGCAATGCAATGGATGGTGTAACTAGTTCTATTCACTAGATGCAAAATCAAACATGAATATGCTTAAAAACACAAAAATACACATTCTGGACAGCAAGATGTTGCTGTACTAAAATCAGTTTTCCCGCTGCTGTAGGAAGGCAAAACAGGTTCCATCAAGGTTTCTAGAAACTAAACTCCCTGCCGGTTCCAACGCATATTTACACGACACATTGTAACTACAGGAACATAGTCTATCGGCTAGTTCTTTACGGGTCTGCTGTTTAAGCAGTAACTCAAAGCAAAAATTGTTATAGGTTTAAATCGATTAAAACTAGGCCAAAGTTCTTACAAAATTTAGATTCTACTTCCTGGAGTTGTTCGTTAGCATTCTTGAATTTATTGGACCCTAGTTCTTAATTTATCTTACTGTTTCAATTAGTTAAACACGATGACATCCTTACAAAATAGTAAGTCTGAAATCACGACAGTACAGTAGTAAAATCTGAGTATCTTGAATTATGAGAGTCGGATCGCAAAATCGTCTGATGATCTAGATCCTAGATTCAAAGATCTACAACTTATGTTTAGCAAGTTCTAAGTGATTCTAACCGCAGCTAGGTCAATTAGCCTTTTCTTTACAGGTTAAGCATTCTGGGAGCAACCTAGAGTTAAATCTTTGCATGCATAACGGGACTGTAAATTCAATGTAAGGTCTTATAAAAATTGTAAGATGAAACCTAAACATGTCTAGCAACTCCCAAGGAAAATTCATATATAAATTCTACTGTTAACAATATATATTAATTAGAAATCATGTTGGTGTAGAACTAAACCGCAGGTCTGGAAAACAAAAGTCAGCGATATTAAAAGTGCGATAACTTATAGGTTATAAGTCGGAATTTAGATCTGTACAAGGTTCTGGAAACTAGACTCATAAATCTACAATTTCTTTTTGGCTAAAATTGAAAAAAACACCTTGAACTATCCCCTATATGTAGAAAACCTCACTCACCTTTTTTTATGCAGAAAACCGCACTCAACTATAATTGCGAAAAATACACTCTTACTCTGTTAGGGTTCAGTTCGTTTTTGGTCACGTTGTAATGCACATGACTAAAAAATGAACGATTTTACCACCGACAACCATGTCCCTATTTTCTTCTTTTCTTCTTCCTTTTTTCAAAACTCATTTCTTTCTCCCCTAAAACTAACCCTAATCCCAAATCAAACTACACCATCCAACGCCATGTCCACCTTCTTCCTCCTTCCTGATGCCTAGTGCACCCACCCAGTTCCACAATCCTGACGCAATAAGCAATTGAAACCCTAAATTGTTCTCGATCGGTCCAATTCAATTTCGCACTTGAAAGATCCAATGTCATGTGATATGTTCACACCATTCTCTCTTATATTTGAGCTTGATCCGATTCCATTCTCTTTTATATTTGTCGAATTGATTATTTTGATGTATGCATATATGTACATGCAAATTTGACAACCTCCAAATCTTCAAGGAGGAACTTGCATAATAGCTGCAATGAAGGTGGAACCCTAGTGTGTTTTCACAAAGATCATGCAGTTGTGAAGCTAGCAAGCACTGCTGCAAATGCTGGAAGATACTTTGCGGGTTGTCCAAATTGGCAAACAGACAAATGCAGGTTTTTTTTGGTGGGTTGAATTTGTGGGAGGAGCCGAGAAGGGGGAAAAATCTTACTCAGAACTGAAGATGGAAAATGCAAAGTTGAAGGTGGTAGTTGATGAAGCAAGTGATATGGAAAATAAACTTGGTGCCACTGTCATAGATCTAAAGAAGCGGAAGCATGAGTTGGAAGCGGAATGTAATTTGTTGAGAAAGAAGGTGGAGTTGAAAGTTAGAGAGGGAACCATGAAGGGATTTACAGGGTGTTTGCTTTTGCCTTTCTTAGTTATTTTGTTGTTACTTATTATGAAGTAGCAATGGAAAGGAGAGAATTGTTAAAGTTGTATTAGCTCTTAAGAATGAAATGGATTTGTTAGTTTGTGAATCGTTGTAGTTGAGAATGGAATGGATTTGTTAGTTTGTGCATTGTTGTAGTTGAGAATGGAATGGACTTGTTAGTTTGTGCATCGTTGTAGTTGAGAATAAAATGGTTTGTTAGTTTGTGCATTGTTGTAGTTGAGAATGGAATGGATTTGTTAGTTTGTGTATCGTTGTAGTTGAGATATGGGTATTGGCTCAGAAATAATGATCTAACTTAGTAGATTGTGGTAGCTAACTGCATTCAACCTTTTATATTGGTGACTAAAAGCTCATCTATCTTTTTTCCAGATGATAAAAACCCCTACTAAACTATCATGTTTTGATCAAAAAACAATATTCAACTTTGTTTTTTATTCAGTAACCTCATACAGTCAGGTGATATATCAAATGTTCACAACATGACATCAAAGTCAGATCAAAATTGTAATCCAATATATCAAAACTGATTTAGTGCATGCTACTGCTATTGCACTCATTTTGTTCATTGTTGTATACTGATTTAGTGCATGTTGTATACATTCAGTCCAACATATCAAAGTCAGTTGTGAAGATATTACATATCAAAACTGATTTAGTGCATGCCGTATACATTCAGTCCAACATATCAAAGTCAGTTGTGAAGCTATTACATATCAAACTGATTTAGTCCAACATATCAAAGTCAATTGTGAAGCTATTACATATCAAAACTGATTTAGTGCATGCTGTATACATTCATTGTAGCCTTATTTGGTGCCAAAAAAAACACAAAATACAAAATACACTTGCTGCTGCACTTCCTAACTTAGCATAAAAAACACCAAATTAACATGTCGTTGCACTTTCTAATTTGGTGCAAAAAAAAAAAACCAAAAGCTGCTGCACTTGATGCTACTACAAAAACACAACTGCTGCTATTACACTTCAAGATCTTCAAAAATACCAACCTAACACATAGCAAAACAATAAGTGTAGTTATTGTCATGATTATAAATTGAAAGTACTTGCTAATTTAGTGCATTACTCTCAACTATTTGCATGCTGACTTCCACCTCCACCTTCACCAGGATTGTCATTAGAGCGGTTCACCTATATGAAGGCAAAAATGATGAATATCCTTACAGGTTGCTGTAAAATGAAATGATTTTTTTGTAACAATTTACCTTGGAATTCTTAGAATTAACCCCTCCCATATATGGTTCTTTCTCCTTTCTTTTCCTCCCACATTTTGTAGTGCCTCTCTCAAACCCAAGGGCCTCCTCTGCATTTTCGGCTACCCCTCTCTCTACCACCATGAATATCACTTTGAATCTCACACAAAGTTTGCCTCACGCTTCTCACAACTTCATCAGTTCTCTGACCCTTTGGCCTCCCTCCGTTGTTGGTTGATCTTTGCTGTGGTGATCGTTTTTGCAGTTTCTGATGTTATGACCTACTTGGTGACACCTCCTGCACTTCATGGTAATGCCCACTTTGCTAGCTCTTTGCAACCCAGTTGGATTCTTACACTTACTCTCACTCGGATCCTTCTTTCTAGGCTTAGTTGGTCTTCCAGGAGCTCTTCTCAAACGTGGCAGAATAATCTTCTCATAGTCCAACTTATCCCAAAGAGATGAATTTGGAACTGGTTCAATGATACCTATATTATGACACAATTGTAAGAAGAAAAGTTAATAAGGTAAAAATTGTAAAGAAATGTTACAAATTGTAGATAAAACAAGTTACCTTCATAGACTTTCATATATGTGGCCTTACTGTAGCTGCTGTCACAGTAGTCCTCTACTCTCTTCCTTCTATTTGTTAGAGA
This sequence comes from Hemerocallis citrina, assembly GCA_017893485.1. Classification (NCBI taxonomy): domain Eukaryota; kingdom Viridiplantae; phylum Streptophyta; class Magnoliopsida; order Asparagales; family Asphodelaceae; genus Hemerocallis; species Hemerocallis citrina. The sequence goes on along the minus strand of CM030358.1, from coordinate 420,740,376 downwards.
TACTAGTGCATGTCTGCACAGTACTCCAGAAACTTGCCACTCTCTACAATCACAAGTTCTCTCATTCAAGTCCACGCAGTAGTTAACCCCATGCTCCATTATCTCATACTTGTTATCATCAAATTTCCAAATAAAACAATATCTAGACTTCTCATAGGTCTTCTTCAATTTCAATTGAATTTTAGGGGTGACAACCCCACTCCACCTACAAATCATCTCTCTCTTCTTCTACAAGCTCACCATCACCATTCTCCTAGTCATCTCCAACATTGTTATGATTGGGCGATCCCTTGCTTGCAATATATATTTGTTCCACGCTTCACATATATTATTACAAAGCAAGTCTCACTTGGTTGATTCATCAAAGTGTGTTATGGACCACTTCTCAGGGCCAACATCCATCCACCATTGTGCAGCTTCCTCGGATATATCCTTCATTCTATTCATTGATAACTCTCACTTTTGATGAGTATATGTGGTTGCTGCCCCCCATACTTCTCCTTGCAAGTCTAGACCCTTGAACTTTTTGACAAAGTTTGCGTACAAGTGTCTCACACAGTATCTGACATGAGCTTCAGGTACAATTTCTTTAAATGTCCCCAACAACCCCTAAAACCATGTGGAAAATCAAAGGTTAACCCCAACAAGTTGTGAAAAAAATCCACAAAAGTATTTAATAACAATATTAAATTAATCGTTATCTGAATTGGTACCTTTTGTCGGTCTGAAATAAAGGTCCACCCTATCAAATTTGATACATCTATTGTCTCCATCAAAAGTGTTAAGAACCAATTTCATGTTTCTTTGTTTTCAACCCCTACGACTGCCCATGCTATTGGCCACATCTAGTTATTTGGGTCCCTTGAACATGCAGTCAACAATACACCCCTACTAGATGTCTTCAAATGGCACTCATCCATGCCAATAATCTTCCTGCAACCATTCAACACACCCTTCACTAATGCACCAAAGCATACGAACACACCCTTGAATCTCTTCTGCTCACAACCATTTATATTTTCAGTCTTGATAATGGCCATAGTATCAGACATTTTCTTCATCATGGCATTTTCATAATTCCATAACTGACTGTATTGCTCGACATGCTTCCCATCAGCCTCATCTTGAGCCATTCTTCTAGCTCTAGAAGCCACATTTCTGCTAACTACAACCCCATATTCTCTGTTAACTGCAGAAAGGAAAGATGGCAAACTCCAATTAGGCTTATCTCTGAAATGTTCTAGGTACTTGGTTGTCAACCAACTTGCCGTAACTTGACTGTTTTCAGCAGCCCTCTCACAACTTGACTGTGTTCTATTCAGAGTGATACAATTCTGAAGACTCTTTCAGAACCGTTCCATGAAGCCCTAACATAGAAAGGAAAATCACCTTCTGACCTCTTCGCATCGTTCCTCCTCCAAAATAGGTCATACCCATTCCTAATAGCTCACACTCTCAAGCAACTTCTGAATTCAACAGCATTTGAAAACTCCATTCCTATTACAATAATTGGTTCCTCACTATGCTTGTCTTTGTTGTACTGTACATTCGTCTCACATCCCTCCCCATCTGATACTGAAAGTGGCCCCAATACATCACTGTCTTCATAATCTGTATCAACTACTTCTACATCACAGTCATCCCCACACATTTTTTTGGGTTACCTCCTCGATTTTGGCCTACCTCCCAAAGTTTTAGAAATTCCTTCCTTGCTTTTGGCCATCTCTTGTTTTACTGCCTTCTTTGTTTGGGAAGGGCCTTCATCCATAAAATACTGAGTTGTAGGAACTGCCTCATCTATCTCCTCCTCCACTTTTACACCACCCACACCAGCCTTTACTTCGGCTTCACAGCAATCATCATCCCCATCAGATTTTGTTGGAATGTATTCTACATCGGAATCTTCATCAGAGTCTCTAAACATTACATGTGCATCTTCGAACTGTGACTGTGTGCCTTGTTGATTGAATCCTCCCACTTCTGACTGAAACATTTGTGACTGGGTGCCTAGCTGATCAAGAGCTTGAGGCATTTGCTCATCTGGGATCTCATCTGCATCCGAAGTAAAATAAAGAATTGTATTATAATCAAACAATGTAATATCGTATGTTATTAACTTTACCCGTGTTGGTCCATGTGGCCTTCAAAATGTTCTTGATTGGGTGCCTCGGCCTCTGCGGGCATGTTCAAGATTGGTCCAGTGTTGTTGAGCTTTACCCGTTAATTTTATAGTGGCAAATTTAACCTTTAGGGCTTCACTCATGCCAAACCACAGAAAGTAGTGGTCCATGGCACGGATCCAATCGAGGTAAGCTTGGGGTTCCATGTGGCCTTCAAAATGGGGAACGTCAGTATTAACGTTCTTCTTATATTGTTCGTCAGGGTCACGTTCTTGACGTCGATCGTCACGAATATTCCCTTGTGGGATCTGACGATTAGCATGAAGCTCAGGGGCAACAGTTTGATTTAATTCCACTTTCTCAAGTATCTGATTGATATTGACAAGAGTTGCTTGAATGACAGCTAGGGTAGCAAAAATATCAGGGTTGTCCATTTCAGTTCGGGGAGGTCTAGGGTTTCTAATTGGGTGATGTGGGCGGGACAAGAAAGGCTCGTCAGGATCTGTGATGGTGCTGTGAAGACGCATTCACCAAAAGAGAAGAACTAAGGGTCGTGTTTTTTTTTTAAATTAATAAATCTGAAATGATCTAAAATAAAAAAAATAAAAATAAAAGACTACACAATCCTAAATGAATGCAAAAATTGATGCCTAAATGATGCAAGAACTAGGGTTTTAAGAACCTTCGCTCTGATACCAAAATGATGTAAAACTAACCCTAAAATAGAGAATTTTTAAGATTCTTAATGGATTAATTTTATCAACATGTAGTGCGGATCAAAGTTAGAAATTTTAAACAGTTAATCGATTTGATGGATTTTCAAGAACTGAATCACGTTTAACAATCCCAATTAATAATTCAATTCTAACAATCAATAATTAAATCCCTAAGTGTTCTTAGTAAGTAAAAGATTCAATATTGATTCGTACTCTAATCAAGCATGTGGAACACTCAATCTTAATTGTTTGTAGACGACAGAATATCAAATAATATAATAGAGATGATAAGACAGTAGAACACAAATATTTAAAAGTGGAAAAAGTATACCGAGGGTTCGAAGAACAATTGCGACAGATCTCAGCTTGGCAGCAAAAGGGGCGAGGAGCAGCACCGGGCTGGCACGAGGCGGCTGGCGCTGGTTGCATCGCGGAGGCGCGACAGGAAGAGGGACATAGAGGAGCGGCAGGTGGGGGCATCGGGATTTGATGGAAGGGGAAAAGGAAGGGGATGAGGACGAAGTCGATTGAGGGTGCTATGGAGGTTGCGGTGGCGATGGAAAGGGGATTTCGGATTGAGGTCGATGGCGAAGGAGATGACTGTGGTGGTTGTAGGCGTCGACGAGGATGGGAAGTGAGCAGATGGTGGTCGGCAATGTTGGAGGTCGATCGGGGTGTCGTCGGGGTCGCGAAGTGGGGTGCTAGGGTTTCAGTCGGCGTCGGGGGGTAGGGGAAGAAGACGATGGAGAGAGAGATGGGGAATTAGGGATTAGGTTTTTTTATATTGGATTTAGGGGATTTTGGAGATTAGGGTTTGGGTTTATTTGGGGAATTTTTTTAAAAATTTTAATTTGGGGTAGATTTTAGAGTTAATCACTAACCCTAAATTGTATTAGGATTTATCACAAACCCTAATAATTGGATCTCAATTGTATCATAAAAAAAGAGACAGGAAGAGCAAAACTCAACACAGTAATTTTTTAATCAAGAATGACATATCTTTCTCATTAATCTCAGGGCCTATATATAGGCTCAAAACAAATCAAGATACAAATCTCAAAATCTAAAAACATATAAAAAAGATTACATATGGCTATAATTGTCAAAAACAAATATGGTATTGAAATAAAATCCTAAACTAACTAAGCAGCTGTCCTAGACGATGCCTGCGTTAATAGAAACGCCCGAATCGTCTTGAACCGATGTCCTCATCATATTATCTTCTCTTATTCATTAATTAGAATCTCCCAAATCAGTTAGGAAATCTTCCTAAAATTGCTTGTTCTTAAGCTTATGAATACAGCCCCTCCCCCACCATTATCAGGTAATCAACTTTGTCCACTAAAACCGAGCTAATACTCCAAGTTACTAACTTGATCATCGGACGGTCTGTCTTCGGAAAAACTCCCGGTGTTTCAGGCTTTCTTGCAGGTTTTTCGGCAGTACTTAGCCACCAAACCCAAAGCCAACCACGAATCTTAGCCTCTCATCAGATCTGATCAACGGCCGAGGATCTAAGCTTTTTCCATCCTCCAAAGAACTCGTTATTTGGTTGCTCCCACATAAAAAAAGCAGCATCATATATGTTCAACCATTCATAATAATGAGAGATTGAGGAGTGTCTTGCCCTTAGGAAGGATTGCGATGTTTAGAGTCAAGCCTAGTGCTTCTGGAATATATTATATGATCTTAAAATACCATAAAATTGAAGGAAACAATTTACATGAGGGTTGTATGACCAACCGTACTTGATGGGTTAGAATATGAGAGTTAAGAGGCAACATGTCCAAAAATGGGTGTAGTTAAGGGGGGGTTTGGTTGGTTGTAAAATGTACCCAGTCTAGAAGATTACTATTTCAAAAAGAAATATTTAGAAATAAGTTCTAAAAAAGTGCTTTGTTTGGATGTAGTTTTACTGTAGTATAAGATAGAGAGGAAAGAGAAATTTTAAAAAGTAGTAAAAAATAATTGTAGAGGAGTAGGTGGGGCTGTTTTATTGGATAATGTGAAGAGAGAGGAGAGAAATTAATTTAAATCCCATTGTTAAAGTAGTCTTTGATTAGCCCCACATCTGAAGTAGATTTATATTACTTTCTGTACTCTCCTATATATAGGAACCAATGTATTCAGTTTTAATCATCCAATAAAGTATTATTTTCAGACTCTATACTTTTACATGGTATGAGAGCCGAAAAGATTACACAAAAATTTCCCATAAAAAAATAGGGTCTCTCTGTTAAAAAAAGTCCAATCGCCTTCTTTCTTATTTTTCTTCTTCACTATTTCCAAACCCAAAACCCTAACTCTCCTCTCTCCCATCCCGATGCCTCCCGACGCCGGCGTCCTCCCTTCCATATCGTCGTCCACCTCTGTTGACCTTCTCTGATGCCTCCCGACGCCGACGTCCTCTCTCCCATCCCGACATCCTCTGCTACTGCTCTCCTCGGCCCACCGCCTTCCGTCGAATTCCCGGCGCCCCCACGATCCCAACCCACCTTCCTCCTCTCTCCCTGCTCCTCCCTCTCTCAGATCCCACCGCCCCTCTCTCAGATCCCGCAGCTATTGTAGCTAAAAAATCTAAAAAAGAGTCAAATGCCTCGTGATGTGCACTATTCTGTAATGTGTGCTAATTTTTTATGCCTTCTCCAATTTCCATCTCTTATTCTCACTCATTTTTTCCTTCAGATTTAATCTAGATCTGCTCCTATGGTGCCCTCCTCTAATACAACGGTGACATCCCCTCCTCCTCCAATGATGACCTCCTAACCTCCAATTGTGGAACCTTCTCATTCCACTATTGCTTCTACGGAAAAGTCAACCTCCTTCCATTCTATCATTTTTGTTGAAGAGTATCATGACTTCCGTAACATGATGCCCCCTCCTTCTGATAACTCTGTTCACTCGGGTAATGCTTGTCATGTTTCCTCATATCAATGGATAATTGATTCAGGTGCTTCTGAATATATGACTCCTTTATCACTTTCTTCGTATTCTTTGCTTCCAAATTATCATGTGTGTATTGCTGATGGGTCACCTGTCCTTGTTGAAGGGGTGGGAGATATCTCTCTTTCTCCGGACCTTCATCTTAAATCAGTTTTGCGTATTCCTAACTTTCCTAATAGCTTATTATCAGTTCCTAAACTTTGCAAGATTTGAACTGTTCAGTGACATTTTTTTTCTTCTTATTGTGTGTTTCAGGATACTATGATGTTGAAGGTGATTTGCACTGGTCGTGAACAACATGGGTTATATATCAGTCTCGGTTTTTCATTCTTCTACTGATCCTAAATTGTGGCACCGACGACTGGGATATCCTTCCTTTACGATCCTCAAGTACTTAGTTTCCGGTTGTGAACCTTCCTTTAAGATATATTGTGAGTCATGTGAGTTAGCTAAACATCATAGAGTTTCATACCCCGGATGCATCAATAAACGTAGTAAATATTTATTTGATTTAGTGTAGTCTAATGTTTGGGAACCTATTGGTTTTTCTACATTTAATAACTATCATTATTTTGTTACGTTTATTGATGATTTCTCTCGAATGACGTGGTTGTTTCTTTTGAAAGATCATTCTAAAGTATGTGAAGTTTTTCAATAATTTTTCTTTGAGATACAAACACAGTTTAGCACAACTCTTAAATGTTTTCGTTCTGATAATGCTAAAAAATACATGAGTTCATATTTTCAACATTTTTTTCTCAACATGGAATAATTCACCAAACTTCGTGCGCCTACACTTAACAAAATGGAGTGGCAGAATGCAAAAATCAATATTTACTTAGCACTGCTCGATCTCTGGTGTTTGAAAATATGGTCCCCAAGTTTTATTGAAGTTTTGCGGTTCTCACTGCTTGTTTTCTTATTAACCGTATGCCTACTTCTATTCTTCAAAATCAATCCCCATGCAACTTGGTATTTCCATCAAAAAAATCCATTTTCAATACCACCTCGTATTTTTTGTTGCAGTTGTTTTGTTCAGAATTTCTACCTAGACACATATAAACTTGACCCACATGCTACTAAATGTGTATTTTTTGGGTATTCGTATTTTTCAAAAGGTTATCTTTGTTATTGCCCATCACTCAAAAGAAATGTTTACCTTAGCAGATGTTTAATTCTTTGACCCTTTTTTGAACAAATTTGTTCACAATCCTGATTTACAAAGGGCTATCGTTGAGAGTCCTGATTTCCCACCACATCCTCCTCATCCACCACCACCACTTCAGGTTTTTGTCAGATGATGAAAGGCTTGTTCAAACTCGACCATCCAAGCGGTAACCCTCTGTTGTTCAACCAGTGCCAACCACTTCTATCGGTAATATTCCTAACACAGATGATTTACCTATTGCTCAACGTAAGGCTAAGGGTTCTTGTGCTCACTATCCTATTGCCCGGTTTATTTCTTTTTCTAAACTAAACAAATCTTTTTGAGCCTTTACCTCTTCATTGGATTTTATCTTCATTCCTAAAAATGTTTAGGAAGCACTCAAGCATCCTGGTTGGACAGCAGCCATGAAAGAGGAAATACAGGCTCTTCAGCAAAATGGTACTTGGCAGTTGGTTCGCCTCCCTGTAGGTGGTAAGACGGTTGTAAGTGGGTATTCACAGTCAAACTCAATCCTGATGGCACAGTTGAACGACTCAAAGTTCGCATTGTCGCTAAAGGATATACACATGAATTTGGGGTCGACTATGCAAAGACTTTTTCTTAAGTTGCAAAACTCGCGTCTGTTCATGTTCTTATCTCCCTTGCATCCAACTTCTTGGCCCCTTCATCAGCATGATGTTAAGAATGCATTTCTCGAAGGGAACTTGGAGGTGGTGTATATGCAGCAACCTTCCGGTTTTGAGCGACAGGGGGAGAATCTTGTATGTTCGCTCAAAAAGTCTTCTTATGGCCTCAAATAGTCTCCTCGAGCTTGGATTGAAAAGTTTGACAAAGTTATGTGCTCTTATGGGTTCTCAAGAAGTAAGGCATATCATAATCTCTTCACAAAGAAAGGAAGCAAATACATTGTTATTTTTGTTAGTCTATGTTGATGATATAATTATCACATGTAGTGATTCACAAGGTATTGCAGACATCATGTAGCAGTTAGCTCAAATGTTTTAAACAAAGGATCTTTGTCCGCTTCGATATTTTCTTGGCATTGAGGTTGCACGCACAAAAGATGATATTTTTCTTTCTTAAAGAAAGCATGTCCATGATATTCTAACTGAGACAGAAATGTTGGGATGTCACCCCAGTGACACCTTTGGATCCCAATATTAAGTTGTCATCCTTCTCCAATGATGCATTGTTCCCTGATCTAGGACGATATCGCAGGTTGGTTGGAAAACTCATATATCTCTCAATGACGAGGACCGATACAACCTTTGTAGTTAGTCAAGTCAACCAGTTTATGCATGCACTGACCATTACTTATTGGAAAGCAGTGGTTCACATTCTTCGCTACCTTAAGAAAGCCCCAGAGCAAGGGCTTCTCTTCCAGCACGGTGATTCTCTTTCTTTACGAGGAGATTCTGATGTTGACTGGACAGAATCGGTTGATGATAGGCGCTCAGCTAGTGGGCATTTTGTATTCTTTGAAGGAAATCTCGTATCTTGAAAACTAAGAAACAACCCGTGGTAGCCAAATCAAGCGCAGTGTCTGAATACCGAGCCATTGGGCATTTGGTTTCTGAAGTTTTATGGCTCAAATGTCTTCTTCAAGGTTTGGCAATCTTAGTGTCATCTCCAGTTCCTTTCTATCGTGACAACAAGACTGCTATGCATATTTATGAAAGTTTGGTATTTCATAAGCGCAGAAAAAATATCAAAGTTGATTGTCACTTTGTTCGAGATGAGTGTGGGAAGAAGGTTATTTCATTTTCATATGTCCGGTCCGGTGAACAACTTGCTGATATTCTAACTAAAGTACTATCTCCTAGGTTTTTTCAATCCTTCTTGAGCAAGCTGGCTTCGACAATATCTGTGCACCAGCTTAAGGAGTGTTAAAGTAGTCGTTGTTTAGTCCCACATCTAAAGTAGATTTATATTACTTTCTGTACTCTCATATATATAGGAACCACTGTATTCAGTCTGTACTCTCATATATATAGGAATCATCCAATAAAGTTTTCTTTCCAGTCTATACTTTTACACCCATGAATAGTGTTTCTACTCCGTTTTCCTCTCATTTTGAGTGGAAAACGAAATTGGCAAAATCAGCTAAAGTAATCTAGCAGGAAAACCAAATTCAACCTCTTTTACTCTTAAACAAATCTATGAACATTGCGCTTCCATCAAATTTGTCTTCCTACGTTAACTTTTCGGCCGAACAAACCACACCTAGAAGGAGATGCCAAGGTGGATGACTGTTAGAATTGTTTTTATAACGAAGGGAAAATGAGGAGCATGTGCAATGCAGAACAATAAATTGACAGGATTGTAGTTGATTGATTAAAGAGGTTTTGGTTGTGGAACTAATAGATTTGGATTAAGGTATGACGTCATCAGTAGTTTCCATGCTATGTATCCATTAACCACCATTCTATCACTCTTCCTTATTGGTTCTATTATTGCCCTGTTGCACTTGTGCATACCATCTCAACTAGCTACCCACATTTTATTTTTCAGGAGGAGTTGCTTCTCTTTTCTCACATATGCTCTCACTTGTGGGTGAGTAGGTCCAGGACCTTATTTGTTCAGTTACCGGTTTCCATTGCACTTGTGCAAGCCATCTCAACCAGTTTCCCTCATTTATTTCTCATCGGTCTTGTCCTTGTGCACTCACGTATACAAGTAAGGTGGATGTGCAGGTCTGGAGAAATTGGAGTAGCAGGATTTCTTTCACTTGAATTTTTCACTGTCCTCGCTAATACCCTTACATATTTTCACTGTTTCCAAATAAAGGGAAAACATCCATATCCTGCTATTTCCCCTTCTTTCTTCAATTCTAAACCCTGTGGTTGACAATGATGCAATATCAGATTATTGTTATTATTTTTTAATTTATTAGAAAATATGGACACCATATTTCATTAATGAGTAACAACTAAACAAGCCCAGCTGGGAAAAAAACTACTTGCAATTACAGAAAAGTAACATAATACCTCCAATAACCCTGGGAGGATGGGAACATATAAAAGAAAGACCAAGAAACAAAAAGAAGAAGAAACCTTGCCAAAAAAATGAGGGATGGGTATCGAACTAGTTCAGAGTAGGCCCAGTCTCAATCTCTCCTCGTAACTTTGGGGCAGGAATGTACCTTTGGCTCTTGTAGCCACCGTCTCCCCCTTCTCTGCCCAGAAGAAATCAGTGCCTAAATTGAGTTGAATTTACCCAAAATACTATTATTACTTGTCCCACAAAAGTAAAAAATTATTTCTGCCTAACCGGAGAACCCAAGTCGTCGCTGAGATCACTATGTACCAAGCATCTTTCGTGTTGTATGTCTAGTAAATTGCGTACCAATATTAGAAAAAGTTGAGGTACAACTTCATGCTTTTTGTCATTGACCTTTCCATGTTGTGTGAGATTGTCTAAGCGTAAGAATATCAATTGATTGGTTAATTTCTGAACAATGCATGAGTTGACATGTACAAATGTTTTGAAAATATTCCTTTACAATTTCCATATACATCCGTACACAGTTCTTGATTGAAATTAATCACTTATTGTTTGTTTTTAAGGACTCCTTGGAGATTGATCAGCTTATTGCCTATTTAATTGATAAGGAAAACTCTGAAGGTGTTGTATTACTTGGGCACAGTACTGGTTGCCAGGTAGGTCTATGCTGGACTAGTTCAGTTAGTTTAAGCCTAACCAAAGATTAGTTTTAATAGAACATTTATAGAAACAAAATCTAACCATGCAATTTTGTGGATATGCATGCAGGATATTGTACATTATATGCGTACAAATTTCCCTTAATTGCTTGCGTGCTGTTCGTGGAGTCATTTTGCAGGTATTTCCCTGCCTGCCTCATGGATACACACAGCTTGTGTATCAGTACCTCTTATTTAAGCTTCAAAGTGTTCTATCATATTTTATAATTGACAATCTTCGTTGTTATCGATATAGGTGTTATTTAGAGACTGGTAACGCTGCTTTCAATATGAATATGAATTTACAGCAAACAAGCAAAGTAGGTGTTATTTCTCAAATTAAGGGGCATGGTGAAGTGGATTACGCTATATATAGAAGTTTCTACTCCACACAATAGGAAGTGTGTGTTACTTAGGAGAGCACCAATAGTTAGTTATTTAGGCTTTATTTGAATTTTTTATTTTTTTTAATCATTTACGAATAGTATGTAAGTTTATTTATTTATTTAATGTTTGAACCAAGGCTGCCCCTCACCCACATACGCATACACTGGTGCAAGCGCAGTTTGAACCCTTGACTTCTTGCTCACTAGCGAAGATGCTTATCACTAGACTACTAGGGCACTTGCAGACTAGGTTAATTTGAAATAGGTTTTAGAAGTCAGGAGTTTGGACTTGATTTGAGATAATGTTTTAATTTAGATGAGATTCTTTCTTATATCATTATATGTCCTACACATAAGGCATTAAATAATAGTTGTGGCGAGGGATGACCAGTTAAGGGATATATATTTGTATTCTAACAAAGTGAAACTAGTATATTCCTAAAGAGTAATGCTACACCCACAACCTTTTCTACAACATTTTTTTTTACATGCCTTATGCGTCACAATACTTTTGGAGGTTATTATGTTGTAGAAAAAGTTGTGGGTGTAGCATTATTGTTTCCTAAAATTGTGCAGCTAGAGGCTTCTGGGCACTTGCCTTGTAATAATAACAACTTCCAGACATTAACTAATGGTGATCCCAACTAATGCTTTTTGTATTAAAAGGTAATGGCCAAAATATCTAAGATTTTTTAAAAAGACTTGTCCCAATTATAAGAAAATCCATCTCTAATTTGATAGTATCTCTCTCTTATAATGATATCTTATAACCTGTGTCAAACATGCATGCATATACTCTTTCTTCGATAGAAGGCAGCACTCATGCACTACACACATATTTTCCCTTAAAAGCCATTTGGATGAAGACAACATATCAAACATAACACAATAAAACACTTATATTTGTACTCTTGTTTCACATGTGGGGCCCTATTACACATGTATTTCTATATTTATGAATAAACCACTGTGCTATTCGTGTCATTGTAAATTATTGATTTATAGTTCTTGGAATTTTTTTTACGGTTGTGGTCATATGGATTCGACCTTGTTGGTAGCACTTAGCATGTTTAGCTTACTATACAGTCCATGCATTGTTACCATTAGTATGTTTGAGCTTACTATACTGTTTATCTCTTCATATTTGAGTTATAGAGCGCAAATTTTGAAATGTTTATATGTGATAGTGGTTGTGCTTGAAAATGTACAGGCAATATGCACTAAAACAGTAGAGGAGTGAACAACTTTCTAATGATGAGTATAATCTTATTAATCTATTAGCAAGCTAGTGAAGGTTCATTGCAGAATATTTACATAGGTGCCAACTATATAGAGAGAAGCGGATAAGCATGCATATCTTGATTTCTCAGGAAACCGCTGAACTATTATCGCCCACTTGGGGTATGTTCATGTTGGGTTCCTTCCTTAATTGAGAATAATATGGAATTCTCTAGAAATGTGGAGTATCCTAGAGCTTCATGGAAGAGTGTGGAAGGAAGTTGAAAGGTATAGTTTCATGGAGATCTCTAGAAATGGAGAATTCTAGAGAGTTAATTAATCTCCACCCTTGGATCAAATTAATCTCCACCGTTCATTGTGGGTGTGGAGTAGTATAAATTGGGGTGGAAGTCTTCATTCCTACTCACTCTAAAAACAAGCCATTTCCATAGTGAGAGTTAGAGAGCCACTTTGAGAGAAAGTAAGATAGCTTGAGAAGTTCTAATCTTCAAGCTTGAGTGAGCCACAAAATTGCGAGAGTGTGTTATAGAGAGTCAAATTCTTGTAATCCTACAACTCTTTGTATAGTAGAAGAATATCCATTTGAGTTGTAAATCTCTCTTGCATCCATTTCTATCTATATCTTCAAGTGCCCATCTTAACTTCACGAAGTGGGAAAATACCGAGTTTTTTCCAATAGTGGTATCAGAGCCAAGTTCACACACTGTCATCATCACCTCATGTGGTTTAAGATGGAGGACATCGTTGCCCATGATGGAGACATGTTCAAGCTCTCCGCCAACAACTACTCGTATTGGAAGCCGATGATGGAAGATCATCTATATTGCAAAGACTTGCATGAGCCCATCATCCACAATGCCAAGGTGGAAGGAAAGAGCAATGCAGAATGGGAGTTACTCAACCGAAAGGCCGTTGCCATGATCCGTAAGTACATCGACCAATCTCTCTTCGAACATGTCTCTACGTATACAAATGCTTACGAATTATGGACAAAGCTTGAGTCCATGATTAGAAGACGCCTCGTAACAAAGCCAATTTAGTTTGACGGTTGGTGAAGTTGGAGTATAAGGATGGTCAAAACATGATTGAGCACTTGAATAATTTCAAGGGGCTCGTAAATCAACTAATAAAAACCGAATTGAAGGTCGATGATGAGTTGCAAGCCCTTCTACTCCTTAGTTCATTACCTGAAAGTTGGGATACACTCGTGGTTACATTTAGTAACTCAACTCATGAAGGAAAGCTCACCATGGATACCGTCAGTGATAGCCTTCTTGGTGAAGAAGCAAGGAGGAAGGAACGAGGCGATTCTGTCTTTTCCGAGGCAAATGTTTTCAAAAATCAGGTAAAGAATGATGGTCGTGGACGTAGCAAGGGCCGAGAATCAAACCAATCCTGAGGTAGATCCAAATCACGATCAAAGATTACATGCTACTACTGTGGAAGGACGGGCCACAAGAAAGCAGAGTGTCGATCCTTCAAGAGAGATCAAAAGGCAGGTGATGTGAAGCCAGACCAAATCAAGAAGAAAGAAGAGAAGAGTACTACTGTTGTTGCTGCAAAAGAAGAACTGATTTATGTCATTGGAGAAGGCAATATCCTAAACATTGCCTATGATGATAGTTCTTGGATTATCGATTTTGGTGCTTCCTTCCATGTCACTCCCCATGGAAGTTTCTTCTCATCCTACCAAAGCGGTGACTTTCGTACGGTGCAAATGGAAAATCAAGATAGGCGCAAAATTGTCTGGATAGGTGACATCATCCTTACAACACGCACCGGATGCAAGCTTGTCCTAAAAGATGTGAGACACGTCCCAGCTATGCACCTCAATCTTATCTCTGCCGGAAGCTTGATGATGTTAGTCTGGTGAATTACTTTGGTGAAGGAAAGTGGAAGCTCACCAAAGAAAGTTTAGTTGTGGCTCGTGGAAAGAAGGAGGGGTCATTGTACGTGATACAATCCAAGATCTGCAAAGGGGAGGTGAATATCACAACCGATGATATGGATATATGGCATAGATGACTTGGACACAAAAGCGAGAAAGGTCTTCACATACTTGCTCGTAAACAACTTCTTCCTGATGTGAAAGGTAAAACACTTGATCATTGTGCTCATTGCTTCGCTGGAAAACAACATAAAGTTGCTTTCAAAAGATCTTCTCCACCCACAAGGAGAAAGAATATCTTAGACCTTGTACACACCGATGTGTGCTCAATGTCCGAGACATACATTGGAGGTGCATCATATTTTGTCACCTTCATCGATAACCATTCAAGGAAGGTGTGGTTGCACTTATTAAAAACAAAGGATCAAGTGCTTGATGCATTCAAGGATTTTCATGCCCGAGTGGAACGCGAGACAGGAAGGAAGATCAAATGTGTCCGATCAGACAATGGAGGTGAATATAGATGTCCCTTTGAAGCCTATTGCAGAAAATATGGGATAAGACTAGAGAAGACTCCACCCAAGACACTGCAGTTAAATGGATTAGCCGAGAGAATGAATTGAACTATCGAGGAAAGAGTTCGATGTGTGCTCTCTCATGCCAAGTTGTCTAAGTCATTCTGGGGGGAAGCTGTGATGACCGTTGTTGACGTCATCAACCTTTCACCATCGGTACCTTTGGACGGAGCTATCCCAGAGGAAGTTTGGTCAGACAAAAAGGCTACCTACAATCATCTCAAGGTGTTCGGATGCAGAGCATTTGTTCATATACCCAAAGACGAGAGAGCCAAGATGGATGTAAAGACAAAGGAATGCATCTACCTTCGCTCGCCAAAGGATGAGTTTGGATACCGACTTTGGGATCCAATCAACAAGAAGATTGTTCGTAGCCGAGATGTGGTATTCTTCGAGGACCAAACAATTGAAGATATCCAGAAATCTGAGAGGCCAATATTGAGAAGCAACCGTAGTATAGACCTTACACTGGCTCATCAAGAGGATAATGTCACACCAGAAAACAATGAAGCTGAAGATCTCGAGCCTATCCTAGAGCCAAATAATCTAGAGACTCAAGATGAGTCAATTCAAGATGAACCTCAGCCTAGCTCTCCATTAGAGTTGAGACGATCTTCGAGAGACCGAAGACCATCTACTCGTTATCCCGCGGAGGAGTTTGTGACGGTCACCGATGAGGGAGAGCCTCAAAGTTATACGGAAGGCATAACTGACACTCATAAAGAAGAGTGGATAAAAGCCATGCAAGAGGAGATGCAAACCTTGCATGAGAATCATACTTACGAACTAATGGAACTTCCAAAAGGAAGAAGAGCCTTGAAGAATAAGTGGGTGTATCGAGTCAAGACCGAAGATAGTAGCTCGAAGCCTCGCTACAAAGCTCGGTTGGTTGTTAAGGGATTCAGTCAAGAGAAAGGTATTGACTTTGAAGAAATATTTTCTCCGGTGGTAAAAATGTCATCCATCCGTGTTGTTCTTGGCCTAGCAGCGGTACAAGACTTGGAGTTCGAACAACTCGATGTGAAGACAACATTCTTCCATGGAGATCTAGAGGAAGAGATCTACATGGAACAGCCAGAGGGGTTCAAAGTTCCTGGCAAAGAGAATTTGGTGTGCCGGCTAACGAAGAGTCTATATGGCCTTAAGCAAGCACCGAGACAATGGTACAAGAAGTTCGAGTCTTTCATGGCAGAACATGACTTCAAGAAGACGGAAAGCATCATTATGTCTTCGTAAAGAGGTATGGAGGTGGTGATTTCCTCATACTCTTACTTTAGTTGATGATATGTTGATCGTTGGACTAGATCGCGCAAAAATTGATGCTTAAGCAAGAGCTTTGCCATGAAAGATTTGGGACTAGCTAGACAAATCCTTGGAATGAGGATCACTCGTGATAGATCAAGAAAGTTATTGTGGCTATCACAAGAGAAGTACATTGAGAAAGTGTTGGAAAGATTCAACATGCACAAAGCGAAGCCGGTCAACATACCACTTGCTGAACACTTCAAGTTGAGTATGGAGCAAAGTCCAACAAGTGAGGAAGAAAAGAAGGAAATGAAGACGATTCCTTATTCATCCGCGGTAGGTAGTCTTATGTATGCAATGATATGCACAAGACCCGACATCGCCTATGTAGTTGGTGTTGTTAGTCGCTTCTTGGCCAATCCGGGAAAAGAGCATTGGGATGCAGTCAAATGGATCTTTCGGTATGTACGAGGTACTTCCAAAAGGTGTTTATGTTTTGGAAATGGAAAACCTGTGTTAGAAGGATACACATGTGCAGATTTAGCCGGCGACGTTGATTCTAGGAAATCAACATCGGGATACCTAACTACTCTAGCAGGGGGAGCTGTTTCTTGGCAATCAAAGTTGCAAAAGTGTGTTGCTTTGTCCACTACCGAAGCTGAGTACATCGCATCTACTGAAGCTTGCAAGGAGATGTTGTGGATGAAGAATTTGCTGCTAGAGCTAGGAGTAGTCCAAGACAAGTATGTCTTGAAGTGCGACAATCAAAGTGCAATTTACTTACCAAAGAACTCTACCTTTCATTCTTGCACAGAGCACATTGATACACGGTATCATTGGATTCGAGAAGCTCTCGAAGAAAAGTGCATACACCTTTGAGAAAGTTCACACGGAAGAAAACTGGTCCGACATGATGACCAAGGTAATACAAACAAATAAATTTGAGGATTGTTGTCAAGGTGCCGGTTTGCTACTACCTCCCAATTAAGTCAGGAGGGGGAGATTTGTTGGGTTCCTTCCTTAATTGAGAATAATATGGAATTCTCTAGAGATGTGGAGTATCTTAGAGCTTCATGGAAGAGTGTGGAAGGAAGTTGAAAGGTATAGTTTCATGTAGATCTCTAGAAAAAGAGAATTCTAGAGAGTTAATCTCCACCCTTGGATCAAATTAATCTCCACCGTTCTTTGTGGGTGTGGAGTAGTATAAATAGGGGTGGTAGTCTTCATTCCTACTCACTCTAAAAATAAGCCATTTCCATAGTGAGAGTTAGAGAGCCACTTTGAGAGAAAGTAAGATAGCTTGAGAAGTTCTAATCTTCAAGCTTGAGTGAGCCACAAAATCGCGAGAGTGTGTTATAGAGAGTCAAATTCTTGTAATCCTACAACTCTTTGTATAGTAGAAGAATATCCATTTGAGTTGTAAATCTCTCTTGCATCCATTTCTATCTATATCTTCAAGTGCCCATCTTAACTTCACGAAGCGGGAAAATACCGAGTTTTTCCCAACAGTTCATTCATTTAAAATGTCCTAAGGAAGTTTTAGTTGTTTCTAATATAAGTAATCCTACTAATACAAGTAACTCTTAAATTTTCTCTTCAAAGTTTGCATCAAAAGATTTTGTCCTCTTCTATGGCTGTTTGACAATGAAAAACTTTAGCATAGAGAACACATAACTAAAATGACTTACAAGTTGGATGATTCATACCTCATGATTGATTGAAAAAGCCATGGAAAACCAAAGTCTAAAAAGTCCATTGTTTATGGTATATTTTGGCCTTATTAGTGGAACACAAACCAGACTCTGAAATTAATGGAATTGGGCAATTTTACAGGATCTTGGTAAAACATTGTGTTGTCTGTCATGTTCAGGCAAAAATAACACATGAATGTAGCTATTAAGCTGTCAAGGCAAAATTCTAAATTTAGCATTGAGTGAGGGAATTTCTGAAACCAGAACCTAGGAAGAATGATGTGTTTACCGAGGACCAACATTTTAGATTTACAAGGGAATTTCTGAAACCAGAACCTAGGAAGAATGATGTGTTTACCGAGGACCAACATTTTAGATTTACAATCAAATTAAGTCAAGCTCACTTGATCTGTGTTTGATTTTTATGTCTCTATTTTTTTTAATTAAAATTATGTAAACAGTATTTTTTACCTTGTATGATTTCCTGCATTGGGAAATATTGATCAGGCTCCTGTTAGAGACCATGAATACAGAGCAACTCTTCCTGAGACTGCTGAAATGATAGACTTGGCAATAAACATGATCAATGAAGGCAAGGAAACAGATTTAATGCCTCGAAAAGCAAATCCAGATGGTCCAATAACTTCCTACAGGTGGATATCAATTTTTTGTTTTGAAGGCATTGATAATTTCTTGTTGTATTTTCCATTACTTTTCTTGTTGTATTTTCGGTTACTTGACCAAACAATCCCCAATTCAGTTATTTCAGCTACATCGAATGATCTTTCGAATTGGTTCTTTTTGCCTTTGTCTAGTAGAAAGTGGAAATCACCTGGATAATCTAAAATTGGATATTATGTAATGATTCGAAAAATGGAAAAAAAGAGTTGTACGCCCTAGGTTTTTTTCTTCTGGTGTGGACCTTGTTGTTGTAAACATGCCTGTACAAATCTGATTTCTTTAGTTTGCTTTCTCTGTTTTAATCTATCAATTAGTCAAGACTTATCATGCTCTCGTAACTTTTCTTCTTGAAAGTATGGCAAAATTTTTAATGTTAAGCATTTGTGATCTAATAAATCTTATCCTTGGTCTTCAAGAACCTTTTGAGTTTATTTAGGGATCATAACAATGTTGTAATCAATTCCTATGACATACAGTTACAGTGACATTCTATCCAAGAATGACAGGTTCTTTCTTTATTCTCTTTGTGTTTCCCTTGAGTGAACGCCTGAAATATTTAGCAGTCAGTTTAATAATGGCCTAATATGAGATATCTCTCTTTCTCTGATCCTTCATCTTAAATCGGTTTTGCATATACATAACTTTCCTACTAGCATATTATCAGTTTCTAAACTTTTTGAAGATTTAAACTGTTCAGTGATATTTTTTTCTTCCCATTGTGTGTTTCAGGATACTATGACGAGGAAAGTGATTGGCACCGGTCGTAGAAAAATATAGGTTATATGTCTTGGATTCTCCAGTCTCGACTTTTAATTCTTCTATTGATCCTGAATTGTGGCACCGACAACTGAGGCATCCTTCCTTTACGGCCCTCAAACACTTAATTTCAGGTTGTGAGCCTTCTGTTAAGGTATTTTTTGAGTCATGTGAGTTAGGAAAATATCACAGAGTTTCCTATCTATGATGCATCAATAAACATAGTGAATATTTGTTTGATTTAGTGCATTATAAGGTTTAGGATCCGATTGGTTTTTCCACGTTTAATAACTATCATTATTTTGTTACATTTATTGATGATTTCTATCGAATGACGTTGTTGTTTCTTTTGAAAGATCATTCCGAAGAATTTAAAGTTTTTCAAGAAATTTTCTTCGAGATACAAACACAATTTGGCACAAACCTTAAATGTTTTCGTTCTGATAATGCTAAAGAATACATGAGTTCTCATTTTCAATAATTTTTTCTTAACATGGAATCATACACCAAACTTCTTGCGCCTACACTCAGTAAAATTGACTGACAGAACGTAAAAATCAACATTTACTAGTAGTGCTTGCTTTCTGATGTTTAAAATGAAAATCCCTAAGCTTTATTGAAGCTTTGCGGTTCTCATTTCGTGTTTTCTTATTAATCGTATGCCTACTCCCATTCTTCAAAATCAATTCCCATTTAAACTGGTATTTCCTTCAAAAATTCATTTTCAATACCACACCGTGTTTTTTGTTGCACTTGTTTTGTTTAGAATCTCCACCCAGACACTGATAAACTTGACCCGTGTACTACTAAATGTGTATTTTATTGATATTCGTGTTATTCTAAATGTTATTTTGTTATTGCCCTTCTTGGAAAAAATGTTTACCTCAGCGGATATTTTATTTTTTGAACACAAATATTTTTTTGAACAAATTCCTTCACATAATCCTGATTTACTAAGGGCAGTTGTAGGGTCTTGATTTTCCACCACCTCCACCACCACCACTGCCACCACCCCCATCACCACCACTTCAGGTTTATGTCAGATGACAAAAGGCTCGTTCAGACTCGACCATTCAAGGAGTACCCTCTGTTGTTCAACCAGTGCCAACCACTTCTATCGGTGATATCCTTAACACAGATGATTTACCTATTGGTCATCGTAAGGCTAAGCATTCTTGTGCTCACTATTCTATTGCCAAGTTTGTTTCTTCTTCTAAACTGAACAGATCTTTTCGGGTCTTTATCTCTTCATTGGATTCCATCTTTATTTCTAAAAATGTTCAAGAAGTACTCAAACACCCTGGTTGGACAGCAGCCATGAAAGAGAAAATGCAGGCTCTTCAGCAGAATTATACTTGGCATTTGGTTTGCCTCCCTGTAGTTGGTAAGACAGTTGGTTATAAATGGGTATTCACAGTCAAACACAATCCTGATGGCACAGTTGAACGACTCAAAGCTCGCCTTGTCGTTAAAGGATATACACAGGAATTTGGGATCAACTATGCAAAGACTTTTTCTCCAGTTGCAAAACTTACGTTTGTTCGGGTTCTTATCCCTCTTACATCCAATTATTCTTGGCCCTTTCATCAGCTTGATGTCAAGAATGCATTTTTCAATGGAGACTTGAAAGAGGTGGTGTATATGCAGCAACCTCCTAGTTTTGAGGGGCATGAGGAGAATCTTGTATGTTCGCTCAAAAAGTCTCTTTATGGCCTCAAACAGTTTTCTCGAGCTTGGTATGAAAAGTTTGGCAAAGTTTTGTGCTCTTATAGGTTCTCAAGAAGTAAGGCATACGATTCTCTCTTCACAAAGAAAGGAAGCACAAACATTGTTATTTTGTTAGTCTATGTTGATGATATAATTATCACAGACAATGAATCGCAAGGTATTGCAGACATCATGCAGTGCTTAGCTCAAACATTTTAAACAAAGGACCTTGGCCTGCTTCAATATTTTCTTGGTATTGAGGTTGCACGCACAAGGGATGATATCTTTTTTTCTCATAGAAAGTATGTCCTTGATATTCTTACTGAGATAGAAATGTTGGGATGTCATCCCACTGACACCTATGGATCCCAATATCAAGCTGTCCTCCTTCTCCAATGATGCATTGTTCTTTGACCTAGGACGATATCGCAGGCTGATTGGTAAACTCATATATACCTCTCAGTGACTAGGTCAAATATTACATTTTCAGTTAGTCGAGTCAGCCAGTTTATGCATGCATTGACTATCACTCATTGGAAAGTAGTGGTTCTCATTCTTTGCTACCTTAAGAAAGCCCGAGGGCAAGGGCTTCTCTTTTGGCTTGGTGATTCTCTTTCTTTACGAGAATATTCTAATGCTGACTGGGCAGAATCAGTTGATGATAGGCGCTCAATTAGTGGGTATTTTGTATTCTTTGGAGGAAATCTTGTATCTTGGGAAAATAAGAAACAACCCATGGTAGCCAAATCATGTAACGCCCCGAGTTCCCAACACAAGAAACTCAAGACACGGCTAGAGTCTTTCCTTCAAATGAGTCCAAACACAGTCAAATCACAAAAAATTTATACTTTTATTGCCACAAAAAATGTTATTATAAGTACAAATTGTACAACAAAGAATTACATCATGAATTACATCCCAAAAATTAACTGTACAACACTTATAATCACACAGGTACAATAATCAGGAAACTCTGCGACACACTAGACAATAGCTTCCACTGATCGCTCCCCACAGCTCGAGTCTCCTGCTCCAAGATCAGCATTCCTGCACTAAACAGAATGTGGGCATGTCAGTTGAATACAACGGACACAATGCTGGTAAAACCATCGGCTCCCCAAAACTCAACAACCAGGATTTGATGCAAAAGGAAAATGTATAGACAAGTTACAAGTGTTAGTGTATGCCATGACCCTAGAGTCTAATGCACAATTCAAAATATACAGTTCAAATGCATAGAATGCACTTACTCTAATACAATTTATTTGGAAACGTATGCATCTCATACTACATATTTTCCCAAAATACTTCAATGGAAACGTTTGCATTCCATACTACATACTTCCCAATGAGTTCGCTTTCTTCTGATTGTAGGGTTCGACTCCTCGCGATGCATCCTACTCTTGTACTCTTTCTCGTTCCTGACATTCACCTAGTGGCTGTTGAGGTTGCATATGGTCGGTTTACTTCCGCCATTGCAATCAGTAGTGGTGTCCCCTGCTTTCCACTACACCCGGCTCCGGGCAGTCCCACTGCTCCGAATCTCACCCAAAAGTTGCCACAAACATAAAGGTAGCCCGCAATCTCACCAGGACGCCTCGGGTCTTACTCGCGATTTTGAGTCTTACCCTAGCTCTCTGCCCGTACTAAACAACATAGAACTTGACAGATGCGTAGGGTCCATTCCCTACATTTGACAGGAGCACCTCCCATTCTTACCACTAGATCCCATAAATAAACAGATGAGACTATGCTGCCCGCTTCCCATACCGGCAAGACGGCACCGCACGTGTCCCCTTAACAGGCGAGTACAACCACCCGACTAGTGCTTATCATATCACTATATAAGATTGCTCATAGGATACTACTACACATCAATTCTAACTTAGAACTGAAAAAAGCAACTACTGATCTTAAATGCAGAGATATAAATTACCAGCCGATTACTAGCTAGTAAAACCCAGCCATCAACCCAACAACAAGGCCTTAGGGAAATGAACACGGTCCCTAGACCAGGCTCAAGAGTTTGCCCAACCTTGGCCCAGATTTGACCCAGCGACATTCGACCTCTGTCGTTTGCCAGACATCCTCTTGCTTGGATCTCGACCCCATATCCGGCCCGCGATTAATCCATCCTGGGTTAGCGATCTGCCGGCGCCCGAAGACTGTCTTCATCCATAGCACTCAAGGTAAGAAAGTTACTAATCCTCAAGGGTCAAAATTGAGTTGATAGTCTTAGGGTGATAACCACTACCTTAGACCATCAATAAACTAATACATAGCCAAACACAACTCAATTCGGTGGACATTACAAGTCCAAACAAACATGATCAATTCATAATACACATGCTAATCAACTGCTATCAAATTCCAAATTATGGCCTTAACATTATATAGTAGCTTGACCTATCCCTAGGACACTACCATGCACAAGGATATCAACGTTAACCAAATTATGGCCAAACTAAGCGGCAAACTGACCACCATCAATCGCCACCCCGCCTTCCATGCTTGGAGTTGATTATGACCTCGGCCCGACCAACATGTTGCTCCCGTTAAATAATTTCACTCTATAGTCTCTTGACCAAGTGGTAGCACCAATAACAACGGACATCCCTCCATGTACGGCGAGCCCGCCAGCGCATGAGTCGTCTTCTCCAACACGTTCGAGTATACCTGGCTACCAACTACCCAAAAGATTGAGTAGTAATGATAGCCCCCCTAGGGTAAAATCTATTACCCTAAGCAACAACAAGCAACACACACACTGGGGTATGAAGAACCATCCCGAACAAAAACACATCATAAACTATTCTAACTTTAAGCAAGCTATAAAGTTAGAACAACAAGCAAATTACCCTAAACAACCACGTGACAAAATAGCTATTTCATTCATAAAACATACTAAATGCATACAAACACAACTCCAACATAGTCATCACGATGCCAGAGTTGGAATAAACACCATTCTAAAGCCCATTCCAAGACCTAGTATGATGAAACAATCATTCAATCAAAACAACTACTTAGTCAACCAACATAGATTTGGTGTTGTTTGTGAAAATCACCAAAAAATCACACTCAATGAAAACCAAAGTTCTTAGAGTTTTTGGAAAGATCATCAAGTCCACTACAACATCTCGGTTGAAAACTTTCTCAAATTAATTCATTTTAGAGAAGAAAAATGTCCATTTCCGATGTGCATGCAAAACCTCCAGAATTGATAAAACTATCGACCCATTACACAATAAAACTCTGTTAAAATGACAAATGATTTCAAAACCTTATAATATTTTGCAGAATTGCTCTAAATACATAGCAGCAATACATATCCAAAATTTAGTCTAGAATTTCAAGTATACAAAAAGTTATGACTATTTGAATAGGATGCAAAATTACTAACATAAACTGCCCTGTTTCTTAACCACTGCAACAAATTATATTTAGAAGAAATACCAATTCTTGTTCAAAAATTACGAAACTTGGTAGAGTAAATGTGGACACATAGAAGAACCTCACATAAAATTTTTAGCTCAAGTATTTAGAGAGAGTTATGCTAATTGGAATAAGATGCAGATTTTCAAACAGCAGCCGCATTGCTTCTAACCACAATGGGATTTTGCATTTTATAAAAATATCAAATGTTCTCAAAAAATTATGAAATTTGGAAAAATTGATGAACACATGTAAGATCACCTACTGTAAAAATTTCAACTCTAAACTCTTTATAAAAGGAGAGTTATGATTTTTACAAGTCAAACATGCTAAAATTTAACATAGCAGAAATTCTTTCCCCCAAACAGCAAGAAATGGAATTTATTAAAATATCATACCACATCCAAAATTAATGAAATTTGGTGGAGTTATTGTGAACATGTATAAGAAGCTCCAGTAAAAATCTCATCTCTAGATTCATAGTTATCATGGAGATACAAATTTTATAAGTCGACATGATAGATTCGACAAACAACTACTTTTCTTCCCAAGTCAGCAACTTGATAGATTTTATAAAAATATCAAACCACCTCCAAAAATCATAAAAATTGGTGGAGATACTCTAGACACATAAGATACTACTATAAAAATTTCACCCATTAATTCCTCATATTTCAAGAGTTGTGATTTTTGCAATGAAGCATGTTAAAAATTCAATACAACAAAATTTTCTCCCCAAACAGCAACTTTAACGAATTTATTAAAATATCAGAACACCTCCCAGATTCACGAAATTTAGGGTGAACATTAACATTAGGGACACAATCAAGATACTACCATAAAAATTTTAACTATAATTTCTATTATAGCACTAAGTTATGATTTTTCTAATCCAACATGCCTAATTCTTCTCAAGATTCAATCTTTTCCCATTAATTGATAATTCTAGCCCTAGAACTCCAGTAGGAACATACAAGATTTCATTCACACCATTAAGAAAGCCCAAAAATAGCCACTTCACCATTCATCAATCATAAAAATATTCAACATGCATAGAGTTTGAGAAGTCACCCACATGAATCTTTTGTTGATCTTCTCCTCCACCTAGCTCCTTTTGCTCTCTTTTGTTTGGCTCCTCACCCTCGCTCATGCTTCTTTCTTTGGCCCTTCTCCACCTAAGCTCCATGAAGGTATTTGGAAGTGTTGAAATGAAGGATTTTGAAGTAGGAGAATTTTAGAGTTTTTGGAAGAATGAAGAATGAATGGGTTTTCTCTCTTGGAAAAAGAATGGAAATGGGGAGTGGGGGGGTTCTTTGGTTGCCGGCCAATGTAGAGAAAAGAGAGAGAGAGTGGGGGGGTGAGAATGAGGGTAAGTGAGGGGGGGGGGTATTTATATCCAAAACAAGCCCATAGATTTCTAGGTTGTTTAGGGTTTGTAATTAGTGGTTTAGGGTTTTGATTAGTGGATTAGGAATTTAATTAGTATGAATAAAGAATAATTGTGCATACATATATAGATATATACATCTATACATACACATACTTGTATGTAAACAAAAAATATTTTTATTCAAAAATAACAATTCGTGTTTATACACTCCATCTCAATTTATAGCTGAGATAAGTATTCAATTTGGTTAAGAAAATATCCCTACTTCGATTTACAAATGTACCGTTATCGGGTTCAAAACATATTAAATAATATGTCTCAATACTTACTCAATTAAAATTGAGAAAAACTCATTAATATATGCAAATTCTGAATTATTGATGTAAAACCAACCCTAAAATAGAGAATTTCCAAAAATTTTAATGGGTTAATTTTACCAACATGAAAGTGCGGATCTAAGTAGGAAATTGTTAACAGTTAACAGGTTTGATGGGTTTTCAAGAATTGGATCAAATGTAACAGTCCCAATTAATAATTCAACCTTATAATCAATAAGTAAATCCCTACGTGTTTTAGCAAGTAAAAAGTGTAATACCGATTCGTACTCTAATCTAGCATGTGGATCACTCAATCTCAGTATTTTGTGGTCGACAGGCAAATTAGATAATATGCTAGATAATATGGCAGTAAACACAAATACTTAATAAGGGAAAGAGTATACCGAATGCGAAGAAAATTCAGGGCAGATCTTAGAGTGGACAGCAACAGCAACACAGTGAACAAAGTCAGCAACGAAGAAGAAGGGCCACTGATCTGGCCGCTGGCGCAGTGATGGTGGCTGGCTGGTGTAGGAGTCGTCGTCGGTGGCTGGGGAAGGGCAGCAAAGCTGTCTCGGGTGTGCTGCGGGTTGAGGAGATGACGGGAGGGTGTTGCTGGCGTTGATGAAGGTATGGGTGCTGGCTGACGGCGTTGGTGAAGGACGACGGGATCTGGGGCGAGGAGGTTGAATGGGGGTCGGGGATCTGGAGGTTTGAAGGAGGTGTGGGAGTATATGGAGTTGGGTTCTTATGTGGAGATCGGGATGGAGTTTTTGGTGGGTTTCGGGAAAGAAGAAGGACGGGAGAAGAAGAAGGGCAGTGGTGGCGGGATTGGGGAAGAAGAAGATGAAGGCTGGGTTTGGTTTGGTGGGGATCGGGATAGGGAAGAAGAAGAGGCGGCTGAAGGAGTTTTGAGATTAGGGTTTTTGTGTGGGGATTTGGGAATTAGGTTTTAAGTAATTTGTAATTGGGGAATTTTTTTAATTGGAGGATATATTCTAGAATTAATCACTAACTCTAAAATTAGATTAGGATTTATCACAAACCCTAATTTGGATCTCAGTTGTATCATACAAAAGAGAAGGAGGAAGAGCAAAACTCAACACAGATTTTTTTTTATCAAGAATGGCATACTTTCTCATTAATCTCAAGGTCTTTAAATAGACTCAATTACATCTTGAAACACATCTCCAAAATATTCTCAAAATCTAAAAATTACAAAAAGATTACATATGGCTATAATTGTCAGAAATAAAAAAAATGTACTGAAATAAACTAAACAGGAAAGATGTCCTCATCAATTATGCATGGACTAATGTACAAAATAGTTATATACTATTTTGCGGGATCTTACATCATGTGCATAGTCTGAATACCAAGCCATTGTGCATTTAGTTTCTGAAGTTTTATGGCTTAAACTCTTCTTCAAGACTTGACAATCCTGTTGTTATCTCTAGTTTCTCTCTACTGTAAGAACAAGATTGCTATGCATATTTCTGAAAATCCGGTGTTTCATGAGCACACAAAACATATCGAAGTTGATTGTCACTTTGTTCGAGATGAGTGGGGGAAGAAGGTTATTTCATTTTCATAGGTCCGGTCTGTTAGGAATTGTGGCCTCAAATACATGTAGGCACTGAGTACTTGAAGTTGGAGATGAATAGAATGAGACAAAGAAACAAGAGAAGATAAATAGCGAATAGAAAAAGGCAGCCTGGAGAGTTGCGGTCGACCGACCTGGGGGACGGTCGACCGACCTAGTCTGCTGAGAGTTCTTCGAGTGTACAGGTCCAACAGAAAAGGGGACGGTCGACCGGCCTTGGGGATACAGTCGACCGGTCAGCCCTCGGGTTTGGTTCTACACGTTGCGGTCGACCAACCTTAGGGGTGCGGTCGACCGACTTCGGCGCCTGATTGTTTTTAGACTTACGAGTTTAAAGGCCGAATTGCTAGATTTGTGTTTATCTTTTAGGGTTTACTTGGGGGCCGTAAACTCTAGGATTTAGTAATCTGAATAGATCTGAATCATCTGATCATTATTCAACTTCAAGAGGGGATTGTGCCGAGTGTTTTAAAGGTGAGAGAGAGAGATATTGAGAGTTGTAATCTCTTTTGTAATCTTTGTATTTCTTGGGGAATAAGAAGTATTGGTTATCTCTACATATTGATTGTGTTCTTATGAGATCTTTCATATATTGTGGTGGCTTGTTCTTGGTTCTTCAAAGTCTTGGGAGTTTCTATTGCTTGTGGTGTGTTTCCGCTATTAGCACTACGAGTTGTGGGCTAGATCCTCTAACACGGTCCGGTAAACAACTTGCTAATATTCTAACTAAAGCATTACCTCCTAAGTTTTTTTCAAATCTTCTTGAGCAAGCTTGACTTCGACAATATCTACACACCAGCTTGAGGGGAAGTGTTAAAAGTAGTCTTAGTTTAGTCTCACATCTGAAGTAGATTTATATTATTTTTGTACTCTCCTATATATAGGAACCAGTGTATTCTGTTATATGCATTCAATAAAGTATTTTTTTCTGTCTCTATACTATACTTTCATAGTTACGAACCGATATAACTCATACGTTGACTGTTTGATGTAAAACTTAACCCTAAATAGAGAATTTTCAAGAATTTTAAAGGATTGATTTTACCCACATGTAATGCAGATAAGTTAGAAATTAAACAGTTAATCGGTTCGATGGATTTTCAAGAATTGAAATAGTTTAACAAGCCCAATTAACGATTCAGTTCCAACAATCAATAACTATATACCTACGCGTTCTTAGCAAGTAAGCGATGCAATAATGATTTATACTCTAATAGACAAGTCGAAACGCTCACTCTTAATATTTGTGGATGACAAATAAATCAAATAATATTATTGAGATGATAAATAGTATCACAAATAAATGAAAAGAGAAACGTTTACCGAGTTGCGATGAAAACGTCGTGAAGTTGCTGGATCTGAACAATAGGCAGCACTAGGGCTGTCGATGGGTGGCTGCAGTGGGGCTGCGGCGAGAGGCAGCAAAGGGAGGGTCGGCGATGTTGTCGACGGCTGATTGCAATCATGATTGCGGCGGAAGTTGACGGCGATCGGGGTTGGTGTTCGGTTTCGAAGTAGAGGGAGTTGGGGATTAGGGTTTCGACATGGGGGAAGGGGATCGACGGTGGAGTCGAGGTGGTTCGGAGTTGTGGTGAGGGTTTTGATGACGGCAATGAGAAGATCGGGATCGAGGGTGAGGAAGGAAGGTGGGAGTGATGGGTTTCGGTGGAGGAGAAGGAGAGAGGAAGGCGAGGAGGCAGGGAAGAGGAGGGCGGCGAGGGTCGACGATGGTGAGGGGTCGACAACAGCGACTGGAGAGGAGATCGGTAGGCTTGGGGAGTTGGGTTTCGGGGTTCAACGGGGAAGAGGGAGAAGGGAGAGAGATTAGATTGGGGTTAGGGTTTAATTAATTTGGAGGATTTTGGAGTAGTTTTAGAGTTTATCACAAACCCTAAAATTTTATTAGGATTTATCACAAACCCTAATAATTCTCTTTCTTGTATCACACAAAAAGAGGGATGAAGAGTAATAACTCAACACAATAATTTTTTTAATCAAGAATAACATAACTTCTCATTAATCTCAAAGCCTATATATAGGCTCAAAACAAATCTTGATACAAATCACAAAATATTCTAAAATCTCAAAAATATTCTAATGCATAAAAGAAAAATGTGCAAATTGTAAAACTACTACATAGGGCTAAATCTCAAAATAAACTAAATAGAATTGATGTCCTCATCACTGGTACATGTTGCAATAATCCTTCTTCACAAAGTGAAGGTCATGTCTAAAATCTAAATTAATAATCCTTCTTAACAAAGTGAAGGACATGTCTGAAATCATAAATTGACAAATGTGAAGTACAAGAAAATGTCTTATTTGTCAACTTGAATTGTTTGTTAAAATTGTTTTATGTTTATAACAAATAGGAGTCTATGAACTTTATATATGGCTCTCAGGATTAGGCTTCAACCACCAATGCTCCAGTCCTGACTATCCATACCAACCTAAATCATGGATCAATTTTGATGAGAATATTGCCGAAAAATCATGGATTAATTTTGATGTGACTTCCTGAGAGCATCCACAGTCGTTGGCAAACGACTACAGATGCTCTGACACCATAAAGATGTAGTCATTTATCTCTTCAAGTATCTTGATGGTTCTGGAGGATTTCACTCCATGCTGTAACAAGTATTTAGAGATAAACGAATTAAATATACTCCATAAGCAGGTAGTAACCTTGGCATTCCAAAAACAAACAGTTTAGACAGATCCATTAAGTTTCAGCATTCAGATGGTAAATCTTCTAATTCTAGTATTGATGCGTTCACCTGGGAATATGAGTTGGCTTATTCATGCTTACTGGTTTTACCTTTTTTTTATACTGTTGACCTTATTAGTTGGATTTTTTTCAAAAAAAACTTTTTCTTATAAATCATCATCTCAATTATTTGTCATGTGCATTTGAAAAATATTAAAATTTCTGCTAACATTTGAAAGGACTTAATTGAAAGGTACCACTCCCTTGCTGCATACATGGGAGATGACGACATGGTCAGCTCTGATCTCAGTGAGGATCAGTTGAGAACGATACTTGGACACATGTCAAATACTCCTTGTCAGGTATTCCATTGTTCTCTATTTCTTGTCTATATTAATCATATTTCTACAATTTAAATTTTGATCTGGATATTACAGTACAGTATTTCTAGTATTCATATGGAGTTATTTTTTCACAGAATCGTTTTGACCATTTAAAAGAAACTTGAATTGATGTCTTCTTTTTCACCAAGTTAAAAATTGAGCTGATGCAAAAAGTGTTTGATCTTTCAGAGAGTTACGACTCTCTGTCCTTTTTAGGCATGCACTCTTTCACTGATCAAGGAGAAATTCCATTAGATCAGTGGTAAAAATTAACTGAAATAGAATGCATGAAGGAAACATTATTTTCCATTTTCCATCTCACTTCCCCATGTTTCTTCTAGCAGTTGACTTTAGTTGTAGCCAAAATAACTAAGCAGACCATGCATAGTAGTTAGTGCCTTTTGATTGGAGGTGGCTGAATGATTCTTTTGGTCAAGAAGGACATTGACGTGTTGTTAGCTGGGCCTTTCACTTATCTCATGTCTTCCTCACTTTTTCTCACACATACAGACAGGCTCTGATGCACACATTCACATACACAATGACTTGTAACCACAACCACAGCTTATTTTCTCAATCCCACCAAACCCAAAGAATCCAAATGACTCTTTTGATCCACAGTCGTGGACTCTTTTCTTAGTAGTACCATCAACAGTAAATCTTCTTACTGTGGAAGAATTTTGGAGGCTTCACCGTCTATTGCTAAGCTTAAAATGTTCCTCAGAAAGGTGGCGCTCTTGTTTGAAGCTTCAAACTTCCAAACTATGTGACCAACAAAGTAGGCTTTCTAACTTGTGAATTGGCATTCTAGATGTTATCACAAGTATAACCAATTTAAGTAGTTTCCTTGTTTAACACACCAAATCATTTGTGGAACTCGTCAGTGGATGATGTGAGACTGACAACCACCATTGAAATTTTGATCTTGTATTGATGCCTTTTAGTTGTATAGTTCTCAATAAGCTACCCATTTTCCTCCAGAAACTTAGTTGTATGATGATGATTTGTGTTTCATTACCTATAATAAATTTGATTTTTCTTCCTTTTATCGTTGTTGAGGTTTTTTTATAAGAATCTCACACAGAATTCCTTGGTCTTTTCTTTTTCTCATATTTCTTTCAGGGGACCTCAAAGCAGGGCCGACCCCCCAATGGAGGCCGGGGAGGCGGCCGCCTCGGGCTCCCGAATTTTTTGCAATTTTAGGGGCTCCCCAAATTTTTTTCCTGTGTATTTACATATACGTATTTTACGCTCAATATTTTTTTTGGGGCCACCAAATTTATTTTTTTTGGGCTTTTGTTTTGAAAATTAGTACTGGACTGGCTTGTTTTAGTTGGGCTTGGATTTGTATGGACATTTTTTTTTTCAAATCCCTAAATTTCCATCTATTTCTTTATATATATCAGTTTTGTAGGAAAAAAAATTCAAAAATTTTTTTATTACTTTTTTTTAAAAATAACTTTTGTATGGGGCCCCATTTCAGGGATTCGCCTCGGGCCCTCGTAAACTCAGGGCCGGCCTTGCCTCCAAGCGTAGATCGATGAATTCTTCCCCTACATAATAGGAAGGGAATTTTAGGAAATCCCTGAAAAAACTGATGTGCATTTTTACAATTTATCACTACTAGTAATAAGAAAATTCTCAAGGACGCATAACACGTACATGGGCATGGTTTGTAGCTGTAGTTTCATATGCAATGTGATTGAGAACTAGGATTTCTGCCCCTTCTAAACTAGCAAAAGTGGAAAGATCAATTTATGTCATGATACATATTATCTATATCTCATGATTCTCTTTTCGCTTCTCCTAAGTTTGTGTACTTCATTTCAGGTTATGTTCTCCATGGCTGATGAGTATGTTCCAGATTATGTCAATAAAAAAGCATTAGTTAAAAGGTAAGGTTTCTGAAACACTCACCTTTTTGAATATATACATGATAATTGAATTTACCGTAAATATTTGTTGCTACTGCAGACTTTGCCAAGCAATGGGAGGTGCGGAGAATGTGGAGATAGAATGGGGAAACCATTCACTCTCAAACCGGGTTCACGAAGCTGTTAAGGCCATCCTAGATTTTCTTAGAAGGGAAGGGCCCAAGGGTGGGATGACCCTTGGAGCTAGTTTATTTCATACTCAATTCATTTACTCATGCGTAATCCATTCCTCTCCGTACAGTTGATCAATTGTGCATTCTTCATTCATTTGTGTCAACCTTCTCAAAATAAAACAATCATGATGCTTGTTCTTCAGTGGATTATTTTTCTTTTTAATCAAGTGTTACTTTGTTCTTTTATGATCGATCGCCTTTATGGCCTATTTTTCAGGTAATTTGATCCTACGGCCAGGTTGTTGTGTTCGTTTTTTGTTGGAATTGCCAGATATCGTGTACTCATACTATTGGATACATATATGCACAGAAGCATACATAATGATGTATGACGAAAATTATATGCTGGGGAACTCTTTAAAATGATATTGAGGATTCGTTAATATTGTCTATACCGGCCCATGAAAAGTAAATGCATAATAGTAAAAAGGTTCAAATTGTTCGGGCATTTGAAAATCATTCCACAGATGAAAAAAGCCTCTTATCTATACTTTATTGGATTGTCCACCAGCTTGAAACTTTGTAATTTTGTTGGTCACTTTGTAATTTTGTTGGTCACTTTGTAATAATAGGCTCTGTTGGTCACTTTGTAATTTTGTTTGTCACTTTGTAATAATAGGCTCTGTTTAGTATTGTTGTGAAAGAAAAATGTTTTTGCCGAAAGGTGTTGTTACTACTCTTAGCAAGTAATATGTTTAATTACAAATTTTCTTAAAAAGTAGAATACTTTTTGAAAAGCTAAAAGCATCACTTTAAGTGCTTTGAGAAAGAAAAAAAACTAGTAGCTTTTGCAAAGTACTTTGGGCTAAAAATTTGGAGGGCATCTTCAATTTGAGATTCCATGGGTTACTTAACTTTTTCAATTAAAGCCACTTGTCAAATACGAGCTATTTTACACCATGACATGGCTTGGCCTCGAGCTTTTGTGCTTCCTGTTGTTGCTTATATTGGTGTGGGAGCAAATAGATAGTGAGTTTATATTTTGAAGGAAACTACTAAAGATCTAACATTTGACCGTCGTCGTAAAATGTTGTTAGAACTCCTGAGATTGGATCTGGATCGTTGAAAGGGCACCTTGATTTAAATTCGACGGTTACAGACGCGGCCGATGGACCTGCAAAATGCCTGAAACACCGGGGTGGGCCCTGACGACAAACTCTCTGACGCTCAAGTCAGAACCAGAGGGAGAAAGAGAGTTTAAGGGAGAAAAGATTGATCACTTTCTGACTGAGGGAGGGGGGAGGGTATTTATATACCAAAAAAACAGTTAGGAGATTGATACAAATATGTTATAACCTGTAGATTCTTCCCCCTAATTAAGAGACAGAGTCGGTTACTCTTTTGGTGGGGACAAAAATTTGACATACAACCCTCATGGGCTGGGTGTCTCTCTTGGTGGGCTCGATCGCTTTTAATGGGCTTGAAAACAACTCATGTCTTATTAATGAGCCTGACGAAGGCTCGAACCTATTAAAGAAGAACATTACTGTTAATCTGTCTGTGGAAGCTTTAAGATCCGTACTGGAATTGTATGTCCCTAATTTGCTGCAATTTTTACCATTATCATAAGCCCCCACTTCCGGAAGAAGATTTTCTTGGCTTTCGGGAAGTAGTTTGCCGTGATTCGGAGTTCTGGGGTACTATCTTGGCTTTCAGAGATGATTGGAGATACCTGGAACTGGTTGAAAGCTTCTGGAGGCAGCGGATATTTTCCTGAACTTTTCCAATTTTTTCTAGAATTTTCCATAACTGTTTCGGATTTCTAATGATTTCCCCCAATTAATAACTGTTTTTCGAATTTTTAATTAATTATCCAAATTTTTTATTATTCTTAATTAATTTTTCGATTTCAATAATTATTATGTAGGATTTTAATTATATTTTAGAATTTTAAGTGCTTTTTTTGGGATTTTTAAATTGATTTAT
Organism: Hemerocallis citrina; assembly: GCA_017893485.1. Taxonomy (NCBI): domain Eukaryota; kingdom Viridiplantae; phylum Streptophyta; class Magnoliopsida; order Asparagales; family Asphodelaceae; genus Hemerocallis; species Hemerocallis citrina. Next base: position 420,705,692 of record CM030358.1, on the reverse strand, counting down.
CAAACTTGGCGCACATTTTGGAGCGATTTGAGCGTCCATCAGACCCACGCTTGCTCGCTGAGTGAATTGAATGACTGTGATGGAGCAGCAGCGGTGAAGGGTTGACGAGGCGCGATTGCATGCGTCGATTAAGCTTAGGCTCACGCGCTAATGTGATCGGATGGTCGCGATGGAGCCGCTGTGATGAGGGGATGATGTGGCAATATATGGTTCATCCATCAAAGTGAGGCTCTCACGTTGATGGGATCAAGCGATTAAGGAGTAGAGCGGCAGGGATGAAGTGGTGACATGGCGCAATCTTGCGCACTGATCTCACTCATGCATGCGCTTTTAAGTGATCTGACGGTCCACAGTTGCGGAGAAAGCTCGCTTGATCGCCGACTTTGTTGGCGAACAATTCCCATCTTTGCCGACTTTGGAGCTTGTCGACCGCCTTTTTGGAGCCATATTATCCATCACCACGCTGTCTTGGAGCTTAGTCTACCAAGTAGCTTCGTCATTTTAGGTTTGTTTTCGGCGAGCTAGAACTTCGACGACCAAGAGGTTGGCGTTGGGTTTGTTTCCCGGCGATCAAGGAGTCTTTCAACCACCACAGAGCTTCGACGGCCTTCCTTAGTCAACTTCAAGCTTCGGCGGCCTTCCTTAGTTAACTTCAAGCTTCGGCAACCAAGAGTTCTGGCGAGCTTATTTTTGCCGACCTTGGGTTTCGGCAAGCTAGTCTTGGGCTTCGGCGACCAAGAGTTGATCAAGAGCTTCTCTTCTTCGTCCTTGGGTTTCAGCGAGTTAGACTTGGGCTACGGTGACCAAGGGCTTTTGGAGACCAAGTGTTGATCAAAAGCTCTATCGACCAAGGCTCTTGGCGACCTTCTTCTTCATCGTCTGCTTGGCGACCTTCTTCTTCATCGCCTTAGGTTCAGGTCAATTCGGAGGCTTTTGTTGGCTTCGAAGCTTCGTGTCGGGTTTAGGTTCGGTTTAATTTGGAAGCTTTGTTGGGTTGAGTTTTGAACTGGTTCCAAACTTGATTTTGACTCGATCCCTTGTTAAATCCGAAGCTTTTTGGTCGAGTTAAAGTTAGGGTTTTGGCCAACTTGAAGCTTTTTTTTTAGTTGGGTTTTGGAGAAGAATGGAAGTTATTGTGCTTCAGGGTAGTATTTCATTATTTGTGCATGAGATAGTGAGATGAAGTGTTTTTTGTGAGATGAGCGATTTGAATTATCCATCTCGATCACACCATTCACATCATTTTACATGTTATCTAGATGATGTGTACAAAATTTCAAGTGATTTGGAGACCTCTAGCCCATGCATCAAAGCGTTGAACACATCATGAAGATGGTGTGAAATACATATATATGCATTTATTTGAATGCTTTGATGCATAAGCTAGACGTTTCCAAATCTCTTGAAATTTTATACACACCATCTAAATGACATGTAGAGTGATGTGAACGGTGTGATCGAGATTTTGATAACTCAAATTGCTCATCTCTCAAAAAATATTTTCATCTCACCCATCTCACCATCTTATATTAGCATTTCTATATATATATATACACACACACACACACACACACACACACACACACACACACACACACACACACACACACACATAAGTAGAATCTTCTTTGGTGAACATATCAACTTGTTTTGTCGATCAAAATGTCCCATCATTTGCCGAATCGCTTATTCAGCATTATGTTGTTCGCTTGTTTTGTTGATCGAGCGTTTCGTTGTTAGACGAGTGTTTCGTTGGTCTGGGAGCTAAGTGCTTCGACCATTGGATCTTGTGTATGTGGTTGACCTAGAAGAGCTCATGTAGGAGCAAACTTTGGAAGGCAGTCGGACTCCGAACTTGCTGTTTGATCCCAACAAGTTTGTGGAGGCAACTCTAGGAAAGAATCGGGCGTAGAGCTTGTTGTTTGCGCCCAGAAAGTTTGTAGAGATAACTTCTTGGACGGAGGTGAACGTTCAACTTTCCCTACAAGTTTGTAGAGACAACTCTGAGATGGAGTTGGACGTAGAGCATGTTGTCTGATCCCAACAATTTTATAGAGATAACTCTGATATGGAGTTGGACATTTGAACTTGATGTTTGCGCCCAGCAAGTTTTTAGAGACAACTCTGAGACGGAGTTGAACGTTTGAACTTGTTGTTTGCACACAACAAGTTTGTAGAGGCAACTTCGAGATGGATTTGGATGTAGAGCCTGTTGTTTGTGCCCAGTAAGTTTGTAAAGATAACTCTGAGACGGAGTTGAACGTTGAACTTTCTGAGACGGAGTTGAACGTTGAACTTTCTGTTTTGTAGAGGCGACTCAGAGACGGAGTTGAACGTTTGAACTTGCTGTTTGTGCCCAGCAAGTTTGTACAGACAACTCTGAGACGGAGTTGGATGTTTGAACTTGCAATCTGCACCCAGCAAGTTTGGAGAGACAACTTTGAGACGGAGTTGAACGTAGAGCTTGCTGTTTGTGCCCAGCAAGTTTGTAAAGACAACTCTGAGAAGGAGTTAAATGTTGAACTTCTGTTTGTGCCCAACAAGTTTTGTAAAGACGATTTTGAGACGGAGTTGAACGTTTGAACTTGCTGTTTGCACCCAGAATGTTTGTAGAGACAACTCTAAGATGTAGTTGGACATTTGAACTTTTTGTTCGCGCCCAGCAAGCTTACTCTGAGACGAAGTTGGATGTTTGAACTTGCTGTATGAGTCCAACAAGTTTGGAGAGGCAACTCTAAGAAGGAGTTGAACGTAGAGCTTGCTATTTGATCCCAGCAAGTTCACAGCAACAACTCTGATACAGAGTTGGACGTTTGAACTTGCTGTTTGTGCTCGACAAGTTTGTAGAGGCAATTCCAGGACAGAGTTGGACGTTTGAACTTGTTGTTTGCGCCCATCATGTTTGGAGAGGTAACTCTAGACCAGAGTTGGACGTAGAGCTTGCTGTTTAATCCCAACATGTTTATAGAGACAACTCTGAGATAGAATTAGACGTTTGAACTTGTTGTTTGGGCCCAGCAAGTTTGGAATGACAAATCTAGGACGAAGTTGGATGTAGAGCTTGTTGTTTGATCCCAGCAAGCTTATATAGACAATCTCTGAGACGGAGTTGGACGTTTGAACTTGCTATTTGTGTCCAGCAACTTTGGAGAGACAACTCTAAGACGGAGTTGATGTTGGAACTTGTTGATTGCCCCCAACTAGTTTGTAGAGACAACTCTAAGTCGACATTGGATGCTGAGCCTATTGCATGAAGATAAGGGGTTGTTGGAAGGACTTGAGCAAAAAATGGGGCGTTGAACTCGTTGTATGGAGTTAACGAATCATTGGCAAAGCTTCAGCGGAGAGCAAGGCATTTAGCTTGTTGTATGATGTCAACGAGTTATTGACGGGGCTCGAGCGAAGAGCAGAGGATTGAACTCATTGTATGGAGTTAACGAGTCATTGACAGAGCTCGAGCGAAGAGCAGGGCATTGAACTCTTTGTACAGAGTTAACGAGTCATGGACGGAGCTTGAGCGGAGAGCAGGGCATTGAACTCGTTGTATGGAGTCAACGAGTCGTTGACGAAGCTCGAGCGAAGAGCAAGGCGTTGAACTCGTTGTATGTAGTGAACGAGCTGTTGACGGAGTTCGAGCAAAGAGTAGGGCATTGAAATCGCTGTATGGAGTTAACGAGTTATCGGCGGAGCTCGAGCGAAGAGCAAAGAATTGAACTAGTTGTATGGATTTAACGAGTTGTTGATGGTGCTTGAGCAAAGTGCAAGGCATTGAACTCGTTGTATGGAGTTAACGATTGATAGAGCTCAAGCGAAGAGCAGGGAATTGAACTCGTTGTATAGAGCTAATGAGTTATTGACATATCTCAAGCAAAGAGCAGGGCATTGAACTCGTTGTATGGAGTTAACGAGCTATTGATGGAGCTTGAGCAAAGAGTAAGGCATTGAACTTGTTGTATGGAGTTAACATGTTGTTGGCGGAGCTCTAGCTCGAGCGTGGAATTGAACTCGTTGTATGAAGTTAACAAGTTGTTGATGGAGCTCGAGCGAAGTGCAGAGCGTTGAACTCTTTGTATGGAGTTAACGAGTTGTTGACGGAGCGCAAGCGAAAAGCAAGACGTTGAACTCGTTGTTTGGAGTTAACGAGCTGTTGACGAAGCTCGAGTGAAGAGCAGGGCATTGAACTCGTTGTTGATGAAGCTTGAGTAGAGAGCAAGGCATTAAACTCGTTGTACGGAGTTAATGAGTTGTTGATGGAGCCCGAGCAAAGAGTAAGGCAGCGAACACATTGAATAGAGTTAACGGGCTGTTGACAAAGCTCAAGTGAAGAGCAGGGCATTGAACTCGTTATATGGAGTTAATAAGTTGTTGACGGAGCTCGAGCAAGGAGCAAGGCATTGAACTCGTTGTATGGAGTTAACTATAACACCCTGAGCCCTTTAAAGAACCGAACCACGGCCCCACCATAGAGCACAGCCTCACCAAATGTGTTATAGCATAGTAGGTTCTCTTGGATCCTTGGCAATCTAATATATAATAACTTATAACCCACTTCCCAACCAATATGAGACTATGTAAATCTAGGGATATTAAAATCACCCCTCCTTTGGATTTAGCGTCCTCGCTAAACTCGGGCTCTTCAACTAGCCAGCACCTCCTTTCTATTCGATATGGTCCACATGGATGCTACTACCCTTGTCACACCAACGTACTGACATGGTCTTCCTACCAACATACTGTCCCTGGCCCCACCAGTGTGTGAATCCCTTGTGGCCCCACCATCGATGTCGAAAGTCGGCTCTGATACCATTTGTAATGCCACGGGTCTTTAAAGAACCTAACCACGGCCTCACCGCAGAGCACAACCTCACCTAAAGTGTTATAGCTTAGTAGGTGCTCTTGGATCATTTGCAATCTAATATATAATAACTCATAACCCATTTCCCAACCAAAATGGGACCATGTATATCTAGGGGTATTACGTTAACAATTTGTTAATGAAGCTCAAGGGAGAGAAAGGCATTGAACTCGTTTTACGGAGTGAACGAGTTATTGACGAAGCTCGAGTGAAGAGTAAGGCTTTGAACTCGTTGAATGGAGTGAACGAGTTATTGACGAAGCTCGAGCGAAGAGTAGGGCATTGAACTCGTTGTATGGAGTTAACGAGTTGCTGATGGAGCTCAAGCGATGAGCAGGGAACCGAACTCATTGTATGAGGCTAACGAGTTATTGTTGGAGCTCGAATGGAGAGCGGAGCACTGAACTTGTTATATGGAGTTACCGAGTTGTTGATGGAGCTCGAGCAAAAAGCAAGACACTGAACTCGTTGAATGGAGTGAATGAGTTGTTAATGGAGCTCGAACGAAGAGCAGGCCATTGAACTCGTTGTATGAAGTTAAGGAGTTGTCGGTGGAGCTCGAGCAGAGAGTAAGGCAATGAACTCATTGTGATGAGCTAATGAGTTGTTGATGGAGCCCAAGCGAAGAGAAGGGTGTTGAACTCATTGTATGGAGTTAACGATTTGTTGATAAAGCTCGAGCGAAGGGCAACGTGTTGAACTCGTTGTATGGAGCTAACAAGCTGTTGGTAGAGCTCGAGCGAAGAGCAATGCATCGAACTTGTTATATGGAGCTAACGAGTTATTGATGGAGCTCGAGCTCGAGCAGGGCGTTAAACTCGTTGTTTAGAGTCAACAAGTTGTTCGCGGAGCTCGAGCAAAGAGCGGAGCACTGAACTTTTTGTATGTAGTTAGCAAGTTGTTGCTAGAGCTCGAGCGAAAATAGAGCGTTGAACTCGTTGTATGGATCTAACGAGTTGTAGATGGGGCTTGAGCGGAGGGCAGGACATTGAACTCATTGTATGGAATTTAACAATTTATTGATAGAGCTTGAGCGGAGAGCAGGACATTGAACTCGTTGTATGGGGGCTAACGAGTTGTTGATGGAGTGCAAGCAGAGAGCAAGACATTGAACTCGTTATTTAGAGTTAACGAGTTATTAATGGAGAGCAAAGAGCAAGGCGTTGAACTCATTGTATGGGGCTAACGAGTTGTTGATGGAGCACGGAGCAAGATATTGAACTCGTTGTTTAGAGTTAACAAATTATTCAGCAGAGCTTGAGCTAGAGCTGGGAACTGAGCTCATTGTATGGAGAGAAATAGTGTTTTGGTGGAGCTCAAACGAAGAGCAAGGCATTGAACTCGTTGTATGGAGCTAACAAGTTGTTGGTGGAGCTCGAGCGGAGAGAAAGGCATTGAACTCGTTGTATAAGGCTAACAAGTTGTTGATGGAGTTCGAGCGGAGAGCAGGGCGTTGAACTCATTGTATGGAGTTAACGAGTTGTCGATTGAGCTCGAGCGGAGCATAAGGTGTTGAACTCATTGTATGGGGCTACCGAGTTGTTGATGGAGCTCAAGCGAAGAGCGGGGTGTTATACTCATTCTATGGAGTTAACGAATTGATGACAGATCTTGAATGGAGAGCAAATATGGAGTTCACGAGTTGTAGGCGCAATGCAAGCGAAAAGCGGGGCATCGAACTCGTTGTAGGGAGTTAACGAATTGTTCAGCAAAGCCATTGTATGAAGCTAATGAGTTGTGGGTGTTCTAAGTCTTCTTTATATTGAAGTGAAGTCCTTTGTGTTTGTTCAGTGTTAAAGTAATTTTATTCTTCTTTTTGCAGACAAGCAATCACATACACCGAATGAGGTCCTCGGAGATGTCGAGCCTGCTCTTCTTCGTAATACGCTGCGTTTAACGGAGTTGGGACTTGTTCGTTTGTGCAGTTCATCAGGCAAGATGGGGTTGGAGCTTGCTCAGGTGAAGGTGGTGTTACTCAGTAAAGACTTGGAGCTTGCACGCCTAAGGAATGCTTCTCTTAGATTTTATCTTCCAGAGTTTAGGCGGCTCTGGGGAGCTGTTAGTTGGCAGTTGGTCCGTGAAGAGGTTTGTGTTTCTTAGGCAGAATATCCCCTTACTGTGTAGCCAGAACGGGGACTTGTAGGACAGCTTGTTGGATAATGTTTGCAAGACTTTTGTATAAGCATGAAACGTAGACTCATTGTAATACTGTAGTTGTAACGAGACTTGCTGAAAATATTTTACGCGCTTGTGCCTTGTCCTATGATTTTTCATCTTCGATACCAACTAGTTGTAGGAGCAACTCTGTAAGGGAGTTGGACTTGATACTTGTCATTTTGTACTTACTAGTTGTAGGAGTAACTCTAGGGAATAGTTGGTTTTCGAACTTGCTGTATGGGTACTCCAACAAATTATGAGTCACATCGAGTGGCGAGTTGAGCTCCAAACTTGCTTGCTTGTAGGTTTTCTGAAGCAACTGCAATCCATGATTGTGGATCTCTAATCCATCTTTAAGGGTTTTAATAAGTTTCAGGAACAGGTCGAATGACGAGTTAAGCTCTGAACTTGCGTGTTTGCAGGTTACTAAAGTAACTCCGAGCTAAGGGTATGGATTCCGAACTTGTTGTTTAGGGATTTAACAGGTTGCAGGAGCATATCGATGCGAGTTGAGCTCTGAATATGCTTGATTGCAGGTTGCTAGAGCAACTTCGAGCCAAAGGTATAGATTCCGAATATTTCTTTCCTTTCAATGAGCGGAGTGGCTTCAGGCGAGGGATTCAAGTCCATTACTGTATTCTGATTATGACGAATTTGGACCTGGTGGGAGATGGTTTGACAGGTTTGGAAGTTCTCAGTTGGATTGTCTAGGGCAGTAGCTTCAAGCTCGTTTACAGGCTTAGGGTTACAGTGATTGCTTATCGGCGTTAGTTTTATGGCATCGAAGGGGAGAACTGAGCCCCATTGTGGCAGTGTAGCATGCTCGTGCTACCTGTTGGCTCCATACAACTTGGCTTACACCTGCTGTTGTTGGGAACTTCATTTTCATTTGGTAGGAGGAAGCAACTGCATGAAAGGTCGTCATGCCCAAATGGCCAAATATGGCATTGTACGCAGCTTTGACGTCTACTACCCTAAAGTCTAGTGCTTCCGTTCGAGTAGCGGGGGGCTTTTCCAGCTGTTATATCAAGTGTGACAATTCCTTTGAATTGAACGAGGACATCAGAGAACCTGTGGAGTGTATAACCGACTGGTTTGAGTGGTCTCGACACTGCTTGAGACCATCGAATGCATTCAAGAAAATGATGTTTACCGAGTTGTCGTTGTCCATCAGGATGCGGTGTACCTCATGATTCACCATGCAAACACTACAAGATTAACTAGCTACACCGGCGTATATTTCCCGGCATTTTACCAATCGCACCGGGGTAAGATAAGACCAGGATTGGGTCGCAAAATTATATAGTTATACACCGGCGGTCTCTACAAAACGCCGGTGAATTATAAAATTCACCGGCATTTTTATAAAAAAACGCCGGTGAATAGAAAACGATAATATACCCCACAAATCCTCTACCATTCACCGGCGTTTATTAATAAAAACTCCGGTGAATTTACTGGGATAAATCCCCAATCCTACCGCGAAACCCTTACATTTCGTTTTGGTTTTTTTTCCCCAATCCTAATTTCTTCGCCCGTCGTCGCCACTGGGTCTCCTTTCCTTCCTTGACAACTCCTCCGCCATTGCCACTGGGCCTCATTGCAAGTACTTTCTCTCTCTCTCTCTCTATCTCTCTCTCTCTACTTCTTGATTTTGTTTTGGGGGCTATGCTCAAGAACTCATGCGATTCTATGATGGAATCTCGTCTCTATTTTTGCTTCACTGTGCTATTCTGTGATGGGATCTAGGTTTCAATGTGTTACTCTGTGATTGGATGTAGCTAGGTTTTAATTTCACTGACTTGTTGTTCTTGAGATTTTGAGGGATTTAATCTCTATTTATGTTTGAGGGATCTATTTTGGCTTCACCATTTTTGCTTCACTATTTTTGTAAGGAGTAATTTAGGGGAGATTTGAAACTCAATTTGCCAAAAATGTGGCAATATACTCAGATTTGGAGTTTTGCCAAAAATGGAGCATTTGATATGAGCTAGGGGCTGGGGTTGAATCACTTCGAAGTCTTTGATGTCTAGGCTCGAATGCTTCGACATCGAGTTTTGATGAAACCCATTACGCAAACAAGTGCTCCTCCAATGCATTTGGGCTTCGAGTTTAAGATTGAAGTCTCTATTTTGAAGCATCTTGTTGATTGTAACTAGGCTAGATTTGAGTGCTTTTGAGTCTGAGCTAGCTCCTTGTTGGTTCTTCTTGTTAATTTTCGGATAGGCTAGCTTCTTGTTGATTCTTGTTGAAGCTAGAGGGCTTTAAGAAGTTGAACTAACTGGCTTGGATTTGAGGAGTTAGTGGACTTCGGAGGCAGGTGTTTCTAGCTCGAATTTTACTAGGTTTTTGGAGCTCGATCATCTCCCATCTTGAAGCTTTATGTGAGGTTATATACAAGTTTATTTTACAGATCTCAGTTTATAGATCAACGAAGTCTTTTTGGTGAACATAGCATGTGTTTGTCAACTCGTTTTGTTGAGTTTGGTTTGAAGATCTCTTGAGTTTTCGCCCACTGAATGTTTGGTTCACTGAATGTTAGTTTTCGCCCACTGAATCTTGATTATGCTAATGTTAGGGTATATGAATGATGGGGGGGGGAATTAGGATATATAATAGCAAATGATTTTCCTTTTGGGGGCTTCCAGCTTTGATCTTCATATTCAGGTTTAGATTGAAGAAAGGGGTCTTTAGTTTGGGTTATTTGTATAGTATGTGCTTCATTTTTATCACTGTTCAATACTTGAAGCTTATCATGATTAAAACAAAAATTGGGACCATGCAGGTTCATTTTTTTTCATTCTTCAGTTTGAGTTTGCTTTCTTATGCATTTGGAGATGGGTTAGTTGCTTTTGGAGATGGGTTATTATGCATTTGAGTTTCAGTTTGGTTCAGAGTAAACTAGAATTATTATGCATTTGGAGATGGGTTAGTTGCTTTTTTGTCTGAATTTGGAGGTGAGATGGATCATGTATCTGAAGTTGCACACTATGATTTTTTGAGGAGCGACTAATGATGGAAATTTTTTATCTAAATTTTATATACAATTATATCATGATGTCTACATGAGTATCAGTTTCTAACGTAATGTTCATGCTTGTTGCTTGGGTTTGAAAATGAGATTGTTCTTTGCCGTATGGTTTTAAGTGATGATGAGATGGATTATGTAACTGAAGTTGCATACTATGATTTACAGAGGAGTGACTAGTGATGAAATAATCCTGTTTGAACTTATGTTGTGATTTCAATTGACAATTATCTCATGAGTATTATAAAAGTATAAGTTTCATTTCAGTTAGTAGAATTTTTGCGTGAATTTGGCAGTGAAAGTATTCTTTTTCACTCATTGTAATTCAATAATTTGAACGCCATATTCTGGTTTTGATTGTAAGAGTGCTGCATGTTTTTTTCTTTAAAAATTATTTTTTAAAAAAATTTATATACCTACACCAGCGTTTGTAAAAATGCCGGTATAGAATGAATATCAGGGGAGAAGAGGGCAGTCTTGATTATGCCTTACACCGGCGCTTTTGTGATCGCCAATATAACTTAGGGATTTACCGGTGTTCTTAAAAAATGCCGGTGTAGACCCCCCTTTTTCTGCGATGCCTTCTTCGGCGCCATTAGCACCGACGATTTTAAAAATGCCGGTGAATTATTCACCGGCGTTTTAAACCGCTGGTGAATATCAGAAAAAATGCCGGTGTATCCGTTGTGTGTTGTAGTGAAAGGCTTATAACCAATGCTTCACAATGAGGTGTTTGGACATGTAACATCCTGTATTTCTTGGAGGTATAATATACTAGTATAATATATATATAACGGCAATATTGTAATAATGTTGAATGACATAATGGTAATAATGATGGGATTTAATAAATGTGTTGAGATGAGTTGGGGTTGAATGACATAATGGTAATAATGATGAAATTTAATAAATGTGTTGAGATGAGTTGGGCTGCTGCACGTGGATGACGTGGAGGTGGGCCCGTCTGGTTGCTTTTTTCCCTGTGTAGCTTACGTGAGTTTGCTCACGTGAAGGGGGTGGGGGGGATTGACTGTGCAAATTAGTCCCATATCGGAAGATTTGTGTGAATAAGTAAATAATAAATATAATTGTCTATGATCAAGAGTCACCTAATTGGTTAACCACCTTTTGAGAGGCAGCATGTGGCGGGAAGTTGTACTAAATATAATAATAAATAAATAAATTGTCTGAGTTTGGGGCCGGGGCATTACAAATGGTATCAGAGCCGACTTTCGACACTAATTTTGGGTAAGAGTGGGTGAGATGTATGCCTGAGAGGGAGATAAGGTCAGTACGCTGGCAGTTTGGCCAGGGGCAGTACGCTAGAATTAGCTAAATCAGGGTACTCCACTCCACATCAGCGAGATGTATGCCTGAGATGGAGCTGAGGTCAATGCACTGGCCTAGAATTAGCTGAATCAGGGTACTCTGCTCCACATCGTCTAGAAAGGAGATCCTGCACTAGGTTGCATGCCCCGTACTCAGTGAGGACGCTGAATTCTTAGGGGGTGGTATATATATATATATATATATATATATATATATATATATATATATATATATAATGGTAATATTCTAATAATGTTGAATGACATAATGGTAATAAGGATGGGATTTAATAAATGTGTTGAGATGAGTTGGGCTGCAGCACGTGGAAGACGTGGAGGTGGGCTCATCTGGTTGCTTTGTTTCCCTGTGTGGCTCACCTGTGCGGGGGGGGGGGGGGGGGGATTGGCTGTGCAAATTAGTCCCATATCGAAAGATTTGTGTGAATAGTTAAATAATAAATATAATTACCTATGATCAAGAGTCACCTAATTGGTTAACTACTTTTTGAGAGGCAGCTTGTGGTGGGCAGTTGTACTAAATATAATAATAAATAAATAAATTGTCGAAGTTTGGGGTCGGGGCATTACAGGACACCCTCTAAGTCTAAGATACTGAAACCCATATGCTTTTGACATGGGGGGATGTTATGAGCTGAGTTTACCTCTCAGACGTAGGCTTTGCGGGAGGAGTTAAGACTTTCCCCCCATCAGTCCTCTGTGGACGGAGTGGAAGACTACCAAGCGCTCTGAGTCTTGGGATTCGAATGGCTTCTCTCGACCCTTATTATCCCCCCGAGCCAGAGAGGTTTCAGCGTTGTTTCGTTGGATGAACTGGGAGAGGTAACCTCGATGAATCTAACCTTCAACTTCTTTTTTGAGGGCTAGGCAGTCGTTGACAATGTGTCCATGGTCTGTATGAAATGTGCACCACTTGTTCTTGTCTCTTCTCTTGCTAGCTGCGGTTATCTTGCGCGCGCGCGCGGGAGGGGGGGCAATTATTCCATCATTCTCAACTTCCATGACATGGAATGGCTGATGTCATGCCCCGCTTTCCAAAATATGGGAATACGAGTCCATGACTGAGGCCTAGCGAATGATGCGAATACACCATTCATAAGTTGTACAGTTAACTCAACAACAAGATAACAAAAAAACCACGCAGACATGTAAAATCACAATAGGATAACAAAAGTACATGACATAGTCCATAACATAACCAACAGCTGAAAGAACAAAATAGTTACGGATCAAACACGCCCGGAATACAATAAAGAGTAGCATGAATAAAACATGAAACAACATGATAATTAACAAGACTAAAACACTTGATCAGCAACACCTTCAGGTAACTCTCCATTCGGGCTTGCAAGTACATTATTACAAAACGAAGAAATAAGAAGATACCCGTTAATGCAAGTCACGGGCTGCAAGTGGTATAAGCTAAGGGGACAATTACAAAACAAAACAACATGTAAACAGGATCATGAACAAGACATCATGAAACAAGTGGCATGTAAACAAGTAATCAAGTAACAAGTCAACAAAAACATGTAACATGTAATTGGATTATGCAAGTGCACGTGTTAATCTGATGTCTTTTATTAACCTAACTAGTGCAGCAATCATGCGTCCCATTCCACATGTTTGATACACGCAATCAAGTGAACGTTTAGACCTAGTTGTGGATTTTATAGGGCCGTGTACTCAGGCATCATGTAAACGGGAATCATATCATATCATGTAATCGGTAATGGATTTTAGAGGTGGCCCCCGTCAACCGTTGACGTGGCACTTAGTTCCATATAACTTATAATCATGTAATAAATTCTAGAGGTGGCCCCCGTCAAACCCTGACGTGACACTTAGTTCCACGTGGCACTTAGTTCCATATAACTTGAAATCATGGGAAACACGGGTTCCCTTCCGAGTACACTTACCTATATTGTCCACTACTATGGCATTTACCCTTATACTCCGGCTTGTTACTTTTATTAATTTTAATCAACAATAATAAGATATTATATTTAAACTACTATCACGGGTAAAATAATCATGCACATAATCATGTATAATCCTAAGAGTATATGTGTGTATCAATCGTGTTCATGTAATGCATGTGGCAACAAAGTATTCACGATCATATGCGAATACGGGATCAACGGATTATGTATAGCAACAGATTTCAATTCGACCGAAGAATATGAATTAGAGTCAAAGAATATACTTGCAGTATTTTTCAAATGAAGCTTGTACGAGAAAAAACGAGTTGTACAAGAAGATACTTGCCTGATAACTGACGACGCTGATACCGAATCCAAGAATAACGGGATCAGAATCCTGAGCAGTGAAGCAAAACACGGACGAGACACCCAACAACAAAAGTGACAAAACAACAAATAGTAATCCTCCACACAAAATACCACACATCGGATCGGATCTGCTACACCCAGAACACCACACACCAATACATCCACCACACCGGATCCAACGAACAGCAAACAACAATTTTTGATCTCCTACACCCCGAACACCAAACAGCAGACACCCCAGCAACACACAACAACTTCAAATAACCCAACTGTCTCCTTCCTTCCACACTCGATAGAGAGGGAGAGAGAGCGGAAGAGACCACGGCGAACATGATGGCGGCTGACTTCGACGGGATGGAGGCGATCGGAGGGCAGCTGACGACAGGTAGAGCTCGGGTGGCAACAAGCGGGGGCTGTGAAGTCGGAGTTGCTAGCTGTCGACTGCAAGGAGGCAACGGGTCGTAGTCGAGCAGAAGGAGCGACGACGAGGAAGAGAGCCGCGGAGTGGAGAGGCGATGAGAGAAGGTTGGTCGGAGCTCGAGTTCAGAAATGGCGAGTGGCAACGGAGTTGCGACTGGTCGCAGACGAGGGCAAGGGAATGGTCGACAATGGCGAGATGGGTTTTGGCAGTCGACGAAGGTGGAGAGACGAGGCGATGGGCTGGGTGTCTGGCGTGGGCGACGCGACTGGATGGCGAGGTCGATAGAGGTGGCGATGATGAGCGGCTCGATGGGTGGCAGAGACGAAGTCGAGGACGAGGAGGAGTAGCGGAGGGGTTCTTTAGTGGAGGTCAACTGTGGTGGTCGAGGGCTTAGGTGAAGAGGAGGAAGACGATGGAGGGTTGACGGGGTGCAGTCGACGAGGAAGAGGAAGGAGTCGCTCGACGTGGAAGACGAGCGGAGGGGGTGCTTCGGTTGGGTTCGAAACAGAGAAGTGAGTGAGCGAGAGAAAGAAGGAGACAGAGGAGGGGGAGAGATAGAGCAGGGAGGGGGTTTATAAATAGATAATAATATAAAATAATAAATATAATATAATAATGGGTACTTATGAGTGTGTGTGTGTGTGGGGGGGGTTATGGGGTTACGGGATGTGAAGAGTGGGGGAATGTGAGGGGTTTTGTATACGGGTAGTTAAATTTGGATAGGGTAGGATAATGGGTTAACGGGTTGGGATCCAATAGATATGGGTTTGGGTTGTAAACTTGGGCTTTATATTTGAGCTTCACAAATTAGAGTAAATAAGGATAAGAAGAATGTGAAATTGGGCTATAAAACTATATGTTAATAAAAATCTAATTATAATGAATATAGAATTGAGCTTTATAACAAGGAAATCCAATAATTAAATCACAGGGCGGGCTTTAACATAAATCAAATAATTAACTAGAAATTTTATAATGAATTAGGATTTTTGGGTTTTTCAAAATAATAATAATAATAACAATAATAATAATAATAGTAGTAAAATAATAATCAGGAGTTGAATAATCAAATAGTGATAAATAGTGTAGGTTGAAATTGTGGGTTCAAATAAAATAGTCGGGTACTTAAATGAATGCAAAAAATTGGGTTCAAAAGAGTAGGGAAAAATTTAAATACAGAATACAGGGAAAGAAAAATACAAATCCGTATAAACAGGAGCGGGGGTTACAGCTGATATGCTTGTGTTAAAGGGAATGAACTTATCGAATCGTGGTGCTGGAGGGGGACGACGTTGAGCTGCGCCGTCTTTCTGAAACTTTCTAGGTCCTTCCTCGCTTGTATTCTTCTGTTTCTTCCCAGAAGGTGAATCCTTCTTGCTTTGAGGATAAAGAGCTTCCTCGGCTTTGATATACTTGTCATTCCTTTCCTGGAGCTCGGTAAAATCTTTAGGAGGCTTCTTCGTGTGGGAGGTATTTATGTCTTTGTGAGTGACATTGTGGCGGAAGGCGGCAACCGCGTGCCACCGACGAGTCCAGGGTAGAGATGGACCTTGCCTCGGCTGTGAAGTACTTGACAAATTCTTTCAGCAGTTTTCCATCTTTGCTTCAAATCCAATAGTGAAACACTTGTTTTTTCAACCTTGCAGCTAGTAACGAAGTGCGCTATGAAAAGCTCCTCGAGCTGGCCGAAGGATAATATTGACTCAGGTGTAAGGCGAGAGTACCATTCCCTTGCCGATCCTTTCAAAGTTACGAGGAATGTTCACCACATGAGCACATTGGTTGCATTATAAACCATCATGAGATTTTTAAAACTCTCAATATGGTCAGTCCGGTCAAGATTCGAACTGAGGAGCTTTGAAGTTCTTTGGAATTGGTGCACTGAGGATAGATTTACTGAAAGGAGATCGACTATCTGTTCCAGGCGGTCCTCTACTTCTCGGATGTGGCGAAGGATTTGGTCGTCCATCCCCTTAGTTCTAGTTGAGTTGCTGGATTATTCTTCTCTCGAAGGAGTAGAGTGGTGGCTCCATGAGCATCGGTCCTGATCATGAGTACCTCGGATGGCTTGGAGGATGCCATGCTTGAAGTTTTCCATTTTGGACCTAGTGACTGGGGCCTCTTGCTCTTTGTTTATCTCAAGATGCTTTCGACTTTCACAAGTCGGGCTTCTTTCTACACTACGCCCCCTGTGAGAGGAGGAGCATCTTGATCTTTGCCTTCGATGAGAGAGTCTTCTCAAGTTCTCCTGACGTTCTGAGTGGGAGGCCTCATCCCGGGTATGCCTCTCATCCAAACGAATCTGAAGACCAATGCCTTGTTGTCTGGCATTGACGAATTGATGGAGATCTCTTGACCCAAGGGGACCCCTCGACAAAGTTGAGTGGCCTGCAACAGTATGGACTGAGACATGGTTGTATAGATGGTGATGTTCATGGCGCGATTCATGACGGCTTTATCAGGAACCCCTTGACGCATCTCCGTTGAGATGAGCTTAATTAGGCTATTGGGGCTAATCCAGCTGATGAGGATGAATAGGTTCCTCCACAGGAGGAGCTTACTGACGAAGAGGGTTGACTAGACGGCTTGATGCCGCTGCTCTCCCTCTTAACTTTGGTGGCATGACGTGATCGGTGTTCTCATAGTAAGTTCTGATCTGTAACGTAGATCTATAAAGTTTCTCACAAACGACGCCATCCTGTTGCTGCTTATTTTGGTGTGGGAGCAAACAGATAGTGAGTTTATATTTTGAAGGAAACTACAAAAGATCTAACATTTGACCGTCGCCGTAAAAAATGGTTAGAGATCCTGGGATTGGATCTAGATCGTTGAAAGAGCACCTTGATCTGAATTTTAAGGTTACAGATATGGCCGATGGACATGGAAAAAACCTAAAACACTGGGGTTGGCTCCGACGACAGACCCTCCGACGCTCAAGTGAGAACCAGATAGAGAGAGTTTAAGAGAGAAAAGATTGATCACCTTCTGACTGAGGGAGATGGAAGGGTATTTATAGGCCTGAGAAACGGTTAGGAGATTAATACAAATCTGTTATCTCCTGTAGATTGTCCCCCTGAAGAAATAAAGTTGGTTAATTTTTCGGTTGGTACAAGAGATTTTACTTACAACCCTCATGGGCTGGGGTTTTCTCTTGGTGGGCCATGTCTCTTTTAATGGACTTGAAAGTGGCCTATGTGCTGTTAATGAGCCTAAAGAAGGCCCGAGCCTATTAGAGAGACCTGTTACTGTTAATTTGCCTGTGGAAGCTTTAAGATCTGTGTTGGAATCGTATAACCTTGATTTGCTGCAATTTTTACCATTATCACGTCCTGTAAATCAAGTTGAACTTTTAACGTAAATGACTTTTGTTTAATTTTTAAGTAAAATTTAGTTAAAACATGTTTTAAATTAATTTTCTAACAACTTAATTTGAGTGTAAAAATGCTTTTAAAGCTAAAAGCACTCCTCCAAAAGCAATACCAAAGTAAAGACTTAAAAATTAAACAAAAGTTGCTTATGTTAAAAGCTCAACTTGATTTAGAGGAAGCACAGGGGCATGCCGTGGCAATGGTGTATTTGACAAGTGGCTTTAAATGGGTTTAAATAAAAAGTAAAGTAACTCGTGGAATCTCTCAAATTGAAGATTTCCTCCAAATTTCACCAACCAAACACGCCATGCCAACTTTGGGAATTCATATGAAATTTTATATGCCCTAGGACCAATGGGAATGTGATATTTTTCCAAGTTTGACATATTCCTAATTACTGCAAAATGGCATGCCACCGACAAATCTACAACACCATACCTCATCAAGGAATACCTTTTCAAGCAACAACGTCAGTCATAGCTTACATTACATTATCCACATCCCCACAAACACAACTTGTCTACTCATTCTATTATACTCCTCTCTAAGAAAATAACTCCTATCTCTTCCTAACTGATTTCATGCATAGCTTGCATCATAGCTTGCAAGTTGGAAATAATACTTAGTCCACAACAAAGAAAAAAAGAAAATGTATGAAGGATGGTCAATTGCAACTTTGAAGAATCACAAGAAACTTGCATTTGAGTTTCGGAAGAGATAGAGAGAGAGATTGCTTCATCACTTGCATCTCTCTTTTTGCCATGCAATTTGGGCATTAAAGGGGGAAAGGACAAGAAGTGTACACCCAAAATGAGGAGAAAAGACATCATCACTATCACGATGCATGATTTTTGCACCTCATCCTCTTGCATGCATCAATCAAATAGCCCATATGGTTTTGCGTGAGCTCGGTGTGTTGACAGTGATGACCGAGGGCAGAGGCAGAAGGGTAGTGAACAATAGATTATCCTTGAAACAACCCGATGGTTTATATGTGGGCGATTAAGGATCAAAATTCAGACTAAAGGAGGTTGTTTGCAACAAAAGATATTAGCGAAAGACGAAGAAAAAAAAGATATATATTACATCAATTTTAATGAAAATAAATTAAAGACGAAGAGATGATAAGTA
Source organism: Hemerocallis citrina (assembly GCA_017893485.1). Lineage (NCBI taxonomy): Eukaryota > Viridiplantae > Streptophyta > Magnoliopsida > Asparagales > Asphodelaceae > Hemerocallis > Hemerocallis citrina. Next base: position 420,687,095 of record CM030358.1, on the reverse strand, counting down.
AATGAGTAAAATAACAGGTGAAAAATTGAAGATGACGATGGCATAGAGATTCTAGTAAAAAAAGAGGAAAGTAGAGATTTATGTTCCTCAAGCTAACTGGAGTAACCATTGTTTACATTTGACAAAGAGACTGATGTTGATTTTGATTACTTTCATCTTTTGATGAAAATTTCATTTCATTTTGTGTGCGGATGTTAGTGTAGTGCTCGAATGAGTCAACCGAGTAGGCCATGATTGGGCCAGCTTGAACTCGATGTGCTCAGGTCTAGACATAAGATAAAGGGTATAACAAGCAACAACATGCATGCTAGTATGGGGTCTAGGCTTGATTCTGACCGATTCTTGTTTTGGCAAGGATTGACCCGACTTTGACCATATTCTAATCCTAGAAAAAATTGACCCTTAATTCCTCCCTCCTTTAATAGACTCCACTCTTCTTAGAACCACATTTGAGCTTTTTCTTTTTTTCTTTCAGTTAGGTGTAATTAAGGAATTTAAATTTCATTGCGAGGCAATGAAATTTTAGTTATTTCGAATAAACTTTTTGGAGGAAACTAATGATGGAGTGGGTTGTGGTCATGATGGACCGTGGAGGCCATGTCCGTGGAAGAGGAGAAGTTAGGAGTGATCGATGCAATGGTGGTGATCAAGGTTGGCAGGAGTGTTGGTTATGACATATGGTGATGGTGAATGTGATGATACTGTGATAATGATGGAGATGGCAATCTCCTAGGTTACTCGTCTTTTTTCTATGTACACATGAAAAATTTCCACAAACGTAATAGTGAAACCCTATTGACTAGGTATTTAATTATTCATGTTTAACTGGTAAACAGAAAGAATGTGTAAATAATCTAGTTATTTAATTTAGTATATGGCATGCTTGATGTATATTTTGCTAGGTTCTTAGGCATAGCTATAGTTTCTTGGGAGTTAAAACGATGGCTCGTTTAGAAGTAAAAACATACTGAAGTCTACAGATTAGGAAAGATAGATGGAGAGAGGGTTTTTGGGTAGTTGACTAACATTAGATTGGCGGAAGAGAGTGCAATATAAAGAAACACATTCAGAGCAATGGTAACCTAATCATAAAAGTGTTAGATTATAAACAATACCATGCGAGGACATAATAGAATATAAATAAAAACCCTACGACCTGTACCATAATTTCAAAGTTTTACTCTCCTAGAGCATATGTAGTCGGCTGCTAAATACCCAAAAAATATAAAAAATAGAAAAAATATTGCTTTACTTGTCTGCCAAATATCCAAAATTTGGGTGCTGCATGAACAAATATAGAAGACGATTTGGCATTTGCCAAATTATAGCTGACGAAAGATAATCCTTCGTCCCTTAAATGAGACGAAAGATAATCTTTCGTTCGAAACGTGGGACGACAAACGATACACCGTCCCTTCAATTCAGCATACGACGAATTCGACAGACGAAGGATAATATTCCGTCCCATTAATTAAATTTAAAAAAATTAAAAAAAATTGACGGACGGTACATTATGTACCGTTCAACACAATTTAGCACTAAAGACAAATAGCCTAGGACGAGACTTCATCCTTCCTCCGCATTTGAGGTTTTTTTTGTTTTTTGTTTTATTTTGTTTTATCCTTTTGTGAGTCATTTCACTGTTTTTTTTTTCTTTTAATTTTTGTTGGTCCTTTGTCCCTCACTTCAATGCACATATATATATATATATTTATTTATTTAAATTTCTGAGACGAAAAATAATCTTTTGTCTGATCCAAATTTTGGCTTTTGACGACTACAGCGCAAATCCATTTTTCCCATTCCTAATTGCCAAGTACCCCAAATCTGACTCAAGACGACTACAGATGCTCTGATAAAGTCAATTAGAATATAATACTAAACTCTTAACCTTTACTACTATACTAGTAATTTGCACGTGCGATGCACGTTTTAATAATTTCAAAAAATAAAAATAAAAACTCCGACGTAGGGATGCGTTGCACATGTTGGTAGAATGACAAAATGACAAATAACACTAAGGCCTTCTCCTATTATAATATTAGAGATTAGAGATTAAAGTTTTGGTCTAGAACTACGGTAACGTATCAGAGCAACTTGAATTAAAATCTCACTGTTTGCGCTTAAGATGCAGATTTTTAAACAAATATTGTTGTGTATAGTGCATGTATTGGACCCAAAAATGGTCTTAGAATATAAAAAATAACCTAATGGGAATTATTATGTTGATATAAAAGCGTCTTGTGAGGAGCACAATGTTTTGTTATATTCTATGTAAGGTATCATGAATTGTTGGCTACTTCGCCATCTATTGCATACACTATCTATTGCATACACTAACATCACAGAAATGCACAAGGACACAAAAGATAAACCTAGCACGATATTGTAAGTGGGTTAGTCTTGTTAGGTTTATGCCTTGTATACTATGTTAGATAAAGAAGGCAATGAAGCGAAGGAGGTCGAAGCGACTGAGTGATACCGAGCCACAACAGCAGCAGAAACATAGAAGGTTGCGGTCGACAGTGCAGTCGACCGCCCACCTCTCTAGAAATCTTGAGAGGGGGACATTCGACTGCAAGACGTGTGCGGTCGACCGAGGCGGCTGATGCAGATTTCGGGTTCGGGTCTAATGGATTCGATTGAAGCCCCTAAGGTTAGATCGTGCGGCTCTTATTGTAGGGTTATCTCTTCAAGAACATCTAATGGCTATTGTATCAAGATATCAAACTAGGCTTCTCTAGATCTAAATATTCATTATAATGGCTCCAAGAACAAAATGATTTTATTGAGTGTCGAATAGGAGAAATGTAATCCCGTTCCTGTTTATACGGATTTGTATTTTTTTCTTTTCTTATATTCTGTGTTTAAAATTTTTCCATATAATTTTTCTACTCTTCTGAAGCCCAATTTTACATTCTTTTTATTCATAATTATTCTAATTTGTGAAGCCCAAATATAAAGCCCAAGTTTACAACCCAAACCCATATCTATTGGATCCTAACCCGTTAACCCATTATCCTACCCTACCCAAATTTAACTACCCGTATACAAAATCCCTCACACTCCCCCACTCTTCACATCCCGTAACCCCATAACCCCCCCACACTCATAAGTACCCATTATTAAATTATATTTATTATTTTATATTATTATTCTATTTAAAACCCCTCTCCCCTTACCTGTTCTCTCTCTCTCCCATCTCTTTCTCTCTCCCGCTCCTCTCCCCTGTTTCGAAACCGAAACAGAGAAACCCATCTATCGAGCTTCGACATCACTCCACCTCTGCCCTGGCCTCTCGCCATTGCCGCGACCCCCGAGGCCCCCGCCTTCGCCGCAGCAACCCCGCCGCTGCCCATCACCATCTCCCTCCCCGTCAACCTCGACTCGAAGTATCCTCCTGCCTCTTCCCCGTCGAGCTCCCCTCGACGCCATTGTCGAGCTTCGTCTTCCTCTCGACCTTCGACCTCACCGTCCCTGTCTCCTTCCCTTTGCCTCGTCGACTTCCGCCATCTCCTCGCGAGCGCTTCCCGCTCGCACCGCCACCCTCCTCCTTCCTCCAGTCGACCCAATGTCCCCCCTTCGAGCTCAGCCCTGTATCTTCCCTATCGATGCCCTGTCTCCGCTCGAGCTCCACCCTCTCGCTCTCCCCTGTGCACCCTCAGCCTCCGAAAACCCATCCACTCCGTCGCTCCCCTCCACCTCGTCGTGCCTCTCCTCCTCCGTGACTGCATCACCCCGCAAGTTGCAGCCCCTCATCGCCCCAAACCCATCGAAGATCACCCCGCTCGCCATTTCCACCTTCGTTACAACGAAGCCCTCGCCATTGCCGACTGCCACCTCCGCCATTCAGAGCCAACACCCCATCGCTGTTCCCCTGTTATCGAACGAAAACAGAGCTCGCTCTCGTCGTCGGAGTCTCGCCTCGCCATCAGCCTTGGTCGCTGCGTCGCTTCCCGACCGCCAGCGACCAGCCGCCCTCGCCTCGCTGTGGTTGCTGCAGCGTCGTATCACCAGTCGTCTCCTTCCGCCGTCGCTCTCTCTTTCTTCGCTGCGTTGGAGAAGACGAAGCGGTAGTGGTCAAATCAGCTGTTTGGTGTTTGGGGTGTAGGAGATCAGAGGTTTCTGTTTGCTATTTTGGAGAACAGGGTTGGTTGTATTGGTGGTTGTGTTCTGTATTTGGGGGATTGTGTTGGGTGTTTGTTGTTTTGGAACATGAGTGGTGTGTTGGTGTTTGGTGTTTGTGTGAAGGGGGATTCGATCCAGTGTTTGGTGTGTTGTGTGATTGGTTGCTATTTGTTGTTGTTGTTGCCACGTATCTTGCACGTTCTTCGCTGTCCGGGATTCTGATCCCATTATTCTCTCGTTCACATCAGAATCGTCTAATCAGGCAAGTATCCTTTTGTACAATTCGTTTGTTCTCGTACAAGCTTCCTTTGAAAAATACCGCAAGTATATTCTTTGACTTTAATTCGTATTCTTCGGTCGAATTTAAATTTGTTGCTGTATATAATCCGTTGATCTCGTATTCGTACATGATCATGAATATCTTGTTGCCACATACATCACATGAACACGATTGATACACATATATGTACTCTTAGGATTATACATGATTATGTGCATGATTGTTTTACCCGTGATAGTAGTTTAAATATGATATCTTGTTATTGTTGATTAAAACTAATAAAAGTAACAAGCCGGGGTATAAAGGTAAATATCTAGTAATGGGAAATATAGAAGAGCGTACTCGGACGGGAGCTCGTTGTTTCCCGATGCAAGTTGCAAGTTACAAGTTGCAAGTTTACAAATTACAAGTTTACATGTTTCACGCTACAAGTTTACACTCTACATGTTTCACGTTACAAGTTTGCATGTATCTCGATACAAGTTACAAGTTTACATGTTTTTCCCAAGTATGTGACCTATAAAATCCACCACTAGGCCTAAATGTAACTGATTGTATGTAGCAACCATGTAGTAAAAGTATGAATGCATGAAGTGCTACCTAGATAGAATTAAACATAAGACATGAGATTAACATGTGCACTTGCATAATCCAATTACATGTTACATGTTCTTGTTGACTTGTTTACTTGATTACTTATTTACATGCCACTTGTTTCATGACGTCTTGTTCATGATCCTGTTTACATATTGCATTTCTTCTATTACATGATTTTTGACTCCATGATATTTTTTCTGCTTCTTGTTTCATTTTATACTTGTCCCATTAGCTTGTACCACTTGCGGTCGTGACTTGTATTAACGAGTATCTTCTTGTTTCTTCTTTTTGTAATAATGAACTTGCAGGCCCGGATGGAGAGTTACCCGAAGATATTGCTGATCAAGTGTTTTAGTCTTGTTAATTATCATGTTATCTTTGGTTCATGTTTTATTCATGCTACTCTTTATTGTATTCCGGGCGTGTTTGACTCGTAACTACTTTGTATTTTCCAGCTGTTGGTTATGTTATGGACTATGTCATGTACTTTTGTTATCTTACTGTGATTTTACATGCCTGCATGGTTTTGTTGTTATCTTGTTGTTGAGTTACTTGTACAGCTTATGAATGGTGTATTTGCATCATTCGCTGGGCCTCAGTCATGGACTCGTATCCCCGTATTTTGGAAAGTGGGGCGTGACAGGGTTTTTAGTGGTATCAGAGCCAGGTTAGACTCTAATTATGATTGGAGTTTAGCCAGGTTAACTCAACAACACGTGCACCACGTTGATCACATGGATAATGAATAACCAACATAATCTGGATACTCCTCTTATTTGATTCCTCTTTGATTCTTTCACATTCAGTTCTTACATTTCTCAGTTGTTTCGCATCTTCTATTCATTCACATTCACTGATTCTTCATTGGGTATAGATTCTTTCTTTTTGTACCCATATTCTTTTGATTCTGGTGTCTTATTCTTTTTCTTTCTGCTCGGTTCATCGATTGGTGCCATGTGGTCTACAACGACATGTCTGCGGCGTGGGACATCGTCATCAGAGTAGCTCAGCGGAAGCGTGGTGGGTCCACAACCCACAGGTCCCAGGATCTTCTTGTTGCTTCTCATTCTTTGTATTTTTTGCTTCTTCTTTGCATCGCTTGCTTCCTTTTCGTACATTTGCATTGTCTTCATTCATTGATCCTCTATTTAACATCATTCTAGAACACTCTATTCATGTTCATGTTCCTTCTTTGCCACCATTTTTTCTTTTTCCTTGAACCCCTTATTTTGTTACCCCCATAAGAGTTTGCTTTTGCCTTATCCTATGTACTGCCTACGCAAATTTTGAGGACGAAATTTTGTTGTAAGGTGGGTAGGATTATAACCCCCGTCCTCGTTTATACGGATTTGTATTTTTTTCTTTTCTTGTATTATGTATTTAAAATTTTTCCATATAAATTTTCTGCTCTTCTGAAGCCTAATTTTACTTTCTTTTTATTCATAATTATTCTAATTTGTGAAGCCCAAATATAATGCCAAAGTTTACAACCCAAACCCATATCTATTGGATCCTAACCCGTTAACTCATTATCCTACCCTACCCAAATTTAACTACCTGTATACAAAACCCCTCACATTCCCCCACTCTTCACATCCCGTAACCCCATAACCCCCCCCCCCCACACACACACACTCATAAGTACCCATTATTATATTATATTTATTATTTTATATTATTATTCTATTTAAAACCCCACTCCCCTTACCTGTTATCTCTCTCTCCCATCTCTTTCTTTCTCCCACTCCTCTTGTAACACCCCGAATTTCAAAACAGACTGAATTCAAAATTCCACAGGATCTTTACACTTCACATCGTACAATTTTACAAGGAAATTTAAACTTTACTTTACATCAGAGTTACATTTACATTTACACTTAAACAACGAAAGCAATTTACAATATTTACATAAATAAATGTACAACACTTGAAACATTCTTTAAGCTGCTCGCATACTTTGATCTTTGTCAATTCCTTTATCCTGCATAAAGACTATGGGCACGTCAGTTCATTCAACTGACGAGATATTATACACGGCCATCCTCTTTATGCCGAAACAGTATAACGATTCTCAATGCTTGACAAACCACAAACTTGTTCACAAACAAAGCTACGGGGACTATCCTATTGATGTCGTGTTTTGATTGTGTGCCTAGTCCTTAATGCAATTTATTATTATTATTAGATGACACTAATGCGCACTAGTTCGGATTCTATGCATCCCATACTACATAGGTCCGAGGGCAAGCCCTTAATCGTTCTTCAACTTGTAGGGTTCGATCCCTCGTCATGATTTATTCTAATACTGTCACACCCCGCTTCCCAAAAAGAATACGGAATACAGATACGAAACAAAAGCCCAGCGAATGATTTTCATTATCCATAAGCTATTCAGGAATCTTTACAATAGTTCACAAGATAATCAGAGTCGGAAGCGAAAGATACAACCAGGCATGCATAATTGAAACAAGATACCAACAGAAATTACTTGAAACCAAATATAATAAGCTCAAATAATCAAATTCTGAACAAGTCAAATATTCTGGGTCACATCGCCCAAATACAAGATAAATATCCAAGTAGTCAAGTACATCTTATTCAAGTTCAAGCAACAATAATAATAAAAATCATAAAGCAGAAAATCCAGCATTAATACATCATCTCGCCAATACCATCTGGCAGCCGACCATCCTGATATGCAATTAGTAAATTTGCCGGAGGAAGAAGAAAAACAAGTACCTGTTAATTACAAGTTACGGGCTACTTATAATGTATGATATAAGTACATGGGATAGGAAAATCTAAGTAACTACCTAGTGTGGCATAATCATGAATACAGGATATAAATCATAGCATGGCAAGATGAGCAAGTATAATAGCATGTGTCGAGTGTCAAGTAAACAAGTTTCATGTACCAAGTAATCAGTGTCAAGAATCAAGTAATCATGTAGCATGTACCAAGTATCAAATCTCATGTATCATGTAGTCAAGAGTCAAGTAGGCATGTATCATGTTCAAGTATCATGTGTCAAGTCTTGTAGTGATTACTATCTAGGTAGCACTTCATGCATTCCGGTTTTTACTACATGGTTGCTACAACAAACAGTTTTGCTTTAGATTTTGTAGGGGACCATACAGGGCAGTGTACTCAGGGACAAACTCTAAGTATCATGTAATCATGTATCATGTAAATAAGCTCCAAAACCCAAACAAGCTCTAGTGTCATGCGTATACGTGTCATGTATATCGTGTCAAGCTCCAATAATCACTAGGTTCTTCTGAGTACACGTTTCTGCATTATCCACTACTAGATCTTTTCCTTAACTCCGGCTTAGTTATTTTATTATTAATGTCAAACAAGTATGTAGGTGTGCAAAACATATCAAGTATATCATGTAATGATCATGTAACAAGTTCAAGTTGCAAGATAAATATGTACGTGTGCAAGATATCTCATAAAAGAACTAAAATAGACAAATCTCAAGTTCAGGACAACAAGACCATACTGTAGTAAAACGGTGATTCCCAGTACTACAAACATCCAAATCTGGATCCGTCAAAGGATCTGGAAAATAGACTTCCACACAAATCCAGCGAGTATAAATAAGTCATATATTATTTCAGGAAAACAAGTCTCAAAACTGATTTGAATACAGAAAATAGGTTCAGTTAGAAATCAGGAAAACGAATTCAATAACAGGAAAACAGCATTAAAACATATTTAATAAATCCACGAAAATTATGGGATATTCACCTATATGTCCAGTATCTAAATATAAAGTTTCATAATTTTCCAGTAAAATTTGACCAGTCATCAAAAATAAGGAAAACATCGAGAAACCATAGTTTGGTAAATCTGGAATTCCCAACACTGCTATACGAAAACTACGATATCTCGTAACCAGTGAAACGAAATCCAATTCTGCCAAAGGTATAAGAAAATAGATAAAATATAATAACTTTCACATTTCACAAACATTTTTCATACAGTAAAAGGAATCATAGAGAAAATAAGATTCCTTACAGAACAGCGAGCAAAATACAGCAAGTATAGATTTCACAAACAAGCATGAAACAATACATAAAACTCATCAATAAAATTCACCAAAAATCTGGGTAATCTCTAACTTGATAAAGAAATACTGACCAAAGTTTTGGATCGAAATAATATATGTAGCATAGTTTTTAAAAATGATTTGTCATCAAAATTTCCGAAAAACAGAATCTGGAAATTATCGACACCTCTGTAGTAAAACCATCATAACTCACTCATACGAAAGTAAAATCAAGCAAGGTCAGAGGGGTTTGAAAATAGGCAAAATTATCTAAAAGTCATGTTTTATACCTAAATTAAGATACTGACTTGAAGACAGTCCAAAACAGCAAACAAAACAGATCAGCGACAAAATACAGATTTTTCCCTTAAAAACAAAATCAACATAGATTCAAGAAAATTGACCCAAACACATTAAAACATGAAATCGAGTCTACCGAGTGTTTAAACATCATAAATTGGGGTATCTAGCATGTCCACGCCAAGTATTTCACATGAGTCTCAACCAAAACACGAGTTCTCACAAAAAGTCCCACATACATGATCAAAATAAAGAACGGGTAAATCCTAAGTTAAATCATGTCCATATTGTTTCGTGAGTCATCTATGGTCAAATTTTCAAAATAGAGACAAAACCATCAAACATATCCCAAACAAGAGTCGTCTCTAGATCCAACTACACTATAGGTATTTTTGACTTGTATCAAACAAATGAATTGGAGTACAAGTTACTTGCCTTAATCGAGATGAAGAACAACAAAATCCAAGAGTAACGAGCAAAACCCACGAACGAAAATCCACGAATCAACGAATCCAAGCAACTCGAGCGAAAATTTCCACACGAACAATCTCCAAAAGCGAGAGATGACGGTGATGGTGGCTTGCGGCCACGAGAGAACACCAATAAAGCGAGGCTAGAGATTAAGTGGTGGTGCGAGAGGGTTGTGCCGGATCAGATTTGGGGTGTGCCGGGGTGGTATGCGGCCGAGACGGGGAGTGGGGGCTGTCGGCTCGAGGGAGGTGGCTCGGCATGGAGGGAGGCCGGGCTGATGGTGTGCGGGTGTGCAGCCGCAACAAAGAGAGGGAGAGAGAGAGAGGGAAAGGGGGGCCAGGATTGCTTGAAGTTAGAGTTAGGGTTTGGATGAGAGGGATTAGAGAGAGTATGTATATATATATATATATATATATATATATATATATATATATATATATATATATATATATATATATGTGGGGATTAGGGTATATATGGGGATTAGGGTTTAGAAATACAAGTTTGGTTAATGGGTATTTGGGTTGTGGGTAATTAGGGTTAGTAGTAGGTTTACCAATGAGTTTTGGATATTGGGTCAATCAAATAGGAATACAAATAGGATTGGGAATTTATTTGGCTTTGGAAATCTTATTAGGAATCTAAATAATAGGATTGGGAAAATAGGACAACAAATCACCACCACAAACACCAAGAAAATAAAAATAAAGAGAACGAGACCAAAATGAAGAAGAAACAAAATAATGAAGAACGAAACAAAAGAGACAACCAATCACACACAAAGAGCTCAAAATGAAATAAAATGAATATATATTGAAAACAACTCCCATATACGGTTCAGAAAAGAATACAAGAGAAAAAATACACCAAAGCGAAAAATACACTCCAAAATACATTAAAATGAAAAATAGGGGTTACAACTACTGTAACTACGGTAAGTATCCTAGATATCCTATGAGTTACGAGCCCATGTCCAGACAACCTATAGGGGAATCCCACGTCGTGACATGACGCATCATGCAGAGCCTATGGTCAATTCTGCCTCCGTCATGGACCATGGCACCACCTATAGTCAATCAAACATTACACAAGCGTCGCCACGATCCTGATAATTCCGGAGTAGTGTCCACGCCAAGACTTGACTCATTAAGTAGGCAACCTATGAATCACTCTCACACCGTAGACTCAAGGTCCTCACACTTGTGTTTTTCTCTTACTTTCATCACGTCTTCTCTATTGTTTGGTCCTTTACTGTATGAATCATGAATAAAAATCAATTTCTAGGGTTAACTCTTTCTCCTATACCGGTCTTAGCCATCAATCAACGCATTTGATCCAAACCTGGTCTTTTATCTCAAATATCATATCAACATTTCTTTCATAGCACTTGTATATTCTTGTTCTATCATAATTCATCAAGTCATTCAAATTTCAATTTCATACACAATCTCATGCATAAACAATATAATTTCATTTTTCTAATTTGTCACATTCCTAATTTATTCTTTCCACAAAATTTCTCTTATCCTTGTTTTAACAATACTAAATCTAACATTCATACTTTTGTTATCAAAACTCTTTTTAAATCATCTTTTAATCAATGCATTTTTCTTTATCCAAGGACAATTTAAACTAACAATTTATAGTAAATTCTTTCTTGTAAAAATAGTCTCAAATTCTCATTTATACTAGGCCAAGGATTATAGAAAATTATCTCATAAAATCTGGATATCATTTGAACTTCAGGGCAATCGACTGTTAAGCATGGCCAGTCGGCTGTTCTGCGAGGTTCTAAAGCTCGAAAGTAAATAATCGGAGCAGTCGACTATTAAAATATGGTCGGTCGACTGTTTTGTAATAGTTTAAAGTCGAAAACAATTAGTCAGGGCAGTCGACTATTAAAATACGCACTACAAAAGATACTCGATTTATCGGCGAATATTCCAAGGCGTTTTACTAGTAGTGCCGGGGTAGGGAGCGAATAGGAATGGGGCGCCAGATGGGAAGTTTATACACCGGCGGTCGCTTTAAACCGCCGGGCAATCTTTGTATTCACCGGCGTTTTATTTAAAAACGCCAGTGAAGTGTATTATTCACCGGCGTTTTAATAATAAACGCCGGTGAATATACCGACACATTCACCGGCGTGTCTAATTGAAACGCCGGTGAATAAGCTGCGATAAATCCCGCGAACCCTAATCTTTCGCTAGCCATTTTCCCAAACCCCAAAAAAAGGGGGGGGGGGCGCTTCGTTTTCCCTCCTTCCTCGCTCTACTTCCCGTGCGTTTGCCTCCGCCGCTTCGTCCTCTTCGACAGCCTTCAACCTTTCGTCATCGTCCCTTCTTCCCTTCGTCATTTTCGATTTCCCTCCTCCCTCTCTCTATTTGGAGGTGAATCGGCGATCGGAAACCACCGTGTCGCCCCGCTCTCTCTCTATCTCCTACGCCCCCGCGCTCGTCGCCCCGCTCTCTCTCTCTCACTTCGGTATCATCTCTTGATTTCCCTTATTTTTCAAAAAAAGCATGTTTTTTCAGATTATGCATCTTGATTTCCTTAACATGAATGGTTTAGTTGGGATGAAGAATGAATAGAAAAATATATGCTTAGATACTTGAAATTTTCATCTTCTTTTACTGTTAATGAAGCTTATTACATGCATCTGATTGTCATCTTGGCATGTTTTTTTGACCAAAATGGGTTCACTGTGAACTGAGGATGGTATAGCTGTATGCCAAAATCCTCCGGATATGTACAACAATTGGGTTTTAGATTTAGTTGGGCTAAAGAATTAGTAGAGCAACATATATGCTCAGATAATAGAAATTTTCATTTTCAGATACTGTTAGAGAACCTGATTGCCATCTTAGGCATGATTTTTTAACATAAAATGGGTTCACTTCCAAACTAAGTATGCTGCTAGCATCCTCTTCTTCTTTTACTATTAATGAAGCTTATTTCATGCATCTGATTGTCATCTTGGCATGTTTTTTTGACCAAAATGGGTTCACTATGAACTGAGGATGGTATAGCTGTATGCCAAAATCCTCCGGATATACACAACAATTGGGTTTTAGATTTAGTTGGGCTAAAGAATTAGTAGAGCAACATATATGCTCAGATAATGGAAATTTTCATTTTCAGATACTGTTAGAGAACCTGATTGCCATCTTAGGCATGATTTTTTAACATAAAATGGGTTCACTTCCAAACTAAGTATGCTGCTAGCATCCTCTTCTTCTTTTACTATTAATGAAGCTTATTTCATGCATCTGATTGTCATCTTGGCATGTTTTTTTGACCAAAATGGGTTCACTGTGAACTGAGGATGCTATAGCTGTATGCCAAAATCCTCCGGATATGTACAACAATTGGGTTTTAGATTTAGTTGGGCTAAAGAATTAGTAGAGCAACATATATGCTCAGATAATGGATATTTTCATTTTCAGATACTGTTAGAGAACCTGATTGCCATCTTAGGCATGATTTTTTAACAAAAAATGGGTACACTTCCAAACTAAGTATGCTGCTAGCATCCTCATATTCTTTTACTGTTAATGAAGCTTATCTCATGCATCTGATTGTCATCTTGGCATGTTTTTTTGACCAAAATGGGTTCACTGTGAACTGAGTATGCTATAAGTACGTATGCCAAAATCCTCCGGATATGTACAACAATTGGGTTTTAGATTTAGTTGGGCTAAAGAATTAGTAGAGCAACATATATGCTCAGATAATGGATATTTTCATTTTCAGATACTGTTAGAGAACCTGATTGCCATCTTAGGCATGATTTTTTAACAAAAAATGGGTACACTTCCAAATTAAGTATGCTGCTAGCACCTTAATTTTCTTTTACTGTTAATAAAGCTTATTTCATGCATCTGATTGTCAGCTTGGCATGTTTTTTTGACCAAAATGGGTTCACTGTGAACTGAGGATGCTATAGGTACGTATGCCAAAATCCTCCGGATATGTACAGCAATTGGGTTTTAGATTTAATTGGGCTAAAGAATTAGTAGAGCAACATATATGCTCAGATAATGGATATTTTCATTTTCAGATACTGTTAGAGAACCTGATTGCCATCCTAGGCATGATTTTTTAACAAAAAATGGGTACACTTCCAAACTAAGTATGCTGCTAGCATCCTCATTTTCTTTTACTGTTAATGAAGCTTATCCCATGCATCTGATTGTCATCTTGGCATGTTTTTTTGACCAAAATGGGTTCACTGTGAACTGAGGATGCTATAGTTGTATGCCAAAATCCTCCGGATATGTACAACAATGGGTTCACTGTGAAAAATATATGCTTACATACTGGACATTATCATTTTTCTTTTACTGTTAATGAAGCTGATTTCATGCATCTGATTGGCATCTTGGCATGTTTTTTACCAAAATCCTCCAAATCTGTACAAGAATTGGGCTGAACAAACCTTGTGCAGGTTTCTTTTGGCGCTACAAACATCAATGATTTAGTTGGGATGAAGAATTATTTTAGAAAAACTTATTAGTAGCCATATTAGTTTCTTTTGTTTAGTATTATTATTATTGTTGTTATTATTATTATTATTATTATTATTATAATTATTATTATTATTATAATTATTATTATTATTATTATTATTATTATTATTATGAGATAAGTAAGTGATTATTAGTAGCCATGAACAGAATAGTTCATGAGTCATCAGATCTTCTTGTTACCGTAGTTACAGCACGACGCGCTCATTATTCGTCCGATTTCTCTTCCTCAGAAAAATACCCTTGGCCGTCATCATCTCCTTGAACGGAAAGCCAAATACAGAGGAGACTATAGTCCAATTGATATTACACTCGAACACAGGGTGTGCGATAAAATACCACTAAGGTGGTTGTGATAATTTCCACAAAAGGTAGTTTAGGGTTATGTGAATAGAGTAGATTGTGTTAAGATTTAATTTTTTTTTTGTACATTTTTTGGAACCACAATTTCTTTATTTTACAGTTAAAGATTATATCGTTTATTTATTTGCAGCTAGGGATGGTTTTCAAAAAGGTGAAATTTAATATACAAAATGCCTTTTACTGTTATTACTATTTAATATATCAAATTTTAATTTCAGATTGTGTGCTATTGTTATAATGGATAGAAGTTGGATTAGTAAACCACGATTATTCAAGGAGTACCGTGATGGTATTAAAGATTTTATTATCTTTGCCAAACGACATTCCCGTGATCCCAACCTAATCCTTTGTCCATGCCTCCGGTGTACAAATTGTAATTTGAGGACATGTGACGTAGTACATACACACTTGGTTGTCAACGGTTTTCTTCAAGGGTACACAAGGTGGTTTTGTCATGGAGAGGATCATACGTCAGTTCCTGTTCGTCCGGTTGTATTAGAAAATGAAGATGAGCCCTTAGTGAACGAAGACTTGAGCGTTTCCGATGAGATGCATGCTTTGTTGCAAGATGCCATGGGGATTCATAATGTTCCTTTCCACACCAATAACCCAACAACCCAAGTTCACAATGAGTCAACAGAAACATCACACATTGGTGGTGGGGTGGATGAGGAAATGCCTGGCCCCGCCCCTGAAAATAATAAGCAGCAAGAATCCTTCGCTAAGTTACTTGAAGATGCTAGTACTCCGTTGTACCGCAATTGCACCAAATTCTCTAAATTCTCATTTATTGTCAGACTATTTCAGATTAAATGTTTAAACGGGTGGTCTGCTAAGTCCTTCACTATGCTACTTGAATTGTTGAATGAAGCATTTCCTGAAATCTGTATTCCAAACTCAGCCTATAAAATCAAAAAATTCCTAAGTTCTTTCGATCTAGGGTATGAGAAGATAGCAGCATGTCCAAATGACTGTATGCTTTTCACGAGTGGTAAGGAAAGTCTGGAGAATTGCGAAGTGTGTGGTTCTTCGAAATGGATAGAAAGACCAAATCAAGACGAGGGAGCCAGTGGATCTACTAAGCGAAGTAGGAAAAAGAAGCCTGCCAAAATACTGCATTACTTTCCTCTGATTCCTAGGCTACAAAGGTTGTTTATGTCTACGAAAACTTCTGCTGATATGAAATGGCATGTTGAAGGTCGTACTAATGATGGGATTCTTAGACATCCTGTTGATTCTCAATCTTGGAAAAAATTTGATGAAAGATATCCTGATTTTGCGGAAGATCCTCAGAATGTGAGACTTGGACTAGCTAGTGATGGTTTCAACCCTTTCAGGCAAATGAGTAGTACATACAGTATATGGCCGGTTGTGTTAATACCATACAATTTGCCGCATTGGAAATGCATGAAGCAGTCCTCATTTATTTTGTCCATGATTGTTCCTGGACCGAAAGGTCCTGAAAATGATATAGATGTGTACCTACAACCGTTAATAGATGAACTTCAGAAATTGTGGGTGGGTGTTCCAACCTATGATGCTGTGGCTAAAGAAACATTTTCTCTTCGGGCCGTGTTGTCTTGGACAATCAATGATTTTCCATCATATGCAAATTTATCTGGATATAGTACTAAAGGACGTTATGCATGTCCATGTTGTGCTGACCAAACTAGTTCAAGGTGGTTGTACAATGGCAGAAAGTTTTGCTATATGGGTCATAGGAGATGGCTTCCTGACACACATATATTTTGGGCAGAGACAGCGACATTTGATGGTACCGACGAGTGGGAACATGCTCCTGGATCTTCTTCTGGTTCAGATATTTTGAGGCGGGTAGATGGTCATCAATTCAAATATGGAAAAGAACTAGAAGTCGGGACAAAGGGCAAGAAAAGGGCAAGGCTGGAGCAAGGTGAGGAGACCGATCTATGTGGCGAAGATGAGGATCAAAACATGACGAGTTTAGGTGCATGGAAGAAGAAGAGTATTTTCTTCAAGTTGCTGTATTGGGAATTCAACTTATTGCGACATAATTTAGATGTGATGCATATCGGAAAAAATATTTGTGAAAATTGTATAGGAACAGTTATGGGAGATGACCGAAAGACAAAGGACAATCTAAAGAGCCGACTTGATTTGAAGTCAATGGGCATCCGACATGAGTTGCACCCAGAAGAATTACCGAACGGGAAAGTACTCCTACCTCCTGCAATCTATTCAATGTCAAAATCGGAGTTGGAATTGTTTTGCAAATTACTACTGGAACTTAAAGTTCCTGATGGCTATTCTTCTAACATAGCAAGATGTGTCAACTTTAAAGAGAAGAGGCTTCAGGGTCTAAAGTCACACGACTACCACATCCTAATGCAGGATCTCCTTCCTGTGGCCCTAAGGTCTTCAATGTGTGAGCAAGTCACTACTGTCCTGAAAGATCTTTGTAGCATATATAAAGGTATTTGCTCAAGAATGCTTCGTGTTGAAGATATTGACCAATTGGAGCAGCAGGCGGCATTGACACTTAGTAAAATGGAGATGATATTTCCTCCATCGTTCTTCACTATAATGATTCACTTGATAATCCACCTTGCTGGTGAAGCCAGAATCGGCGGTCCTGTTCACTATCGGTGGATGTACCCCATTGAGAGGTAAAAGAATTCATTCATCTTACAAAATTGAATTTTCAAAAGCTCATTTCTTTTAATCCCCTAATCTGCTCTAATGAATTAATTGTACATGTTCAGGTACCTATACCGGCTAAAGGGTTATGTTAAAAATAGAGCATATCCTGAAGGGTCAATAGCTTAGGGATATCTATCAGAGGAGTGTTCACATTTTTTTTCCAGGTATTTGCCGGGTGTGAAGACATCTTCGAGTAGACCACGTAGAAATCCAGACATTTCCAACCTTGATGGTGCTCAATATCTTTTTGATACCGCTGGCACTACTGTTGGTAAACATGATGCATTTGAGCTAGATAACTTAGCATGGGAACAGGCACATCGATATGTGCTAAACCACCATGCATTAGTGGAACCATTTCGAAAGTAAGTTGCTTTTGAATTTAAATCGAATACAGTGAAAACCGTGGAGTTCGATATTAACTTACTTTTGTTATTCCTTATTTCAATTGCTTGTTTTTTAGCGAATTTATCAGGGACATCAAACGAAGGGCTAGACCAAGAAGACTACCACCACGTGAACAAAACAAGTTGATGAATGAAAAATTTCATAAGTGGTTTGAATCTCATGTAGGTGAATTACAGTTATGCAAGTTAATCTTCATTATATCTACATTTTCTATGGTGCTGATACGATTTGCGCAAAATTTATAGGTACATTCTTTGGGTCCTGAAGGTGTGTCCTCTGAAATACAAGTACTTGCCAAAGGTCCCTATAAGATGGTCAAAAGATACGGAATACATATTCAATGGTTTTAGATTTCGTACTAAGGATCGTGAATGTAATTTGAAGTCTCAAAATATTGGAATGGTAGTGACGTCTAAGACTAGAAGTTATGCTTCCAAATCGGACACGAGGCCTGTAGATGGAGATCTCAACTACTATGGAGTGCTCACGGATATCATTGAGTTGAATTATTTTGGTCATTTCCGTGTTGTCTTATTTCGTGGGGATTGGGCTGAGTTTGATAGAAATTTTGCTAACAACAAGGATAAGTTTGGCTTCACAGTTGTAAACTTCTCAAAATTGATTCACATCGGTACACACATTAGCCATGAGCCATTTGTGTTTCCATCCCAAGTGCAACAAATGTTCTACATTGAAGATCCAACACTGCCAAAATCGTATGTGGCTCTCGCTATGCAACCAAGAGATGTATTCCAACTGGGCGATACTTTAGAAGATGAAGACGGTGAAGTCATGAACAGTTACATTGCTTCTGAGTTTCCTGTGTTTGATGTAAACACAACCGACGGTAGAATTTACGGGACTTGGCTCCGCAAGGATGGAGAAGAGGGCGATGTATTGGAAGATGTCGTATTGTAGTTTACTTGATTTTCAATCTCAATATTATATGTCTATAATTTTCGTGTCTTAAATCTTGTTGTAATATTATGTCTGTAATTCCGAACATGTTCATTATGAATTTAATACACCAGTTTAATTATCTTTCTATTTTCTACTGCTTGGTGTTATTTACATTAAACTATGCTTAGTGTCATTTGAACCAAACTATCATTGTAATTAAATTTGTTACAAATCTCATTTAATTAATTTTTTTATAATTATCTTGGTTTGTTAATCCTACTAAAGTACAAATTTTATGATAGTTATTATAAACATGTTATTAATTAAATTTGCATCTCTAAGGAAGTTATTGAATCCTTGACAGGTACAACATGCTGAGGCGTGGAAAGAGGGTAAATATAAATGATGGCAACGAGAACCATGGGGATGAGCAGCCACTACATAATAGTGGCAGTCAAACAGATGAGGGTGAGGGTAGCACGTCGCCCACTGTCAAAAAACATCGTGGGCGAACTAAGATGACGAATATTTGGAGGCTTAAGAATGACGAAAGGATTGTGGTGGAGGTAAACGGTGTCGGGCAACCGGTTGGCGATAACGCCAGCAAATTTTCTTCCTTTATTGGGGTTATAGCAAGGAACCCCCAGATAGTTCCTTTGTCATACGAGAGTTGGCCGAATGTGCCAACCATGACAAAGGCCACTGCTATAGAGACAATCAAGGTATTTCCCATCTAAAATAAATAATTGGTCGGCGCAAATATATTATTGAAATATGTATTTTTAGTGATGGGTAATAAATTTTGCAGCAATACTTCTCGTTCGCCGACTCCCTTACGCCTTGGGTTGAAAAGTCACTCTCCAAAAAGTGGAGGGACTACAAGAGTGACTTGAAGGCGAGGTATTTTGACAAAGACCTTTCAGAGGCGGAGAATGCAAGGGATGTGCCAGAAAATGTGGAGCCTTCAGATTGGCAATTCCTTGTGCACTACTGGAGTTCGGCGATCGGTCAGGTATTTACATTAAAGGCACAAAAATCTAATGAGTATGTGGTTGTATGGCTACTCTAATGAATTTTTCTGCTAACTTCATTGTGGCATGTACAGAAAAGGGCGGAGGTGGGTGTTGCCAGTCGGTCAAAGCAGCTAGTGTTGCACACCGCTGGTACACAGAGCTTTGCTCTGGTTCGGGAAGAATTGGTAGGCGCAATCGTATTGAACATTTTTTACTTACAGTTATTTGTTTATAACCATTTCATCATACTAATATATAGGAAGAAGATTTGGGGGGTCCTACGGAGTTTGGCGACATTGACTTTTCGATGCCACCCACAAATCGAAGGATGGGACGTATGCGAGCCCTGAGGCGGCACAGATTCTGGTAATTTGTGAACTAATATCTAATGAGTAGTCGAAATCTCATCTGCTTTTAACTCTGATTGTTATGTCCTTTTACAGACTAACGCTCGGAGAAGGTATGATGAAATCTCTTCCGCTTCAGATTCTGACCCTACGGCGGCACCCACAGATTGGCATACCCGGCAGAGAGTTGCCTTGACCGAGGTTAGGGGAAAGGAGAGGCATGGACGTGTCCGTGGTATGGGGCTAAGACCAACCCCCTCGCGGCTATTCGGACGGAGTGAATCTAGTTCAAGTACCAATCGGGACGAGGAGATGACTTCATTAAAGGCACAGGTTGCACTCCTACAAGAACAAATGGCCCATTTAATAGGGCAGCAATCCCAAGTCCCACCCTCGGTAAGTCTTTAAATTGGTATTTTTAAAGAGATAATGGTCTTGAATGCATGAAAGACACGTACTAGTGTTTGTGAGTCTGCATTGTGGCTGTCGCCTATAAGCATTTCGTCTATGTTTCTTAAATGGGCTGTGATTAGAAAGAAAGGGCTGGAGTGGAGATCTGGAAACCCAAATAGAGACATCTCGTTTATTATAATCTATACTTATTGTTGGACCAACCCCCTCTTGCTGTTGTTGCTGATGTCTCTTTGTGTGCGTGTGTTGAAGAGAATGAAGGGATGAGAGAGAGTTGAGGAAAATGTCGTTATGTTAGCCTGGTGTATCCTCATTCTCTACCATCCCTCTTTCTGGCTCCATATATGGCTTCTATATGAAATTGGTTTCCTTCCACGATGATAGTCCGTAATACTACACTTGATATGAGCCATGTTCATAGCTGCACCCTATTGAATACTCACAAACAACTAATACGTGTCATTCATGCATTGTATGACCAACCCCACTTTGGCACATAACATGCTTAGATGACATTGTATGACCTGCAAACAAGGTTTGTTCAGCCGTGTTGTTGTACTGATTTGGAGGATTTTGGTATGCTAGCAGCATACTTAGTTTGGAAGTGAACCCATTTTATGTTAAAAAATCATACCTAAGATGGCAATCAGGTTCTCTAACAGTATCTGAAAATGAAAATATCCATAATCTGAGCATATATGTTGCTCTACTAATTCTTTAGCCCAACTAAATATAAAACCCAATTGTTGTACATATCCGGAGGATTTTGGCATACAGCTATAGCATCCTCAGTTCACAGTGAACCCATTTTGGTTAAAAAATCATGCCAAAGATGGCAATCAGATGCATGAAATCAGCTTCTTTAACAGTAAAAGAAGATGAAAATTTCCAGTATCTAAGCATATATTTTTCTTTAACAGTGACTGTGAACAATTGTTCTTAATTGGGCTGTGATTAGAAAGAGACGAGTTGGAGTGGAGATCTGGAAACCCATATAGAGACATTTTGTTCATAATAATTTATTATTATTGTTGTTCTTGTCGCTCTTGCTGTTGTTGCTGATGTCTCTATGTGTTCGTGTGCTAAAGGGAAAGAAGGGATGAGAGAGAGATGAGAAAAATGCCGCTATGTTAGCCTGGTGTATCCTCATTCTCTACCATTCCTCTTTCTGGCTTCTATATTTGGTTTCCTTCCACGATGACAATTCCTTAAAACTACACTTGATATGAGCCCTATTCGTATTTTTCTTCAATGAAGAATTGATCTATGACTACAATCTCCATTCAAAGCCCAATCAAAATTTGTTTTGGAGCCACAAACATCAATGAAGAATTAATAGAGAAACATAAATGATTATATGCTGGAAATTTTCATTTTCTTTTACTGTTAAAGAAGCTTATTTCATGCATCTGATTGTCTTCTTGGCACATTTTTTTGACCAAAATGGGTTAACTGAATTAGTAGAGCAACATTTATGCTCAGATAATGGAAATTTCCATTTTCAGATACTGTTAATGAAGCTGATTGCCATCTTTGGCATGATTTTTTAACAAAAAATGGGTTCACTTCCAAACTAAGTATGCTGCTAGCACCTTAATTTTCTTTTACTGTTAATAAATCTTATTTCATGCATCTGATTGTCAGCTTGGCATGTTTTTTTGACCAAAATGGGTTCACTGTGAATTGAGGATGCTATAGGTACGTATGCCAAAATCCTCCGGATATGTACAGCAATTGGGTTTTAGATTTAGTTGGGCTAAAGAATTAGTAGAGCAACATATATGCTTAGATAATGGATATTTTCATTTTCAGATACTGTTAGAGAACCTGATTGCCATCTTAGGCATGATTTTTTAAGAAAAAATGGGTACACTTCCAAACTAAGTATGCTGCTAGCATCCTCTTCTTCTTTTACTGTTAATGAAGCTTATTTCATGCATCTGATTGTCATCTTGGCATGTTTTTTTGACCAAAATGAGTTCACTGTGAACTGAGGATGCTATAACTGTATGCTAAAATCCTCCGGATATGTACAACAATTGGGTTTTAGATTTAGTTGGGCTAAAGAATTAGTAGAGCAACATATATGCTCAGATAATGGATATTTTCATTTTCAGATACTGTTAGAGAACCTGATTGCCATCTTAGGCATGATTTTTTAACAAAAAATGGGTACACTTTCAAACTAAGTATGCTGCTAGCATCCTCTTCTTCTTTTACTGTTAATGAAGCTTATCTCATGCATCTGATTGTCATCTTGGCATGTTTTTTTGACCAAAATGGGTTCACTGTGAACTGAGGATGCTATAGCTGTATGCCAAAATCCTCTGGATATGCACAACAATTGGGTTTTAGATTTAGTTGGGCTAAAGAATTAGTAGAGCAACATATATGCTCAGATAATGGATATTTTCATTTTCAGATACTGTTAATGAAGCTGATTGCCATCTTTGGCAAATTTTGATTGGGATGTGATTGGATTGTTTAGTGGCTGTTGTCTATGTTCTTAATTGGGCTGTGATTAGAAAGAGAGGGCTCGAGTGGAGATCTGGAAACCCATATAGAGACATCTTGTTTATAATAATTTATTATTATTGTTGTTCTTGTCGCTCTTGCTGTTGTTGCTGATGTCTCTTTGTGTTCGTGTGCTGAAGGGAAACAAGGGATGAGAGAGAGATGAGGAAAATACCGCTATGTTAGCCTGGTGTATCCAAAGTCTCTACCATTCTTCTTTCTGTTTCCATTTCTGGCTTCTATATTTGGTTTCCTTCCACGATGACAGTTCCCTAAAAATACACTTGATATGAGCCCTATCTTATTTTTCTTATTTTTCTTATATTTGGTTTCCTTCTACGATGACAGTTTCATGGATTGTCTGAACAATCCATGAAAGACATGCTTATATACTGAATTTTCATTTGTTTTACTGTTTTAGATAGTGGATATTCCCAATCAGAGGAGAATATTAAGGTTTCAAGTTAGATACTCTAGTCAGCATTGTTGCTTTTTCGTTCAAATTGCTCTAGTCAGCATTGTTGCTTTTGTTGCTTTAAGTTATCTAGCAGCTCATTTTTTCGGTATTATCTGATTCGGATTTAGTACGGTGGTACTTCTACATTCTTGTCGTTCTCTCACTGGTTCGTTTATTGTGCAGGTTTGAAGGGTTTTCTACCCTCCTTTTGATGGTTTTTGTGCCCAGTTCTGGAAGGGTTATCCCGCTTTTGGTTTTCGGTCGTGGCCAGTTCTTTGTTTCCTCGGCACAACCCTCCATGCTATATCGCCCTATTTCGTTCTTTTCTTACTGCAGTTATGGACGGTTTTAGACCTATTCTCTACTGTTTTGTAAAGTTCTTATCTGCGTGGCTTATGTTCCATGTTATCGTATTTGGCTTATGTTCGTTCTGAATGGATCTGTGCTGTCTTTTTGTTATGTTCGTTAGCTGTTGTGGTGTTTATGGGCATGTGTGGGGGGTACTCCATGGATTGTGCTTATCTTCTTGGTTTCCATTGCCTTGCATCTTTGTTTTATTTACTGGTTGCCATGGCCTTGTAGCTATGTTAGTGTCTGCTGCTCTTTTTATTTGTTTGGCTTTATTTCTATCCTGCTAAGGGGCACTATTTTGACTATTTCTTTGGTTATCATCTTTGTTGTTTTTTGTTCTTCTGGTTGGAGCTTTGGGAGATGGCCTTTAGATTAATGCTCTCCTTTGGGAGATGGCCTTTTAGTTCGCAATATATTTTGCTGCGTTTGGTCTTGTGATCCCGTCAGCGTGTTCTCTGGCGAGGAGTTTTCTTTTGGCGCTCCATTTTCCGTTTTCGGTGTGTGCTGCTCTTGTTGGGAGGGCCTCTAGGAGGTTTTCGCAGCTTCGATCGTTCTCCCCAGGGCGGCTCGTGGTCAAGGGCGCTGGTCGGTTTGGAAGTGCTCGATGTTGTCAGATGCAGAGTCGTTTTGCCTTTGCTATTTATTCTGTATATTTCGGATTTGTGTTAGTTATAGCGTCGTTTATCTTTATTGTTTTACAACTTGTAAGACCTCACTATTGTACTTCATTTCGTATTATTTAAGCATGGCTGGAGTCTTTAGACTCTATCCGTTTCATCAAAAAAAGTTAGATACTGAATTTTCATTTGTTTTGTTGTTTTAGATATATTTAAAAACAAAATTAAGTACTAGATTTTTAGCATTGCAATGTAATTATTTTACCTCTCTATATATCATTAACAATTCCATTTGCAATTGACACTTTGATCTTATAATTTAAGATACAGGTAGATCTTTTTGCAAGTTCAAAAAATATGTATATTCTGTATTGTGGTCTACTGTTGAATTAAACTATTGTTTTTTTTTCACAGAGCGGTCGCCCAGATGAAGGAAATTCTGATGATCAGAACTGAAGCTAATCGAGGGGTATGAATCTGCGGTCCTCCTTGCTGTTCTTTTGTCCTCCTTGCTGTATGGTTGTTGTTCTTATGTCCTCCTTGCTGTTGTTATGTCAGACTATTTTTTTTATGAGAGTTATGTCAGACTGTTAATTTGGGATATTTGGGATATTTGTCAGACTGGTTTGTTTGGATATTTGGGATGTTCGTCACTATATTAATTTGTTAATTATGACACTGTTAATTTTGCGGTGAATTTGGACGTTGATATGACATGTGTGAAACTTTATTATCTTTAATTATTCTTGTGTTTGGTTGCGATTTGCGCAGTAATATGCAACGAAATTGGTTGAATCAGTTGTGAATTAGTTTACAGGTTTTGTAAATGAAACTGTGAATTGAAATCGAACGGAAAACCGGAGCATGAAAAACAAACGGGCATAGCTAGACCGGCGTTTTGTAAAACGCCGGTCTATCTAATGAATTAGTTGCAGTGTGCGATATACCGGCGTTCCCACACACGTCGGTGTATGTCGCTAGCTGTAACGGCACCAAGAAACACCGGCGTTTTATAAAACGCCGGTGAACCTAACTACACCGGCATTTTTTGGTCACGCCGGTGCTTGTAAGTAGGGAAAACCGGGCACTCATAAACGCACATACACCGGCGGTCTATGACCGCCGGTATACTTTCGTTCTACACCGGCGTTTATAGAAACGCCGGTGAATGGATAAATACCGGCGGTTGATGGCCGCCGGTGAATGTATATTGGGGCTAAAAGAACGGCACTCAGAGACCCCCATACACCGGCATTTTCTGACCGCCGGTGTAGTTGTAATATTTACCGGCGTCCAGTAAAACCGCCGGTGTAGACCCCTTCCTTTCCGCGACGCTCGCTTCGGCGGCATTTGGACCGGCGCTATTATAAACGCCGGTTAAGGTTTTACCGGCGTAAAAAAACGGCGGCAAAGACGCAAAAAAATGCCGGCAAATCGAGTATGTTTTGTAGTGACGGTCGGTCGACTGTTCAGTAGCTAAAATTTGAAATTCATCACTTGAAAGTCGACTGTCGACTCTAATTCGGTCGACTGCCGATTGCACCAGGTTGCTATTTAGAGTAAATCATGGATATTGAAAACAAGAATCACAATTGTACAAGATTTACAATCTAGATTTCTATGAGAACACTTTTCTAATTCACAAAAACATAGCATGATAACATGAAAAATTATAGCACTTTAATTCACAATTCATCCATTAGCAATCATTTTATCAAACATTCTCTAATTTATCATTTCATCTCAAAACAACCATATAAGTCCAAATTACTTAGTTTTCTCTTAGTAGCAATTAATTCCTAGCATGGTAACTAGATTAGAAGCATGAAAAACACCCACCTAAAGTTGAAGAATTTGTACTCAAATGAACTCCTAGAATTAGGAGCTCCTAAAGAAACTCTGTTTGTCTCCTCGAATTCCGTGCAAAATTAAAAAACTCCTCATCTCCTAATCTCGGCAGCACAGCAGGCATCATTTTTCGGCAGCACAGGGGGCCTCTCCAACTCCATTTTGTCTCACTCACATATGTAGATATATATGTATCTAACTAGGCGCACACACACACACAAATATATATATATATATATATATATATATATATATATATATATATATATATATATATATATATATATAAGAGTGTGTGAAGGGAGTATGTGGAGGACACAGTGGGGAGTAGGTGGCTTTCGGTTTTTGATAGAGAGAGGAAGGGAAAAGTTGAGTGGGTAATAGTTTGTATATATATAGATAGGTATATATGTACACAAACACAAATTGATGGGTGGAGATTTAGTGGAGAAGACAAGGAATGCTGGATTGGTTTTGGAGGCTTTGATGGCTTTCGGGAATAATAACAGAGAAGGAAGGAGAGAATGTAGAAGACATGAAGGATAATAGGGTGTAGGGGTATTAATAAGATCTAATTAGTGGGTAGTTGTTAAAACTAATTGTCCACTACTCCACTAACTAAACCACTAATCCACTAACACAAATTCAAAACTCAATTTTCCCTCCTAACCAAAAGAAACCACCACTTTCCCTCTCTTCATGCCCAAACACGTGTACGTGCTCCGCACGTGCACACACTTCATTCACAAATTTGATTATTTATTTAATTTAAAATACATGTATATTATATATAAAATATATATAAAATTAATTTAATTAGAATTACACTTTTTCATGCACAATTAAAATTGACAAACACACATATCATGAAATTTATTTTGAAACAAGAAATACAGTTAAACACGTGCACTAAAAACAGGTGCGTCGTCCGTAAAATCTCAAAAATAAAAAATTGACTATATCGACCGAAAAATATTTATAAATAATCAGAATGTAACACAAGAAAAGTATAATCAATATACACATTCAATATTGTAATTAACACGTATGTTGAAAACACGTGCATTACACGTACCAAATTATTTTTAAAAAATAGACGAAAAGTGAATTCTCATTTATAAAATGAATTTGAACACGTCATAAAAATAAATAATTGAAACTCAACGAAAACATTGCGCGTAACGGCAAAATACCGAAATTGACACGTGCATCGATAATACGCAAAAGCACGTAAAAACACAAGGA
This sequence comes from Hemerocallis citrina, assembly GCA_017893485.1. Lineage (NCBI taxonomy): Eukaryota > Viridiplantae > Streptophyta > Magnoliopsida > Asparagales > Asphodelaceae > Hemerocallis > Hemerocallis citrina. The sequence goes on along the minus strand of CM030358.1, from coordinate 420,659,585 downwards.
TTGAAATTTAGCATTTGAGTTGTCTCAAATGGGATTTTAAGTATACGAGAAATGCATAAATTTTCGGAATCCAAAATACATATCGAAATACGTTACGGATGTCACTAGTAACGGTGCAAAATGCACACGCGTAACACCCGAGGGCAAAATTGTCATTTCCAATTTTGCGGGGCCTTACACCTCTCCATGTTTCGAAAATGAAACAGAGAAACCCATCCATCGAGCTTCGACATCACTCTACCTCCGCTCTGGCCTCCCGCCATTGCCGCGACCCCCGGGGCCTCCGCCTTCGCCGCAGCAACCCCGCCGCTACCCATCACCATCTCCCTCCCCGTCTTCCTCGACTCAAAGTCTCCTCCTGCCACTTCCCCGTCGAGCTTCCCTTGATGCCATTGCCGAGCTTCATCTTCCTCTCGACCTTCGACCTCACCGTCCCTGTCTCCTTCCCCTCGCCTCGTCGACTTTTTCCATTTCCTCGCGAGCGCTTCCCGCCCGCACTGCCACCCTCCTCCTTCCTCCAGTCGACCCAACGTCCCCCCTTCGAGCTTAGCCCTGCGTCTTCCCTATCGATGCCCTGTCTCCACTTGAGCTCCACCCTCTCGCTCTCCCCTGTGCACCCTCAGCCTCCGAGAACCCATCCACTCCATCGCTCCCCTCCACCTCATCGCGCGTCTCCTCATCCGTGACTGCATCACCCCGCAAGTTGCAACCCCTCATCGCCCCAAACCCATCGAAGATCACCCCGCTCGCCATTGCCACCTTCGTTACAATGAAGCCCTCGCCATTTCCGACTACCACCTCCACCATCTAGAGCAAAAACCCTGTCGTTGTTCCCCTATTTTTGAACGAAAACAGAGCTCGCTCTTGTCGTCAGAGTCTCGAATCGTCGTCAGCCTTGGTCGCTGCGTTGCTTCCCAACCACCAGCGACCAGCCACCCTCACCTCGCCGTGGTTGCCACAGTGTTGCGTCACCATTCGTCTCCTTCCGTCGTCGCTCTCTCTTTCTCTGCTGCGTGGGAGAAGACGAAGCGGCAGTGGTCAAATCGGCTGTTTGGTGTTCGGGGTGTAGGAGATCAGAGTTTGCTGTTTGCTGTTTTGGAGAACAGGGTTGGTTGTATTGGTGTTTGGTGTTCTGTATTTGGGGGATTGTGTTGGGTGTTTGCTATTTTGGAACAGGAGTGGTGTGTTGGTGTGTTGGTTTTGGTGTTTGTGTGAAGGGGTATCCGATCTGGTGTTTGGTGTGTTGTGTGATTGGTTGCTATTTGTTTTTGTTGTTGCAACGTATCTTGCACGTGCTTCGCTGTCCAGGATTCTGATCCCGTTATTCTCTCGTTTACATCAGAATCGTCTAATCAAGCAAGTATCCTCTTGTACAATTCGTTTGTTCTTGTACAAGCTTCCTTTAAAAAATACCGCAAGTATATTCTTTGACTCCAATTCGTATTCTTCGGTCGAATTTAAATTTGTTGCTGTATATAATCCGTTGATCTTGTATTCGTACATGATCGCGAATACTTTGTTGCCACATGCATCACATGAACACGATTGATACACACATATGCACTCTTAGGATTATACATGATTATGTGCATGATTGTTTTACCCATGATAGTAGTTTAAATATGATATCTTGATATTTTTGATTAAAATTAAAGAAAGTAACAAGCCGGGGTATAAGGGTAAAGATCTAGTAGTGGGCAATATAGAAGAGCGTACTCAGACGGGAGCTCGCTGTTTCCCAATGCAAGTTGCAAGTTACAAGTTGCAAGTTTGCAAATTACAAGTTTACATGTTTCACGCTATAAGTTTACACTCTACATATTTCACGTTACAGGTTTGCACGTATCTCGATACAAGTTACAAGTTTACATATTTTTCCCGAGTACATGACCTATAAAATCCACCACTAGGCCTAAACGTAACTGATTGTATGTAGCAACTATTTAGTAAAAGTATGGATGCATGAAGTGCTACCTAGATAAAATTCAATATAAGACATGAGATTAACACGTGCACTTGCATAATCCAATTACATGTTACATGTTCTTGTTGACTTGTTTACTTGATTACTTGTTTACATGCCACTTGTTTCATGATGTCTTGTTCAAGATCCTCTTTACATATTGCATTTCTCCTATTACATGATTCTTGACTCCATGATATTTTTCCTGCTTCTTGTTTCGTTTTATACTTGTCCCGTTAGCTTGTACCATTTGCGGCCCGTGACTTGCATTAACGGGTATCTTCTTGTTTCTTCTTTTTGTAATAATGTACTTGCAGGCCTGGATGGACAATTACCCGAAGGTGTTGCTGATCAAGTATTTTAGTCTTGTTAATTATCATGTCATCTTTGGTTCATGTTTTATTCATGCTACCCTCTTTATTGTATTCCGGGCGTGTTTGACCCGTAACTACTTTGTATTTTCCAGCTGTTGGTTATGTTTTATTCATGCTACTCTTTATTAGGCTTGAGAGAGGGTCGTGGTGAGAATTGTTATATTCTTGTATCTTCTCTAGTTGAATATCTTGGTTCTTCCTCCCGCCGATTAAGGCGAAAGCCCCAACCGGGATAATTCTTGTATGCTTTGTGTGATTGGTGGAATCTAGTATTTTCTTGGTGGTTTGTATTGATCGTGTCAAAGACTCAACAAGATCCTCTAGAGGAAATGATTTCCTAACAAGTGGTATCAGAGCATCAAGTTCGTGGGTTTGTTCGAGTTCTTTGGAGAAGATGGCAGATCAAAAGACGAAAACCAAGCAGTTTGGCGGTAAGATCAACTTCAATGTATGGAAGGTGGACATGTATGATATACTGGTTTAGAAGGACTTGCACCTTGCCCTAGAAAGAAGAAGCCAACCGACATGAAGCAGGAGAAGTGGGATGAGATTTTTTTGAAGGCCTTGAGTTTAATCAGGTTGCAATTGGCGGATAAAGTCAAGTGTATTATTTTTTAGGAAAAAGGAAGCTGTTTCATTTCGAGCCGATGAGCGAGACTCAAATCTGACTACTTGGGATCGTCATTGTTGGATCAGATGTACTGAAAGAGAAAATTATTTCGTTTCTAAATGAAGGAAGGTATCCATCTTCAAAATCACATTGTGGAGTTCAGTAAGGTAATATCTGAACTGAAGGTGATTAACGCTGATGATCTTAACGAAGAGGATAAAACTTTCAACTTGTTATATTCATTGCTAGTTTCTTATGCTCACTTGATAACTACCATGCTACTCGGGAAATTAGCTAAGGAGAAACTTACAGTAGCCGAGTTGATTAAGGGTCTGAAAGAAGATGAACTTAGGAAGGAGCTCATACAGGGGATCTACTTCTGCAGGTTGTTTAGTGGGGGATAATGATACATCAATTGGAAGGGATAAGACACACAAAGGTAAGATTCGTTGCCACTGTTTTAGAGGAATTGAGCATTACAAGAGAGACAGTCGTAAGTTGCTGAACAAGAAGGGTGCTACTACAGGAGGTGATCAAGCCAACATAGCTAGTACAACTGGTTCAGGTGAATTTGGTAAATTTGAATTATGTCTTCTTATTTCAAGTTCTTCAGATATGGATTCGAGTTGGTATCTTGATTTGGGGAGTTCTTCTTATATTTGCTTCAAGATGGGGATGTTTTCTACTTATAAGTCATCAATAGGTTGTAGTGTAGAACGGCAATTGGGGAGATTTGTGAAGTAGTGAGTGAGGGAATAGTTGAATAGAGCCGTCAGATGGTAAATGGTTCACACTAGAGGAGTTCATGCATATTCCTTCGATCAAGTGGAATCTGATATCCTTGGGGACTCTTGATTCTTGAGGTTGCAAGTACATAGCTCGATGTGGAGTTTTCACAGTTTGGGAGAGTCGTTGTAAGGTGATGAAAGATAAGAGGGAGATTGGGCAGGGTCATCACAACCTCTACCAGCTTTGTGGGAGCAGAAAAACTCATCCTAGTGTTAGCTAATTGTTCCTAGCATAATCTAGTAAGCCATCACTAGAATTACCGAAGCGAGACTGTAACGTTCGAATACCATTGGAAGGTGGAGGGAGCCTTGGGATAGGTGGAGTTCATGTGGAAGGTGGCACATCCATGATAACATTTATTGGGGTGTGCACTTGAAGGGATCATACTATTGGAGGAAAACAGGTGGAGGTAGATTCAACTAGCAGAAAAACCATAGAACCAGGTCATTTACAAAGCGAAGTTGAAATTTTTTGAAGAGTTTAAATCACATAGGTATAGATTCATGAGTATGCAATCCAAGGTGAATATTATTAGGTTTGTCTTGCATACTATGTTAGATAAAGAAAACGATGAAGCGAAGGAGGTCAAAACAACGGAGTGAAAGCAAGTCACAGTAATAGCAACAAGAACAAAGAAGGTTGTGGTCGACTGTACAGTCGAACGCCCACCTCTTTGGAATTCCCGAGATGGGGATAGTCGACCACAAGACGTTTGCGGTTGATCGAGCATGGCTGATGTAGATTTTGGGTTTGGGTCTAGGGGATTCGACTGAAGCACAAACTTGCTCTTCAGTTTAGATCGTGCGAATTTTATCGTAGGGTTATCTCTTCAGGAATATCTAATGGTTATTGTATCAAGATATCAAACTAGGGTTTCTTTAGATCTATATATTCATTGTAACAACTCCAAGAATGAAATGATTCTATTGAGTGCCGAATAGGAGAAGAGAGTACTTCATCTGATAGGTGAGAGATTTCTCCATTTTAAACAACAAGTAGTTTCAGTTAGGCATGAGAGAGGATCATGGTGAGAATTGTAATATTCTTGTATTTTCTCTAGTTGAATATCATCTCAGTTCTTCTTTCCCCAAATTAAGGCGAAAGCCCCAACTGGGAAAATTCTTGTGTGATATGTGAGATTGGAGAGATCTAGTATTTGCTTGGTGGTTTTTATTGACTGTGTCTAAGACTTAACAAGATCCTCTAGAGGGAATAATTCCCTAACTTGTCTTACATTGGTTTGACAAAATGGTAGCACAAGCAGTGTCTTATGTAGCTGTCGTACTTCTCAAGATCTGCCATCTCATACGGTGGTGGATCCTACATGATGAGGAACTTCACACACTATTCACACCTTCAAGACATTAGATTCGAACTCAAGTAGTGAATGTTAGAAAACAAGAAAGAGAACTCCAAGATCTCTTTCAAGGAAAAGAGGAAGGAGATAGTATGGGGATCAATCTTTCTCTGTCTTTGGAATCATGCATATAGCTTCAAGCCTTTAGCATGTAAACATTCATGGTCTTTCTCAAACCTAGTCTATACCCATCTCTTCACATGGGTCTAATCTAGTTTGGGCCTAACTGAGAATGGAGGAGGGTATTTGTAGTCCTTAGAAACAATTAGGAAATTGATATGAATTTGTTATCTCCTATCTGATTTTCCCCATAGAATCAGTTCACTTATTGGGGATAAGAGATATGACTTACAACCCTCATGGGCCGGGTGTCTCTCCTAGCGGGCCCAGTCACCGTTAATGGGCTTGAGCGGCCTATATTTTGTAATGAGCCTGAAGAAGGCCCAAACCTATTAAAGAGGCCCATTATGGTTAATTTGCATGTAGAAGCTTTAAGATCCGTGCTAGAATCATACGACCTAGGTTTGCTGTGATTTTTACCTTTATCATAAGCCCCCACTCGGGAAGACGATTTTCTCTCCTTTCGGGAAGTAATTCGCCTTATTTCAAAGTTTTTGGGTATAATCTTAGCTTTCAGAGACGATTGGAGATACTTGGAACTTGTCGAAAGCTTCTAGAGGCGGCGAATATTTTCCTAGACTTTTCTAAATTTTTTTGGGAATTTTCCATTATTTTTGGATTTTAAATAAATTTTCCCCAATTAATAATTACTTTTTCAAAGTTTTTTAAATTAATTATTCCAATTTTAATTATTTTTCCAGAAATTTTAATTATTTTTTTGAATTTAATAATTATTTTTTGAATATTTAATTAAAATTTTTAATTTTAAATGAATTTTGGGGATTGTTTATTAATTTATCTGACTTGGTGCAAATTTTGGCACAATCTGGCACGTCGATAGTGATCTGGCTTGCCCGATGATGTCTTGCATACTATGTTGCTGCTTATTTTGGTGTGGAAGCAAACATATAGTGAGTTAATAATTGATGGAAAAAAGTCTGACCTTTGACCATGGCTGTGAAATGCGGTTAGACCTCCTGAAATTGAATCTGGATCGTTGATTGACAACCGTGATCTGAATCCGATGGTTGCTGATGTGGCTGGTGGACCTGCAAAAAGCTTGAAATACCAGGGGGTGGCCCCGGCGACAGAACCTCCGACACTCAAGTCAGAACCAGAAAGAGAAAGAGAGTATGAGAGAGAAACTGACGAATTATTGGTTACCTTCTGACTGTAAAGAGGGAGAGGAATTTATAGGCCCGAGAAACATATCAAGAGATCGATCTAGATCCTTCCGACAGAACCTCCAACTTGAATTTCTTATCTCTTTTATGTCTTTCGCCCTCAAGAGATAACTCCTCTTGTTAGGGGATAAGAGATTTGACTCCTAGCCTTCATGGGCTGGGTGTCTCTCTTAGTGGGCCTAGTCTGTCATTTTTTTTGGGCTTGAAAGAAGCCCATATTTTTAAGAAGGCCCAGACCTGTTAAAGAGGTCCGTTATGATTAATCTGCTTATAGAAGCTTTGAGATTTGTGTAGGAATCTTACGACCTTAATTTGCTGCGGTTTTTACCAGCATCATAAGCCTCCCACTCCCGGAAGGCAATTTTCTTGGCTTTCGAGGAGTAGTACGTCTTACTTTTGGACTCTAGAGTATAATCTTAGCCGTCAAGGAGTTCGGAGATACCTGGAACTCATCTTTGACTTCTAATGGCAGTGAATATCTTCCTAGATTTTCCATATTTTTTGAACTTTTTCGAATTTTTCTGGAATTTAAAATTACTTTTTCGAATTTTATAACTAATAAATCGAATTTTAATTATTTTTTAGAATTTTAAATTTATTTTCCAAATTTAAATAATTTTTTTTGGATTTTTAATTAATTTTTGAATTTTAAATGATTTCATAAGATTTTTTGTGAATAATCAGAGTTGTGCATGCTTTTTAAAGCGATCAGAAGCATCGATCAAGCCAAGCTCGCACGTTGAGAGAGATCAGATAGCTATGACTCTCCTACTGTGATTTCGGTGATGATGCACGACCTTTGGCGCGATCAAACCCGTTGATCAGAGCGTGCTCGCGCGCTGATGAGATTGGGTGGCTATGATGCGAGGATCTGATGAGGTGGTGGCGTGGCGGCATTAGGGACATCCATCACGACTGAACTCGTCCGGTGAGTGGGATCAGACGGCGGAGGATCGAGCGGAGCAACGGGGAAGACAAAGGGTGACGTGGACGCATCTGAGTTGCTCATCATAATTGAGGTCAAATTTTGGAGGGTTCCAACAACCAGAAATTGCAGCGGGGACCCCTTAGCTCGACCGACCATTTGGCCGAGTTATGGCAAATTTTTTCGAACTTCGAGGATTTCGCCGAGCTAAAGGAGCCTGTGCCTTCGCAGAGCTATAAGCTTTCGTTCTCGTCGAGCTGTCACGACAACGAACCATCCCCTTCGTCGTCTCATTCTCTTCGCTGAGCCATGAAGCCTCATCTTTGGCTGAGCTATGAAGATAGTTCGCTTCGGCAGAGCTATGAGCTGTCGAGCTATGGAGAAGCTCTGCCATTGAGTTTGGTCGAGTGTTTTGTTGTCAAGTGAATCGACTCTGTCGAGCTCTACTTTGGGCGAGCTAAGGGTTGAGTTCGTTGATGTGCTATAAGCCTCGGCGAGCTATGGAACCTCCGCCGAGCTATGGGAAGTTGAAGCTTCGCTGAGCTACGAAGTTTGAGTTTCAGCCAAGCTATGGACTTAAGCTCTTTTTTTCTGGATGGAGCTCTATTTTCGTTCGATCTAGGACTTCGCACTCCGTCGAGTTACCACGCTTTCGTCGACCTATGGGAGCGTCGAGCTACTCTCTTTTGGCCGAGCTATGGTGCTCCTTGGTTGAGCCAGGGAGTTTTGAAGCCTCGTCCTTGATTTTGGCGAGCAAGGCTTCTTGATGACCTCAGAGTTTGGGCAACCAGCTTTCTTCTTCATCGAGCCACTGTATTGAGTGACCAGAGTTTTGGCGAGCACTCTCTGGCAACTAAGGTGGGTGACCAGGGTTTCGGTGAGCACTTTTGGCGACCAAGGTGTTTGGGTGACCACCGTCTTCTTCGTTGAGCAAGGTTGCAGATGACCAACTTGTGCCTCAGCGACCTGAGAGTTGTTGGCGACATTGTTTTGGGTGAGCAAAGCTTCTTCGGCGAGCTGAATTTTGGACGAGCAGATATTCTTTGGTGAGCTGAGGTCTTGGAGAGCACTGTCTTTGGCAAGCTGAGGTGTTGACAAGCAACCTCTTCGGCGAGAAGTGCTTCTTCCATGTTGGCGAGTAGGGTTTCAGTGAACTCCTTCTTGGCGACCAGTGGCTTCGGCGACCAGGAGCCTCGTCGACCACATGAATTCGGAAGCTCTTGTTCATCCTCGAAGTGGGTGGTGCTCGGGGTTAGGTAGAGTTTGTTTGAGCTTGGGTCTTGGAGCCTTCTGTTTTGAAGCTTGATAAGTGAAATTTCTATATAATTTTTAGCACTCTTTAATGCACCAAAATTGCGAGTTCTCATTTAGTTCTTTGAAATTTATCTTATTTCCACTTATTTTTATATATTCATTTGATTTTGTAGGAATGTGATTTATAAGTGCAAAAAGATATGAATTTTGGTAAAAAAACAAAGAAGAAATAAGGATAAAAATTATTAAATTCAAATTTATTTTATGTGAAGATTTCTAGAAAATTTGAGTACTTAAATAATATGTTTTTACTGATTGGCCTTTTGAAGAACCAATAGAAAATATTATGGTTAAGTAGGGGGTGGAATAAAATTTTGTAATAAAAAAAATTAACGATGAAAAAAAACTGGATTTGAAAATTGAGTTGATTATGTTAGTTAATTGATTAATTTAGAATTTAATGAAATAATCTTAGTCAATATATTCTAATTAATTAATTATTTAACTAAACATCTTTTTAATCAAATAGCCTTATCCCTAATATTAACTATATATATATATATATATATGTGTGTGTGTGTGTGTGTGTGTGTGTGCAGCATATGAAAGGGTAAAAAAGGCTACAGAGGGTGGTAGGCGGCTACAGGGGCTCGTAGGTAGGTGGCGGCGGGACCAAAGAAGAGGAAAAAAAAGGGCGGCTGGAGTTTGGGCGGCACGCAAAACGAGGAGAGAGAAGGAGAGAGCCAGAGGAAAGAGAAAAGGAGGAGAACAAGAAAGCTTTGTAGCGCAGATTTCGACACGTGGATTTTCTGCAAAGTCAAGTTTTTTCTTCTTCTCTTCTAATTTTCATTATTCAATCAATATCTATGTTTGTTAGTTGCAAAATAATTATGAACTAATTTTATTTTTCTAGGGCTTTGGTGTAGCCTAGTTTTGATAACACAATTTTAATTACATATTATTTTTCTATTTTTTCATGGTTGTGTGTTTGATTTTCGTTCTTAATGCTTACAATAGTTTGGTCAACTTTTGTATGATCTATTAAATCATGGAGAGACCGAACTGGTAATTTGTGATTTCGAATGAATAAAATCAAACACCGTTACAAGAGCGAACAACTGTTAATGTGATCGTTAAAAAATCCACAGATCTTAATGAATTTTCAATTAGTAATTTGTGCATGAACTATGAAAAATAATTAGTTGAGAATATTTTTGATATTGCTTGAAAGAGAATATTGAATAATTTAGGGATTTTGGTCTACAACTTTGAAAAATAATATTTTTATTCACATGGAGTTATAAATTGTGTGGGATTAACTAGGTGAAATCAAAAGCCCTAGAATTAGTTTTGCAATTAATAAACAACAAAATTTCAGCTTCCGCTCCTTTTAAATAATTTAGTTAAGTCTTTAGATTAATTTAATTTAGTTGCTTTCTTTATTAATTTCGATTTTCCAAATAGTAATTAATCTAGTAATTTCGGTACTCGATAAAATAATTTGTCCTTGTGGGTTCGAAACTCTTTTCACTTAACTATACTACTTGTTGCGATTTTGTACACTTGCAAATAATTCACACCAAGTTTTTGGCGCCATTGCCGGGGACTTGTTATTCTTTTATTGCTATTGAAAATTGCTAGATTATTACTAGTTTGGATTTTTTTTTTTTTTTTATTTTACCTCTTTATTTTCTTTTGACTTACTTTTATTTTTATTTTTATTTTTAATTTTTCTATTTTTTAATACTTATATTTAGGACATACAAGTACATTATCATGGCGAACGATGAGAACAAGGCTTTGAGAGACTATGTTATGCCCTCAATTAATGGAGCAACATCAAGCATAAAGAGGCCGGTTATTGAAGCTAACAATTTTGAGATTAAACCGGTGATCATTCAAATGATTCAACAGACTGTTCAATTTAACTATTGCACGAAGATCCTAATGTTCGCATTGCAAATTTTCTAGAAATTTGTGGCACACTTTCAAGCATAATGGAGTATCAGATGATGCAATTCGATTGAGACTCTTTCTTTTTTCACTAAGAGTGTCACGCCCATCTTCCCAAAAACACGGAATACGAGCGCGTGACAAAGCCCAACGAATGATTTTCATCATTCATGAGCTGTAGGATCGACTCAGCATCATAACAATAATATAACAAAATGTACACAACTACGCATGCATGAATAATTTATTAAGCAACAGAAACAATTGAAACAAATAATAATATCCCAAATGGTTTTCAAATCTGGATCAAAAGATAAAACTCAGGAACATAAGCCCGTTACAAGTTTTTAAGTAGCAAGAAATAAATAACTCAAGAAAACAAAATATCTAAATAAGTCCTTGCTCCAAGCGAAGCCTAGAATGTCTGCTTACCAATTCCAGAAGGCAATTCGTCTCCAAAGTCTGTTTGTAAAAATATAAAAAGGAAAAGAATAGAAAAACAAGATAACGCCCTTAGTGCAAGTTAGGGCCGCAAATAGTAAAACAAGTACAAGAATATGGCACAAGATTTGGATCCAAGAATGTAATAGGGATGCAACAAGTAGTGAGGATTGAAGAAATTAGCTAGCAAGAAAGACAACTCGAGTGACAAGGTTGGGTAACAAGTACTAGTGGTAAAACAAGTGGCTAGTGAAATATATAATGGTAACATGCATCAAGTAATAAGTATCACGTATAAGTGTCGAGTAACAAGTAACAAGTAACAAGTAACAAGTAACAAGTAACAAGTCTAATGTGTCAAGTTACCAAGTACAAGTATCAAGTAACAAGTGTCAAGTATTATGTTCAAGTATCAAGTCTCATGTATCATGTAATCAAGTATCAAGTAAGCATGTATCATGTTCAAGTATCATGTTTCAAGTCTTGTAGTTTTTACTATCTAGGTAGCACTTCATGCATCCATACTTTTACTACATGGTTGCTACATACAATCAGTTACGTTTAGGCCTAGTGGTAGAGTTTATAGGGCGGTGTACTCAGGTATCAAGTATCAAGCAAGCCATACTCATGAATCAGGTAATCATATAACTAGTTCATGTGTCAAGTCATAACAAGACAAGTCATGAATCATATATATACTAGTTCATGAATCAATTAATATACTAGTTCATGAATCGGATAATAATGTACTAATTCATGAATCATATAATATACTAGTTCATGATTCGGATACAATAAAACTAGTTCATGAAGCATGTATCAAGTGGAAAACACGGGCCCCCTTCCGAGTATACTTATCTATATTGTCCACTACTATGGTCTTTCCCTTAAACTCCGGCTTATTATTTATTATTATCATCAAGAAAGCATGAAAGTGTGCGAAACAAGTTACGTAAACATAATCAAGAACATGGAACAAGTCTAGGCTAGGTAGGATACAAATTTGAAGATCAAAACAAATCAAAATATCAAGAACAACGAAAATCTCAAATCTGGACAGCATGACGTTGCTGTACCAAAACTGCGATTCCTGTTGCTACAAGATAGCAAATGTGGATTCGTCAGAAGTTCTAGAAATTAGACTCCTGCCCATTCCAACGCATATAATTAAGGTACATGAAAGTTGTGGTAACATATGTTAAAACAGCAAACACTACAAAAGAAACTCGATTTCCCGGCTTTTTTTACGCATTTACCGGCATTTTTTTACGCCGGTGAAACTTTCATCGGCGTTTATAATAGCGCCGGTCCAAATGTCGCCGAAGCGAGCGTCGCGGAAAGGAAGGGGTCTACACTGGCATTTTTGGAGGACGCCGGTAAATGTGAAACCTACACCGGCGGCCAGAAAATGCCGGTGTATGGGGGCCACTGAGTGCCGTTCTTTTGCCCCCAATATACATTCACCGGCAGCTATAAACCGCCGGTGTTCATCAATTCACCGGCGTTTATAGAAACGCCGGTGTATATTGAACGTATACCGACGGTCCGTGACCACCGGTGTATGTCCGTTTATGAGTGTCCGCTTTTCCCTACTTACAAGCACCGGCGTGATGAAAAATGCCGGTGAACCCAACTACACCGGCGTTTTATAAAACGCCGGTGTTTCTTTTTACCGTTACAGCTGACGGCATACACCGGCGTCTAGCTGCATACACCGGCGTTTGTGTGGACGTCGGTATATTGCACACTGCAACTAATTCAATAGATAGACTGGCGTTTTATAAAACGCCGGTCTAGCTATGCCCGCTTGTATTCCTTTCTCCGGTTTTCCGTTCGATTTCAATTCACAGTTTCTTTTACAAAACCTGTAAACTAATTCACAACTGATTCAACCAATTTCGTTGCATATTAATGCACAAATCACAACCAAACACAAGAATAATAAAGTTTAACACGTGTCATATCCCAAATATCTCAACAAACTAATTAACAATGTCATAATCACAACCAAATTCACCGCAAAATTAACAGTCATAATTAACAAATTAATATACCGACGAACATCCCAAATATCTCAGGTCTGACAAATATCCCAAATTAATAGTCTGACATAACTCTCATCCAAAAAAAAACAGTCTGACATAACAGCAAGGAGGACATAAGAACAATCATACAGCAAGGACACAAGAACAGCAAGGAGGACCACGGATTCATACCCTCGAGGAGCTTCAGTTCTGATCATCAGAATTTTCTTCATTTGGGCGACCGCTCTGTGAAAAAAAAAACAATAGTTTAATTCAACAGTAGACCACAATACAGAATATACATATTTTTTGAACTTGCAAAAAAATCTAACTGTATCTTAAATTATAAGATCAAAGTGCCAATTGCAAATGGAATTGTTGATGATATATAGAGAGGTAAAATAATTACATTGCAATGCTAAAAATCCGGTACTTAATTTTGTTTTTTAAATATATCTAAAATAACAAAACAAATGAAAATTCAGTATCTAACTTGAAAACTCTATATTCTCCTTTGATTGGGAATATCCACTACCTAAAACAGTAAAACAAATGAAAATTCAGTAAAAGAAGCATGTCTTTCATGGATTGTTCAGACAATCCATGAAACTGTCATCGTGGACGGAAACCAAATATAAGAAAAAATAAGAAAAATAAGATAGGGCTCATATCAAGTGTATTTTTAGGGAACTGTCATCGTGGAAGGAAACCAAATATAGAAGCCAGAAATGGAAACAGAAAGAAGAAAGGTAGAGACTTTGGATACACCAGGCTAACATAGCGGCATTTTCCTCATCTCTCTCCCATCCCTTGTTTCCCTTCAGCACACGAACACAAAGAGACATCAGCAACAACAGCAAGAGCGACAAGAACAACAATAATAATAAATCATTATGAACAAGATGTCTCTATATGGGTTTCCAGATCTCCACTCGAGCCCTCTCGTTCTAATCACAGCCCAACTAAGAACATAGACAACAGCCACTGAACAATCCAATCACAGCCCAATCAAAATTTGCCATCCTGGATCTTAATGAAATAAGCTTCAGTAGCAGTAAAAGAAGATGGGGATGCTAGCAGCAAACTCAGTTTGGAAGTGAACCCATTTTTGGTTAAAAAATCATGCCAAAGATGGCAAACAGGTTACTTTAACAGTATCTTGAAATGAAAATTTCCAAAGATGCCTCAGTTCACAGTAAACCCATTTAATATCAAACAAACATGCCAAGAAGACAATCAGATGCATGAAATGAGCTTCATTAACAGTGAAAGAAGATGGGGATGCTAGCAGCATACTCAGTTTGGTAGTGATCCCATTTCTGGTTGAAAAATCATGCCAAAGATGGCAATCTGCAGGTTATTTTAACAGTACCTTAAAATGAAAATTTCCATTAACTGAGCTTAATTATATGTTGCTCCAGTAATTCTTGTGCCCAACTAAATCTAAAACCCAATTGTTGTGCATATCCGGACGATTTTGGCATACGTAGCTATAGCAGCCTCAGTACACAGTAAACCCATTTAATATAAAAAAAAACATGCCAAGAAGACAATCAGATGCATGAAATGAGCTTCATTAACAGTGCAGCATACTCAGTTTGGTAGTGAACCCATTTTTGGTTAAAAAATCATGCCAAAGAGGGCAATCTGCAGGTTACTTTAACAGTACCTTAAAATGAAAATTTCCATTATCTGAGCTTATATGTATGTTGATCTATCAATTCTTCAGCCCAACTAAATCTAAAACCCAATTGTTGTGCATATCCGGAGGATTCTGGCATACGTAGCTATAGCAGCCTCAGTTCAAAGTAAACCCATTTAATATCAAAAAAAACATGCCAAGAAGACAATCAGATGCATGAAATGAGATTCATTAACAGTGAAAGAAGATGGGGATGCTAGCAGCATACTCAGTTTGGAAGTGATCCCATTTCTGGTTAAAAAATCATGCCAAAGATGGAAATCAGGTAACTTTTATAGTACCTTAAAATGAAAATTTCCATTATCTGAGCTTATATGTTGCTCTATCAATTCTTTAGCCCAACTAAATCTAAAACCCAATTGTTCAGCATATCCGGAGGATTTTGGCATACGTAGCTATAGCATCCTCAGTTCACAGTGAACCCATTTTGGTTAAAAAACCATGCCAAGATGACAATCAGATGCATGGAATAAGCATCTTTAACAGTAAAAGAAGATGAAAATTCTAGCAGCATTTACAGTTTGGAAGTGAACCCATTTTTTGGTTAAAAAATCATGCTAAAGAGGGCAATCAGGTTACTTTAACAGTACCTTAAAACCCAATTTCCATTATCTGAGCTTATATGTTGCTCCACTAATTCTTGTGCCCAACTAAATCTAAATCCCAATTGTTGTGCATATTCGGACCATTTTGGCATACATAGCTATAGCATCCTCAGTTCACAGTGAACCGATTTAATATCAAAAAACCATGCCAAGAAGACAATCAGATGCATGAAATAAGCTTCATTAACAGTAAAAGAAGATGAAAATTCTAGCAGCATACTTAGTTTGGAAGTGAACCCATTTTTGGTTAAAAAATCATGCCAAAGAGGGCAATCTGCAGGTTACTTTAAATGTATCTTGAAATGAAAATTTCCATTATCTGAAGCTTATATGTATGTTGCTCTATCAATTCTTCAGCCCAACTAAATCTAAAACCCAATTGTTGTGCATATCCGGAGGATTTTGGCATACGTAGCTATAGCAGCCTCAGTTCAAAGTAAACCCATTTAATATCAAAAAAAACATGCCAAGAAGACAATCAGATGCATGAAATGAGCTTCATTAACAGTGAAAGAAGATGGGGATGCTAGCAGCATACTCAGTTTGGAAGTGATCCCATTTCTGGTTAAAAAATCATGCCAAAGATGGCAATCAGGTAACTTTAACAGTACCTTAAAATGAAAATTTCCATTATCTTAGCTTATTTGTTGCTCTACCAATTCTTTAGCCCAACTAAATCTAAAACCCAATTGTTGTGCATATCCGGAGGATTTTGGCACACAGCTATAGCATCCTCAGTTCACGGTGAACCCATTTAATATCAAAAAACCATGCCAAGAAGACAATCAGATGCATGAAATAAGCTTCATTAACAGTAAAAGAAGATGAAAATTCTAGCAGCATACTTAGTTTGGAAGTGAACTCATTTTTGGTTAAAAAATCATGCCAAAGAGGGCAATCTGCAGGTTACTTTAAATGTATCTTGAAATGAAAATTTCCATTATCTGAAGCTTATATGTATGTTGCTCTATCAATTCTTCAGCCCAACTAAATCTAAAACCCAATTGTTGTGCATATTCGGAGGATTTTGGCATACGTAGCTATAGCAGCCTCAGTTCAAAGTAAACCAATTTAATATAAAAAAAACATGCCAAGAAGACAATCAGATGCATGAAATGAGCTTCATTAACAGTGAAAGAAGATGGGGATGCTAGCAGCATACTCAGTTTGGAAGTGATCCCATTTCTGGTTAAAAAATCATGCCAAAGATGGCAATCGGGTAACTTTAACAGTACCTTAAAATGAAAATTTCCATTATCTTAGCTTATTTGTTGCTCTACCAATTCTTTAGCCCAACTAAATCTAAAACCCAATTGTTGTGCATATCCGGAGGATTTTGGCACACAGCTATAGCATCCTCAGTTCACGGTGAACCCATTTAATATCAAAAAACCATGCCAAGAAGACAATCAGATGCATGAAATAAGCTTCATTAACAGTAAAAGAAGATGAAAATTCTAGCAGCATACTTAGTTTGGAAGTGAACCCATTTTTGGTTAAAAAATCATGCTAAAGAGGGCAATCTGCAGGTTACTTTAAATGTATCTTGAAATGAAAATTTCCATTATCTGAAGCTTATATGTATGTTGCTCTATCAATTCTTCAGCCCAACTAAATCTAAAACCCAATTGTTGTGCATATCCGGAGGATTTTGGCATACGTAGCTATAGCAGCCTCAGTTCAAAGTAAACCCATTTAATATCAAAAAACCATGCCAAGAAGACAATCAGATGCATGAAATCAGCTTCTTTAACAGTAAAAGACCATGAAAATTTCCAGTATCTAAGCATATATTTTTCTATTAATTCTTCATCCCAACTAAACCATTCATGTTAAGGAAATCAAGATGCATCTATCTGAAAAAACATGCTAAGTTTGGAAAATAAGGGAAATCAAGAGATGATACCGAAGAGAGCGAGAGAGAGAGCGGAGGAGGGAAATCGAAAACGACGAATAGGGCTCATATCAAGTGTAGTTTTATGGAATTGTCATCGTGGAAGGAAACCAAATATAGAAGCCAGAAAGAGGAATGGTAGAGAATGAGGATACACCAGGCTAACATAGCGGCATTTTCCTCATCTCTTTCTCATCCCTTCTTTCTCTTCAACACACGGACACATAGAGACATCAGCAACAACAGCAAGATCGACAAGAACAACAATAATAATAAATTATTATGAACAAGATGTCTCTATATGGGTTTCCAGATCTCCACTCCAACTCGTCTCTTTCTAATCACAGCCCAATTAAGAACAATTGGTCATAGTCACTGTTAAAGAAACATATATGCTCAGATAATGGAAATTTTCATTTTAAGATACTTTTAAAGTAACCTGATTGCCATCTTTGGCATGATTGCCATCCTCATCTTCTTTTACTGTTAATGAACCTTATCTCATGCAAATGATTGTCATCTTGGCATGTTTTTTTAACAAAATGGGTTCACTGTGAATTGAGGATGCTATAGGTACGTATGCCAAAATCCTCCGGATATGCACAACAATTGGGTGTTAGATTTAGTGCAGCTATGAACAGGGCTCATATCAAGTGTAGTATTACGGACTGTCATCGTGGAAGGAAACCAATTTAATATATAAGCCATATATGGAGCCAGAAAGAGGGATGGTAGAGAATGAGGATACACCAGGCTAACATAGCGGCATTTTCCTCATCTCTCTCTCATCCCTTCTTTCCCTTCAACACACGGACACATAGAGACATCAGCAACAACAGCAAGAGGGGATTGGTCCAACAATAAGTATATATTATAATAAACGAGATGTCTCTATTTGGGTTTCCAGATCTCCACTCCAGCCCTTTCTTTCCAATCACAGCCCACTTAAGAAAATTAGATTTAGTTGGGCTCAAGAATTAGTAGAGCAACATATAAGCTCAGGTACTGTTAAAGTAACCTGCAGATTGCCATCTTTGGCATGATTTTGTAACAAAAAATGGGTTCACTATGAAACTAAGTATGCTGCTAGCATACCAAAATCCTCCAAATCAGTACAACAACGCGGCTGAACAAACCTTATTAGCAGGTCATACAATGTCATCTAAGCATGTTATGTGCCAAAGTGGGGTTGGTCATACAATGCATGAACGACACGTATTAGTTGTTTGTGAGTATGCAATAGGGTGCAACTATGAACAGGGCTCATATCAAGTGTAGTATTACGGACTGTCATCGTGGAAGGAAACCAATTTAATATATAAGCCATATATAGAAGCCAGAAAGAGGGATGGTAGAGAATGAGGATACACAGGCTAACATAGCGGCATTTTCCTCATCTCTCTCTCATCCCTTCTTTCCCTTCAACACACGGACACATAGAGACATCAGCAACAACAGCAAGAGGGGATTGGTCCAACAATAAGTATAGATTATAATAAACGAGATGTCTCTATTTGGGTTTCCAGATCTCCACTCCAGCCCTTTCTTTCTAATCACAGCCCACTTAAGAAACATAGACGAAATACTTATAGACGACAGCCACAATGCAGACTCACAAACACTAGCACGTGTCTTTCATGCATTCAAGACCATAATCTCTTTAAAAATACCAATTTAAATACTTACCGGGGGTGGGACTTGGGAGTGCTGCCCTATTAAACTGGCCATTTGTTCTTGGAGGAGTGCAACTTGTGCCTTTAAGGAAGTCATCTCCTCGTCCCGATTGGCACTTGAACTAGACTCACTCCGTCCGAATAGCCGCGAGGGGGTTGGTCCTAGGCCCATACCACGGACACGTCCATGCCTCTCCTTTCCCCTAACATCGGTCAAGGCAACTCTCTGCCGAGTACGCCAATCTAGGCGTGCCGCCGTAGGGTCAGAATCTGAGGCAGAGGAGATTTCATCATACCTTTTCCGAGCGTTAGTCTGTAAAAGGACATAACAATCAGAGTTAAAGGCAGATGAGATTTTGACTACTCATTAGATATTAGTTCACAAATTACCAGAATCCGTGATGCCTCAGGGCTCGCATACGTCCCATCCTTCGATTTGTGGGTGGCATCGAAAAAGTCAATGTCACCAAACTCCGTAGGACCCCCCAAATCTTCTGCCTATATATTAGTAAGATGAAATGGTTATAAACAAATAACTGTAAGTAAAAAATGTTCAATACTATTGCGCCTACCAATTCTTCCCGAACCAGAGCGAAGCTCTGTGTACCAGCGGTGTGCAACACTAGCTGCTTTGACCGACTGGCAACTCCCACCTCCGCCCTTTTCTGTACATGCCACAATGAAGTTAGCAGAAAAAATCATTACAGTAGCCATACAACCACATACTCATTACATTTTTGTGTGTTTAATGTAAATACCTGACCGATCGTCGAACTCCAGTAGTACACAAGAAATTGCCAATCTGAAGGCTCCACATTTTCTGGCACATTCATTGCATTCTCCTCCTCTGAAAGCTCTTTGTCATAAAACTTCGCCTTCAAGTCACTCTTGTGGTCCCTCCACTTCTTGGAGAGTGACTTTTCAACCCAAGGCGTGAGGGAGTCGGCGAACGAGAAGTATTGCTGCAAAATTTATTACCCATCACTAAAAATACATATTTCAATAATATATTTGCGCCGACCAATTATGTATTTTAGATGAGAAATACCTTAATTATCGTAATAGCAGTGGCCTTTGTCGTGGTTGGCACCTTCGGCCAACTCTCGTATGACAAAGGAAGTATCCGGGGGTTCCTTGCTATAACCCCAATGAAGGAAGAAAATTTGCTGGCGTTATCGCCAACCAGTTGCCCGACACCGTTCGCCTCCACCTCGATCCTTTCGTCATTCTGAAGCCTCCATACATTCGTCATCTTAGTCCGCCCACGATGTTTTTTGACAGTGGGCGGCGTGCTACCCTCACCCTCTTCTGTTTGACTGCCACTATTATGTAGTGGCTGCTCATCCCCATGGCTCTCGTTGCCATCATTTATATTTATCCTCTTTCCACGCCTCGGCATGTTGTACCTGTCAAGGATTCAATAACTTCTTTAGAGATGCAAATTTAATTAATAACATGTTTATAATAACTATCATAAAATTTGTACTTTAGTAGGATTAACAAACCAACATAATTATAAAAAAATTTAAAAAATGAGATTTGTAATAAATTAAATTACAATGTTAGTTTGGTTCAAATGACACTAAGCATAGTTTAATGTAAATAACACCAAACAGTAGAAAATAGGAAGATAATTAAACCGGTGTATTAAATTGTTGTGCATATCCGGAGGATTTTGGCATACGTAGCTATAGCATCCTCAGTTCACAGTGAACCCATTTAATATCAAAAACACATGCCAAGAAGACAATCAGATGCATGAAATCAGCTTCATTAACAGTGAAAGAAGATGAGGCCTATGCTAGCAGCATACTTATTACTTACTTTGGAAGTGAACCCTTTTTTGGTTAAAAAATCATGCCAAAGAGGGCAATCTGCAGGTTACTTTAACAGTATCTTGGAATAAAAATTTCCATTATCTGAGCATATATGTTGCTCTACTAATTCTTCAGCCCAACTAAATCTAAAACCCAATTGTTGTGCATATCCGGAGGATTTGGGCATACATCTATAGCATCCTCAGTTCACAGTGAACCCATTTAATATCAAAAAAACATGCCAAGAAGGCAATCAGATGCATGAAATAAACTACATTAACAGTAAAAGAAGATGAAAATTCTAGCAGCATACTCAGTTTGGAAGTGAACCCATTTAACATTAAAAAATCATGCCAAAGATGGCAATTTGCAGGTTACTTTAACAGTACCTTAAAATGAAAATTTCCATTATCTTAGCTTATATGTTGCTCTACCAATTCTTTAGGCCTACTAAATCTAAAACCCAATTGTTGTGCATATCCGGAGGATTTTGGCATACGTAGCTATAGCATCCTCAGTTCACAGTGAACCCATTTAATATCAAAAACACATGCCAAGAAGACAATCAGATGCATGAAATCAGCTTCATTAACAGTGAAAGAAGATGAGGCCTATGCCAGCAGCATACTTATTACTTACTTTGGAAGTGAACCCTTTTTTGGTTAAAAAATCATGCCAAAGAGGGCAATCTGCAGGTTACTTTAACAATATCTTGGAATAAAAATTTCCATTATCTGAGCATATATGTTGCTCTACTAATTCTTCAGCCCAACTAAATCTAAAACCCAATTGTTGTGCATATCCGGAGGATTTGGGCACACAGCTATAGCATCCTCAGTTCACAGTAAACCCATTTAATATCAAAAAAACATGCCAAGAAGGCAATCAGATGTATGAAATAAACTTCATTAACAGTAAAAGAAGATGAAAATTCTAGCAGCATACTCAGTTTGGAAGTGATCCCATTTCTGGTTAAAAAATCATGCCAAAGATGGCAATCAGGTAACTTTAACAGTACCTTAAAATGAAAATTTCCATTATCTGAGCTTATATGTTGCTCTATCAATTCTTTAGCCCAACTAAATCTAAAACCCAATTGTTCAGCATATCCGGAGGATTTTGGCATACGTAGCTATAGCATCCTCAGTTCACAGTGAACCCATTTTGGTTAAAAAACCATGCCAAGATGACAATCAGATGCATCGAATAAGCTTCTTTAACAGTAAAAGAAGATGAAAATTCTAGCAGCATTTACAGTTTGGAAGTGAACCCATTTTTTGGTTAAAAAATCATGCTAAAGAGGGTAATCAGGTTACTTTAACAGTACCTTAAAACCCAATTTCCATTATCTGAGCTTATATGTTGCTCCACTAATTCTTGTGCCCAACTAAATCTAAAACCCAATTGTTGTGCATATTCGGACCATTTTGGCATACATAGCTATAGCATCCTTAGTTCACAGTGAACCCATTTAATATCAAAAAACCATGCGAAGAAGACAATCAGATGCATGAAATAAGCTTCATTAACAGTAAAAGAAGATGAAAATTCTAGCAGCATACTTAGTTTGGAAGTGACCCCATTTTTGGTTAAAAAATCATGCCAAAGAGGGCAATCTGCAGGTTACTTTAACAATATCTTGAAATGAAAATTTCCATTATCTGAGCATATATGTTGCTCTACTAATTCTTCAGCCCAACTAAATCTAAAACCCAATTGTTGTGCATGTCCGGACCATTTTGGCATACGTAGCTATAGCATCCTCAGTTCACAGTGAACCCATTTTATATCAAAAAAACATGCCAAGAAGACAATCAGATGCATGAAATCAGCTTCATTAACAGTAAAAGAACATGAAAATTTCCAGTACCTAAGCATATATTTTTCTATTAATTCTTCATCCCAACTAAACCATTCATGTTAAGGAAATCAAGATGCATCTATCAGAAAAAACATGCTAAGTTTCAAAAATAAGGGAAATCAAGAGATGATACCGAAGAGAGAGAGAGAGCGGGGCGACGAGCGCGGGGGGGAGGAGATAGAGAGAGAGCGGGGCGACACGGTCGTTTCCGATAGCCGATTCACCTCCAAATCGGGATAGGGAGGAGGAAAATCGAAAATGGCGAAGGGAAGAAGGGACGATGATGAAAGGTCGAAGGCTGTCGAAGAGGACGAAGCGGCGGAGGCAAACGCGCGGGAAGTAGAGCGAGGAAGGAGGGAAAACGAAGCGCCCTCTTTTTCTTTACTTTTTTGGGGTTTGGGAAAATGGTGAGCGAAAGGTTAGGGTAAATGGGATTTATCCTAGCTTTTTACCGGCGTTTTAATTAGACACGCCGGTGAATAATACACTTCACCGGCGTTTTTAAATAAAATGCCGGTGAATACGTGGATTCACCGGCGTTTTAATTCGACCGCCGGTGTATAACCATCCCATCTGGCGCCCTATTCCTATTCGCTACCTACCCCGGCGCTACTAGTAAAACGCCGGGGAATATTCGCCGCTAAATCGAGCTCCTTTTGTAGTGAAACTACACAGCTTTTGTGTTCAGCCAGAATTTGTGAATCTGAGTTTATACATATGAAACAGGGTTGAAACATTATTAATTAATTCTGAGAAAATTAGGGAATGCTCTCTAGGGTGTCCAGTAATATCATGCAAAATTTCAAGTCAATTACTTACTGGTAGCATATTTAAAATAATTGCAAACTAAAGAGGTGCAACAGTTTTTGTGAATCTACGACTACCGACATAGCAGCAGTAAAACTGCGATATCTCCTAGACCATAACTCGGAATTCAAAAATTTTGGATGTTATTGACAACTAGACATTTAGGGATACATTTCATATTCAGGGCTCAAGTCCAGATTTTGGTTTTATAGAGGTTTAAAAAGCAAGTAAAGACAAGAACAGCAGCAAATATGAATTTCTTATATATACAAGTTGTTTGATAATTGGCTATTATGAGTCTAGATTAGTGTGTGATACAAATACGGATGCATTGGGAATCAAATCAGCAAGTCTCTTGTATTTTTCAACTCTAAGGAATGTAAGATCAACACAACACATCATACCTCACACGTCTACAAGTCAAGGGGTTCATGTTTAAATAATTAGGAGATATAAAGGGTCCAACTAGTTTTGTAATTATCTCAACGAAGGGTTGTGATTCTTAAGATTATGGGATCGATGAGGTATAATTTAAAATCAACAAACGATGAGACAAGTAGGAGTCACAACTACTATCTATTTGCAGTATTTTTAATTAAAGGCTTGTACTAGAACAATAATTTGTACAAGAAGAATACTTGCCTTAGGGGAGTAGTCGACGAATCCGACAAAGAGCATGATCGGCATGGTTCTTGATGGGATGATCAAGGTCAAGGCGATCAATGGCTGAGAAGTGATCCAATGGTAAAGATCAAATCAGATCAAGATCGGATCTTGAGCTCAGATCTTGATGAGATCCAACGGTTAAGATCAAACCAATTCCTTTCTTCTTCCCTCCTTCATAGTAACAGAGAGAGAGAGAGAGAGGGACCTCGGCGGTGGCTGGTTGACGGCGCAGACGGCAGCGACGTCGAGAGAAACTCGACGCAGGAAGGCGACGACGGTGACGGGGCGGTGCGGTGGAGTTTGGTGGCAGCGTCGAGGCGCTCTGCTTTGGGTTCGAAAGCAGGGGAGCGAAGAAAGGCGGGAGTTCGGGGATGTTGGTGGTGAGAGCAGAGGTCGAGAGTGAGGAGGTGATGGGTTAAAGGCGATGGTGCAGTGGGGTAGAGGTGGGAAGATGACGATGATGGCACAGGCGATGGGTTTTGCAGAGTTTCGACAATGGCGGATGTGGACGGTGCCAAGTTTGATGCTGAGATGACGGCGAGGATGCACAGGGGAAGGGGATGATGACTGCTGAAGGGGAATGACGGGGTGAGGTAATGGGGATCGGCTCCAAAGTGGGTTTCGATTGGAAGCGGAGGAAGGAGACAGGAGAAGGAGGTAGGCGGCTGTGGGAAAAAATAGGGTTACACAGTAATTAGGGGTTAGGGTTAGGGTTAAGTAGGTTTAGGGTTAAATAGGAAGGGTTTTGGGTTATTGGGTATTTGGATAGCGGGTTTGAGTGGGATCCAACAAGAGATTGACCCAAAATTCATTAAAATTTGGGAAAATGAAATAGATGAGATGAAGCAGTCCATTTCTTCATGAAGAAGACACATAAGAGCAGATACGAACATTGCGGTTGAAAAAAATATTGGCACAAAAATTGAGTTGAAACAAAAGAATGATTTTATTTGAAAATACAGATCTCAAACTGATAAAAGAATATAAGGAATGTAAATACAGTAGTAGAAAAAAAAATACAAATACGGGAAATAGGAGTTACAAATCCTACCCACCTAACAAGCAGAATTTCGTCCTTGAAATTCAGACAAGTGGTACATAGGGCAACCCCCAAAGGAAAAGAAAGAACAACAACAAACAAAAGCTACTGAAACAGATAGGGAAACTTTTGTTGAATCTCTTCCTCCAATTCCCAAGTCGACTCACCCGGCGAGTGAGGATTCCAGAAACTCGAACCAGCTTGATGACCTTGTTCTTCAACACCTTCTCACGCCTGTCCAAGATAGTAACTGGCGGAATATCACAAGACAGGTCCGGCTGCACTGATAACTCCGAGTAGTCGATCACATGGCTTTCATCCCTGATGTATCTCCTGAGCTGGGAGACATGAAAGACATTATGCACACCAGATAGAGCCGGCGGTAATGCAAGTCGATAGGCCACCTTGCCTACTCGCTCCACAATATCAAAAGGCCCGATGAACCTGGGCTTAGCTTGCCTCCACCTCCGAATCGGATAATGCCTCTCCATGGCGATACCTTAAGGAACACATGGTCTCCCACCTCAAACTCCAAGGGCCTCCTTTGGACATCTACCCATTTCCTCTGCCTGTCCTGTGCTGCCAGAAGGTGCTTCCTGATCTGAGCCACTGCATCGACAGTCTTGGTGATCAATTCTGGCCCCAACAATTTTCTCTCACCAATGTCATCCCAGCACACTAGTGACCTACACTTCCGACCATACAACGCCTCGTACGGTGCAGCTTTAAGACTGGCTTGATAGCTATTGTTGTACGAGAACTCAACCAAGTGCAGGTGATCCTCCCAAGACCTTCCAAACTAAAGTACACAGGACCTCAACATGTCCTCTAATGTCTGAATGGTCCTTTCAGACTGCCCATATGTCTGAGGGTGGAAAGCTGCACTGTACTTCAACTTGATCCCAAGATTGCTCTGAAGGCTCTCCCAAAACTGAGATCTGAACCTGGTATCCATGTCGGATACAATGCTGACCGGAACCCCATGGAGCCTGACAATATCCTGCATGTACCTTTCTGCGAGACTCTCAGTAGACTGACCAACTATGAAGGGGATGAAGTGAGCACTCTTCGTTAGCCTTTCGACAATCACCCAAATGGCGTTGTGATCCTTAGGACTCCTTGTCAAGGCGGTCACAACCTTAGGACTCCTTGGCAAGGCGGTCATAAAATCCATGGTGATATGCTTCCACTTCCACTCTGGAGTGGGAAGAGACTGAAGAAGTCAGGCGGTCCTCTGATGTTCTGCCTTCACCTACTGACAGATCAAGCACTGAGATACGAATCTGGCTACTGCTCTCTTCATACCATGCCACAAGAAGCGGAGCTTCAAATCCCGGTACATCTTGGTACCACCGGTATGAATAGAGTATGCCGACTGGTGGGCTTCCTCGAGTAATTTCTGCCTAACTTCACCCTTTGGGACACACTGCCTAGCCCAGAGTGAAGTGATCCATCTGAGTGAATGACCATATCAGTCCTTGAACCTGCCTCAACTTCTGCCCTGAACTTCTGTAACTGCTCATCAGCTGCCTGTGCTTCCTTAATATGCTCTACCAGAGATGACTGCAACTGAAGCATCATACAACTTCGATCAATGCCTGGCAAAATCACATTCAAATCTAACGTTCTCATCTGCTCAATAAGCTCCTTCTGCTAAGTCAAGAACATGGTGACTGGCCTCTTACTCAACGCATCTGGCACCAAGTTCACCTTACCGAGGTGATACTGCAAACTGATGTCGTAGTCGGACATTAACTCCAACCAGCGCCTCTGTCTCATGTTCAGCTCCTTTTGTGTGAAGACATACTTGAGACTTTTGTGGTCGGTGAAGATTTCCACTCGGTCTCCAAGTAAGTAGTGTCTCCACAACTTCAGAGCGAAAAACATCACTACCAACTCCAAGTCATAAGTAGGGTAGTTCTTCTCGTGCGGCCTCAACTGCCTGGATGCATAAGCAACAACCCGACCCTTCTGCACTAACACTACACCTAGACCTCTGCCTGAAGCGTCACAGAGATTCATGAAACCACCCGAACCATCTGGTATAGTCAACACTGGCGCTGAAGTCAACCTGCTCTTCAACTCTGCAAAAGCTTTACTACAGGCCTCATTCCAAGCAAACTTCTGGTCCTTCCCTGTCAGTCTAGTCAACGGCCCAGCAATCTTCGAGAAGTCTTGGACAAACTTCCGATAATACCCTGCTAGCCCGAAAAAACTCCTCACCTCTGAAACTGACTTAGGCACTGGCCAATCCTTCACTGCAGCAATCTTGGACGGATCTACAGAGATTCCCTCGCCCGAGATAATATGTCCTAAGAATGTGACTCAGTCAAGCCAGAACTCGCACTTGCTGAGTTTTCCAAAGAGTCGATTCTCCCTCAGAGTCTGCAAGACCAACCTCAGATGTTCAGCATGCTCTTCCCGGTTCTGCGAATACACCAAGATGTCATCTATAAAGACCACAACAAATTTATCTAGGAGCTGGGAGAAAACTCTGTTCAAACACTTCTGGGGCATTCGTGACTCCGAAAGGCATCACTAGGAACTCGTAATGCCCGTACCTGGTCCTGAACGCAGTCTTTTTCACATATGCTGCCTTCACCTTCACCTGATGGTACCCCGAGTGAAGGTCCAACTTCGAAAAGACTGCGGCACCGCCCAACTGATCAAATAGGTCATCGATCCTGGGTAGTGGATACCAATTCTTCATAGTGACACGGTTCAGCTCTCGGTAATCCATGCATAACTTGCAGCTTTCATCCTTCTTATTGACGAACAGATAAGGAGCTCTCCACAGTGATACACTAGGCCTGATGAAACCCAAATCCAACAAACCCTGAATCTGCACCTTCAGCTCTGCTAGCTCAATCAGTGACATCCTGTACGGGCCCTTTGATATCGGCACTGTACCCGGCTGGACCTCAATGCCGAACTCCACCACTCGATCTGGAGGTAACCCGGGCAATTCCTTTGGGAACACATCCAGGAATTTCCTTAATACAATAGGCGCAGCCTCACAGCCTGTGTGCAACTCCTTTGCACAACCTTCCTCATCTGCCACCTTCTTACCACGCCCAAGGGGTGTCTCCCCAGCATGGAACTCAAACTCTGTATGCCCCGGAATCCTGAACACAACCTTCTTTGCTCGGAAATCAATGAAAGCATGAGACTCCCCCAACCAATCCATGCCGAGAATCACATCAAACCCAAAATTGCTAATCACTATCAGATCTACCTTAAAATCTGTGCCCCCAATGACCATAGGGCTCTGCTTGCACTTCCTGGAGCAAACGACAACACCGCCACCTGTGGTGATGTTCCAAGCTGCCGGCATAGCACTGCACTCCAACTGATGCTGATCCACAAAGCGGGAAGAGACGAAGGAATGGGTCATCCCAGAATCAAATAGGACATGGGCAGGAAAAGAATGGACTAGAATGATACCTATGATAGAATCAAAAACATGGTAAGAGATGAATAGTGCAGGATAATAAGGAATAGAAAATATTGATGTGAAAAGAAACTACACAATGAATGATGCAAAGATGAACAAATAAAGCAGGGAGCAGATAATAAAACAACAAAACACAAATATACCTACAACGACCTATTTGTTCCTGAACTTGATCTTATTACTACTTTAACTGCACAAATTGATATTTTATCCAAATAATTAGCTAATATGAATGTTAATTTTATTCAGACTAATATTATTTGTGATCTTTGTGCAGGAAATCATTCAAGTACAGATTGTCAAGTGGGAAATCTATTTGCTCAACCAATTTCCTATCAATCAAATTACGTGTCAAATTTTCAACATCACGAAAATCCTTATTTGAACACGTATAATCCTGGATGGAGAAACCACCCTAATTATTCATGGAACAACAATCAATGAGCAATTAGACCACCTAAAAAATTTTACAACAAGAAAAGAAGCCGACACTTGAGGAGATGTTCATGCAGTACATGCAAAAGACAGATTTGGCTATCCAAAATGTTGCAACTTCAACTTCAGCTTCAATTTGCAATCTTGAGGTTCAGATAGGTCAACTTTCACATATTCTTCAAGAGAGAACAACAGGAACCTTAACCAGTAACACCGTAACAAATCCCGAGGAGCATGTCAAAGCAATAACACTAAGAAGCTGGAGAACAATTGAGCAGCCACAAGAAGAAATTGCCGACCAAAATGTGGTTGAAAAGCAAAGTGAGATCGAGCAAATTGTGGAGGAACAAAACAGCAGGTGGCCAATCACCATTCTAAGAAGGATAAAAGAGTTTCAAGCCAAACAATTTTAGGAGAGTTTAATTCTGACACTTATCGTAATTCACCTTATGATCCACCTATTCCTTTTCCATGAAGACTTAAAAAGAACAAGCTTGATAATAAGTTTTCAAAATTTTTAAAATTTTTTAAGAAATTGCATATTAATATTCCTCTTATTGAAGGTTTGGAACAAATGCCTAAATATGCTAAATTTTTGAAGGATATTTTATCAAACAAGCAAAAATTGGAGGAACATGAGATGGTGATGCGAACTGAAGGGAGTAGTGCAATTTTACAAAGGAAGCTGCCTCCTAAACTTAAAGATCCAGAGAGTTTTACAATTCCTTGCACTATTGGAAATTCTTCTTTTGATAAAGCATTATGTAATTTAGGAGCAAGTATTAATCTTATGCCTTATTCTGTTTTCAGGAAATTAGGTATTGGAGAAGAAAAACCCACCACAATCTCACTGCAATTGGCAGAAAGATCTATTAAGTACCCAAGAGGGGTCATTTAAGAAGTTTTGGTGAAAGTAGACAAATTCATATTTCCCGCTGATTTTATTGTGCTTGATATGGAGGAAGAGGAACAAATTCCGTTGATTTTAGGGCGACCTTTTCTAGCTACGGGGAGAGCTTTGATTGATGTCCAATAAGAAAAACTTATATTGAGGAATGAGGATGAGAAAGTAATGTTTGATATTTTTAAATCCTTGGAGGTAGCTGCTGAAGCTCACTCATGTTTTCAAGTTTGTGAAACTAATCTAATTGTGGGAGAGACACATAGAGCAGAAGTAGAGAAATTACCAATTAAAGCGTGTCCAACAAATTCAGCAACTCTTGAATCTGAGAAAGAAAAGATTTTGGAATACGTTCAAGTTGCACCATCTATTAATTTTTCTTCTCAACTGACATTCAAGGAGGTGGGGATATCAAGAACGCGTCGTCAAGAAAGAAACGACTTAAACTCAAGCTTCAGCCACTGCCATCAAGTTTGGGGGATGCTCAAAGAGAACCTAATCCAAACATGAAGAAAGTTATTAGAAAAAAGGCTCGTATGTTGTTAGATCTTGGCGTTACATAACCATCACAGCTACAACATCTGGCTGAAGACTTAAAACTTAGCGCTTCTTGGGAGGCAACCCATGTTTGCTTTTACTACATTTAGATTTGATTTTTATTTTAGTTTATTATAATTATAATTTTTGATTTTATTTTGTAGGATTGCATAAGTTTGAAAGTCGCATGGCGGAGCTGTTTTCTACACCTGAATTGATGGCTATTTTTTAGCAGGATGGAGTCAGAATCTGAAAAAGTGTTTCAAAGAGAGATCGTAGGCAATTGTCTTGGCTTTCTAGAACAAAAAGAATCAGGCCATTTGGACACCTATATCTCTAGATATCTCTGAAATAATGAACGTTGTGAGTGCAGAATTTTAACACAAATCAGGGGAGATTCTGAACTTTTCGCATTCTTTTTGTTTCTTTTTCCTTTTCCATTGAGGACAATGTGATATTCAAGTTTTTTTGGAAGGGATACAAATTTATTTTTTATTTTATATATATTTGAAAAGAAAAACAAAACAAAAGAGATTTCAATTAGGCTCGCCATTACACTTTTGAGTTCTTTATTGCGCTAAAACATTGAAATATTTTTTAGGATAGACAATATCTTATAAAGCAAGATTAAGCATACTTATTTACTTTAGGATTATTGAATTTCAAAATTTCATACACAATTTTGATAATCATGTGATTATACATAAAAGAAAAATGTGATGTTTTTTTTGTTGTGATTATCCCCCTTTGATGTAGTCCTAAACAGAGTTTAAGTAAATAGAGTAATAAAATTGAATGAATTAAGTTCTATCTACTCCAATATTTTGAGTTGCTTAGTAACTAG
Organism: Hemerocallis citrina; assembly: GCA_017893485.1. NCBI lineage: Eukaryota > Viridiplantae > Streptophyta > Magnoliopsida > Asparagales > Asphodelaceae > Hemerocallis > Hemerocallis citrina. The sequence continues at coordinate 420,628,356 of CM030358.1, read as the reverse complement.
GGGTATTCATCACCAATATTTACTTTTACATCAAACGACAACTTGAAATAAGAGTATGCACAGCACTCTAAGTTTGTGACTTGTTGAGTAACCGGATGAATTCATCACAAATGTTTGCAAACATGTTATTGATGAGCTATTGATGTCGGTAACTCCAATGTTTTCCAAATGTTTATTAATGAGCTATTGAATCCATCAATAGCTCACAAAGCAAGTGACAACTTAGAGAAAAAGAAAAAAAAACTCTAGTTTGCTACCCGGTTTGCAGTAGTGAGAAGGGGTAATAACAAAATGAGTTATTACATGATATAATTACATTAATTGCATGATAAATATGATTGTGGGAATTATGAATATTAATTGCACTGGAGAAAATGAGTATGCATGGTTTTACTTTATTTGCTATTGTTTATAATTTTAATTGACATTTTGATGCTTGCATGATAAAATTTCTTAGTGTGATGAGCTGAGCCTATTATTAATTATTATTCCTTTATTCATGGTTTTACTTTTTGCTCGAGGACAAGCAAAATCTTAAGTTTGAGGGTATTTGATAAGTGAAATTTCTATATAATTTTTAGTACTCTTTAACGCACCAAAATTGCGAGTTCTCGTTTATTTCTTTGAAATTTATCTCATTTCTACTTATTTTTATTTATTCGTTTGATTTTGTAGGAATGAGATTTATAAGTGCAAGAAGATATGAATTTTGGTAAAAATCAAAGAAGAAACAAGGATAAAGATTTTTAAATTCAAATTTATTTTATGTGATGATTTTTAGAAAATTTGAGCACTCAAATAATATATTTTTACTAATTGGCCTTTTGAAGAACCAATAGAAAATATTATGGTTAAGTAGGGGGGGGGGATAAAATTTTGTAATAAGAAAAATTAAAGACGAAAAAAAACTGGATTTGAAAATTGAGTTGATTATGTTAGTTAATTGATTAATTTAGAATTTAATAAAATAATATTAATCAATATATTCTAATTAATTAATTAACTAAACATCTTTTTAATCAAATAACCCTAACCCTAATATTAGCTATATATATATATGTATAGGTGCAGCATGTGAAAGGGGGAAAAAGGCTACAGGGGGTGGTAGGCGGCTACAGGGGCTCGTGGGTAGGTGGCGGCGGGACCAGAGAAGAGAAAAGAAAAAAAAGTAAAGAAAAAGCAAGAAAAGAAAAGGGCGGCTGGAGTTTGGGGGGCACGCAAAACGAGAGAGAAGGAGAGAGCCATAGGAAAGAGAAAAGGAGGAGAACAAGAAAGCTTTGTAGCGCGGATTTTGACACATGGATTTTATGCAAAATTGAGTTTTTCTTCTTCTCTTCTAATTTTCATTATGCAATCAAATTCTATGTTTGTTAGTTGCAAAACCATTATGAACAAATTTTATTTTTCTACGGCATTGATGTAACCTAGTTTTGAGAACACAATTTTAATTACATATTATTTTTCTATTTTTTTATGGTTGTGTGTTTGATTTTCGTTCTTAATGCTTACAATAGTTTGGCCAACTTTTGTATGATCTATTAAATCATGGAGAGACCGAACTGGTAATTTGTGATTTCGAATTAATAAAATTAAACACTGTTACAAGAGCGATCCGCTGTTAATGTGACCGTTAAGAAATCCACATATCTTAATGAATTTTCGATTAGTAATTTTTGCATGAACTATGAAAAATAATTAGTTGAGAATATTTTTGATATTTCTTAAGAGAAAATATTGAATAATTTGGGGATTTTGGTCTACAACTCAGAAAAATAATATTTTTATTCACATGTAGTTATAAATTGTGTGGGATTAACCAGGTGAAATCAAAAGTCCTAGAATTAGTTTCGTAATTAATAAACAACAAAATTTCAGATTCCACTCCTTTTAATTAATTTAGTTAAGTCTTTAGATTAATTTAATTTAGTTGCTTTCTTTATTAATTTCGATTTTCCAAAAAGTAATTAATCTAGTGATTTCGGTACTCGATAAAATAATTAGGGGTTCGACACTCTTTTCACTTAACTATACTACTTGTTGCGATTTTGTACACTTGCAAATAATTCACACCAAAGCTTTATGTGGAGCACGTGTTGATGTTGGGTTTAGCTGAGACTAGGTTTAGCCGAGATTGAGTTTGCCGAGATTGGAGGTGAAGTTTTGTGTGGAGCTTCGATCATCTCCTACCTTGAAGTTTTGGTTGGGTTTTTGCTAGGGAGCTTTGCTAAGTTGGATTTGCTATTGAGTGATGTCCAAGTGTTTGATCTTGGCTTTTGTCGATGCTTTTGGAGTTAGGGAACTGTCTTCAAAGTTTCTTGAGTTTGTTCATATGTTGATCTTGAGTTTGTTCCTCCTTACTTTGTGTGTAAGAAGACTGGAGATTTCAAGTATCTTCCAAAAAATTAACCCATGTATGGAAATATCAGGTTCTGTCTCGCAAAAGCAACATATTTTGAAAGTCATCTTCATTTTGATGTATGTGATCTTTGATACGTTGTTCTGCCAGAGCTGATTGTTGGAGTTTGGCCAATCTTCAAAGCTTCTACGGGTTGGTTTTGGCCAAGTAACGAGTTTTATTTGGGTTCGAGTTTTTGCCCACACCGAAGCTTTGAAGGGTTTGGGTCTTGGCCAAATTAGGGTGTTTTGGCGACTCCGAAGCCTTATTAGGCTCGGGTTTGGGTCTAACTCTTCCTTGGTTGTAGCCAACTTGGGGTCTTGGTTGATTCTAACAAGTTGGTGATCTTCTCAGTTGAGATCGAATTTGGTTTGGAGATTCCTCGATTTTTTCTGCCAAGTGTTTGTTGAGCGGTCTACCTCATCAATTTGCTCTTTCGTCGACCAAGCATTGTGTTGTTCGCTTGTTTTTTTGATCAAACATCTCGATGCTCATTTCATTAAACATCTCTTTCATGGACCAAGCATTATGTTGTTCGCTTATGTTGTCGATCGAGCGTTTTGTTGGTCTGGGAATTAAGTGTTAAGTGCTTTGACCACTGTATCTTGTGTATGTAGCTGACCTAGAAGAGCTGAGGCAAAGACAAACTTCGGAAGGCGATCAGACTGTGAACTTGCTGTTTGAACCCAACAAGTTTGTTGAAGTAATTCTGGGATGAAGTTGAACATTTGAACTTGCTGTATGCGCCCAACAAGTTTTGTATAGGGAACTCTGAGACGGAGTTAAATGTTGAACTTAATGTTTGCACCTAACAAGTTTGTAGGGATAACTCTAAGACAGAGTTGGATATTTAAACTTGCTATTTGTGCCCAGCAAGTTTGCAGAACAACTCTGATGCAGAATTGATAGTAGAGCTTGTTGTTTGCGTCCAGCTAGCTTGTAGAGGCAACTCGGAGGGAGTTGGACGTAGAGCTTGTCGTTTGATCCTAGAAAGTTTAGAGAGACAACTTTGAGATGGAGTTGGTCATTTCAAATTGCTGTTTGATCCCAGTAAGTTTGTACAGGTAACTCTAAGATGGAGTTGAACGTAAAACTTTTTGTTTGCAACCAACAAGTTTGCAGAGGCAACTCTGGGACGGAGTTAAACGTAGAACTTGTTGTTTGAACCCAACAAATTTATAGAGACAACTCTGAGACGAAGTTGGATGTAGGGCTTACCATTTGATCCCAGCAAGAGAGAAGAGACAACTCAGAGACGAAGTTGACGTTGAACTTGTAACACCCCGAATTCCAAAACATACGAAATTCGAAGTTCCACATGATCTTTACCCTTCTCTTTGTACAATTTTACAAGGAAATAAGAACTTTTTGTTACATCAGAGTTTACATTTACATTACACATTTATAGCGGAAGCAATTTACAACAATTTACATTAATTGAAATGTACATCACTTGATTCAATCTTTAATCAGCATGCATTCTTTAGTCTTGTTAATCACTTTATCCTGCATAGAAACTGTGGGCACGTCAGTTGCTTACAACCGACGAAATATTATACACGGCTATCCTCTCTATGCCGAAACAGTATAACGATTCTCAAATACTTAAACAAACCACAAAATTGATCACAAACAGAACTACAAGGGACTATCCTATTGATGTCGTGTTGTGCGGTGCACTTAGTCCTTGATGCAGTTATGTATATTACATGACACTAATGCGCACTTGTTCAGATTCTGTGCATCCCATACTACATAGGTCTGAGGGAAAGCCCTTAACCGTTCTTCATCTTGTAGGGTTCAATCCTTCGTCATGACTTAAACTACTAGTGTAACTACGATAAGTATCCTAGATGTTCTATGAGTTACGAGCTCGTGTCCAGACAGCCTAGAGAGGAATCCCACGTCATGTCACGATGCATCGTGAAGAACCATGGACAATTCAGCCTCCGTCATGGGACATGACACCACCCGCAGTCACCAAACACCCCACGAGCGTCGCCTGCGGTACGAACTCCTGGAGACATATCCACGTCATGTCACGACGCATCGTGAAGACAGCCTGTGAATATTCTCACACCGTAGCTCCGAGGCCCTCATACTCGTGTTTTTTCTCTTATTTTCATCACATTTTAACTATGTATCTAGTCCTGAGTTATTTGAATCATGAACAAAATCAATTCTCTAGAGTTAGCCCTTCCACTATACCGGTCTTAACCATTTATATCACATGACCCAAATCTTGGTCTTTTCATTGCAAATTTCATTTCAACATATTTCCTTTCAATGCTGGTATGAGGCTTAGCTAGACTCTAGTTCTCAAATTCAATTCATAATCACAAAATTTGAGTCTTCAAACTCATAAGTTCTTTTTCACAATTATCATGATGTCCATTTTTTCTATGAATCAAATCTCGTACATAAAGCTCAATTCCAATTCATGCATTTCATCCGAGCAAAATAAGTTTCACTAATTCCATGTAATTCCTCTTTCTCCCAAAAATGAAAATCCATAATCGAACACGCTTCAAGTTCTTTTTATACAAAATTCTCTTTGATAAGATTTAGTATAACTCTTCATGGCTAAAAATCACTTTTCTATTTTATATACTTATGCAATTATCGATTTTACAGAGTTCTACTCAATTTTACTTCTCACACTATCTAATTTAAGTCAAAATAGTGTGCAAATATTTTTCATGAAGTCCATATATTTTTATAATAATTATCAAAAATTTTCCCGAATTTTTCAAAGTCAAAATCACCAAAAAAAAACGTTAAAAATCAAAAAGGGGTTTAATAATGCCGAGCTCAGGAATCGAACTAGCGACCAAAGCCAAGCCCAGTGCTATAGTGCAACGCACTGTGGTTCATGCGCTAACCAGAAGGGACAGGTTGCAACCACGTTACAGAGAGGGGCGCAAACTCTTATGAACCCCATTCCTCTATTTGGATTTTCTCAAAAAAATTAAAACAAAAACCTCTTGTTCGGTTTCGAACCCGAGACCCAAGACCAGACCCACGCTACAGTAAGCGCACCCAAACGCACCCATTAGCCAATAAGTCCAAGTGACTAAACTGATTTGGTTTAGGTTTAGAGGATTTTGATCCGAATTTCGGTTATTCGATTTTTTTTTTTATAAAAACTAATTTCAACTTCGTTTCGTCTCCAATTTCATTCAAAATTTCCAGAATATAATTTTTATGTATTTCTAAAATATCAGTAACTAAAAACTTAATCTTTGGCATAAAAATGTGATTCTCCTCTTCAAAAACGATTTTGTCTTATTATTTCAAATAGGCACATACAATGTAGTTTCTTTTATAAGTTTGCATTCAAACTTCTCATATATCTCTCTTATTATTTTATTATCATTAATTAATCATTTCAGTAACAAATCTCTCTTTTTCACATTATTAACAAGGGAATTAGTAAAAAAAATTCACCTTTAAGCGTGGTTATTGTTTCTACCAATTTAAACATACTATCATATCTCCTTAGCACAATTCATCAATTAAAGCATGGTAGCATGGTCAATATTAAACTAACAATCATAATTTGCAATTAATTACCATTCTTTTCACACACAATCAATCATCTCAATTTGTCTCCTTCTCACAACACATGGCTAAATTAGCTAAGTTTATTTTCAATTTCATCAACCATACTCTAGCATGAAATCTAATTAGAAGTGTAATGAATCACCCACCTTAAATGGAGAGAAAAATCAAATAAACTCTTAGAGATCTCCTACAACGAACAAGCGAAGCCTTCTCCTCCTAGATCAAGCAACCAAGTTGACTTCTCCTCCTATTGAGCAAGCAACCCGAGCTTCCCCTATTGTAGTCTGACCTCCTCTCATTGGTTGAAGCACACACACAAACACTCACTCTTTTCAACTCACAACTCCTCAATCTTTTGTCTCACCAAATTGCCTCTCTTCCTTTTCTTTCTATTCTTTTCTTTCAAAAATTTCAAGTGTGAGAATGAAGAGTGTAGGGAGGGGTATTTATACAAATTTTTAAGGTGAATGTAGGGCTAGGATTAGATCAAATGGTTAGAGATCAAGGGTCTAGATGCACTAGGGAGTTATAGAAACTACCCATGATGAACAACCACCTCTCCACCACTTCCATCTCTCCCACTCTCCATCCTACAATCCGGCCATGGGTGAAAGGTGTGCAATGCACACTCTAATGCATGCACGTGCCAAATAGTATCCCTCCTTACAAGTTGTTCATGTGAATAAAATTAATTGTTCATGAAAATAATCTACACTACAAGTTAGGCTATTTTAAAATAGGATTAAGTTAAATGGGCTCACTAATGGGCCAATTTAACCATGGGCTCTCCTAATTTAATTAATTAATTAATTAAGAGTGGGCTTAAAAAAGACAAATAGGCTTAGAATTTAATTAGGCTCTTAAAATAGTCTTTTGGAAAATAAAGAGAATAAACTACTATATAAGAAATATTTTTATAAAAGAAATTATACAAATAAAATTGTACGTGCAAAACACGTAAAATCACAAATTCTACGTAAATAAAATTTAGGGTGTTACAGAACTTTTTGTTTGCTCCCAACAAGTTTGTAGGAACAACTCTGAGATAGAGTTGGATGCAGAGCTTGTTGTTTGATCCCAGCAAGTTTGGAGAGACAACTCTGAGACAGAGTTGGGCGTTTGATCTTGCTATTTGTGCCCAGCAAGTTTGTAGAGATAACTCTTGGACGAAGTTGAACGTGCGAACTCGCTTTTTGCACCCAACAAGTTTGGAAATGCAACTCTGAGATAGAGTTGAACACAGAGCCTGCTATTTGATCCCAACAAGTTTATAGAGACAACTCTGAGATGAAGTTGGATGTAGGGCTTGTTGTTTGATACCAGAAAGTTTATAGAGACAACTCTGAGATGGAGTTGAACGTTGAACTTGTTGCTTGTTCCCAGTAAGTTTGTAGAGGCAACTCTTGGACAGGTTGAACGTAGGGCTTGTTGTTTGCACTCAGCAAGTTTGTAGAGAAAACTCTGAGATGGAGTTGGATCTTTGAAGTTGTTGTTTGCCCCTAGCAAGTTTGGAGATGCAACTCTGAGGCAGAGTTGGTCGTAGAGCATGTTGTTTGCACCGAACAAGTTTGTAAAGACAACTCTGATATGGAGTCGGACATTTGAACTTTTTTTTGTTCCTAACAAGTTTCAAGAGGCAACTCGAGGACGGGGTTGATGTTGAGCTTTCTTTTTTGTCCCAGCAAGTTTATAGAAACCGGCGTTGGACGCAGAACTTGTTGTTTGCACCTAGCAAGTTTGTAGAGACAACTCTAAGATGGAGTTGAATGTTTGAACTTGTCGTTTGCACCCAACAAGTTGGTAGAAACAATTCTGAGAAGGAATTGAACATAGAGCTTGTTGTTTCACCCAGCAAGTTTATAAAGGCAACTTGTAACCCCTGTTTCTCCAAATTCGTATTTTATGTGTATTTTCGGTATTTCATTTTTTTTTTTGTAAATTATTTTTTTTTTCCGCTTTCAAATTCTTTTTGATAAAATGTATTCTTGGATCTCATATTAACATCTATTTTTAATCAATAGTTTTATTTATAACTTGTTCCCGGTGATTTTTTTTTGATACAAATCTTTTTATTATTATTATTATGACCTTGATTATTATTGTTATTATTATTATTCTTATTCTTATTATGTTTATGTTTTATTATCTTGGTTTGTTAATTTAAAAAAAAACTAATTCTATATATTAATTATATTTGTACTTATCTCAAATAAATCTTATATTTTAATGCAAATTATATTTTTGTTATAAACCCTATTTCTATTCTTATTGGATCTTGTTTAATACCCTAAAGCCCAATACACTTAATACCCTTTAACAAAAGCCCAATACCCTGTTTTAATTTCCCTATACCCAATTACCCATTATAACCAAACCCAATTACCCATTTATATTTAACCCTATATAACCAATACTCTAAAACAACCCAGACCATTACCCACATCAGACCTAAACCCGTTTATTATACCCAGACCCGTTAACTTAATCCATACCCGAAACCCTACTCACTTAATCCCTAACCCTAATTCCCGTCACCCTCTCTCTCCTATATAAAAACCATCAACCCTAAGCCATTTCATCTTCCCTCCCCTACGTCTCTCTCTCCCCGACCTTTCCCCTGCTCCCGCTCATCTCTCCGCTCTACTCCTCTCCACTTCGCAACGACCCCCGTCTCCTACTGTGCCGCGTCGTCCCTAGCCTTCGATAGCTGACTCTCCGGTGCACCCCCTGTGCACCGTCACTCTGTCGTGCCTCCCTGCCATCCACCATCAACCCTGGCCGCCGCTCCCCGTCCGCTGTGTTCCCTGGTCGCCGCAATGGCCGCCATCCAGCGTCGATGACACATCCTCTTCATCCTTCTCTCCTGGGCTGGTTTCCCGTCCACCAGTGCCGCACCCGATGCTCCTCCGCCCTACTCCTCACCTGCAGCCTGCGGCAACCCCTCGACGCCCCCGGCAGCCCTGTCCCCTTGGCCGCCGCCATCCGTCGCCGGGCTAGTACAGCCGATTGATGGTTGCTTTGTATTGGTCTTGATCATGGATTTGGGTGTGCTGTTTTGATCTTGTTGCTTATTGGCCGTCCGATCTTCTTGATCATCGTGATCATCATGTTCTCCTTGATGGCTTTGATCCTAGCCATCCATTTGATTGTGATCTTTATCTTGATTGATTGATTCTCGGTTGTTGATCGCATCATTATCATCTTGGAGTTCTTTGATCACTTGATTGGTGGCCGTTAGATCGTCGATCTGATCCGATCATCATTATCATCATCAAGATACTGATCACAACTTGATCTTGATCTTGATCTTCGATCAGAGTCATCCGATCTGATCCGATTGCCTTGATCTCTTGATCTTTTGATCTCAGTCATCTAATCGTGTTCGTGATCTGTTGTTCCTTGTGTTCGTGATTGGTTCGTGATTCGATCATTGAGTTCGTGCCCTGGGATCCGTTCCCGTTATTCTTGTTCTTGCTCCGTTCTCGTCGTCGTCTTTCAGGCAAGTAACTTGTACTCAAATTCCTTGTATGATACAAGTTAAAAATATCACTTGTAATGTAGTTAGGCTCTAGAGACAACTCGTGTGTGTGTGTTATCCTTGATGGGTTTTGTCTCTATTGTGTTATTTGACCATAGTTGCCTCACGATACAAAATTTGACATGAACAACTTAGGTCTTGCCCATTCTTGATGTGAGGATAATTGTGAAACAATTATAAGAACTTGTGTGCTTGTGAGATACATGTGATATACTTGTTGTGGACATGTCGTATACCCTAAATCATGTTGTTTGGACACTTAGTAGACTCTAATTCATGTTTAGTTATGTTTCGATCAAGTTTCGTGTGATTTGTGTTGGTTTTGTTCCTAAAGGAAATTCTGTATTTTGCCGATAATCTGTCTTGATAAGTAATTTAGATCGTATTAAGGTCAGAATCTTAATTTCAGTATAAAACATGAGTTTTATAGAAATTCGTCTTCTTTCCAACCCCTCTAACCTTGCTCGATTTCGTTTTCGTATGTGTGAGATATGACTATTTTACTACAGAGGTGTAGATCAATTTCAGATTTCGTTTCTTGATGATTTTGATGACTAAATTATTTTGATACTTGTGCTACACATATTATTTTGATCTAAAACTTTGGTCAGTATTTTTATACCTATCTAGGGATTATAAAGAATTTTGGTGGATTTTATTGATGAGTTTTATACGACATTTCATGCTTATTTATGAAAGCTATACTTGCTATATTTTGCTCGCTGTTCTGTAAAGAATCGTATTTTCACCATATTTCCTTCTACTGTATGGAAAATATTTATGAAATATGAAAGTTAGATTATTTTTTCTATTTTCTTCTCCCTTTAGCGGATTTGGATTTTGTTTCACGGCTTGCGAGATATTTCAGTTTTCGTACAGCAGTGTTGTGATTTCCAGATTTGCCAAACTATCGTTTCTTGATGTTTTCTTATTTTTGATGACAAAGCTAATTTTACTGGAATATTATGAAACTTTATATTTTGGTTCTAGACATATAGGGTAATACCCCAGATTTTTTCTGGATTTATTTGAGAGGTTTTGATGCTGTTTTTTGGACTGAGAATTCGTTTTACTGATTTCTGACTGAACATGTTTTCTGGATTTAAATCAATTTTGAGTTATAATTTTGTGAATTACTATATGACTTATTTATATTTTTTGGATTCGGTTGGGAGACTATTTTCCAGATTCTTTGACAGATCCAGATTTGCATTTCTGTAGCGACGAGATTCATTGTTTTAGTACTGTACTGTCTTGTTGTCCTGAATATGAACATACTGTTTTGCTTGGTTATGTGACTGTATATTTGTAACGCCCCGATTTCCAGTAACTGGGAAACCGTGATATAAGCCAGAATTATTTCTTCAATTAGCCACAATACACAGAAAAAACAGAAAAATTTAAAACTTTTTATTCAACACAAATGTATTACAAATTCGAATGTTACAAAATTGCAATACATTACAACAGTGTTACAATAATACCTTTACAATCCCATGTGTTACATCTTTCAACATATTACATCAAAGTATAATGAATAAATAACAACACTTGGTATTCCACTTGGATGCTTTCCAACAAATAAATAATTTACAGCGGAAACTCTAATGAAATCGACTCCTTGCTATCTCGCCTTGAGTCCTCCTGAAACCTGTACCTGTACTTCTGCAATCCAATACCTGTACTTCTGCAATCCAATACATATACTTCTGCAATCCAGTACCTATTGAAGTGGGGACGTCAGTATTCACTGACGCTTTAAGGCTAATAACTAGCAGCGGATCTCAACTAAAGCAAATAGATTAATGAAAAGAGAAACGTGTATATATATATTTGATGTGTCAGTGTATGCTATGACTTAGACTCTAATGCGAAATTAACCAACGCAATGATGCACTTATTCCAATGCAAGCAAGTCTCCAGAACAGTATGCAGCCCATACTACATACGCCTCTTCTCAAGCTGTTTCTTCATATATAGGGATTTGAACCCGCGTCATGTATTCTACTTTTGTACCCATCCTGTTCCTGTCATAATACTACATGATGGGTGACTATTGCCCGGCGTACCGGACCTCACTCAAAAGCCAACACGAACTACAAGGTACTTGTCAACCTTCTTCCGTGCCTTCAACTGGTCATGAGAAGGCATAGAACCTGCCAAGATCGTAGGGTCTATTTCCCTAGTAAACCCTGGCGTTCTTATCATGGCACATTCAGGAATTAACAATCAAGATACGAAACCCGTGGTCCCAACTTGTCATGAAAAAGTACCGCCCGTATCCCTTTGATAGAGGAATACATCCCGATAACACCACCTAATGTCAGCCTATAGGAGAGGTTGGATTATAGGGTATCACCCCTAACACCAACTCTCACCCTTTGGCGATTTATAGATAAAAATGGTTAAGTAACTGTTACTACCCTAACGATTTCACTAACCCTAACCAACAAGCGAGACATGCCACTATGCTTCCAACTTGGCATGAAAATGCACCGTACGTGTCCCTCTTCTAACCAAACAAGCGAGACATGCACTGTGCTTCCAACTTGACATGAAAAAGTACTGTACATGTCCCTCTTCTAACTAAACAAGCAAGACATGCACTGTGCTTCCAACTTGACATGAAAAAGCACCGTACATGTCCCTCTTCTAACTAAACAAGCAAGGCATGCACCGTGCTTCCAACTTGACATGAAAAAGTACCGTACGTGTCCCTCTTCTAACTAAACAAGCGAGGCATGCACCGTACTTCCAACTTGACATGAAAAGCACCGTACGTGTCCCTCTTCAAACTAAACAAACGAGACATACACTGTGCTTCCAACTTGACATGAAAAAGCACTGTACGTGTCCCTCTTCTAACCAAATAAGCGAGACATGCACTGTGCTTCCAACTTGACATGAAAAAGCACCGTGCGTGTCCCTCTTCTAACTAAACAAGCAAAGTATGCACCGTACTTCCAACTTGACATGAAAAAGCACCGTACGTGTCCCTCTTCTAACTAAACAAGCGAGACATGTACTGTGCTTCCAACTTGACATGAAAAAGCACCGTATGTGTCCCTATTCTAAAGAGTGTAACTATTTGTCGACACAATTAACCAAGTCTTAACCTAGACTTCTCAAGATCTCCTCGGATCCACTCACAGCCTACCTATTCAAGACAATACCTACATACGAGCCCATTGAGCTTTGTACGAGACCATACATACATACGAGCCAAATAAGCTACATATGAGACCACAGCTACCTACGGGCCAGTCGAGCCGCGTATGAGATAACAACATACTTATGAGTCAAATAAGCTACGTATAAGACCAACAGCTACATACGGGCCATGCGAGCCACGTATGAGACAACAACATATATACGGGCCAAATAAGCTACGTATGAGACCAATAGCTACATACGGACCAGGTGAGCCACGTATGAGACAACAACCTACATACATGCTAAATAAGCTACGTATGAGACCAACAGCTACATACGGGCCAGTCGAGCCATGTATGAGCAAAACCATCCATAAAAACAACTGTACAGGTAATCAACCTAGAAGCAACCAAATGTGCTTCTAGCAAACCTAATCTTCTATAATTAGAAGCAACAGAAGAATCTACAATAATCTAAAATAGGCATTCTACCAATGAGAAGCCCAAAAACAACATAAAAGCCTTCCGACCGCCTAGAAGCAACCAGTGCTACGCTTATCGAATTTTAACAGAAATATACTTTTTAGAAAGGTAAGATTATTTACCACAACTCTCTAGTGGAACACTATCTCAGATTCTATAAGGAATCCAAAATCCGGTCCATCGAACACACGCAAACAGTTTACCCAACTGCAGATTTTCAATAAAAAGCTAAAACTTTGCAAGCTGGTAACTTTCGCTCTACTCGTCGGAATTTAACGAAACTGGGAAATTTGAAAAGGTGGGAACATCTGCTAAAACTTCTCAGTTGACCAGTTGCTCAGATTCCGCAAGGAAATCCCCGTTTCTACCCGTCGAATATACGCAAACAGTTACCAAACTACCAATTTTCAACAAAAAGTCGAAACTTTCGAAGCTTGTAACTTTTGCTCCACTTATCGGAATCTAACAAAACTAGACAATTTGAAAAGGTGAGAACATCTACTAAAACTTTCCAGTTGATCAGTTGCTCAAATTCCGAAAGGAAATCCGAATTCCTACCCGTCGAACATACGCAAACAGTTACCAAACTACCGATTTTCAACAAAAAGTCGAAACTTCCGTAGCTCGTAATTTTTGTTCAACTTATCGGAATCTAGCAAAACTGGACAATTTGAAAAGGTGGGAACATCTACTAAAACTTTCCAGTTAACCAGTTGCTCAAATTCCGTAAGAAAATCCAAGTTTCTACCCGTCGAACATACGCAAACAGTTACCAAACTACCGATTTTCAACAAAAAAGTCAAAACTTTCGTACCTTGTAACTTTTGCTCCACTTATCGAAATCTAACAAAACTGCACAATTAGAAAAGGTGGGAACATCTACTAAAACTTCCCAGTTGACCAGTTTCTCGGATTCCGAAAGGAAATTCGAGTTCCTACTTATCGAACACACAACTAGTAACAAAACAGCCAACTTGACCCAAGGAAAACTGAAACTTTGAAAGCCCATAACTTCTACTCCACTAATCAGAATCTAGCCTGAGAGGCCAATTCGAAAAGGGGAGAATGTCTACTACAACTTCTCTAATGGTTCGGCTCATCAGATTCATCAAGCAAGACCCTAAAAAATGAGTTAAACAGGAAGAACCTAGTTTAAACCGCTAATTATTGTATTTTTCTAAAGTCATAACTCCCACTCCGCTTATCGGAATTTAGCCTGAGAGGCCAATTCGGAAAGGGGAGGATGTCTACTACAATTTCTCTAATGGGTCTCTACCTCATATTCAACCATTAAGACCCTCAAAAACCTCAATGAATCAAAATAGTACTTACTCGGTCAGACAACTTTTTTGCTGTATTTCCCAAAGGTCATAACTTCTACTCCGCTTATCGGAATTTAGCCCGAGAGGCCAATTCAGAAAGCGAAGAATGTCTATTACAACTTCTCCAATGGGTCTCTACCTCAGATTTGGCCACTAAGAGGCTCAAAAATAGCAATCAACAAAAACAGTGAGCAACTCAGTTAAGTTGCTGCCCTGTTTTTGCAACGACCATAACTTTTGCGTCTCTTAAGAATTTAACGCGAGAGGTCAATTCGGAAAGGGGAGAATGTCTACCACAAATTCTCTATAGGGTATCTACCTCTAATTTCGTAAGGAATACCACTTTCCAGCCCCCCCCCGAACATCCTGCGACACAATCCCTAAAACAGTAAGTCCACTGTTTTGGCTCAATACTTGCTGTTTTGGGGAAATGGCTTGTTTCACCGATCAAATCTACTCTGAAAAATCCCAAAAAATTCTAGCATACTAATAACACCTTGGAGAACCTTCCACATAAATTTTGGGTCAATATTTCTCTGTTTACTTAGTTAATTAAAATCAACCATACAACCCTAAAAATCGGTTCTTTATGCCTCTAATTTGTGTTCTACCACTTCAAATATTGCATACACTTTAATTTAACCCCCATGCACATTAAATTAACTCTATACAACAATATACAACAATAATAATAACCCTAATACCTAAAAACACATGAGATGAGAAACTCGCACCTTGATTTCGTGTAGGAAGGACTTGCTTGCAACTTCTCCTCCTTGCTCCTTATTCTTGATCTCAAGAACAACCTTCATGAAGGAAACCCATGAAATCCACTCTCTTTCTCTGTTGATTTTGATCCCCTCTTTCTTTTCTTTCTTTCTCGATCTTTTTCTAAACCAAACAAGTAGAAGAAAAAGTAGGAAAAGAGATGGAGAATGAGATGGGAAGAGAGATGGAGATTGAACAAATGAGAATGAAAATGGTAAGGGAAAAGGGGGGGCCGGCCAATATATAGGAGAGGGAGAGAGAGAGGGGGGGTGTGAGGGAGGTGTTATGTAGGGGAGGGTTTATGTGGTGGAGGAGAGTTCCAACAATTGGAGTTCACTTGCAAATATATATTGCAATCAAGCCCTAACTCATCCTAACCTTCCATCTCATGATGATGGATAAAAAATAAGCTATAATTTTCCTAAATCACATACTACACGATTTGTTCAAACGCCTAAAATCGACACGTTTCAAATCTGTGCATATATCTGATTATACTGATAATTTTCGTTCATGAAAACGAACAAATCAGTACAAAAATAATTTTATTCCGAGAAATAAAAATAAAATAATTTTATTACCTGCTCGGAAGATTCCAGTATCAATTTGATACAAAACAGATATATAAAGACTAGTATCTGTATATATATAATGCTTATTAGCAAAACCGGGTGATATCCACCAAAAATATTTCATTTCAGGAAATAAAAATAAAATAATAATAAAATAATAATTTTTAATACCAGCCCGGGATTTTCCAGACGTTTTTTCTCAAAAACGTGTTTTTTCAAGATTTTGCACAAGTGTACAAAACTGATACAATACCTGTATATACTTACTAGTATATATATCCAGGTAAATTTTTATTTGAAAAAAACCAAGTAATTTCCATAAAAATATTTTAATTTAAAAATAATAATTATCAAAATATAATATCCATCCAGGATATTACAATATTATCTGTGCATGTTTATTTGTTTCCCTGAATCTAATACTGATTATACCATATTAGTTTGACACTATTTCGTACACATCCATGCCTGACCATAATAAAAGTAACCAAGTCGGGGTTTAAGGGAAAGATCTAGTAGTGGGAAATTATAGAAATGTGTACTTAGAAGGGGGCCCGTGTTTCCCATACTGAGCATCTGTTATACTGTTATACTGATTACCTGACTGCACACTTCCCTATAGGAAGGTGTACTCGGAGGAGGACCAATAGGTTCTGAATGTCTGATTACTGTTACCGATTACCTGACTACACACTTCTCTATAGGAAGGTGTAATCGGAGGAGGACCATTAGGCTCTGACTGTTACTGCTACTGCTACTGTTACAGATACCTAAGTACATTGCCCCATATGATCCCCTACGAAATTTAAAGCGTAATTGTTTGAATGTAGCAACCATATAAGGTGGGCTGCATGAAGTGCTACCTAGTTAGTAACAGACACAATATTGTAAGAACATAACACTGATACTGTTACACTGACACTGTTATACTGTTATACTGTTACACTGATACACTGAACATACTGCCAATGATACTGTTATCTGATACCATTACTGGACACCGTTAGTTGCCATATGACACTGCTACTTGACACATGTTACCTATACCTGTTAGTTTGCCATGCTAGTTGACTTTGCTTTACTGATTCATGATAGATATTATTGTTGATGTGTTATACCATGCTACATATGTTTTCACTGTTATTTAGATTTGTTTTCCATGTACTTGTATCCTACATTATAAGTGGCCCGTAACTTGCATTGACAGGTACTTGTTTTCTTTTTCCTTCTCCTGCAATTTATTGATTGCAGATCAGGATGGTCGGCTGCCAGATAGCATTGGCGAAATGATGTATTAGTGCTGGATTTTTTGCTTTATTATTATTACTATTTGTTGTTTTGAACTTGAATAAATTGTATTTGATACTTGGATTTATTTGTATTTGGGCAATGTGACCTAGGATATTATTAACTGTCCAGACTTGATTTATTTGAGATTATATTATATTTTGGATTTCAAGTAAATTTATGTTGATCTATTTGATTCAATTGTGCATGATTGTTGATTCTCTTTCTTCTGACTGATTATTTTGTGAGATGTTGTAAAGATTCCGAACAGCTTATGGATGATGAAAATCATTCGCTGGGCTTAGTCACGTATCCATATTCTGTATTTCCTTTTTGGGAAGCGGGGCGTGACACAACTTCTGAAACGAAGTTGAACATCGAACTTATTGTTTGCGCCAGCAAGTTTTGTAGATGCAACTCTGAGACGGAGTTGAACCTTTCAACTTATTTTTTGTTCTCAACAAGTTTGTAAAGACAACTCAGAGACGGAGTTGGATGTTAGAACATGCTGTTTGTTCTCAAAAAAGTTTGTAGAGACAATCCTAGGACAGAGCTGATATTAAACTAGTTGTTTGCACCTAGCAAGTTTTGAGAGGCAACTCTACGAAGAAGTTGAACGTTTGAACTTATTATTTGAACCCATCAAATTTGTAGAGGCAACTATAGGACGGAGTTAAACGTTTGAACTTGTCGTTTGCGCCAGCAAGTTTGGAGAGGCAACTCTAAGACGGAGTTTATATTGTGCTTGCTGTCTGAACCCAGCAAGTTTGTGGAGACAACTCTAAAACAGAGTTGAATGCTAAACTTTTTGTTTGTGCCCAGCAAGTTTTGTAGAGGCAACTCTGAGATGGAGTTGAACGTCTGAACTTGTTGCTTGCACCTATCATGTTTATAGAGGCAACTCTTTGACAGAGCTGAACGTTGAACTTTGATATTTGCGCCCAGCAAGTTTTGAGAGGTAACTCAGAGACGGAGTTGAACGTTTGAACTTGTTGTTTGCGTTTAGCAAGTTTGTAGAGGAAACTCTTGGACAGGATTGATGTAGAACTCGCCGTTTATGCTCAACAAGTTTCGAAAGGCAACTCTTGGACAGAGTTGAACGCTTGAATTCATTGTTTGCTCCCAGCAAGTTTGGAGAGGCAACTCTAGGCTAGCGTTGGATGGTGAACCTATTGCATGAAGTTAAGGGGTTGTTGGAAGGACACAAGCGAATAGTAAGGCGTTGAACTCGTTGTATGGAGTTAATGAGTTATTGATGGAGCTCAAGGGAAGAGCAAGGCAACAAACTCAATGTTTGGAATCAACAATTTGTTGATGGAGATCGAGCAATAAGCAGGGCACTGAACTCGTTGTATGGAGCTAACGAGCTGTTGATGGAGCTCGAGCAAAGAGCAAGGTGTGGAACTCGTTGAATGGGGTTAACGAGTTATTGACGAAGCTCGAGCGGAGAGCAGAGAAGTGAACTCACTGTATGGGGTTAACGAGCTGTTGATGGAGCGCTCGAGTGAAGAGCAGAGTGTTCAGCTTGTTGTATGGAGTGAACGTGTTGCTAATGGAGCACAAGCGAAGAGCAGGGCTATTGAACTCATGGTACGGAGCTAACAAGCTATTGATAGAGCTTGAGCAAAAAAGTAAGGCATTGAACTCATTGTACGAGTTGTTGATGAAGCTCTAGTTAATAGCAAGGCATGGAACTTGTTGTATGGAGTTAACGAGTTGTGGACGGAGCTCGAGTGGAAAGTAGGGAAGTGAACTCATTGGAGTTAACAAGTTATTGACGGAACTCGAGCGAAGAGCAGAGCATTGAACTCGTTGTACGGAATGAACGTGTTGCTGAGGAAGCTCGAGCAAAAAACAAGGCATTGAACTCGTTGTATAGAGTTAATGAGATATTGATGGAGCTTCGGCGAAGAGCCAGGTGTGGAACTTGTTGTATGGAGTTAACAAATTGTTGACAAAGCTGGTGCAAAAAGCAAGGCGTTGAACTCGTTGTATGGATGATGTAGCTTGAGCCAAAAAGCAGGGCTTTGAACTCGTTGTACGGAGTTAACGAGTTGTTGATAGGGCTCGAGCGGAGAGTAAGGTGTTGAACTCGTTGTATGGAGTTAACAATTTGTTGATGGAGCTCAAGCAGAGAACAAGGCATTGAACCTGTTGTATAGAGTTAACATGTTATTGATGGAGATCAAGGGGAGTGCTGAAGGCATTGAACTCATTTTTTTTGGATTCAACGAGTTGTTGACGGAGCTCGAGCAGAGTGCGGAAGGTTTCAAACTTGTTGTTTGGAGCTAATGAGCCGTTGACGAAGCTCGAGCGAATAGCAGAGCATTGAACTCGTTGATTGGAGTCAATGAACTGTTTATGGACCTTCAGTAGAGAACAAGGCGTTGAACTCGTTGTATGGAGCTAACGAGCTGTTGACGGAGCTCATGCATAGAGAAAGGTGTTAAACTCGTTGTACGGAGTTAACGAGCTATTTACGGATCTCGAGCAGAGAGCCATGGATTGAACTCGTTGTATGGAGCTAATGAATTATTGATGGGACTCAAACGTATAGCAAGGCATTGAACTCGTTGTATGGAGTGAACAAGTTATTGACGGAGATCGAGCGAATAGCTGGGCGCTGAACTCGTTGTATGGAACTAACGAGTTGTTAATAGAGCTCAAGCGATCAGTAGGGTGTTGAACTCGTAGTTTGGAGTTAACGAGTTATTAGTCGAGCTCGAGCGAAGAGTAGGGTATTGAACTCGTAGTATGGAGCAACGAATTGTTGACGGAGCTCGAGCGGAGAGCAAGACATTGAACTCGTTGTTTGGGGTTAACGAGCTGTTGATGGAGCGCAACCGGAGTGCAGATAATTGAACTCTTTGTTTAAAGTTAACGAGTTGTTGACGGAGCGCAAGCGAAGAGTAAGGCACTGAACTCGTTATATGGAGTTAACGAGTTGTTGTCGGAGCTCGAGCAAAGAGCTGGGGATGAACTTGTTGTATGGATTTAACAAGTTGTTGACGAAGCTCGAGCGAAGACAAGACATTGAACTCGTTTCATAGAGTTAACGATATGTTGATGGAGCTCGTGCGAAGAGCATGATGTTGAACTCATTGTATAGAGCTAACGAGTTGTTGACGGAGCTCGAGCGATGAGCAGAGTGTTGAACTCGTTTTTTTGGAGTTAAAGAGCTGTTGACGGAGCTCGAGCGAGGAGCCGGACGTCGAACTTGTTATATGGAGTTACCGAGCTATTGACGGAGCTCGAGCCGAGAGGGAGGCGTTGAACTCATTGTATAGAGTTAACAGGTTATTTGCCAGCAGAACTCTAGTGGCCCGTGGAGGTTGAACTCATTTTGTGAGGCGAATGAGTTGGGTGTTCTGAGTCTTCTTGATATTGAAGTGAAATCCTTTGTGCTTGTTCAGCGTTGAAGTAATTCCATTATTCTTTTTACTGATAAGTTGTCATGTACACTGAACGATATCTTCGGGACGTCGAGCTTACTTTTCTTCGTAATATGCTGCGCTTGACGGAGTTGGGACTTGTCTGTTTGTACGGCGCGTCATGCGAGAAAGAGTTGGGCATGCTCAAGTGAAGGTGGTAGGAGAGACTTGGAGCTTGCCCACCTAAGGAAGGCTTGTCTTGAATTTTATTGTCAAGAGTTAAGGCGGACCTAGGGAGTTGTTAGCTGGCAGGAGCCCTGTGAAGAGGTTTGTGTCTCTTATACGGAACATCCCTCTATAGTGTAGTCAGAATGATGACTTGTAGGACAACTTGTTGTATAGTGTTTGCAAGACCTTTGTAGTTATTCTTAGGCGTGAGACATAGACTCATTGTGATTCTGTAGTTGTAGCGAGACTTGTTGTTTATGAAATAAGAAATATTTTACATGCCTAAGCCTTGTCCTATGATTCGTCGTCTTGGAGGTTTGGCTAGTTGTAGGAGCTGCTCTTGCGGAGAGTTGGACTCCGGACTTGCCATTTTGTACTTAGCTAGTTGTTGGAGCAACTCTAGAAGGGAGTTGGACTCCAAACTTGTTGTATAGGTCCTCCAACAAATTGTCAGAGTCACTTCGAGTAGAGAGTTGAACTCTGAAACTTGCTTTTTGCCGTTTGTTGGAGTAAATGCGATCCATGATTATGGACCTCTAATATGTCTTTAAGCAATTTAAACAAGTTTCACGAACAGGTCGAACAGCGAGTTGAGCTCCGAACGTGCTTGATTGCAGGTTGCTAAAGCAAATTTGAGCCATGAGTATGGATTATGAACTTGTTGTTTAGGGATTTAACAGGTTGCAGGAGCTGATCGAATGGTGAGTTGAGCGCTGAACATGCTTGATTACAAGTTGCTAAAGCAACTCCGAGCCATGGGTATGGACTTCGATCCTGTCGTTGAAGTGTTCAACGAGTTGCAGGAAAGATCGAATGGTGAGTTGAGCTCCAAACGTGCTTAATTGAAGGTTGTTAGAGCAACTCTGAGCTATGAGTATGGACTCCGAACTCGTCTTATAAGGAGCTTCTAATGTGTTTTTATGTCATTTTTAGGAGTAAGCTTGACATTTAAATCATTGTATGCATCCAGATAGTTGGACAATAATTCTGCAAAAATTAATACTAAATTTTATTGAAAAGTAAAACTAAGCGGTTGCTCTAGTGGCTGGTCTTTATTGGAAAAATTTGAAAACACGTAGAAGAGGAGGGCGTTAAGCGCCTTTGTTGAAGTTCACGAGGTATTCCACATTCCAAGTCTCTGCTAATTTCTCATCCCCCCCCCCCCCCCCGGGTCTTTAAGTTAATGAGCCGCAGGGCGAACAACTTGGTAGACCTTGTCTGGACTTGCCTATTTTGGAGTGAGAGATCTTCAATTTGGCTAATGTATTTAGGCATGACTATTTCTTTAAGTTGGTTGAGCGGAGTGGCTTTGGGCAAGGGATTCAAATCTATTACTATCTTCTGAGTAGGACAAATTTGGACCTGCTAGGAGATGAGTTGGCAGGTTTGGAGTTCCTTGGCAGTGGTTTCAAGCTTGTTTACGAGCATGGAGTTATTGTGACTATTTTCTGGCGGTAGCTCTATGGCGTTGAGAGGGAGGACCGAGCCCCTCTGTTGTGGCGGTGTAGTATGCTCATGCTGCCTGTTGGCTCCCTACAACTTGGCCTATGCCTATTGTTTTCATTGGGAACTTCATTTTCATGTGGAATACGAAAGCAAATTCATAGAAGGCCGTTAGGCTGGGACAGCCGAATACATCATTGTACGCGGCTTTGTTGTCGACTACCATAAAATCAAGTGCTTCCGTTCGAGTAAAGAGGGCTTTTCCTACTGTCACATCGAGTGTGAAGATTCCTTCTATTTGAACTGGGGCATCGGAGAATTTGTGGAGTGTATAGCCGGTTGGTTTGAGTCGGTCTCGGGAGAACTTGAGGCCGTTGAAAGTGTTCATGAAAAGAATTTTTACTAAGCTGTCGTTGTCCACCAGGATGCATATGATTCACCATGAAAATGTTTATGATCATTGCATCGCAGTGAGGCATTTTGACGCCCTCAAGATCTTTATTGGAGAATGACACTGGGATGCCCAAAATCTTTGTAAGCGGGATGTTGTGTACCGAGTTGACTTCCCTCATGAAAGCTTTGCGGGAGGAGTTAGAACCCCCCCCCCCCCCCCCCCAATCGAATCTTCGTGAATGGAGTGGAGAATGGCCATGTGTTCTGAGTCTGAAAATTCAGAGGGTCTCTCTTGACGCTTATTAGCCCCCCATGCCGGAGGGGTTTCGGCATCATTCTTTTATTGGACAAATTGAAAGAGATAGCCTCGGTGAACCAGGCCTTCAACTGTTTCTTTGAGGTCTTGGCAGCTACCGGTAGTGTGTCCATGGTCTCTATAAAATGTGCACCACTTGTTCTTGTCTCTTCCCTTGCTAATTGTGATCATCTTGGAGGGGAGGGCGGATTTCATCCATCTCAACTACCATGAGGATGGCAGACACTTTCATTCACGGGAGTGAACTTGTCAGAGCATAATGCAGGAGGAGGACAGCATTGACCTATGCTATCTTTTTGAAACTTTCTAGGTCCTTCCTCGCTTACATTCTTCTGTTTGTTTCCAGAAGGTGAATCCTTCTTGCCTTAAGGATAAAGAGCTTCCTCGACTCTGATATACTTGTTCTCCATTCTAGGAGCTTGGTGAACTCTTTATAAGGCTTCTTCGCAATGGAGGCTTTCAGATCTTTGTGAGTGACATTATAATGGAAGGCGGCAGCCGCCACTGATGAATCTAAGGAGGAGATGGACCTTGCTTCAGCTTTGAAGTGCTTGACAAAGTCTTTCAGCAGTTCTCCATCCTTTTGCTTTAATTCCAACAAGAAAATACTTATATTTTCAGCATTGTGGTTAGTAACAAAATGCGCTATGAAGATCTGCTTGAGCTAGTCGAAGGAGAATATTGACTCTAGAATGAGGTGAGAGTACTATTCTCTTGCTAATCTTTTCAAAGTTGCAGGGAATGTTCGGTACATGAGCACATCAGTGGCATTATAGACCATCATGAAACTCTCAATTTGATCAACCGGGTCAGATTCTCCATCATAAGATTCAAATTGAGGAGCTTTAAAGTTATTTGGAATGGGGCATCAAGGATTGATTTTCTGGAAGGAGGTTGACTGGGGTGGTACGCCTTGATGAAGCGGTTCCCTTCATTCTTTATCTGTTGCAGGCGATCTTCTACTTCTTAGATGCGGCGAAGAATTTAGTCGTCCTTCCCCTTGAATCTAGTTGAATTGCTGGATTCTTCATCTCTTGAATAAGTAGAGTGGTGGCTCCATGAGCGTCGACCCTGATCATTAGTACTTCGTGTAGAAAAGAGGATGCTATGCTTGAAGTTTTCCAGTTCAGCTCTAGTGACTGGGGCATCTTGCTCTTTGTTTCTCTCAAGAAGCTTTCGACTTTCAAGATTTGGGGTTCTTTCTACAGTGATCTCCCTGTGAGATGAGGAGTATCTTGATCTCTGCCTTCAAGGAGAGTTGCTTCTCTAGTTCTCTTGACGTTCTCTTGACGTTCTGAGCGGGAGGCCTCGCCCCTTTCATGCCTCTCGTCCAAAGGAATCCTTATATCGGTCCTATGTTGTCTGGTATTGATGATTTAACAGAGATCTCTTAACACCTGGGACCTCACGAGGGCATCAAGTCACTGGACGCATTATGGACTGAGACATGGTCGTGTAGAGGGTGTTATTCATGGCGGCTTTGTCGGGAGTCCCCTGAGGCCTCTCCATTGATATGAGCTTGACTAGGCTGTTGGGGATGATCCAGCTGATGAAGAGGAATGGGGTCCTCCATAGGAGGAGCTGGTTGACGAAGATAGTTGTCTTAACGGCTTGAGGCTGCTCTCCCTCTTAGTCTTGGTGGCATGACGAGAGAATTTGGTGTTTCTCACAACAAGTTCTGATCTATGAAGTAGATCTGCATAGTTTCCTATAGACGGCACAAATCTTTTGCTTCTTATTTTGGTGTGGGGGCAAACAGATAGTGAGTTTATATTTTGAAGAAAACTACTAAAGATATAACATTTGATCATCGCCGTAAAAAGTGGTTAGAGCTCCTGAGATTGGATCGGGATCGTTGAAAGAGTACATTGATCTGAATCTGATGGTTGTTGATGCGGCCAATGGACATGCAAAAATCCTGAAACATTCGGGATGACCCCGGTGACAGATCCTCCGACGCTCTAGTCAAAATCCGAGAGAGAAAGAGAGTTTGAGTAAGGAATTCGGGATTACCTTCTGGCTGAGAAGGGGGAAGGGTATTTATAGGCCTGAGAAATAGTTAGGAGACTGATATGAATTTGTTATCTCCTATCTCATTCTCCCCCTTTTAAGAGATATAATCAGTTACTCTCTTATTGGGGATAAGAGATTTGACTTATAGTACTCATGGGATGGGTGTCTCTCCTAGTGGGCCTAATCACTTTTAATGGGCTTGAAAGCGGCCCATGTCTTGTTAGTGAGCCTGAAGAAGGCCCGAACTTGTTAAAGAAACTCATTATGGTGAATCTGCATGTAGAAACTTTAAGATCCATGCTGGAATCATATGGCCTTGATTTGCTGTGATATTTACCATTATCAGTATATTTGAGTCCACAATCCTAACAACCGTCTCATTCCTTCAAAAACAAACAAATAAATAAAATAAAGTAGAAAGAAGATGAAATTCAAAGAAATAAATGAGAACTCACAATTTTAAGGCATAAAAAGAGTAATAAAATCATGTAGAAATTACACTCATCAACTCAATCCTTAGAGATTCGGTGGCTTGCCTTTAGGTGGTGAAGATTCTTCCTACCCCACTGGATCATACGGTTCTCTCCGACACCCCAATTGAAGCCTCTCTCCCTAACTTGCCCCACAAGACGTAGCGATACATTTTTTATTTGTAGTATTATTTTCTTTACTCTTTTACTTGTTTTAGAGTTTCAACAATTTTCTTCCCTGTAGGTCTCTTACCATACTGGCAAATTGACCGAGGAGATCAAGTCGGAAGAGAAACAGTGGATGTAGAAGGCCATCAGGGAGACAACTGAGAAGATGAGAATCGCCAGGGAGCTTGCGGTGGTGATGAGTCGGGAGACCACTTATCTTGATGAGATTCCTTGCCTTAAAGCAAAGTTGGAGAAGGCAGAGAAGGATGATGAAGACGAGCGCGGTAGTGAAGAAGAGGCATTGCAGGAGCCAGAGGGGGCTAAGGTGGATAGCCTGAAGGAGGACCTCTGGTTTTTCCCTTCTTGATTTTTGTTATTGTAATTTCCTGACTCCAGATTGGCCACCGATATGTATCACCTTTTGAAGTAATGAAAGAAAGTTCCTGCAAATTTTTCTGTGTGTCGAATCTAGAGCACTCTGTACTTGCAAATTTTATGTGCATTTGCAAGTTGTGGGAGCAGCTCTAGGGAATAGTTGGATTCTTAACTTGTCGTTGAGAAAGAGTGGCGGTTCAAGCTCCAAACATGCATATTTACAAGTTGCAGGGGCGACTTCGAATTAGAATTTGAACTTCGAACTGGTTTTTACAGGAATGAACGAGTTGTAGGAGCAGTTTTGAGTGGCGAGTCGAGCTTTGTTCTGGCTTATTCGCGAGCTGCAGGAGCGATTTTAAGAAATGAGTTTGGACTCCGAACTAATTTTTAGGGGTTCAACAAGTTATAGGGGTCAATATGTGGTGAGCCCAGCTTCGAATTTTCTTCTTTGCAAGTTGTCGGAGCACCATCAAGCCACGATTTTGGACTCTGAACTTGTTGGCTAAAGAGTTTGATAAGTTGTTGGCGTGACTCAGAGAAGTAGTTGGGCGCCTAACTCATTCTTCGCATTTTGCTTGCATCCAAAGATTAGTACAAGGAATTAGTGAAAGAAAATACTAAATTTTATTGAAAAATAAACCTAAGTTGATGCCTTGATGGTGGCTAGCCTTTATTACTTACTTTGGTTGTTGCAGACATCGGCCTTATTGGAAATATATAAAAAACCTACTAAACTTCATCAGGTGCTCGACGTTCTAGGTCCTTGATATCTTCTTGTCCCCAAGGTTTTCATGTTGGTAAGCTTCTGGGCATACGATTTTGGTGACCTTGTACGGTCCTTCCCAGTTTGATGCGAGCTTACCTTTCTTACGAGGGTCAAATATCTGTAGCATTCGCTAGATGAGGTCCCCTTCTTTGAGGTTTGCTGGGCAGACATTCTTGTTGTAAAACTTCTCCACCCTTTGCTGATAGATGTGTCTTTGTAGGGCGGACTTCTCACAAACTTCTTCAATGAGGTCAAGGTTGCTCCAGAGGTCATTTGAGTTTTTTTCTTCATTGAATGAGAGGATGCGGGGGGAAGGGAGTCCCAACCTCTAGGGAAATTCCTACTTCGGAGCTTAAAGTGAGGTTGAAGGGGTTCTCTCCTGTGGGGGTCCTTTTGATGAACCTGTAGGACCATAGCACACTTGGGCATTCTTCGAACCATAAACCCTTAGGAGCTTCGTCTAGTCTCTTCTTGAGACCATCAAGGATCTACCAGTTAGCATTCTGAGATTGGTGATTGGTCTGGGGGTGCGAGATGGATGAAAAGCATTGTTATATCCCTATCTTGAAGCATATTATACGGAACCCACTGGTTGCAAATTGGGTTCCGTTGTCGTTGACGATTTTCTTCTAGAAGAATGCTAAATCTTGTGCTTGATGATGGAGGCTAGCGGTTCTGCCTCGATCCACTTGGTGAAGTAGTTGATAACTACCACTAGGAAGTTCCTCTGTCCAGTCACAGGAGGAAACGATCCAAGTAAATCCATTCTCATATGGCAAAAGGGACCGGGCTTGACATGGAGCTAAGTTCAGCTTGGGGGGTTCTATTGAGTGAAGAGAACTTTTGGAAAGAGGCGCAGTGACGGACATAGTCTAGGGCGTCGTCGAGGAGGGTGTGCCAATAATACTCATGATTGAGAATTTTTTGTGCAAGAGATGTCGCACCAGTGTGACTACTGCCGATTCCTTCATATACTTCCTTGAGAGCATAATTGGCATCTTCATGGGAGAGGCATCACAGGTATGGTCGACCATCTACCAAGATGTAGGAGCGCTTGAACAAGAATCCTAAGATCAGTGTGTATCTTTCTGCTCTCACCCGGATCTTCCTTGCCTTTTTTGGATCTGATGAGAGGATCCCCTTGTCGAGGAAATTGATCAAGGGTTTTATCCAACAATATCCGGGTGTCAAAGGGGTGATAAACATGAGCTCTAATGCTTCCTTTTCAATGCTCAGCTTGAGTAGGAATTCAATGAGCATTGTGCAAATCCTTTGAAGGAAGAGGAGACTAGCTTAGAGAGGGCATTGGCTTACATGTATTCTTCGTGAGGAATGCAAGTTACTCTAGGTTCTTGGATTGTGGCTAAGATCTTCTTGACGCAAGCTAAGTACTTGGCCATGCGGTCGTCCCTAGATTCATAGTCTCCTTGAATTTGGTTCACCATAAATTCGGAGTCACTGAACACTTTGACTCTTTAGGCCCCTACTTTACAAGCTAAGAGGAGGTCAGTGTTCAGTGCCTCATATTCGGTCACGTTGTTGGAGGCTCAGAAGTTGATGTGAAGTGAGTACTAAAGAATGAACTCGTCTGGACCAAGTAAAATGTCACCAACCCCGCTCCCTTCGATGTAGGAGGAGCCATCGACGTAGACCCTCCAGGTGGGAGGATCCTCATCTTCTTTGGGGGGATCAGGGATGGTGCTTTCAACAATGAATTCAGCTATGGCTTGGGCATCGGGCGGTAGTTGACGTCGTACTGGCTCAACTTGATGGGCCACTTCATGAGTCGCCTGGAGTTCTCCAGCTTTTGGAGCACTTGCTTAAGAGGTTGTTTGGTGAGGACCAAGATAGAGCATGCTTGGAAGTATGGGCGGAGTTTGCTGGCTGAAGTAATTATAACATAGGTCACCTTCTCCGTCTTGGAATAATGGAGCTCGACGTCATGGATGACTTTTCTCACATAATAAATTGGCTTTTGGTTCTTGTCCCCTTCCCTCAACAAGATGGCACTGAGGGTCTAATCTGAAGTGGCCAGACAGAGGCAAAGCACCTCTCCCGGCTCGAACTTTCTTAGGAGTGGGGGATTGAAAAGATACACCTTGAGCTATTCAAAGGATTCTTGTTGTGCTTGCCCTCACTCAAAACCTTTTACTCCTCGGAGAGCTTTGAAAAATGGGAGGCATTTCTCCCCAGACTTGGAGAAAAAATGTTTGGTGGCGGCAAGGCACCCTGTGAGTCTCTGGACATCTTTGGTGTTGGACGGGGGAGCCATTCTGAGTATAGCTTGGATCTTCTCTGAGTTGGCTTCAATTCCCCTATAACTGGCCATGAATCCCAAGAATTTTCCTAAGGAGACTCTAATTGCACACTTCGAGGGGTTCAACCTCATGTTATGCTTTCGTGGGACGTTGAAAGCTTCTTGAAGATTAACAACGGGGTCTTCCTTTCTTAGGCTCGTTACCAGCATATCGTCCACATAGACTTCCATGTTCCGGTCGATTTGTCCTTTCAAAACTTTGTTGACTAGGCACTAGTAAGTGGCTCCAGCATTCTTTAGGTCGAAGGGCATGACCCAATAGCAGTACAGACCTTGGTAGGTGATGAAGAATGTCTTTGGGATGTCATGAGGAACATTCAGATTTGATTGTATCCCGAGATGGCATCTATGAAGCTTAGGAGCTCATGTCCGGATGTGGCATCAATCAAGGAACCAATGTTAGGAGAGGAAAGGGTCCTTCGGGCATGCCCTGTTCAAATAGTAAAGTCAAAAATTCTCCACTTGTCATTTGCTTTCTTTACCATGACTTCGTTGGCCAGCCATTGGGGTAGCTAACCTCTTGGATGAGCAGACATCTAGAAGTTTGTCAACCTTTTCCTTGACAGCTCGTTGTTCGTAAGGGGTGAACTTGCTGTTAGGTTTCGAGGGTAATCTCAGAATAAATACCAGCAAAAAAATTACAAAAAAATATTGAAACCTAGCCATGGATCCATGCAAAAACCATAAATCTTGTTTAGAAGTTGTACTTTAAAGATGGACCTGTTGTCTCCATAGTATGTCAATCACAACACTGTAATATTGTGGTGCCTCTACGACGGATCAAATCATGTTTTCCCTCACGCCGTGGTGCTAGCTGCGGGAAGGGGATGTTCCTCTCTCTCTCTCTCTCTCTTATAATTTCTGTAATGGCTAGGGTTTTTCTCAACTCTTTCTTTTCCACAGATACATATCATATGTATAGATGCAGAAAATCAACCCTAAGAGAGTAATGAGGCTGTTGGGCTCACAATTTGACCTGAGTCCGATTCGTGTGTAGACCTTTGAACTTTAGTTGGCCCATTTAATCTAATTAATTACCCAACCATATCAGGAGTCCAAGTCTTACTAGGATTCCCAATTAAATTCATCTCATGAATTTAAATCTAATTTCGATCCATTCTAAGTGTGCGACCTTGTAGGTTCCCATTACGTCGACAGTAATACTAAAATTATATTCTAGTGTTACAAACAGTGAGCGGTATCTAGCAATACATCACTGCTACTCAAGTAATGGGAATGCCAGTGATTTGACATAACCTATCCGTGACCAATGTTACCATGTAGTTTAGTCCTTTTGTCCAGATATCAAATTTACCACAAGGCATAGAACATGTCACTCTTGTCTAGTTCAATTTTTGGTTTCTTGATGTCCGAGTAAACTTACTAAAACAAATGAGATCAATATCTCATATTGACTCATTTGAGCACGGTCATGCATTTTGCAGTCTCACTCAATCAAGGGGCCCATAGATATCACTCATGTTATGTAAAAGAGACAAATCATATCTAAGTCACTCACATCTCTTCGCATGATTTGTACTATATCCAATAGTCAATTTTATAATCACCTTATTATAGGCAACGTTTGACGACATTAAAACATATAACTTCTCATGTAGGGAATCATAGTGACTTAAAGTCAAAGGAGTACGTACACCATGGTTACTGTGAGAATCTCTTATGACACTCATATAATGATCCATGCAGCGTTCTCATGGTCGGTCAGTCCAGTACATTATTACTTTAATATGTACCCATGTGAAGACTTGATATCTCATATTCATGACCCGTGAGATATGGTCATCAGTCTATGCACATACTAGTCTCTATGTATTATTGTTGTCCTAATTCACAATAATACTTGACTAGGGACATTTAAGAATAATGTTCTGATTACAACCAATAGGATCTCACAATCAAATCATGCACTTGATATCTCATGGTATTGAACCTACTATTCTAAGGATTTTTTTTATGTTCATTTAATCACAATAAACAACACAATAAATGTCATGAAAAACAATGTAAACTAGTAATTTCAATACACAAATGGCCTCTAGGGAATACACCAACACTTGCGGCGTTCTTACTGGACCGGCTTGACATCTGGATTGACGTTGAGGCAGTGCATAATCTATTCTTCTGAGATGTCAAGCATGTCGGCAGCGGTCCAAGAAAATAAGTCTTGGTTGTCCCTGATACATCTGACAATCTGTTCCTTGACTTGGTGGGAGAGAGCTTTGCTTACTCGAAAACAATTGGTCTGGTCTTCTTTAGAGAAGGGGATTTCTTCGAGTTCATCAACGTGCTCGGAGACGACTTGTTTCTTCTCTTGGGGGAGCTCCAATGCTTCGAGTGGGAGGACTGATCCCCCCATTGTTGTTGTGTGGCACCTCCAAGCCACTTCTTAACTTCCCTTAGCTTCTCCCAACCTGATTGGTGTAGGTAACTTAATCTTCATGTGGAAGGTCGAAGCAACAACGTGAAGAGTTGCTAGGTTGGGACGGCCGAGGATGGCATTGTAAGCAGCTTTCGCATCGATGACCATGAAGTCCATGGCCACGGTTCGGGTAGCTGAGGCTTTTCATGCAATCACGTCAAGGGTGACTATTCCTTCGATTTGGACCGGAACCCCAGAGAACCCACGGAGGGTGTACCATGGGGTTTAATTTGGTCTCTAAATAGTTTGAGGCCTTAAAATGCTTCAAAGAAGAGGATGTTTACTGAGCTTCCGTTATCCACCAAGATGCGGCTCACTTCGTGGTTGGCCATGCAGAGCTTGCTTACAAGTGCATCGTAATGCAGTGTTTGGACGCCTTCCAGGTCTTTGTCTGAGAAAGTCACTGGGATTTCTATGCTCTTGGCGGGAAGGAAGTTGTGAACTAAGTTTACTTCTCGAACAAATGCCTAGACTTCCCTGCCCATGGGTCCTCCATGGATGGAATGGATAACTACCATGTGTTCCGAGTCTTGGGACTCAGAATCTTTCCCGGTACGCTTGTTAGCCCCTCGAGCCGGAGGAGGCTCGACCTTGTCTTTCATAATGAATCTGGAGAGGTGACCTTGTTGGATCAGAGCCTTAATTTCTTCTTTGAGGATTCGACAATCGTTGGTGTTGTGGCCATGGTCTCTATAAAATTGGCACCATAGGTTCATGTTCCTTCTCTTGCCT
The DNA here is from genome assembly GCA_017893485.1 of Hemerocallis citrina. Classification (NCBI taxonomy): domain Eukaryota; kingdom Viridiplantae; phylum Streptophyta; class Magnoliopsida; order Asparagales; family Asphodelaceae; genus Hemerocallis; species Hemerocallis citrina. Next base: position 420,596,243 of record CM030358.1, on the reverse strand, counting down.
GGCGTGTTCATCCTCGGAAGGGGGATGAAGTAGTCTGTCTTCTTCAATTTCCATTAGGACTGCTGATATACTAGCATTGAGAGGAGTGAACTTATCGAACTTGGGTGCTGGATGAGGGCGATGTTGACTGAAACCGTCATTCTAGGAGTTTTTGTAACGCTCCTGCCCCAAACTCAGACAATTTATACAATTTATTAGACAAATTATTTATAGTATAAAACAACTGCCCACCACAGGCTGCCTCTCAAAAGGTGGTTAATTGGATTGGTGACTCTTGATCATAGGCTATATTATTTATATTTAATTATTTCAGTATCAATCCCGATATGGGACCATCTTAATCACATCTCTTTTTCTCTCATGACACACAAGCCCGTACATGGGGCCCATGTGCCACGTCAACGCCATCAAAGACCACAGCATTGTGTCTCTCTTCCAATACCGGGTGGGCCCCATGGTGACGTCACGATGATGTCACCGCAACACATGCAGCACCGCTGCTATTTCAACAGCCCGTGGGACCCCCCTCATGTTCACATTTAATTACCTCAATGCCATCAGCTTTATATATATATATATATATATATATATATATATATATATATATATATATATATATATATATATATATATATATATACACACACTACTATAGTATAGCTCTTGAAATTACGGGATGTTACATACCCCCCTCCCCCTATTTAGAAATCAGCGTCCTCACTGAGCACGGGGCAAGCACAATCTAGTGCAGGATCTACTTTCCAGACGATGTGGATCATCTGCTCTCCTATCCGCCCGACTAATCATGATCCCGGAATCCACCGCCCGATCAATCATAGTCCCTGATTTAATTGAGCTACCATCCTATCGGGTAGTCCCGAATTTAATTGAGCTGCCATCTTATCCGCCCGACTAATCGTGATCTCGGAATCCACCGTCCGATCAATCACAGTCCCGGATTTAATTGAGGGCTCACCACAGTCCCAGAATCCACCACCCGACTGGGTCTATAGTCCTGGAATCCACCGCCCGACTATAAAGACATGCCCCACACTTGGTGTTGAAAGTCGTCTCCGATACCATTTGTAACGCCCATGCCCCAAGCTCGGACAACTTTATACAATTTATCAGACAAATTATTTATAGTATAGTACAACTGCCCACCACAGGCTACCTCTCAAAAGGTGGTTAACCGGATTGGTGACTCTTGATCATAGGCTACATTATTTATAGTTATTTAATCTAGTTGTATTCCCGATATGGGACTAATACAACTCATTTCTCTCTTTCTCTCCGCTGACATCAGCGCACAGCAACCCCCCCTCAGGTGGGCCCCTCATGCCCACGTCAGCGCCATCAAGACAGCAGCGCTGCCTTTTCATCCTTCACAGACCGTGTGGCCCCCAGGATGACGTCAGTGTGACGTCACCTCAAACACAGCAGCTTTCACTGCTTGTTTCCTCAACCCATGGGCCCCCCTCACTTCAATTAAATTACCATCATGCCATCACCATATATATTTGAAATTTACAGGATGTTACATACACCCCCCTTTAGAAATCAGCGTCCTCGTTGAGCACGGGGCATGCACAATCTAGTGCAGGATCTACTTTCTAGCCGATGTGGACCATCTGCTCTTCTATCTGCCCGATTAATCATGATCCAAGAATCCACCGCCCGATCAATCATAATCCCGGATTTAATTGAGCTGCCCTCCTATCTGGTCGACTAATCATGATCCCGGAATCCACCGCCCGATCAATTACAGTCCCAGATCTAATTGAGGGCTCACCACAGTCCCAAAATCTACCGCCCGATAGGGTCTGTAGTCCTGGAATCCATTGCCCGACTATATAGACATGCCCCACTCTCGGTGTCGAAAGTTGGCTCTGATACCATTTGTAACGCCCCTGCCCCAAACTCAGACAATTTATACAATTTATCAGATAAATTATTTATAGTATAGTACAACTGCCTACCACAGGCTGTCTCTCAAAAGGTGATTAACCAGATTTGTGACTTTTGATCATAGGCTATATTATTTATATTTAATTATTTCAATATCAATCCCAAAATGGGACTATCTTAATCACATCTCTTTTTCTCCCGTGACACACAAGCCCGTACATGGAGCCCATGTGCCACGTCAGCGCCATCAAAGACCACAGCGTTGTGTCTCTCTTCAAATACCGAGTGGGCCCCCTGGTGATGTCACGATGACGTCACTGCAACACATGCAGCACCGATGCTGTTTCAACAACCCGTGGGACCCCCCTACTGTTCACATATAATTACCACAATGCCATCAGCTTTATTTATATTATTATTATTATATATATATATAACTCTTGAAATTACGGGATGTTACAGTTTTTGGGTCTTTCTTCGTTTGAATTATTCCTTCTTTTTTTTTCGGAGAAGGACTCCCCTCGGTCCTGGGGATGGAGAGCCTCTTCATCCTAGATGTACATCTCACTCCCTGTAGGAGCTCGAAGAAGTCCTATTAAGGCTTCTTGGAAAGAGATGCTTTGAGGTCGATATGGCTGACATTGTGCCTGAAGACGGAAACCGCTACTGCTGAGTCAAGGAAGGGGATGGATAAGGATTCAGCTATGAAGTGCCGAATAAAATCCTTGGGAGATTCCCCATCCCTTTGCTTTAATTTGATGTCTTCTCAATCTTCTGACTGTTGACAAAGTGGGTGAGGAAGAGCTTCTCAAGTTCCCATGTTGATAGACCTTGGAAAGAAATGGGAGTACCATTCCCATGTTGATCCCTTCTGGGTTGCATAGGAGCGCGTCCGAGGCTCGGTGGACCAGCATGAGAGTTTTAATACTCTCGATGTGATTTACCGAGTCGGACTCACCGCTGTAAGACTCGAATGTTGGCATCTTGAAGTTCTTTAGGACAGGGGCTTCAAGGATCGACCTGGAGAATGGAGGTTGGATGCAGAGATAACTTTTGCCTTGGTGACCCTCCTCTTAGCCGTTCCTAACAAGGCACCCTCCATTTGTTGGAGCCAACAAAGGATTAGATCTTCCTGTCCCTCAGATCGAGTTGACCCATCAGACTCATCATTCGCACAATCTAGGATGGTGATTGCTTACATAGCGGTTCCTATTCAAGGCAGCCTGGACGTCTATGAGGATTTGATCTTGGAAGTCACGAAACTTAGCCCTGGTGATGGGCACCTCCTCTTCTCTGTTGCTTTGGGGAGGTCGTCGGCTGATCGGAATCGGGCTCCTCATCTTCCTTTGCCCCCGAGGTGAAGGTGACTATCGGGACCGTGGTCGGTGAGGGAAGGAATTCTTCTACTTCCTTGATGCACTGAGCGTAACCTACAAACATACGCCTGCTCAGCAAATCTTCTTAATTCACTTTAAAAACGACACCACCACTGTACACACCACTCAATACGCACAAACACAACTGCTAATCAAATACCTCCAACCAGGGGTGCCCCCCATCTTGAGGCAAGTGAGGCGGCTGCCTCAGGCCCCCGATTTTTTTGCAATTGTATGGGCTTCCAAATTTGTATTCTCCTTATAAATATATGCACGTATTTTACGAGTAAAAAAACTATATTGTAATTAGGGGTTCCAAATATAATTATTTGGGTCTTTCGACTTGAGTATCCGGTAACTCAGGGCCGACCCTTCCGCCAACAGACTATTTGCACACAATTGAACTACCCATCCAATCACCACCGTCCATTCCCAACCCTACCCCTACCCCTACCGCTACCCCACTCAGAGTTCAAAAACCCATTTCCACCCGCGTACAGAATGGTGTGTTGAGACAACTTCTACCCCGCACCCGAAATTAATTTCCACGTATTAATTACCCATGGGCCATGGGGCCACCTCCCCCACATTACCCTAAGCTCTGAACTCACAGACTCTCTATAAAAACCCACCCCTACTCCATCCTTTTCAGAATAAGTAACTCAAAAGTGGAGTTAACTAAAGGTAAGAATTTCAGTACCTTTTTTGTACTATAAAAGGCTAAAAAGAGTTGCTTATTTAGGAAACTAGTGATCTTTTAAACTGCGGATTTTTCGGCACTTAATTCTATCCAAAACAGCCGCAGTTTAGAGAGTGAGATAGAGCCATATTTTAAATTAATTATTTTTAAAAAATTCTTGAAAAGTTTTAAATATATATTGGGTTTTTTTTTTTTTTTTTAATTTTCTTAAGCTTCATATTTATTTATCAATTTGCATTTGATCGGGTCGATGGGCAATTGCAGAAAGTGAGGAGAGAAAAAGGAGAGAAAATTTCGACTTTTCTCTCTTCAAATTTTGGGGGTAAAATTTTCTCACTTTCTCTCTCTAAATTCCCGAATTATGTGGATAGTAGAGTTGCTTAGGGTTTCAGTGGTGTTGGGTCTGAGCTCATTTTGCCCGATCTTGATCTGAATTGAGTTAATTCGAGGTCAATTTGGTAGTTTTTGAGTGTGGGATATTGGGTCTATTGATTGAGCTCAATTTCGCCAAAAAACTCAGAAGTTGATTGTTTTTTGTTGAAATTGAGGAGATTGGTTTGTGATTGGTAAGTGGGGAGAGTGTGATTTGATTGATTTGGGGAGTGTGATTGTTGGGTTGGGTTTAAATTCCTGTTTGTTGCTAAATTTGGTTGTGGATTAGAATAATGGAAGTGTTGTTTTAGTTAATTAGAATTGTTTTGGTTGGTGGTATCACTGTTTGATTCAATAAAGGAAAGGAATTTTGAGCTAGATCTAAGTGTAGAATTGGACTGCATGTGGGTTTGATGCTTGGAAAATTTTGTGGGTTTTGAAGGGTGGTTGGGTTTTGAGGGAATTGGTTTTGTGGGTTGGTTCTGGTTCATTGATTGTTTAACTAGAATTTGTCTCATGCGTAGTTTCGCTATTTGGATGAGGGAATGGTGTTTGTTGCAAGTTGTTTTTGATGATATTGGTTAGAAATTTGTTTGTATTTTGTCGTTCTTCGAATTAAAGCTTTTTTCAACAAAAGAAATTGTGTGAACGTGATGAGAATTATTAATTGTTTCTCTGTTCGCGATTGTTATGTGGAAAATGGAACTGCATGTGAGTTTAATTATCGAGAAGTTCTGTTTTTTGAAGGGTTGTTTGGTTTTGAGGGAATTGGGTTAGTGGGTTGGTTGTGATTCATTGATTTTTTAAACTAGAATTTGTCGCATGCGGAGTTGCGCTTTTTTGATGAGTACATGGTGTTTGTTACAAGTTTTCCTGATGATTTTCGTTAAAAAAATCGATATGTTTGTCCTTTGAATTGAAGGTTTTTCCCTGAAAATGATAAGAAATATTAGTTGTTTTTCTGTTTGCAAGCATTAAGTGAAATATTTAACTGCATTGGATTCAAATTTTGGCAAATTGTGCTTTCTACAAGATTGTTGAATTTTGAGGGAGTTGGATTAATGGGCTGTTTGTTGTCGCTTGATTTTTAACTAGAATTTGTCGCGTGCGTAATTTTGACTTTTTGATGAGTACATGGTGTTTGTTACAGGTTTTCTTGATGATTTTTCAATAGAAAATTCTAGGTTTTGTCGTTCTTCACAAAAAAAAAAAAATTACTTTCTTAAAAAAATTGAATAAAGATTGTTGGTTTTTTCTCTTTTTGCGATTGTTAGGGTTCATTTTGTCGCTTGCGGAGATTTTTTTTTGGGGGTTTAATTAATGTGTGTTTTTCGATGTTAGTATTCTCAGAGAGTTTTTCGTTAAATTGGATTGTTTTTCATTTGAAAATCGAATTTGGATTTGTTACACTACATAATTAGTAGATATCATTTTATTTCTTGCGCAGATTTATGTTTCACGAAGCTCTTTGTTGTCTTGAAGTTGTTTGGGGGAATGTTATAGGAAATTAGATAATGAGTTTCGCGAAGCTCTTTGTTAGCAGTTCAAGATGTTTTTCACTTTGCTGCTTTGGAGTTTCTTTTAGTTTTTCTGGTTAATTGTGTGTTCCATTATACATGTTCTTAGTTTTTATATTTTGATGAAAATAAGAAAATAAATTTATTATTTACTAATAAATTCTGTTATGGCTTCTTGTTTCCATGACTTTTATAGGATATTCAGCTTCATGGATTGGTATACCGTCTTGGATCCTTTAGTTTGAATTTCATCATAAGACAAAAACCTTTACATTGTTCGTTATTTTGGAACCATATTTGCGGTATGCGGTGTTTTCAGTTTTTAAGGTGTGGATTTAGTATTAACAAAGTTGATCCTTTTTTCTTTTTTTGAAAATTTCTATTTTGTACCGAATTCTTATGTTCTACCTTTTCTTGCAGTTTTTGTGTGTTTCCTTTTGGAATGTCATTGCAGTTTCTTACAGCAGTTGTTTGAGATTGATTTTCAAACGGATTTTTTTCATGAATATTTTAATGTGTTATTTAAAACCAGTCTCTCTAATTCTTGCTCATTTATATGTCTGCATATTATTCAATTTTATTTCTTCTCTTCTACTGCTTTTCAGTCAATTTATTTTTGTTAACCTTCTTAAGAAGTTAAGCCTGCTTATTTATCTAATGGTCTTGAGTTATTGTTTGTTGAATTAGGTTGTGGGCCATGAAACACACCAAAAACGAGAGTGAGAGTAGTAGGATGTTGCCAACGGATGTTTCTTCTCCATCAACTGATGAAGGTAGCTCTGGTGGATCCCTACCAGGAGGAGGAGGGTTGGGCTCAGGCTTGAAGAAGGGACCTTGGACTTCTGCAGAAGATGCAATCTTGGTGGAGTATGTCCAAAAACACGGAGAAGGGAATTGGAATGCTGTTCAGAAGCACTCAGGATTGTCTAGGTGCGGTAAAAGTTGTCGACTGCGATGGGCTAATCATCTCCGCCCTAACTTGAAGAAAGGAGCCTTTACAGCAGAAGAAGAGGGAAAGATCATTGAACTGCATGCTAAGATGGGTAATAAATGGGCTCGCATGGCTGCAAGTGTAAGTCTGCTTTCACATTATTTTTGTAATACATACTATCTTAGCTCCATTTGTGTTCCGCAATGCATTCAGTAGTCGATCAATACTCACATTTTTGTTTTTGACTTGCTCCATTTAACTAATAAGCATATTTAGAGTATTGGTATCCTTTCGTAATTTAATATGACTGTTACGATACCTAAAAAAAATGAATTCTTGGAAGTGTCATATTTTATACATATTTAATCAATTTAGACCAGGTTGATGGTGTATCTCCATAGAATTGCATCTTAAGGCAATGGGATGGATTCGGTAGAATTTCTGCTGTCTATATTTCAATTTAAACAAATAGACATGGTTTAAGTACAACTTCTTCTTCCCGTTTCAATTCTCGACCGTATTCTCATAATTTTTTGTATTTATCTCAAGAGAGGAATATGTGGTCAAATTCGTTATGCTATAATATTTACTACATGGTCGTGGTCTAGAATCAGGAATCAGGGTCTTGAATGTGGAAGATGATTGTGTAACGAGGACATTAACATCTTCTTATCAATCAAGGAGGTTTCTTCTCATTAAGGTGAAGTCTCTCTCAAGCTTCTGTAGATGTTGCCTCGAGTCGTTGATCTTGTGTACACATTTCTTATGGTACTGATACTGTATAGAAAATTCTGCAGTTTGGTCATGTCTTTTAGGTGTGGGTGAGGCCCTTCTCCATGCAATTCTTATATAGGTTCTTATTTTTCTAGCGAAGAGTGTTTAATTGTGAGAAGAGGATTGCTCAATTATATACTTCTTCTCAATCCATGAGATACCGAAGTCATTGTTGTGTTTTCAAGAGTGATGTTGTCACTCGATATTGGTAAGATAGTGGGTCCAAATTTGTCCTTGTCAAATATGGATATTAAGTAAAATTTTCAGACGATATCTACATTTGTTTCCATATTCCGTACTGTTAAACGGATACATGCATGGTCATACTTATTGAGTGTTCATGGTTCTAGTCTAGTTCTCACACAATAGGATTCCTACGCTTGCATGCCACATGCCGTAACGATTGTGCAAGTTATGTTTTTCTCATTGATGCATTTCATGTGAAAATACAGACATTTTTTGGGACGAGTGAGTGTATTGGATTTCCTTATGACCTGATGGATATATATATACTTTTGAGCATATCCTACAATTTATTGCACATTTGGGTTTACATCTGTCTATGTGCAAGACATCGACTGCAATATTGAAGGAATGCTTTATAATATCAATTTGATGGTCATTTATGTTAAATAAATTACTAATTTCCATAATTCTTACCAACTTTCTGTGGTGGTTTGAGTTATTTGTTTCCTATCTAACCCCGTTAAATTTCTCTACGTTCCCTGTATAGTAGCTTTCCCATTATTACCCTTATTGCTGTATCTTGGTGTAAACACCTTGTATTTTCTCTATATAATACGTAACCAAATTATGATAGAATAGTGTAAACGTTTGCAACAACATATCTGAAATAGGAAAGAAAACGCACTGTTGGCTACTCCATTTCATGCATGCGAGTAACTTTCTGGCATGACATTTACACAAGGGTGTAACTATTTATAGTGCTCTGAGGTGCAGTTGAAAGTAGCAATTAGGAGCATAGCATAACATATCCTTATTAGTTTCTTGTAGTTGTTATACTGGTTTGAGTTCTACCAGATGATGTTTTTATTTCACCTATACAGATGAATATTCACCAAAGATAAGCAAATCTTACATCTCCCCTTAAATTTTTGTTTTAAATGATACGTTTAAAGTACTTCTATCTTCAATGTGTTTTGGAGCTCGAAATATGAGATCCTTAATATTCTTTTTACTGATGTTTTTTATTGTCCTCTCCCAGTTACCTGGCCGTACAGACAACGAGATAAAGAACTATTGGAATACCCGTATTAAGAGACGCCAGCGTGCAGGTTTACCAATCTACCCTTCTACAGTGCCATTCGAATCTAGTGAGAATCAGCAGCAGGACCTAACTATTGGAGACTTTGCAACCGATGACAAAATGCAGATTGATGGGGGCTTGTTGGGAAATGGTTACTGCATTCCCAGTATTCAATTTGATAACTACAGTGTCACGAGTGCAGGGCCATTGACTTATGCACCGACACTCCCTGCATACTCTTTCACTAACATGCTATGTCAAGATGGGTTTGAATCTTCTCAGACTCATGGCTTCGTCCTGAATCCAGCACCACTTAACAGTAAACGGCTTAGAGTGTCTGATACCCTTCTCCCTGCGTATCCTGGAAATGAGCTTTCAGTATTTGATAACTCAGTCCCCTATGACCCTGATCCTATTAGCATGAACATAGGACCTTTTGATAATGGCAGCCATTCCCTAATTAATGGCAACTTCTCTACTCCCAGACCCCTTGCGGGCACTGTGAAGTCGGAGCTCCCTTCACTCCAATATACTACTAATGAAACTACTGGGCCAAGTTGCTACTGGGCTTATGCTTACCCTTCTTCACCACCTCTCGAGGCAATTGAAACTTACATTCTGTCCCCTCCAACTGTTTCAGTGCAGTCTGAATGCTCTTCGCCACGGAACAGTAACAGTGGCTTACTAGAAGAAGTACTTCACGAATCACATGCATTGCTCAGTGGCAAGAGTAAGCACTTGTTGTCTGACAAGAGCACAAATTCAAATTCTTCTTCGGCAATGACGCCCAGTGACATGATGGATAATAGTTCAGCAAATAATTTCTGTGACGTTGACCGAGCCTGGGAAGACTATGACCCCATTTCCCCTTTAGGCGGTTCTGCATCATCCATCTTCAATGAGTACACCCCTCCAGCCAGTGGAGGTTCTTCGGATGAGCTTCCACCGCCTTCTAGAGTACCTTCTGGTAAATACATGTTTTTTCTTTTATGTAAAACTGTTAATACTCACTTTAAAAATGTAAGTTGATCATCCAAATTGAAAATGCATGCAGGTGAAATGGTCTGAACCATAAATTTTTATTTTTCGTCCTAACAATCATAAAAACTTAATAGAAACTAGGGTTTAGAAAGCAATAATGGGTTTACCCGTCATCAAGTGAGAAAAAAAAATGGCATTTAATGAGTATTCTACATTTACACTATCTGCATTCTGTAGATGGATGGTTAGAATCAAAACCTTGTGAAATTTTGTTTCTTGGTGGTATTTATAATGTGAGTGATCTTCAACAGTATCAAATTTAATGTAGACAGTTCTAAATCATTTTTAAGTGAGTATTTGCATTTTAAATAAATTCTGAAAATTCCCAGCTCGACTCTTTATATGCATATATGAATTCATAGATAAATCATAGAGGTTTCAAGTATACTTATATGATATGATTACTGCAGGTTCAAACATTAAATTGCCAAACATGGCAGAGGACGGGCAAATTAAACCCAGACCAGAGTGCCTAAGGCCCGATGCTTTACTTGGGTGTCCCTCCTGGCTTCTAGAGAGCAATTCCCATATGGCGAAAGAACACTCCGACATGAACAATGCTATAGCAACACTTTTAGCTGGCGACTACAAGGAGCAGAAGCCTGTGCTGTCGCCTGGAACTGGAACTACTTCAACTTCCAGTAAATCGGGGCAAGACTCTTGTCAATGGAATAACATGCCTAGTGTTTGTCAAATTCCTGATCTGCGTTGAGGGTTGTTTTGCTCTGTGTTGAAGGAACCCGTTTTGTTGTTGTTGATGAAGATGGAAGTTTGAGTGTTTAGAATGATGTATCGTCTTGATTTCGGTAGTGACCTGGTAGTGATCTCAGGTCTCGAACATATGACATGCAACAGGAGATTATGAACCCTAGGAGTTTGAAATTTAAATTGGAATCTTGTTACCATTGGATGATTAAAATAAACATGTTGGCATGAACAGGAACAGATGTTTTCAATTTGGTTGCAGTTGTTTGGTGATTTTCTTCATTCGTATGGTTTCGTATAGTTCCTTGTGTTTTGCTTGAATGACACGTTATGTCTCTACCTCCAGTCTTTTGCCTTTGAGATTCATTGTAGGTCTACGTTGGTTTTCTTTCCTTGGTGTAAGACAGGTTTGAGGTGTGCACTGAAATGGATGCCCTTAATGTTGGTGGTGATGGTGACTCTTAGCACTTGGACATGTTCGTTCAAAATGAATTTTAATTGGGTTTATTAGAATATAAATATTAAAACCCTCCTCCTTACTACAATTTCGGAATTTTGGTCGATCGGTAGGGTCATTAGTATGGTATCTGAGCAACACAAGTTCGAATTTCACCGGCTGCTCAATTTAAATGCGGATTGAAAGAAAAAAAATACTGCTGCGTATACACTACAAACAGGGATGAAATGGCCGGCATTTTTTTTCAAAATGGCCGGCGTTTTAAAAACGCCGGGGAATGGTTAATGGCGTTTCGCGAAGCGCCGCCGCAAGCGCCATCCTTGCCGCTGCCGGGGAATCTTATTCGAATCCCCGGCGCAAACGAAGCGCCGGCCATTCTTTGAGAAATCCCCGGCGTTTGCAAATGCCGGGGATTTACTGTCGAATTTTCAAAAAAAACTGAACATATATCACAAGCTCCACTACATTTTATCACAAGCTCCTGCTTCACTACATTTTATCACAAGCTCCACAAATTCTCACAAATCATCACAATTTTTGCACATTCTATTCCTGCTTCACTACATGTAAAAAGGTATTCATCTAGAAGTGCTTTAACTCTTCCAAATATCACAAGGCATTAGTTTATTAAAAATCTTACCGAACCTTTTAACTAAGGATCATGTATATATAGATTAATCATTTTGTACAAAACTGATGATAAGTTGTCTCTCATCTTGGCTCAAAATCCCCTGTGATACAACAGATTTCTCTTCAAACAAAAATGAATACAAGCTTTTCAAATTCTACAAATACTACATACACTCCTCCAGCTTTCACTTCTGACCATCCAAATTGCATAATGGGAAGGACACAGCTGAGATCATAGTTTGCTCTGTCATGATGATTCTTCAGTTAGCATTCACCTCCCATTAGGTGTGTAACCCTGCACAAAATCAATTTATCAGTTTGAGATTTTGCAAGCGAGACAAAAAAGAAAAAAAAAAAAAAAAAAAAAACCCTGCACGAAATCAATTTCAAGGTCGAAATATTGTAATATTCTCCAAATCATCGGGAAAAGAGTGAACTCTGCTGAGTGCTGAACTCTCCTAGATACTGCTATCATCATCCGGAAATTTTTATCCAACATACACACCCATAATTTAAAGTTCATGTGTGTATAACTTATATAATAATTTGAGCACATAACTTTTAGATTTGAAAATATAACAGCCAGGCCACTGGCCCAACCTGTGGGACTCGCCAAGCACGAACCAAAGCCAATGTTTCTCAAAATTTGACGGACCTAGTCACCTAGACCCATCCGCTGGTTCAAAATAGAGCAGTTTAATACTATGACCGATCAGAAGTTTTTTTCTGCTTTCTAGTCATGATCTAACTAAACGAATCTAGTATTTTTGTATTTTAGAATGTAAAAAAGTATATCAAGTCATGGACAGGATGCAACACAAGTGACCAGCATAGAGAAAATACTGGAAAATTTTAGTGAAATAGCTGTTGTCGTGTCGGTGACGCGTGCGACACGTGTTTGACACAACCGATACGATATAACATCCCCATATAAGTGTCTATGCTTCATAGCCTTCTATGTTATAATTCTTTTGACAGTTCTTGTCATAAACCTTTGTCATATGCATATTGGATGCATTTATAAAAACTTGGAGCCATAACTCACTTTAAAACTTGGAGCTATAACTCATTTTATATGAGCTTTTAAATTCTTAGAATTACTTACTACAAAATAATTTCCAGTGACAAAATGCTTATTAATTCAATTAATAATGATAACTAAAACTTATGACTCTGACATAACAAAGCAAGTATGATACAACAGATGAATCAAATTAGTACCTGTGAGCACCTTCTGCACAATACCCCAACAATCTCACTAAGTTCTTGTGCCGAACTCTCCCGATTGCTTCCACCTCAACTTTAAACTCCCTCTCCGCTTGCCCCCTTCACACAAAGAATCCATAGCTAATCAAAACATGCAAAATTTAACAGATAAAAAAAACTAAAAACTAAAAAGCAATGCACCAAAACTACTCCCACTACACTAAAACAACATTAACCTATTGTTGAGCAAATTCTTACAATCAATTAAGCAAAAAAAAAAAAAAGTCCACAACAACATATAGCATTAACCTATTGTTGAGCAAATTCTTGACCGCAATGTGGGTGTGATCAGGCAAAACACCATGGTAAACAATCCCATATCCACCCTCCCCAATCACATTATCATCCGCAAACATGTTGGTCGCGGCCTCAAGCTCCCTCAAAGTGTACCAATGCCCCCACCCCAAATGTGACACCTGTGGCACATTCACCACCACCACCTGCTGCCCACTAGACCCGGCCCCACCGCGGTGGTGGTCAGGGTAGGTTATCCTATGATCCTTCCCAATCTCAATGTGGATCCTCTTCAACCCAACTAAGCTCTTCTCATCAAGCAGTAACTGCTTCTCACTAGAGGTGGTAGTTTCATGCTCTAAAGGGTGGATTTCTTTGGACAAGTTTGGGATGACGGGGTTGCTGTTGGTGATAATATTACTGTTGGTGATAAATGTTTTGTTTCAGCACAAATATCAAACTCATGAAAACAGATATCATGCACATGCTAGGTATATATTTATGGGGATAAAATGAACATTCCTTGCCATTTTGACATACCTTGCCAGTTGAATCAAGTCAGGCTCTTCCAAAAGCAATGACCGCAACTGTTTGGAATTATTTTCCTTGTTGCCTTCAGACCTGGAAGGGTGAAAGCAAAAGGAAAATGGAAAGGGAAAAAATTTAGAATGCGATAATGGGATGAATTTGCATATGCTCCAAGTAACAATTAAATCCAAGCCAATGACTAGGATCTCTCTGGATCTTAAAGGTCCTCTAGATTACACTGCCATAAGAAAAGAAAAAAAAAGTAGTTTTCATTTCTAAACAAAAATATAAATCTCTAGTGTTCCTCTCTCTCCAAGTCTCCTACAAGGAACAAAGAACATATATAAATAAAAAACTGAATCGAGGCTATATAAATAAAAAAATCAGTTAGCTCGCGAAACCGTTTCTCTAGTTCCATATGTTCCTGTATACAAATGCATTGAACAAGAATGAATTATGAAGCAGATACAAGCAAGAAACACAGGATACTAGTGTATAACACTTTTCAGTTTTACACAAGTTATGACAAAATGTATCTGATCTCAAGATATTAGAAAAGCAAATCACTCCTGTCTGTCTTTGAGCAAGAACTAAAGAAGAATAAAAATGTCAAGGGCAATATTTTATAAGGTAGAAGCAGGAATTGTAAGGTCAAAATGCAATACCCTTTTACATTAGAGTGTAAACAAGGTCGAAATGCAATACCCTTTTGTCTGTCTTTGATTTTGAATTCATGTTTTTCAAAAATTTAATTTACAGATATATATTTGAACTGATGGAATTTTGTTTCTTTTTTGGTTGATGAGGCCCGTAAGCCACAGACATGAATGTGATTGATGCAAATGAGATTTGAGAACCTGACCTATTGCTCAACGACGAAGAAATTGACCATAAAATACTAATGGCACTTGTTTTAATAAACTTAATACGTTTATCTAAACTCATTTGTTATACCTTACCAGGTTCCCTTAAAATTTGTGATAAAGGTTTTGTTTTCTTACTAGTTCTTCACAATATTGGGTTAAATTTTATAAGTGGTGCAAAAATGATGAGTGTTAAGATTGTCTGCTAAATCACTTTTTACTTCAGTGAGGATCAAGTGTTTATCCATTAATATCCATCTTATGTTCCTACAAATTCTTTTAGATGCTTGTAGCAAATGATTACCCTTAAACAAGAATTTAATGGAAAAGATAAATTAAACAGGAATAGAAACTAAACCCTGAGCAAATGATTACCCTGAAGAATGTAGCAGCACTCTCTTTCTCTACCACCTGAAGAATGTAGCAGTTCAGGTCCCCAAGTTTTCCCCCAGCAGCAGCACTCTCTTTCTCTACCACCTGAAGAATGTAGCAGTTCAAAGTAAAATATATGCTTCAACTTATCTAAACTTAAACCTCATTTCCAAGCATTTAACGATTATTCATGTACAAAAAATCTACAATGCTACCAATAATCTCCACATGAACACCTTCCATTCTTGAACAAATGAAACCTCTTATAATCTCTCAACACAATCTCTCTCCCTTCAACCCTGGAAGAAAATTTCACAAACACAAAATAACACAAATAAAACCTCCTATAATAATTTCACAAACACAAATGAAACCCCCAATCTCGGGTTCCAGTAATTTCACAAACACAAAATAATTTCACAAACACAAATGAAACCTCCTATAATTTCACAAACACAAAATAACACAAATGAAAATTTCACAAACACAAAATAACACAAACGCAAATCCATACCTAGGGTTCCAGAAGGAGAGAGGACGACGGCGGTGGAAGCGAACAACGACGACGGCGGAAGCGAGATTGGGGGTTTAGCCAATCGAAATAGGGTTCGCGAGATTGGGGGTTTAGCCAATCGGAAGCGAGAGCGAACGGTGACTATCTCCTGAGGTAAAAATCGAAATAGGGTTTAGTCGAGAAGAATTGAGCGAGATTGGGGGTTTCGGAGAGAAATCAAAGAGGGAAATCGACGCGGATTAACAGCGAAATCGAAGGGGGAAATGGAAATAGGGTTTTAGGGCGAAAAGAATTGAGCGCGAAAAGCGAAAAGAGAAAGAGGGAAGCGAAAAGAATTGAGCGAGAATGAGGGTGGGTGTGGGGTTTTATCAGACGGGATATATCCCCGGCGTTTGAAAGCGCCGGGGATTGTTAATAGGCCGGCGTTGTTTATGAAGCGCCGGGGTTTCTTTGGATCCCGCTGGCGTGTCCCGGCAGAATTTTTAAGCGCCGGCGTTGTTTTGCCGGATATTCCAGTACCTTTTGTAGTGATAATCAGGTCTTGACCTAAGAAGATGGCCCTCAACCTGCAGGACGCGTTAGAATATAAATATTAAAATCCTCATCCTTACCACAATTTCGGAGTTTTGGTCCATCGGTAGGGTCATTAATTGGGTTTACTCATTGAATGTAAGCCTGATTGAAACCCGGGTTAAATCTGATTCTGATTTCAAATTTGTTTGAAGCTGTTACTGGAGTCTTGAGTTCATATTTGAATTTTCCACTGATCTTTGTGGTTGTATGTTTGTTTTGATCTGAATCTAATAAATTGACATGTCCTCGCAACACGCTGAGGATGTTGTGCTACTGCTAAACAATTAGTCTGCCAAAGTATATATGTTACAAAATTGTTTATAAACTTTTTTTTTACAATAAACTCAATTGATTGAGAGGCACAAAAAAACAAAGAAGAGAATAGGAGAGGAGAAAAATCCAACAAGAAAATAAGAATAAATAAATAACAACTTACAACCAAACCAATTGATATGCAACAAGGTTGTCGAGGCTTGTGTATCACACAATTTTCTTAAAACATATTTTGCCTCTTCCGGTTGCTGGATTGTGCGAAGGAGTCTGTTTCCCAAGATGCAACAACCAGAGCGTTCACGTAGGCACAACATAACACTCTCGAACCGAATGACAGCGTGAAAATCCTATCACCGAATTACCAAAACAGCAGGACCAAGGAACGGAATAGAGTAAAACTAAAATAGTGGAAGACAGAGGATGATTCTTGTGCAGGGAAGGAAGTGAGAGGGGAGACCTCTATTTATAGGGCCAAGGCCAAAATCGTAACTACAGACAAGGCTATGAATGCCTTCAGTGTAATGGCAGATAATGTATTGAATGCGTACCTATAATGACAGACAGTAGTCAATACCCTGAACGACACAGTGTAACTGCAGACAGTCAATTGAATGCGTACAATATAACGGCAGACAAAATGTTTAATACTGCACAGAAACAGCAAACAAAACCGTTTCTGCATTTATAACAGCCGTTTACAAAGGAAAAAACTCAAAACTGTAGCAAAAAGTGGCTCTGCACGGGTGGGGTCATGTTAGTCCGCAGGTCGTGCGGGTGCACACAAGTCGCATGTAATCCGGTCCGAGATTTGCACCCCCCTGCACGCGTGAGAGAGAGCCTCTCTTCTAGCGATCTTACAATGCTTAGAAGAAGGTTATTATATATTCTCTTCTAATTTTCTTGATTTTTCCGATGTGGGACTATGTCCCCTCAACCCATTTTCAAGAATGAAAACGTCTCACTTTGAGAGACAATTTCTCATTCACCCCTTAACCATTTTTAGCAAATTAATATACGATTTTGATATACTCACGAAGGAGAACACAAATCAATCAAGATCTCTCAATAATTCATTTAGGATCTTACTCAAAAAATTGCTCAAAAAATGGTTCGTAAATGATGTATAAAATTCCCATTTTCTAACATTCCCCACATAAATGAAAATTGACGATCACAGACACAATAGACTTGGTGATAGAATTCAACGGTTGAATCCTGCATAGGATAGGTAGGTGTTACCCTTTGAACCTTCCCTTATGAAAATATGTTTACTTTACTAACTAAACAGTAGACGCGATGTCCTTGAACTGTTCTGTCATTTGTGTAAACGATGACATATCTCACACAGAAATCTTCCTAACGCATTTTCAGTTCTCACTGTTATGTTCATTTTGGCCATGAACATACGCCTGGTTCTGCAAGAGTTTAACAGGAATATTGCCCTATATTATTCCCTTGGAAGCGGCCCTTCTTCCCTCTTACATAGGTGATTTCTTACTTAAGAGTAACCCGCATTACTCTGCTCGGATATCTGACGCATAAGAATCATTAAAAGCCTAGCTTAACCTATTACCTTACAGGCATCACTGTTTCATCATGAGAATGGACATGGAAAAATCTCCACAGTGATTCAACTTGGTCTTTACAATTTAGTTGTCCCTTTGAACCTAGATCTTAGGATCTCCAGTCAGCTAGGTTGGGTGTCCATTGTATCGACTTATTCTTTCATGGGCTTTAGTCCCATTCCCCTCGATGATTTATCAACTATCTCTCTGTTTAACCCTTCGGTTAGCGAATCTGCAATGTTATTCTTTGACTTTACATAGTCCACAGAGATAACCCCAGTAAAGAGTAGTTATCTAATGGTATTATGTCTTCGATGAATATGTCTAGATTTACCATTATACATATTTCTCTGTGCTCTACAAATTGCAGATTGACTATCTGAATATATGTAGATTGGAGGAACATGCTTCGTCCACCTTGGAATATCCTCAAGGAAGTGGTGTAACCATTCAGCCTCCTCCCCATATTTTTCCAGTGCGATAAATTCAGCTTCCATCATGGATTTAGCGATCACTGTTTGTTTCGATGATTTCCAAGAAACTGTTGCACCACCTAGTGTAAACACATAGCCACTAGTGGATTTTGAATTATCACTAGATATCCAGTTTGCATCACTGTATCCTTCAAGTACAGTCGGGTATCTCGTATAGTGCAGTCTATAGTTATGAGTAAAATGCAAGTACTTCAGTACTCTTGTAATTACTTGTCAATGCTCGCTTCTAGGATTACTCGTATATCTACTTAGTTTACTCACTGCACAGGCTATGTCTGGTCTTCTACAACTCATTAAGTACATTAGACTGCCTATGATTCTAGAGTATTCTACTTGAAAAATACTCTCGCCTTTATTCTTGGATAAATGTAAAGTTAGATCTATTGGAGTTCTGGCAATTCCAAAATTATCTTTATCAAATTTTTCAAGAATATTGTCGACATAATGTAACTGGCTTAAAATAAACTCGTCTGATGTTCTTGTGATTTTAATTCCCAATATAACATCAGCTAGTCTCATGTCTTTCATGTCAAACCTCGAGTTCAACATGGTTTTAACAGATTTAATCATCTGATCATTGCGTCCAATAATAAGCATGTCATTTACATACAAACATATAATGACATATTCTTTTTCTGTGTCTTTGACATATACACATTTGTCACATTCATTGATGTTGAAGCCATTTGTCATCATGACATTGTCAAATTTCTCATACCACTGCTTTGGAGCTTGTTTCAAGCCATATAATGACTTCACCAATTTTCACACTTTCTTTTCATGTCCTGAAGCTGAAAAGCCATCAAGTTGTTCCATGTAGAACTCTTCATCTAAATCTCCATTAAGAAAACTGTTTTTACATTCATTTGATGTACTTCAAGATTGCGAAGAGCTGCTACTGCAAGTACCACCTAATGAAATTTATTTTCGTTACAGGAGAATATGTATCAAAGTAATCAAAACCTTCCTTTTGTTTATAACCTTTAATTACAAGTTTTGCCTTGTATTTATCAATTGATCCATCAGGTTTCATTTTTCTCTTAAAGATCCACTTGGAACCTAAAGGTTTACTACCTGGTGGAAAATCCACTAGTTCCCAAGTATGATTTTGCAAGATAGAATCAATTTCACTCTTGATGGTTTCTTTCCATAGAGGACCATCACTAGAGTTTACCGCTTCCTTGAAGGTTCGGGGTTCACCTTCAAGCATAAAACTCAAGAAATCCAGACCAAAATTTTTTTCCATTCTTGTTCTTTTACTGCGTCGAGGTTCCTCATCAACTTCTTCATCTTGATCTTCACTATCTTCACTAATAGTCTCATGTGTTCGTTTGGAGTAACTTGGTTCCTCCTTTGACTTACATGGAAATACATCTTCAAAGAACGATGCATTGTTAGACTCCATTGTTCTTTGATATATCAGTGATGTCGGATTTGTACACCAAAAACGACAGGCACTACTGTTAAGTGCATAGACAATGAAAATGCAATCAACCATTTTTTGTCCTATTTTCACTTTCTTAGGTGGAGGTACTGCCACCTTGGCAAGACACCCTACATTCGCAAGTAATTGTAGGATGGCTTTCTTCCTTTCCATAATTCATATAGAGTTTTCTCTTCTTTCTTTTTGGACACCTTATTCAAAAGGTAGTTAGCTGAAAGAATAGATTCTCCCCACAAGTTTGGTGGCAAACCAGAACTTATTAACATTGCATTCATCATTTCTTTCAATGTACGATCTTTCTCTCAGCAACATCGTTGGACTGAGGAGAATAAGGCGTTGTCGTTTCATGTATAATCCCATGCTTAGCACACATGTCAGCAAATGGCAATTCATACTCTCCACATCGGTCGCTTCTTAGCACCTTAATTTTCTTGTTGAGTTGGTTCTCAACTTCATTTTTATAGAGAACAAATTTTTCTATAGCTTCATCCTTACTTTTAAGTAAATATACATAGCAGTATTTTTTGCTATCATCAATGAAGGTAATAAAATATTTATTACCACCTCTTATTTGTATCATTTTCAAATCACAAATATCAATGTGAATTAGATCAAGAGGTTCAGTGTTTCTTTCAATACTTTTAAACGATGATCTTGTTAGTTTTGCCTCAATACAAGTTTCACACTTGTGTTTGAAATCAATTTGGAATGTTGGTATGTGATTCAAGTTAATTAGTCTACGCAACGTATCATAATTAACATGTCCTAATCTACAATGCCATAAACTGGAAGACTCAAGTATATAAGTAGAAGAGCTAGCTTTATTAATATCCATGACCATGGTCATTATATTGAGTTTGAACATTCCACCACTCATGTATCCTCTACCAACATACATTCTACTCTTTGACAAAATAAATTTATTCGACTCAAACACTAAACGAAAATCGTGGTTATTAAGCAACGAACCAGATACCAGGTGTTGCCGCTAAATTTGGTGTGGGGGCAAACAGATGAATTTGTGGATTCTTAGGGAAACTGAATAGTAAACCTGTATACCTGTTCTGCCGGAGTTCTGATCGTCGTTCCCGCCGTGCACCTGCAAAAAGTGCGAGACAACGGGGTTGTTCCCGGCGACGCACCCTCCGACGCTCAAGTCAATAATCTGGCAGACTATGAAAGAGCGCAAAAACTGGTGAAAGATTGACTACCTCTTAATGGAGATGGGTGGGGGGTATTTATAGGCGTCATAGGGAACAGATTAGGCAAGTAATTCCTGTGTGTATAGATAAGGAATGTAATCCTAATCCCCAGTGAAAGGATAGATATGAATCAGGGCCGTTGATTAACATTAATCAGAAACCCTAATTCTATCCCGCTGGACCGGGTTTGCTGCGGGTTGAAACCCGCACCCAGTTGAGGTGGATCCGTTCGCGAGTTATTGGATCTGCGAGAAGGAGACCCAGTACCCGCTTCAGACCCGTTTTGTAGGTAAAATTACCTTTTAACCCCTGAACCTTCAGGATTCGTGCCCAATTTGGACGGTCTTGATTAAACCCCTATTTTTAGCCATATCACGAGCCCCCCACTCCTAAAGGCTGGGGACAATCAGTCTTTGAGGAGTAGTTTGACTGTTTTTAGTGGCTAGAGGAGTTGTATCGAAGTCTGAATGGGTGTTTTTGGAATCCTGAAGTGGATGGTAAGGTAATTCCTTCTTCTTTCTTGAAGCCATGTGGTATATCAAGTTTTTATCTATCTTTTTAGGCTATTTATCTAATTTTGCGATGCGTCAGCTAGTCGTTCGGGGGTTTTAGCCGTACATTCTAGGCAATAATTGTTCGTTCGGAGGCTCAAAAATGTCCCCCGAATTTTCAATTATTTCCTGAAATTTTTAGCTAATTTTCCCGAATTTTTAGCAATTTTTTGCAATTTTTAGATAAATAAAATGATTTAAATAAATAAAAATTTATTTTTTAATATTTATTTATGACGTGGCGTCATCAGAGCCCTCGATCAGGGCGGAGCGCGAGTTTCGGAGTGATCAGACGGTCCTTGTTCCTCGGCAAGTTTTTCCGCCGTATGCGAGGGTCGGTACCTCGGTGCCTCGGCTCGGCTTGGTTCCTCGAGGACCAGTGCCTCGGCTCGGAAGGTCAGTGCTTAGGCTCGACGAATCCGAGGTATGTGGCATCATCTGGGCCGTCTATTTCAGCGTGGATCCCCATAAAACGCTTTCTTGTCGTTTAGTGGACGTGGCCAAATCTGGGCCGTCCATCATGACGAGCGCGCTTTTTCACAAGATCCAATGGCTGATATGGGTCGGCATGATTTTTTGCCATATACGAGGGTCGGTACCCCGGCACCTCGGCTCGGAGGGTTAGTGCCTCGGCTCGGAGGGTCAGTGCCTCGGCTCGGAGGGTCAGTGCTTCGGCTCGACGAATCCGAGGTACGTGGCATCATCTGGGCCGTCTATTTCAGCGTGGATCCCCATAAAATGCTATCTTGTCGTTTAGTGGACGTGGCCAAATCTGGGCCGTCCATCATGACGAGCGCGCTTTTTCACAAGATCCAACGGCTGATATGGGTCGACGTGATTTTTTGCCATATACGAGGGTCGGTACCCCGGCACCTCGGCTCGGCTCATCAGGGCTGTTTGGCCGAGGTGCTGAGTTGTCTGTTTTGGGGGAAACGTCTTGAGGGTTCCACCTTTCCGTGCCTAGTGGCTCGGCCGCTCGGCGGAGCTGTGCGGTAGCTCGGCTGGGCAAGCCGATGGCAGGCAGCTCGGAGGGACGCGTGGCTGGATCTGGGCGGTCCATCATGGCGCGCATCACGAGGACGGGGTTCAGATTGCGAGAAAACGTTATCTTGTCGTTTTGTGGGCGTGGCACGATCTGAACCGTCCATCAGATTCTGTCGCGAATTTTGGAGAGATCCGACGGTGACTTCGCCTCGGGACGATTTTTCTCCATATACGAGGGTCGGTACCCCGGCACCTCGGCTCGGCTCATCGGGGCTGTTTGGCCGAGGTGCTGAGTTGTCTGTTTTGGGGGAAACGTCTTGAGGGTTCCACCTTTCCGTGCCTAGTGGCTCGGCCGCTCGGCCGAGCTGTTCGGTAGCTCGGCTGGGCAAGCCGATGGCAGGCAGCTCGGAGGGACGCGTGGCTGGATCTGGGCGGTCCATCATGGCGCGCATCACGAGGATGGGGTTCAGATCACGAGAAAACGTTATCTTGTCGTTTTGTGGGCGTGGCACGATCTGAACCGTCCATCAGATTCTGTCGCGAATTTTGGAGAGATCCGACGGTGACTTCGCCTCGGGACGATTTTTCTCTATATAAGAGGGTCGGTACCCCGGCACCTCGGCTCGGCTCATCGGGGCTGTTTGGCCGAGGTGCTGAGTTGTCTGTTTTGGGGGAAACGTCTTGAGGGTTCCACCTTTCCGTGCCTAGTGGCTCGGCCGCTCGGCTGAGCTGTTCGGTAGCTCGGCTGGGCAAGCCGATGGCAGGCAGCTCGGAGGGACGCGTGGTTGGATCTGGGCGGTCCATCATGGCGCACATCACGAGGATGGGGTTCAGATCGCGAGAAAACGTTATCTTGTCGTTTTGTGGGCGTGGCACGATCTGAACCGTCCATCAGATTCTGTCGCGAATTTTGGAGAAATCCGACGGTGACTTCGCCTCGGGACGATTTTTCTCCATATACGAGGGTCGGTACCCCAGCACCTCGGCTCGGCTCATCGGGGCTGTTTGGCCAAGGTGCTGAGTTGTCTGTTTTGGGGGAAACGTCTTGAGGGTTCCACCTTTCCGTGCCTAGTGGCTCGGCCGCTCGGCTGAGCTGTTCGGTAGCTCAGCTGGGCAAGCCGATGGCAGGCAGCTCGGAGGGACGCGTGGCTGGATCTGGGCGGTCCATCATGGCGCGCATCACGAGGATGGGGTTCAGATCGCGAGAAAACGTTATCTTGTCGTTTTGTGGGCGTGGCACGATCTGAACCGTCCATCAGATTCTGTCCCGAATTTTGGAGAGATCCGACGGTGACTTCGCCTCGGGACGATTTTTCTCCATATACGAGGGTCGGTACCCCGGCACCTCGGCTCGGCTCATCGGGGCTGTTTGGCCGAGGTGCTGAGTTGTCTGTTTTGGAGGAAACGTCTTGAGGGTTCCACCTTTCCGTGCCTAGTGGCTCGGCCGCTCGGCTGGGCAAGCCGATGGCAGGCAGCTCGGAGGGACGCGTGGCTGGATCTGGGCGGTCCATCATGGCACGCATCACGAGGATGGGGTTCAGATCGCGAGAAAACGTTATCTTGTCGTTTTGTGGGCGTGGCACGATCTGAACCGTCCATCAGATTCTGTCGCGAATTTTGGAGAGATCCGACGGTGACTTCGCCTCGGGACGATTTTTCTCTATATACGAGGGTCGGTACCCCGGCACCTCTGCTCGGCTCGTCGGGGCTGTTTGGCCGAGGTGCTGAGTTGTCTGTTTTGGGGGAGCGCAGTAGCTCGGTTGCTCAGCCGAGCTGTTCGATAGCTCGGCCCGGCAGACCGGTGGCCGAGTCGTTGACTTAGTAATTTGAAGAGTTTCTTGCTTCTCGTAACTTCGTAACTTTTCCGCTTGTCGCTTTGGCTTCTTAGTGGGCTTTTTGCGTTTCCCAAGGAGGCCCAACTTTTTTAGGGGTTATAAGCTTTCACCCCGACTCCCAAGCTCATTTCTTACTTTTTACTCTCAAGTCTTCACTTTCGTTCTCTAAGTTCACTGCTAGCGGCGATTTTCTCTCCAAGGCGTTGTCGTTAGCTGTCGCGTGGGCCAGGTGATTTCCGGCGAGAGCACTCCGACCGTGAACGTCACTTCAAAAGGTCAGTTCACTTAGTCTAAATAATTTTTCTAAAGATGTCTCGAGTGAACTCGGGGAGTGGGGCCTCGTCTTCGGGCGATGATGGTGCCGAGGAGAGGAGGAGGTCGGAGATTCGGAGAAAGGGAAAACAGGTCGCCGAACCGTCTGTAGCCGAGACGAGGCGGGAGAAGAAGAAGAGGAGGGTGGAGACCCAATCTCCCGTAGTGGCGGTGATTATGGAGAATCCGAAGCAAGCCCCCAAGATGGGACGATATCCTTCTGTCCTGTCCGGGCATTCGGGGGTCAGGCAATACAAGGGCGACCTGCTGGAGAAGGCGATCTATGGGAAGTCTAAGATCGTCGATGAACCTAACCCGGCCCTTCCCACCGAAGCCGAAGAGCTCATCTCGCTGTTGTCCGAGAAGGACCTACTCCGGGTTAGAAAGGCCTTCGCCATCCCTCCGGAGTACAAACTGATTCTCCCCGGTCCCGGGATACGAGCGAACTCCAAGCTGCCGTCGTCGGACATGTGCATGTTCGACGTTGACTCCTTGAATGCCGGGTTACATTTCCCTCTGCACCCTTTCATCCTTGAGATCCTCGGCTGGTACTACCTCGCGCCGACCCAGTTCATGCCGAACACATGGCACCATGTGAACGCCTTTTTGCTTCAGTGCCACCGAGCCGAAGTAGAGCCGGATCTCATGGTCTTCCGAGGAATGTATTGAGTAAACCGGCAGCACAAGACGGAGTATCGATACTACTTGGGGCTGAGGAAGGGAGTTAAGATTATAGAAAACCCCGATTGAATTAAGGGTTGGAAGGAAAAATATTTTATAAT
Source organism: Hemerocallis citrina (assembly GCA_017893485.1). Taxonomy (NCBI): domain Eukaryota; kingdom Viridiplantae; phylum Streptophyta; class Magnoliopsida; order Asparagales; family Asphodelaceae; genus Hemerocallis; species Hemerocallis citrina. The sequence continues at coordinate 420,570,773 of CM030358.1, read as the reverse complement.
AAGGGGCGAGGCGATCCGGCCTATCCCGACCCGGTGGAAGGTGGAGGTGCCGAAATTCGCGAGGAAGATAATGGCTCTTCCGATACTGAGTTGGAGGGAGTTGACGGAGGAGGTGTTATTCGGGTCTGGCCTAAGCCCCATCGACCCGAGTATGCTCCTGACATCTTATTTATTTTCATTTTTCTTTCAAGTTTTTAGTTCGACTCGCTAACTCGTCTCTCTTTTTTTTTCTTTTTTTTTGTGGCTCGACACAGAAGCAATGAAGATCGACTTCAACTCCATGATGGTCGACAGGTCCAAGTTGGTCAGGGGAAGAAAGAGGAAGAGGGCGGCCGCGACTGCCTCGTCGACTCCGCCACCCACTGTCGCCTCGACCATCACCCCGCCCCCTCCGACCGTTGAGGCGCCCTCGGAGGTTGTTGTCGTTGAAGAGCCCTCGTCCCCTGTGGCCCCTGGCATGATCGAGGGGGCCTTCGACGTAAATGCGGCACTATCGATCGAGGCACCACCGCTGACCAAGGCTGCCGAGGAGATTCTGACCGAGCAGCACAAGCAGCTATTCGTGCCGAATTGGCGAGTGAAGAACCATGACGGGTTCCTCGGCAATTCGCAAATGTCAGTGCAGGTCGTCAAGCACTTGGCGACCCCGAAGGATCGAGCCGCGCTAAGGGCGGGGACGGTGGGTGACGACACCTATGAGGTGGCTCGGTCACTCGTCTCGGTAAGTTTCTTGTTGCTAAGTTTTTTCCAAGTTTACTGCCCGGTTTGTTTAGCGCGCTCACCGTTAGTCTTCGCAGGCTACCTGTCACTTCGGCCATCTCCTCGAGACGTTCGCCGGGCAGGAGAAGGAGTTGAGGGCGGCGAGCAACAAAGACCGGTTGGCGAAGGTCCGGGCAGTCAAGGAGCTCGAGGCCGAGCAGAGGAGAGCTGAGGCCTTGGAAGTCCGGGTGGCCGACCTTGTTGCCGACCTGGAGAAAGTCAAGGGGAGCCTCGAGGCGGAGTCTGCCAAGGCTGCGAAGGCCGCCGAGGAACTGGCTGCGGCGACGAAGTCCTTGGCCGAAGAGAAGGCGGAGAAGAAGGCCCTGGCGACGAAGATCAGGGCTGAGGTGGAGAAGGAGGTCGAGGCCGAGGCGAAGAAGCACATGGCCGAGAACATGGAGCGGTCTTATCAAACGGTGCTCGACCATGTCCAAGAACGGATCCCTGGCTTCGAGCGGGTCGGCTACTGCCTGTGGCCAAGGTCGCCTTCAGGCGACGAGGGGGAAGAAGACGAGGGCGACGAGGCCGAAGGTGAAGACGAGGAGGAGGAGACCGAGCCACCTACGGCAAACGTCCGAGCCGAGGGGAGGGTCGAGGGGCCATCTAACGATGTGCCCGAGGTTGACGCGGCGACGCAGGTGGACCCTTGATCCCCTTGCAACTTCTTTATAATTTCTTGTTTTGTTCTTTTAAAAGTGTAATGCCTTTTGCGGACTGGCCACCGCTTTTAATGAATGAAAAATATTTTGACTTCGAAATTTGTCTAAGTGTTTGGTTTGGCAATATTGCACTTCAATGCTATCCCTTTCTCATTTCAGATTGCCGAGCAGACTCTAACCACCTCGGCTGATCGGCGCCGAGCCGAGTTGTTTAAGCGATCTCGGGAGGATCGTCTCGAAGGTGAGGTTCACCTGACGAGGAAGATACTACACAACTTAGAGATTAGGCATAGCGAGGCGTTGGCCGAGTTGCTCCATCTACGAATATGCGAGGCCGAACTATCTGCGAAGGAGGAGGAGCTGGCGCGAGTTTCGGCCGAGCGAGATGACTTTGCGAAGAAGGTAGAGCAGTTGCAAAGGGTGACGGTCGACAAGAGTATCGAGGTGACCCACTTGCGCCGCATTATCTTCGACAGCGCCGAGTATCCTGGTTCGGCAAAACTTCCTCAGTTTAAAGTGATAGTAAAGGATGACACACTGAAGGATCGGATCGTCGAATTGGAGGAAGAGGTTGCTCGGCTCAAGCCTCAGCCGGTGAGGGCTAACGTCCGGAGCACCTCGTGCACTCGCGAAGAGATTGAGCGAGGGATCACGTTCTATCAAGCGACGAGCCGGACTCCTATCGTAGGCAAGTCAGCAGCCGACGCCCAGAGCGGTGTAGCGGTGTCCTCAAGCGGTGCTTCGGTTGGAGCGACTGTCAGGGTCAGCGGCGAGGAGGCGTCTCGGTTCGTTGGACTGGATTCGAGCTCGGAGGTCAAGAAGCGCCGACCCAAAGTGTCACTGAACCGGAGTATACCTCTTCCTCGGAGGTAGTAGGCAGGTCGTGTCTTGTCGTTGTAACCCATTTGCAAGCTTGTGTTGTTGTCGTCTGTTTTGTAACTTTGTCCAAGTTATTAATAGAATTGGAGTTGTTTTATCCGAACTGTTCTCTGTTGTCTTCTTATCTGTGCTCTAGTCGCGCTAACTAGGGTAGGCTCTAAATGAACCGCGAGGCAGGTGTTCGCATCGCCGAACACCTTGGCCTCGGAACTTTCTCTTTTGCTGCGCTTCTGTACCTTGCCCGGTCCCTTCAGGTACGGCTCGGTTCGGCTGCTTAGGCGCAGTTGTTTCTCGACTGCGCCCACGTGGCCTGACCGTAGCTTGAAGACCGGGGTGACTTCGACCAAGCGAAGTGAAGCGATCAGGGCCGTCTTTTGTTTGCACGAATCTTGAGGCGGGTCCACTTCCCAAGAAAACACTATCTTGTCGTTTTGTGGACACGTGGCTGAATGAGATCCTCTCATCACGCCCTAGCACACCTTATGAGATGATCTGACGGTGGTTTCGTCTCGGGAGGTTTTTTTGCCATATACGAAGGTCGGTACCTCGTCCGCTCGGCTCGACAGTCACGGGGCAGGTTGTGATCGGCGTCTAACTCCGGCCCGTTTGAGGACGAGCCGGTGAGGTAGAGTCGAGCCATAGGAGAGATCCAATCGTTAGATCAGTTTAAGGGATGCAGGAGCAGTTCCGAATGGCGAGCTACCTCTAGTCCGCTTAAGAGCGAACTTGCGAGGTAGAATCGAGCCAAGTGTTGGACTCCGATCCATTCAACGGCTGCAGGAGTAGTTTCGAACGGCGATCTACTTCCGGCTCGTCTATGGACGAGCCGAGGAAGAAGAGTCGGGCCGAGTGTTGGACTCCGAACCATCGTGAGGTTAGTTTAAGGGATGCAGGAGCAGTTCCGAATGGCGAGCTACTTCTAGTCCGCTTAGGAGCGAACTTGCGAAGTAGAATCGAGTCAAGTGTTAGACTCCGATCCATTCAACGGCTGCAGGAGCGGTTTCGAACGGCGATCCACTTCCGGCTCGTCTATGGACGAGCCGAGGAAGAAGAGTCGAGCCGAGTGTTGGACTCCGAACCATCGTGAGGTTAGTTTAAGGGATGCAGGAGCAGTTCCGAATGGCGAGCTACTTCTAGTCCGCTTAGGAGCGAACTTGCGAAGTAGAATCGAGCCAAGTGTTGGACTCCAATCCATTCAACGGCTGCAGGAGCAATTTCGAATGGCGATCTACTTCCAGCTCGTCTATGGACGAGCCGAGGAAGAAGAGTCGAGCCGAGTGCTGGACTCCGAACCATCGTGAGGTTAAAGAATTAAAGGCAGAGATGCGACAGTATCAAAAATGTAAAAAACTTTATTTATTAATATCAAATGATCGGCTGCTTCTAAAGTTACTAGCCGTTATTACAATGAAAAAATAAAAGAAAAATCAATACTAGTAACATGAAGGGAATGGTTCGACATCTCGAGTTACTTAGAGAGGCGTAGTCGCTTTCTCTTGGTATTTCAAAAGATGGTCGGCATTCCAAGTCCTGGGAATTTCTCTGCCTTCAAGATCTTCTAGCTTGTACGCACCGGGGCGGATCACTTTTGAGATTTTGTATGGTCCCTCCCAATTCGGGGCCAGTTTGCTTTTCTGTCCGGGGAACGAGATGGCCAATTTTCGGAGGACCAGGTCCCCTTCTTGGAGGTCCATTGGGCGGACTCTTTTGTTGTATGCGAGCTCAATTCTTCTTCGGTAACTTTGTTGCCGTATAGCAGCTCTTTCTCGGATTTCGTCTATCAAGTCTAGGCTTGCTCTGAGCTCCCTGGCATTCTGCTCTTCTTCAAAGGCCATCAAACGAGGAGAGGGTATCCCAACTTCTAGGGGAATGAGGGCCTCGGACCCATAGGTGAGATTAAACGGGCTCTCGCCTGTTGGGGTCCGCTTCGTGGTGCGGTAGTTTCATAGCACGTTGGGCAGCTGATCGACCCACAAGCCCTTGGAGCACTTGTCTAATCTTTTCTTGATGCCTGAGAGGATCTGTCGGTTGGTATTTTCGGCCTGGCCATTGGACTGGGGATGTGAGACGGAGGAGAAGCGGTGTTGTATGGCGAGGTCCTCACATAAGGCTCGGAAGGCAGCCCCAGCGAATTGCGTTCCGTTATCTGTAACTATGACCCGGGGAACGCCGAATCGGCAGATCACATTTTTCCAAAAGAATTGAACGACTCTATGCTCGGTGATTGTAGCCAGGGGCTCGGCCTCTATCCATTTCGAGAAATAGTCGACTGCCACGACTAGAAACTTTAGCTGTCCGGGAGCTGGCGGAAACGGCCCTAGTAAATCTATCCCCCACATTGCGAAGGGGATCGGACTTGATAGGGAGGTGAGTGGTGCTTGTGGAAGGCGTTGGATGTCGGAGTATTTCTGGCAGGAGCTGCATTGCCGAACGTGTTGTTCGGCGTCCCGTAGGAGAGTGGGCCAATAATACCCATAGTTCAACACTTTGCCCGCTAGGGCTCTGGAGCCAGAATGAGCCCCGCCAATGCCCTCATGGAGTTCCTGCAGGGTGTAGTCAGCTTGCCGGGGGGAGAGGCACCTTAGGTAGGGCCGACCGTCTACCTGGGTGAAGGAGCGTTTATACAGAATGCCTTTGATTAATACATAACGCTCGGCTCGGGCTCTTATCCTTCGTGCTTCCTTCGGATCCTGGGGGAGGAGTCCGTCCCTTAGAAACTCGACGAGGGGCTTCATCCAATTGTCTTCAAAGAGGACTGGCAGTGTTTCAACGGAGTCGAGCGCATCGTCCTCTATGCTCGGCTTCAGGAGGACTTCTATCAGAACAGTTTGATCGAGGCCTTGAAGGGAAGAGGAGGCTAATTTGGATAGGGCATCGGCCTGAGCATTCTCTTCTCTGGGGATTCTATGGATGAGGGCCTCCTCGAACAGTGCCATGAGGCTTTTCACTTTAGCCAAGTACTTAACCATCCTGTCATCACGGGCTTCATATTCGCCGAGGACCTGATTGACGACCAACTGGGAGTCGCTGAAGATCCGCAGGCATTGTGCCCCTGCGTTTCGGGCCATTCCAAGGCCGGCTATAAGCGCCTCGTATTCGGCTTTGTTGTTCGAGGCTTTGAAGTTTATACGGAGGGAATATTGGAGGACAAAGTCATCTGGGCCTGCCAGGATGACCCCTGCCCCGCTTCCCTCGTTACAAGAGGATCCGTCGACATAGACCGACCAGACGGGTGGTCCCTTCATTGCTTGCTCGGAGTCGGGGATAGTTGTTTCAACTATGAATTCGGCCAGTGCCGGTGCCTTGATCGCAGTCCGAGGCTGATAAGTTATATCATGTTGGCTCAGCTCGATTGACCACTTCATAAGGCGACCGGACGTCTCGGGCTTGTGAAGGACCTGTTTCAACGGCTGGTCGGTAAGGATGACCACCGAATGGGACTGAAAGTAGGGTCGAAGCTTTCTCGCGGCCATTACCAGGGCATAGGCTATCTTCTCAATCTTCGGGTACCGGAGCTCGGCGTCCCGAAGCACTTTGCTGACGTAGTAAATGGGCTTCTGAGCCCTTTCTTCTTCTCTAACTAAGACCGCACTAAGCGTCTGTTCGGAAGCTGCCAGGTAGAGGTAGAGTGGTTTGCCAGGTATGGGTTTACTGAGAAGAGGTGGATTGACGAGGTATGCTTTAAGCTGGTCGAATGAGTCTTGTTGCTGCTGCCCCCACTCAAATCCTTTAGCCCCCCTGAGGGCTTTGAAGAACGGGAGGCACTTCTCCCCGGATTTCGACAGAAAGCGCCCTATGGCGGCTAGGCGACCAGTCAATCTCTGAACTTCCTTGACATTTCTAGGAGGGGCCATGTCCAATATGGCCTTGATCTTTTCCGGATTTGCTTCAATTCCTCGTTGGCTAACCATGAAGCTGAGGAACTTCCCTGATGAGACGCCGAACGCACACTTGTTCGGGTTGAGTCTCATATTGTGCTTCCTCAAAACATCAAAAGCTTCTTGGAGGTCAGCCACATGATCAACGCCTCGGATGCTTTTCACAAGCATGTCATCGACGTACACTTCCATGTTCCGGCCGATCTGGGCCTGGAAAACCTTGTTGACGAGGCGTTGGTACGTCGCCCCTGCATTCTTTAGGCCGAATGGCATGACTCTGTAGCAATAAAGGCCTTGGTCGGTCACAAAAGATGTCTTCGGGATATCCGGGGGGAACATTCTTATCTGATTGTAACCCGAGAAAGCGTCCAGGAAGCTGAGGAGCTCATGTCCCGAGGTTGCGTCAATCAGAGTGTCGATGCTCGGCAGAGGGAAGGGATCTTTGGGGCAGGCCTTGTTGAGGTCGGTGAAATCAATGCAAATTCTCCAAGTCCCGTTGGACTTCTTCACCATTACTACGTTTGACAACCACTCAGGGTAGTTTACCTCCTGTATAAATCGGGCCTTCAATAGCTTGTCTACCTCCTCTTTTATAGCGAGCTGACGCTCGGGGGCGAACTGGCGCCTCTTCTGCTGAACCGGTTTGGACCCCGGATCAACGCTCAGGCGGTGGACCAAGAGTTCTTCGAAGATACCGGGCATGTCTGCAGCTGACCATGCGAAGAGGTCTTGATTGTTTCGGATGCATTTTACGATATCTGAGTATAGGACGGATGGGAGGGTCTTGCTGACAAAGAACTTATGGGTCGGCTCCTGCTCAGAGAAGAGTACCTCCTCCAACTCGTCCACCGGCTCAGAAGTTGGCCGAGCAGCATCTTGGGGGATTTCCAGTGTTTCTAAGGAGAGGACGGGTCCGAGGGTAGAGGTCATATAACACTTGCGGGCCTGCTCCTGATTGCCCCTTACTTCTCTACTCCGGCCCGAGTGGGGAATTTCATTTTGAGATGATAGGCAGAAGGGACGGCTTCAAGGGCGGCTAGACCGGGCTGACCCAAAATAACATTGTAGGCTGCTGGGACATCTACGACCATGAAATCCATTGACTCCGTGCGGGTAGTAGGAGTTTTGCCAGCTGTGACATCGAGGGTAATCACCCCTTTAATAGTCACCGGCACTCCTGTGAACCCATGGAGCGTGTAGCCGGCGGGCTTGAGTCTGTCTCGGGAGAGCTTCAAGCCCTTAAAAGCGTCGAGGAAGAGGATGTTGACGGAGCTGCCGTTATCTACTAAGATCCTCTCCACTTTGAAATTGGCCATGTGGAGACTGATGACGAGTGCGTCACAATGAGGGGTGCGGACACCCTCAAGATCTTCGTCGGAGAATGTGACAGGCACCCCGAGGCCTTTGGGAGGAGGTGTGGCTCGGACTGAATTGACTTCTCTGATAAATGCTTTCCGAGAGGAGTTCGAGGAGCCCCCCATTGGACCCCCATGGATGAGGTGGAGGACTCGCTCTTCCTCAAAGTCTGGCGTCTCTTCTCGTTCCGGACGCTTGTTAGCCCCCCGAGGCTGGGGAGGAAGTTTGGCTCGGTCCTTTCTTACAATCTTCGTCAGCTGCCCCCTCTGGATAAGGGCTTCGATCTCGTTTCTCAGAGCACGGCAATCGTTAGTGTCATGCCCATGGTCCCGGTGATAGTGGCACCATTTCTCTCTATCTCTTCTCTTGGCGGGGGTGTTCATCTTTGGAGCTGGAGGCAAGACCCCTTCTTTTTCGACTTCCATGAAGATGGCGGAGATGTTAGTGGTGAGGGGAGTGAACTTCTCAAATCTAGGGGGAGGTCGGCGCTGGCCGGCATTATCCTTCTGGAGCTTCTTGGCTCCTTCTTCTTCCGTTCCCTTCCTCTTAAACCCGGAGGTAGAACCCTCCCAGTTGGGTTGTTGTTCGGCCTCTTCGGCCCGGATATACTTTTCTGTGCGAAGGAGGAGGTCGGAAAAGTCCTGTGGTGGCTTCTTGGCAAGGGAGGAGTGGAGCTTGGAATTGAGGACATTAGATTGGAACGCTGCGGTAGCAACTGACTGGTCGAGGGATGCGATGGTTCTGGCTTCAGCTGTGAACCTCTTCACGTAGTCCCTCAATTTCTCCCCCTTCTTCTGATGGAGGTGCAACAATGAGATGCTGGTCTTCTCAGCCCTACGGCTGCTTACGAAATGTGTGACGAAGAGGGTTTCGAACTGCTCGAAGGAGAATATTGAGGAGGGGGCTAGGCGAGAGTACCATTCTCGAGCCGGTCCTTTGAGAGTTGCGGGGAAGGTTTTGCAGAGGAGGGCATCGGAAGCTTGATGGAGGAGCATCAAAGTCTTAAAGCTTTCGATGTGATCAACTGGATCGGTCTCCCCGGTGTACGTCTCAAATTGGGGAGGTTTGAAGCCGAACGGGACAGGTGCTTCCACTATGGTTCGGGAGAAAGGGGGTCGGCTAGGACGTAGGGTCCTCCCCCTGAGCTCCTCTTCTCGGTTTATCTGACCCAGGCGTCTTTCTACTTCATGAAGACGGCGGTTCATGGTGTCGTCTCTCCGACGGTAATCTGCCGAGCCACGAGACTCGTCTTCGTATGAAGGAGAGCGAGGGCTGCGGCGATGGTAACTTCGGGAGCGACGAGGACTTGGGGTGCGCCGGGAGTTGGTTGGAGCAGGACGAGGAGATAGGGACCGTCGGCGAGGGCTTCGGACTGGAGGAGGAGACGGGTCCTTCGGCTCATTAGGATTTTGGCGGAGGTTGAGAGCCTGCAGGACGGTCGCTTGGAATTGCTGGAACTCGGCACGGGTGATTGGTACCTCATTGTTCCTGGGCTGTTGCCGACCTGCGGGAGAGTACCTTCTTCGGTAATGATCGGGGGACTCCTTCCTCCCTCTGCGGACAGGGGACCTGTGGTACCGGTGGCGAGGAGACTGCTCGCCCGGATAGTGTTGGCGGGAGGCTCCCTCTCGGGCCCACTTTTCTTCCAGATGCGGCAGAGATCATCCTCTTTCTGGCGATTAGGGGCTGTATTGTGGCGACCAGAGGCTCGGGGTTGATGGGAGGCCATAGAGTCAGTGGAGGCGTTGCGGATGGAGACATGCTCTTGATGAAGGGGTTGTTTCTGAGGGTTAGGACCCTTTGGATCAGGAGGGGGAAGGTTCTGTTGGAGCGGGTCTTCCGCCGTAGGGGGAAGCTGCCCTTGTTGTTGAGCAGGATTGTTGGGAACTTCTTACTGCTGATCAGGGTTGGGTCCTCGGTTGGACCCCCTTAATCTGACTTTCCGAGGTGGCATGGCTGGAGAAGACCTGTTCACCAGGAAGAGGAGAGGTTTCTATTCGTTAGTTTCCCACAGACGGTGCCAATCTGTTGCCGCTAAATTTGGTGTGGGGGCAAACAGATGAATTTGTGGATTCTTAGGGAAAATGAATAGTAAACCTGTATACCTGTTCCGCCGGAGTTCTGATCGTCGTTCCCGCCGTGCACCTGCAAAAAGTGCGAGACACCGGGGTTGTTCCCGGCGACGCACCCTCCGACGCTCAAGTCAGTAATCTGGCAGACTATGAAAGAGCACAAAAACTGGTGAAAGATTGATTACCTCTTAATGGAGATGGGTGGGGGGTATTTATAGGCGTCATAGGGAACAGATTAGGCATATAATTCCTGTGTGTATAGATAAGGAATGTAATCCCTAATTCCCAGTGAAAGGATAGATATGAATCAGGGTCGTTGATTAACATTAATCAGAAACCCTAATTCTATCCCGCTGGACCGGGTTTGCTGCGGGTTGAAACCCACACCCAGTTGAGGTGGATCCGTTCGCGAGTTATTGGATCTGCGAGAAGGAGACCCAGTACCCGCTTCAGACCCGTTTTGTAGGTAAAATTACCTTTTTACCCCTGAACCTTCAGGATCTGTGCCCAATTTGGACGGTCTTGATTAAACCCTTATTTTTAGCCATATCACCAGGTTCTTACGGATTTCAGGAAGCAACATTGTTCAGAGTCAGTTCCTTTCCAGAAGTCATCTTCAAGATCACCTTGCCTTGGCCCTTGATTTCTGAAGTAGCCGAGTTCCCCATAAACATCTTCTTCCCATTCTCTAATGGTTCGAAAGTGGAGAGCATACTTCTGTTGGAACACACATGTCGAGTAGCTCCAGTGTCAATCCACCATTCCTTCGAGTTTGAACCTATCATATTTACCTCTGAGATCACAGCTGAGAGATTGATATCGGAAACATCTTGAGCAATGCCTTGAATCGAGTTTGCTTCTCTGTTCCTGTTCTTCTTGAGAAGTCTGCATTCAGTAGATTTTTGACCCATCTTTTCACAATTGAAGCACTTACCTTGAAATTTCGGCTTCTTGGAGATTCCTCCCTTAGGCCCCAACTTGGGACCCTTGTTATTGTGTTTGTTGGAACATTGTTTATGTTCCACTACATTTGCCTTGGCTGCATGACTGATGAGTCCAACCTTTTCAGATTCTCTATTGTCTTCTTCAATACGAAGCCTGACAATGAGATATTCAATGTTCATTTCTTTTCGCTTATGCTTTAGGTAATTCTTAAAGTCTTTCCAACCTGGTTGTAATTTTTCAATTATACATGCTACTTGAAAACTTTCACTTAAGTTCATATTTTCGGTATGAATCTCATGCAAGATCAGTTGTATTTCTTGAACTTGACTGATCACTATCATAGAATCTACCATTTTATAGTCTAGGAAGCGGCCCACAATGAATTTTTTGGCGTCTGCATCCTCAGTTTTATACTTATAGTCTAGTGATTCTCAAAGTTCTTTAGCTGTTCTTTTATCAATGTATACATTATACAAAGGATCGGCTAATCCGTTCATTATGTAATTCCTACATAAGTAATCAGCATTTTTCTAAGCATCCACAGCGGCAATGACTTGGTTATCTTGCTCATCTTTCTTAAGATTTGGAGCTTCTTCGTTCAAGAATCTTGCAAGTTTCATTGTGGTCAGATAGAACATCATCTTCTGTTACCACCTTTTGAAATTCTGTCCGTTGAACTTCTCAGGTTTCTCCCCATGGGAGACTGAGACAGGTACAACGGTTGGCATTGACACTCGTGCCGCAACAGCAGTCGGTACTTGCATCGTATCAGCAACCGGCACTTGGACCGTTTCAGACACAGCAACATTTTCCGATGCAGTAGTCATTTCGATTCTGAAAAATACACAACACGAGTGTAAGTTTTCCAGATTAAAGAAAAGAAAAGAAGTGCCTCAAAATCGGAAATCAAGAAAATCAAAATCTGTTTTGAGTTTGTTACAAAAATTGTTTATAAACTTTCTCTTACAGTAAATTCAATTGATTGAGAGGCACAGAAAAACAGAGAAGATAATAGGAGATGAGAAAAATCCAACAAGAAAATAAGAATAAATAAATAACAACGTACAACCAAACCAATTGATATACAACAAGGTAGAGTAGTCGAGACTTGTGTATCACACAATTTCCTTAAAACAGATTTCACCTCTTCCGGTTGCTGGATTGTGCGAAGGCGTCGATTCTTAAAATACACAACACGAGTGTAAGTTTTTCAGATTAAAGAAAAGAAAAGAAGTGCTTAAAAATCGGAAATTAAGAAAATCAAAATCTGTTTTGAGTTTGTTACAAAAATTGTTTATAAACTTTCTTTTACAGTAAACTCAATTGATTGAGAGGAACAGAAAAACAGAGAAGAGAATAGGAGAGGAGAAAAATCCAACAAGAAAATAAGAATAAATAAATAACAACTTACAACCAAACCAATTGATATGCAACAAGGTAGAGTAGTCGAGGCTTGTGTATCACACAATTTTCTTAAAACAGATTTCGTCTCTTCCGGTTGCTGGATTGTGCAAAGGCGTCTGTTTTCCAGGATGCAGCGACTAGAGCGTTCACGTAGGCACCACGTAACACTCTCGAACAAAATGACAGCGTGAGAATCCTATCACTGACTTACCAAAACAACAGGACCGAGGAACAGAATAGAGTAAAACTAAAATAGTGGAAGAAAGAAGATGATTCTTGTGTAGGGAAGGAAGTGAGAGGGGAGACCTCTATTTATAGGGCTAGAGCCAAAATCGTAACGGCAGACAAGGCTATGAATGCCTTCAATATAACGGCAGATAATGTATTGAATGCGTACACTGTAACGGCAGACAGCAGTCAATGCCCTGAATGGTACAGTGTAACTGCAGATAGTCAATTGAATGCGTACAATATAACGGCAGACAAAATGTTTAATACTGCATTGAAACGGCAGACAAAACCGTTTCTGTATTTATAACAGCCGTTTATAAAGGAAAAATCAAAACTACAAAAAGTGGCTCTACATGTAATCCGGTCGTCCGAGATTTGCAATAATTCATTGATGATCTTACTCAAAAAATTGCTCAAAAACTGGTTCATGGTGTATTAAATACCCATTTTCTAACAATATATAGCAAGGAGTTGAATATGATCTGGCAAACCTCAGTCAGTTTCATAGTCGTACTCCTTACATCTTACACGTTTCTGGGCTTGCGAGAAAACGAATATGAACTGCTATACCGAAACCCCTGTTAACCATCAATGACCGAGTGGTCAGGCCATGGTCTGTAGGGGGAGCTAATTGCCCAATTCTTGTGTTACTGACAGGTGCACGAACAACTCTGAACACCACACATCTGCTGCCTACCTACCTACCATTGTGTCACACCAGCGATATCCATCTGTAAGGAAACTCTGTGCTGTACAATTTTACAATACTGTGTCATTGGGTCTGAGTTTGTAAGAATTTATATTTACCACCTGGTACGTCCTTATGATCCATACTGTAAAAGTGATACACGAGCTCCTCATTGTTTTGGATGGAAGTCAGAGGATTCATGATTTACTGCGTATGTCAGAAAACAGGCCTCTGAGGGTCTGTTTGGTTCAGATGAGGGGGGGGGGGGATTTTAATGGAGGGGAGGGGAGGGGAGGAGAGGGAAAGAAATGGGGGAGGGATTTTAATCAAGACTTTGTTTGGTTCAAAAGAGTGGAGGGGAGGGGAGGGGAGGGGAGGGGAGGGAAAATTACTCTTTCTTGTTTGGTTCACAAGGGAAGGGGAGGGATTTTATAATTAAATTACTTTAATATCCTTTTACATTTTAGGAGAACCTATGTATTATTGTTTCTACAAAATTTTAGTAATGAAGACCAATAAACAAAACAATGAAGACCAATAAACAATTAGTCCAAATTCAACAAAATTGTGTTATGGATGTATGAATTTATCAAAAATTGTGTTATTGGTACTATGCTGGATTCATCTATTAACTTGTTCGAAGGTTTGTTTTATTGAGACGTTTGTGTTATTGTAAAAATAAAACTTTCAAAAAACAAGTATTATCAACAATGAACTTGTGTAGTTATGTTGTGACAGAATATGAAGGATCATCAATGAACTTGTTGCACCCTAAATTTTCTACAAAAGATCTTCACAAACAAAAACTTTGCGAAAATATAAGATACATGGAACCCCTTGGGATCACGAGTGTTTTGTAGTAGAGCAAAGCTTGTATTTCGGTACTCTTGATGCCCCGTTATATTGAGTTTGATGTATGAATTCTCTCGCCTTCTTTTTCAGTTCTTTATATAAGTCTCTTTTTTTATTTATTATGAAACTGACTTAACGTATTTTTGTGGCTCTCTATTTGTCCAATAATGTCTGCCAGTTTCTATTTTGAATGGTACTTGATTCAGCTTCCCAATTCATATTTCTGTTATACGTGTCTGTGTTTTGCTGTTGAAAACTTTTGGTAAAATCCAATCCACTAATTTACACATTCAGCACTATTATAAAATTAATTACTATATCTGTTCCTTTAATTAACACTATCAGAAATTACCGTGGACATGAGATCGAATTCTGATGGAAATAATGGTATTTCTGATGGAAGGGGTAAGTGATGGATTAAATTAAACAGAGAGAAAGAGGAAGATCATCGTTAGATTTGGATTAAGATGTGGATAATGAGTAGCACTACTGCTCTACTTCGCTTTTGTTGGTAAATTGTTTTCAGTTACTATAACAAAAGTGAGGGAGGATCGATTCTATTTTCAAAGCAGGAAGACTATCTAAGCATGGGTTCAAAAAATAAGCATAAATTTAAAAGGGCAATTTAGTCCAATCAATTTAAAAAATTAGACCTAATTTCTCTCCCCTCCAAATCCCCCCAATATTGGAGGGGAGCCAAAATTGGCTCAGGAGGGTGTTGCATCCCCCCATTTCCCTCCCCTCCCATTCTAAAAAATGAACCAAACATGAAAAGTTTTAAAAAACCCCTCCCCTCCACTCCCCTCCCCTCCCCTCCATTCCCCTCCAACCAAATACTCCCTTAGTGAGCATGTCCGCCGGATTCTTAGTGCCAAGAATCTTAGTTAGCTTCAACCATTTCTTCTCAACCGTCATTCTGAGAAAATGATACCTCATTTGAATGTACCGAGTCCTAGAGTGATATGCCGAGTTTTTCGCCAAGAAAACTGCACTTTGACTGTCACACCATAGTTCACCTATGGATTGCTTCCTGCCCACTATTTCATAAGTTCTGAAATCCACAACATGTCTTTCGTTGCTTCTGTAATTACCATATACTCTGACTCCGTGGTTGACTATACTAGAACCTTTTGTAACTGCGAAGCCCAATTGACAGTTGTTCTTCCAACTGTAAATACATATCCTGTAGTACTTCTGCAACCATCACGATCACCCAAAAAATCCGCATCCACATAACCATGTATATGCAAAGAATCTCTCCCTCAAAAAAAGAATGATCTGAAGTACCTGCTAGAAATCTAAGAATCCATCTTACTGCATCCCAATGCTGTGGGGGTTCGATGGTGATAATGATGATTCCTCCATCTTCTCTTGGTAATTGCAATTTTCGTCTTTTGTTTGTATTTAATTCCATAGAAAGATATGTGTAAGCAACCCACTTGAAATCTGTGTTAGAAAGTGTTGGGTTTTACACTCAAATGGAATCGTAGACCATGGTAAGATAACCCATGAGGTTTAATCATTAGGGTCTTTCACATGGTGTAACCCCTGTTTCCCTAAATTAGTATCTTCTGAATATTTTACATATTTTGATTTATTATAAATTTAGTATTTCTTTAAACTCGAATTGTGCCATCTATTAAAATCTTCTCGAACCGGAAATTATATTTACTTAGAATAATAGTATATTCTGACTTTATTGTTGATTTTCTAAGTGATTGGCTATTTGTATCTTATTTTATTACTATTTGGATATTTATAAACTTGTTTATCTCAAATCATATTTGATATGTATATCAAAATTATTATTATTGTTATTATTATCATTTTTATTATTCTTATTATCAGTACTATTATTAGTATTTTTGCTATTAATATTATTACCCTTGATATTTAATTTAAAAATCCATTTCTATCGTTAATTGTATTTGTAGTCATTTCAAATAATTTCCATATTGTAGTACAAATATATTTTGTTATATAATCCTAATTTTTTTATTTATTATTTTATCTATTCTATTGGATCTTTTCATTAAATCCTAATAACCCCTAATAAACCCATTACCCATTTCTCCTATTGGATTATCTACCCAAATACCCAAACCCAATAACCCAATATATATAAACCTATCCTAAATTAACCCTAAAAACCCCTACCTACTGTTTTACCCCTTAACCCCAGCCGCCAACCCTCTCTCCCTACCTCTCCTTCTCCCGACCTAAACCCATCCCTATGCTCCCCGTCTCCCTCTGCCCCCCTGCTCCGCCATGCTCCCGCTCTCATCCTCGAGGCCTCGTCCATCCTCCACGACGCCAGCATCAGCATTTCCTCATCCCGTTTCCCCTGTGCTCCTCCTCTCGACTGCGGTTCGCCGCGACACCAGACAGCCAGTGACAGCAGCGCATCTCGCCACTGTGTTGCGATGCCTCCAGGTCGCGACTGCAGCTTCCTGTCGTAACAGCCTCTGCGCTCCCCTACCGTCGCGCCATCCCAGGGACTGCCCCGTCCTCCGCTGCACTCCCTGCCCCCATCGCGGTTCGGTCGCAGCAGCGACAGCGACCACCGCTGCCCTGTCTCGCGTCGCCGCTAGACCGCAGCCACCTACGACAGCACCATCCACCGCCAGAGCCGTCAGCCAAGCCTCGGTTGCTTGTTGTTTGTTGGGTTTTGATCAAGTGCATGTGAGCCGTCCATTTGATCTTGATCATCATCGCGATCATGATCATCTTGATTGATCGATTCCTGGCCGTCGGATCTTCATGATCTTCATCAAGTGATCCTGGACCGTCGATCTCATCTTGATCATCATGATCATCTTGATCACCTTGATCTAGGCCATCCAATCTCTTCTTGATCGTCACGATCATGATGATCGTCAATATCCTTTGATCGCAGTCGCTCGATCGATCGATCTTGATCATCATCATCATCTTCGTCATCAGGAGATCTGGACCGTCTGATCATGTTGATCTTGATCATCCCCTTGATCATCGAGATCCGTGCTTGGTGTTCGTGGTTGCGATTGTGATCGTGTGTTCGTGATTGGTTCATGTGTTCATTCAACCCGTTCGTTGAGTCCGTGTTGGGATCAATCTCCGTTATTCCTCCGTCATATTCATCGTCTGCACCCCTAAGACAAGTATTCTTCTTGTACAAATTATTGTTCTAGTACAAGTGTTTAATTGAAAATACTGAAAATAAATCGTAGTTGACTCCTCCTTGTCTCATCGTTTGTTGATCTTAAATTATTCCTCATCGATTCCATGATCTTAAGAGTCACAACCCTTCGTTGATATATTTACAAAATTAGTTGGACCCTTTTATCTCCTAATTACTTGAACATGAACCCCTTGACTTGTAGATGTGTTGTATGATGTATTGTGATAATCTTACATTCTTTTGAGTTGAGAAATACATGTGACTTGCTGATTTGATCCCCAATGCATCTGTATTTGTATCACACACTAATCTAGACTCATAATAGTCATTTATCATGCAACTTTTATATAAAAGAAATTCATACTTGCTGCTATTCATGTCTTTACTTGCTATTTCGATCCAGATAAAACCAAAAATCTGAACTTGAGTCCTGAACATGAAATGTAGCCCTAAGTGTGTAGTTGCCAATAGCATCCAGAATTTTTGAATTCCGAGTTACAGTCTAGGAGATATTGCAGTTTTACTGCTGCTGTGTCGGTAGTCGCAGATTCAAAAAAAACTGCTGCGCCTCTTTAGTTTACAAATTATTTTAACTATGCTACCAGTAAGTAATTGACTTTAAATTTTGCATGATATTGATGGACACCATAGATAACATTCTCTAATTTTCTCAGAATTAATTAATGAAGTTTCAACCCTGTTTCGCAAGTATAAACTCAAATTCACAAATTCTGGCTGAACACAAAAGCTGTATAGTTTGCTGTTTTGACACATGTTACCACAACTTTTATGTACCTTAATTATATGCATTGGAACTGGGTAGGAATCTAGTTTCTAGACCTTTTGACGGATCTACATTTTCTATCTTGTAGCAACGGAAATCGCAGTTTTGGTGCAGCAACCTCACGCTGTCCAGATTTGAGATTTTCGTTGTTCTTAATGCTTCGATTTATTTTGACCCTCGAACATGTATTCTACCTAGCCTAGACTCGTCCCATGTACTTGATTATGTTTGCTTGATTTGTTTCACACACTTTCATGCTTGTTTGATGTTAATAATAAACAATAAGCCGGGGTTTAAGGGAAAGACCATAGTAGTGGACAATATAGGTAAGTATACTCGGAAGGGGGTCCGTGTTTCCCAGTACTCAGTTCATGAACCTGTTGCACCTTGATGTATTCATGGAACTAGTTACTTGGCTCATGAACCTGTTGTATTCATGAACCTACTGTGTGGTTCTTGAACCTGTTAGTATTTACAAACTTGCTCCGTGGACCTGTTATTTATTTTTGTATTCATGAACCGTGCCTGCTTGATACTTGATGCCTGAGTACACCGCCCTATAAACTCCACACTAGGTCTAAATAAAATTGCATTGACTGTAGCAACCATGTGATAAAAAGATGGCACATGAAGTGCTACCTAGATAGTAATAACCACAAGACTTGATACATGAAACTTGAACTTAATACATGCTTACTTGATACTTGATTACATGATACATGAGATTTGATACTTGTACTTGACAACTTGACACATTAGACTTGTTACTTGATACTCGACACTTGTGCGTGATACTTGTTACTTGATGTTTGACACCATTACATGTTCACTAGCCACTTGTTCTTCTACTAGTATTTGTTACCCAATCTTGTCACTCGAGTTGTCTTTCTTGCTAGCTAGTTTCTTGAATCCCTGCTACTTGTTGCATCCCTATTACATTCTTGATTCCAAATTTTGTTCCATGTTGCCTGTACTTATTTTACTTTTTGTGGCCCTAACTTGCACTAAGGGCGTTTCTCTTGTTTTCTCTATTTTCTCATTTTTATAATTATAATCAGACTTTGGAGACGTATTACCTGCTGGAATTGGTGAGTAGGGATTCTAGGCTTCAATTGGAGAAAGGACATGCTTAATTTATTTGTTTTTCTTGTGTTATTTATTTTCTTGCTACTTAAGACTTATAACGGGCTTTTGTTCCCGAGTTTTATCTTTGATCCAGACATTGAAAACTATTTGGATATTATTATTGTTTCAACTGTTTTCTATTACTTAATAAATTATTCATGCATGCGTGGTTGTGTATACTTGTTATATTCTTGTTGTGATGCTGAGTCGATCCTACAGCTTATGGATGATGTTAAAATCATTCGCTGGGCTTCGTCACGCGCTCGTATTCCATATTTTTGGGAAGCGGGGCATGACACATAGTATCAGAGCAGTCCAGGGTGTGCACATTAATAAATTGTGGATTAAACAAAGAAATAAAGAAAAAAAAGAGACCATTGTGCACAGCCTAGGTCTCGGCCTTAGAAAAGGCACTTGACCTGGGGGTGGTGTGTCAGAATATAAGTGTAAATTCGTCAACCTTGAAATGCAAGAATATCATAAGATAATCCATAGAATTTAGGGTGTGTTTGGGTTATGAACCATGATGTTAAGTTTTGTGGAATTACGTCAATTAGATTATTAGCATGTTTTATGCCTTAGTTATGCTGGTCATTGGAAGCCTAATTTGTTGTCTCAGTGCAGAATAATTACCATCAATTTCCAGTGTTGTGTAGAATTGTATGTAGGGATGGCATCAGGTCCGGGCCAACCCGGGACCGGCCCTGCCCAGCCCCCTCCTTTCCGTCCTGAACTGCGAACCGACCCCCCTCCTTTTTGGTCTGGTCCGGTCCTCGATAATGGGAAAAAAGCCCGGTCTGGCCCTGCCCGGTTGAGGCCGGGGACCGGCTGAACCGGCCCGCCCGGGCTCTGGCTGGGTCCGGGCCGACCGTTGGCTTCAGATTTTTTTTTCTTTTCCAGAAAATAATTTTTTTAAAAAAAATTACGAAAATGCTCCCAACGAATTTATACTGGCTAGTTATGGGGGGTACTTTAGGAAATTAAAATTTTTTCATATTCTATATATATACCATACCATTTCTTTCATTTCTCTTCACTAATGCACTCAAATCTCTCATCCTCTCTACTATTTCTCCAATCAACAACAACAATCAAGTGATCAACACTCTCTCAAGTTTGCAAGATCAAATCTCTCTACATTTTGAAGGAAGGAAAATCAACAACAATCAAGTGATCAACTCATCAACAACAACGATCAATACTACTAGTCTACTACTAGCTCTCAAGTCTCAACTTTCTCAACAACCATTCTTCAAACTTCAAGCACTCTTACGGTATTTTAGTATATTTTTAATTTGTAGATTTAACATAGTTGATTATTCTCATATACATCTCTTAATTAGTTTGGGTTTTCTTGAACTTCTTTCTCTTATTTTTTTAGATTTTATTTTTAATTTTGGTAAAGTGGTAAAACATACATACACTACTCACTGTCTAGTTCTTGATATTGTTGTTATTTTTTAATTGAGATAGATTGTTGTTTGTTTTAAATTATTAGTTGCCATACATTTAGTTGTTGCTTTCTCTCTAATTTTTACATACACTAGTTTTTTATAGTTAAATGGCCATTAATCGATCACGCGGTGGTGGTAGACATAGTAGTCAAGAATCCACTAGTCATAACATTTCTTCCCTTCCAAATCCATATATAGATAATGAAGAAACATTCATGAATTACGATAGTTTTCCCGATTTGAATGAAACACACTCAAATCCTATAGAAATAGAAGATCATGTAGAACCACAACCATCAGAACAAGGTCCTTCTCTATCCTCAAGGAAAACAAAAGGGACTACTTCCGAAGTACACAATTATTTCAATTTTATCGCTTCACCAAATGATAAGAGTGTAGGACTTAAAATTTGTAAGAAGTGTCAAACACCATATAAGTTTAAAATAGGAACGGGCATGGGTACACTTCAACATCACTTAAACAAATGTCAACCACAATTTTCGAAAGACAATCTCACACAACAAAAAATACATCCTAAAACCGGTCAAGTAGATAGTCATAGCTATGATCATGATCTCGTTCGTAGAGAAATGGCTAAGTTAGTAATTAGAGGTGAATTACCATATTTGTTTGGTGAAAAAAAATATGTAGAGACTTTTGTACAAACCTCCTTCAACCCCCATTATAAAAAGATTGCTAGGAATGTAGTTAAGAGTAATTGTAAATTAGTTTATAATGAGACTAAGGATTTTTTGATAGCAACACTAAAATCACTAAACACTAGAGTTTCATTGACATCGGATGGGTAGGAGTAAACGGCGTTCCAATGATGTGTGTAACATATCATTGGATAGATTCGGATTGGGTACTTCAAAGGAGGATCATTTCATTTGGATATGTTAGGTACCCACATAAGGGTGAAATTATAGCCACGCACATTATGGAAGCATGCAATAATTTTTGTATTTATGATAAAGTGTTTGCTATTGGTTTTGATAACGCCTCCAATAATACTAAGGCAATTGAGAGTTTGAAAATTACTTTAGATCCTATAGAACCCGAAATTTTTCATGTTAGGTGTGCTTATCATATTTTAAATCTTTGTGTGCAAGATGCACTAAAATATGAAAATGATAAACTTGATGCAATGAGAGATTGTGTTCATTATATTACATTGAGTAGTCTAATTTATAAAGCTTTTCATGATTAGTGTAAACTTAGGGGAATTGTATGTAAACGTTTTTCTAAAGATGTTAGACACCGTTGGAATTCTACCTTTGAATATTAGGTGTTGTTCTTCATTATCGTTTTAATCTTAGAGATTTTTGTGTCGCAATGGGTATGCAAAATTGTATGTTAGATGATGATTTTTGATTTTTTGCCGATAGTTTGTATAATTTTTTAGAACCTTTTAACGATGCAACTTTGCAATTTTCGAAAACATATACATCTACATCTAGTGGTATTTTACTTGAAATTGTGACTATGATGACAACAATTAAAGATTTGCAAAATGAACCTTTTATTGGAGATATAGTTAATGCGGCATATATTAAATTTTTGAAATATTTTCATCAACTTCCTATGTTATATTGTGTAGCTAGTGTAATGAATCCTATGATTAAATTAGATGGTACAAAAAATTTAATTGAAATTTTTTACACTTATTCCCCACATGATGCAATACTAGATTTTGATCATGTTGCTTTTACTCATAAATTTGAGAATATTTTGACTATGTTATATAATTCTTATGATAGGCTTTATTCATCTAACACTACACAAACACAAACACAAACACAAACACAAAATGTTGATTCTTCTTCTTCTTCTTCCTCCATAATAGAAAAAGGAAAGAGTCATGCTAGTAGTAGAGTTTTAAATCTTATTAAATCCAAAAAACCAAGAACTATTTCACCAAATGAGTTGAATTGGTATAATGCACAAAGTACAGTTGAAGATGTAGAAGATGTGTTACAGTTTTGGAAGAGTAATTAAGCAATTTTTATTATTCTTTCTCGTATGGCTAGAGATTTGCTAACAATACCGGTGTCAACCGTTGCATCGGAAAGTATTTTTTCTTTTGGTGGCAGAATAATGAGCCCAAACAGGAACCGATTGACAGCAAAAAATTTGGAGATGCTAGTATGCGCCGAAGATTGGATGAAAGCGGAAGAGAGGACCCAAGACTTACTTGAAGCACAAGCTGGATCAACAAGTAGCGATGAATGAACGATTACATTTAGTCAATTATTAAAATGATGTTCAATATATTGTAAATAATTAGGAAATTTAGGGTGATGAGATTCTATATTTAGGTTAAGTAGAAGTGCACGACAATAGTCCAATGTCTTCTCTTCAATCTAAATAGAGGTCATCTCGATCTTTAAATTCAAGTAATTCCCATGTTTTGTAATTTGATCTAATATGTATGAAATTTTATTTATGTACTTAATTTTATTTAAGAATTTCAAATTTATTAAATCATGTACTTTATTTATTCATGTACTTCATTTATTTATGAAAATTTATTCTTTGCAATTGTCATGAAATTTCATTTTAAGACTTGATCTTAAATATATTACAAAAAAAATCCCCCTAAACACCGGTCCGGCCCGCAAACCGGCCCGGCCCACACACTTGGGGCCGGGGGCTAGGTCCTGGCCAAGGTTTTCAACCTTGAGCCCGGCCCGGCCCGCGTAGTCTTCGAGCCCGGCCTGGGTAGGTCCGGGACCGGGCAAAGCCCGATCTAACCCGGCCCGGACCGGCCCGAGTGGCCCGAATGCCATCCCTAATTGTATGTGCATTACATGTAAAATTTTAACTGGGTTCACCCTTCTCACATTATACACAGTATAGATAACTCAGTTACCATAACTATGGGTTGTTTGGGGCCTTTGGTGTTGAGGTAACTTCATTTATTTCACCACAATAGTTTAGATAACCAAAGTAGCCTAAAATACATTCAGAACTAATCTGTCTTGACTGTGGGCTGCCAAACACTTTAGTTGAAAGTTAATCAAATTTTAAGTTGGAGGTAGAGGTATGATAACCAAAATTAGCATACATGCGCCTCCACTTAACTTCAGTTATCCTATCTCTGTTCCTAAATTGGCCCTTAATTCAAAAGATCGACTTAGAATCTAAGCAGTTAAAATTGGTTCTCGGAACTAATTAGTCTAGGTCCGATTACCGATTAATCATTGATTAAGCGATGTATTCAATTAATCGTCAATTAATCGAATTAGGAACTAGTCGGACCTAGACTGATTACCGATTGATTGGTGATTAATTCCGATTGTAATTGCTTAGCTTAGAAAACAGGGAGAGAGGCATGAAATAGTGTTAATAAGAGAAAGGGCGTGAGTATCAGGAATAACTAGTTGTTAGGGGAGAGTAACAAGCAGAACTGATTGTTAGTTCCATTAAAGCCCTTATATAAACGTGATAAAGACATGTTTAAATAACACTGAAGTTACTTAATTGAACTCGTTAACTGGAAAACCTTGGGATTTTATAGAGTAAAATTGATTTTACTGTTAAAGTCTACATATGTTAACTAAAAGTAGAAACTTCTTATATTAAACAACCCTTAGTTGCACCTTAATTAGCAATGACGTCTCTTATTATATTGCTAAGTTTGCTATAGTTATCAAAAGTTTCTGGATGATCCTTTAACATTTATTCCTAATGAGGTAGTAATCAACACTCAACTCTTTTCACCGCTAATTTAAATATTTCAATAGTGCTGCATTTCATCAATGTGTTCAACAAGCTGAATTATCTATCGGTTAAGAAAAATCAGTTACCAATTAAGAATTTGTGAAGGAAAGTACGGATCCTCGTACTCAACCTCTGTTAGAATGATCTCATAATCTAGTTCTCATGGGAATTAGTTTGTCAAGACTAAGTCGACTGAGCCTTCATCAGTCGACTGAGTCCACATAAGTCGACTGAAGCTCACCATCAGTCGACTGAATAAAGACTGCAACTACTGCAACAAAACTCTCGGTCCAGTCGACTGATAGCACACCTCAGTCGACTGTACCCAATCCGTAACAACCCCTAAAGATCTGCAGATATGTAACTGTGTCAACAACTGATCTCCAGAAGAATAGGTCTGCAACTGCACCATATTGTATCCCTAAAGGATAGGATCTGTAACCAATAAGATCTGATTTGATTTGTAAAAACTCTATAAATATGATTATGCATCACCGGTTTAAGGTGTGCAAGCCATTCTAAAACTTCACTTGGTATCAGAGCAGATCTGATCCTAAACCGAGCTTAACCCCTTCCAATCATGGCCACCCCTCAATCCGCTGCAACCAATATTGTATCCACAACACCATCTCCATTCCCACCAATCCAAGTTCACCATCTAATCTCCGTTAAGCTCGACAACAACAACTATCTTCTCTGGCTCACCCAATTTCGACCTCTTCTAAAGGGGTACGACCTCGAAGGATACGTCGATGGGAGCTTCCCTTGCCCCACACGTCTTCTCCCACAATCCACAGAGATTAACCCAGCTTATACCACCTGGAAGAAATAAGATCAAATTCTCCTAGGATGGTTATTATCATCCCTCTCCGAGTCAGTGCTGGCTCAAGTAGTTGGCCTTAGCACGTCTCAAGATGTCTGGGAATCACTCCGCAAACACTTCTCCTCCCAATCTCAGTCCAGGGTCTTGTATCTCAAACGTGAACTACAAAATATGCGTAAGGGAAACAAGACAATGGCTGAATATTACCTCCATGCGAAACAACTCGCCGACAATCTTGCTGCTTCTGGCAATGCTATCTCAATCACTGATCTCCAGCACATGATGCTAGGTGGTCTTGACTCATCCTATGATCCCATTGTGACGGTGCTTACTGCAACCGCAGCCGATCTCCATATGGATGACTTCTACTCAAATCTGTTAGCCTATGAGATGCGCTGGGAAGCTCAACATGCAACCTCCCCTCAGCCCATGGCAAACATTGCCCATCATGGCCCTTCGCGTCCCAACAATCGCTACAACAACTCCCGAGACAGGTTCGGCTCTCAAGGTCAGAAGAATCGGCCTTCCAACAGAGCCCAAGGCTGCCCTCAACCAAATCGCAATCCTCAAGGTCCATGCCAGCTCTGTGGCAGAAAGAACCACACTGCTATGGAATGTTGGTACCGTTTTGATCGCAATTTCACCGCTGCCTCTTCATCCAGTCCACCAACTGCATATGTTGCTGCCCCTGGATCGCTACTTGATGGTAATTGGTGCCCAGATAGTGGTGCTACACACCACTTAACCCCTGATCTGAACAATATTCACATCAAGTCACAATATGATGGACCTGATCAAATCAAAGTTGGCAATGGTAATACACTTTCTATTAAACATGTTGGTAAATCAGCCTTTTGCCTTAATAATCGAACATTTCATTTCAATCAAATTTACCACGTACCATCTATCTCTACTAATCTATTATCTGTATCCAAATTCTGCATTGACAACAAAGTATTTTTTGAATTTCACCCATTCTCTTTTATTGTGAAGGATCAGGAAACGGGGACACCGCTGTTGCACGGCACGAATAGAGGAGGATTGTATCACTTTGTCGACAAGACAGCTAGTTCTCTTTCTGTTTTTCATTCAGAGTCAGTTTCATTGTGGCATCACCGGCTTGGCCATCCGATGCTAAAAACTGTCAATAAAATTGTGTCAACTTACTCATTGCCAGTAAAAAATAAATCCACGTTGTTTTGTCATGCTTGTCATGTTAGCAAGAGTCATAAATTGCCTTTTTCATTGAGTTCCACAATTTATAAAGAACCATTACAACTACTTGTATCAGATTTGTGGGGCCCTGCTCCAATTCTTTCTAGAAATGGTTTTTGATATTATTTACTGTTAATGGATGCATTCAGTAGATACACATGGGTCTATCTCCTATCTCACAAAAGTGATGCTTTTACTGTCTTCAAACAGTTTAAGTTACAAATTGAAAATCTCACTGGCAAAAAGATAAAAACTTTTCAAACCGACAATGGCACTGAGTTCAAGAAATTCACACCCTTTCTTCTACAAAGTGGTGTTGTCCATCGCTTCACATGTCCACACACCTCAGCCCAAAATGGATTAGTAGAGAGACACCATAGACATGTTGTTGAGTCTGGTCTCTCTCTCTTAAACCATACATCAATGCCCTTAACATTTTGGGTTGATGCCTTTGTTACTAGTTACTACCTCATAAATCGCCTACCATCCTCACCACTAAAAGGTCAAACTCCCCTTGAACAGTTTTTTGGCTCCACACCAGACTACAATGCCTTAAAATCCTTAGGGTGTCTTTGCTACCCATATCTAAGACCCTATGCATCAAATAAATTAGATAAAAGATCCCTTGACTGTGTCTTTATTGGCTATTCTAGCACTCAAAAAGGATACATATGCTATCATCGACCATCCCAAAGAATATACATCTCTCGTCACGTCGACTTTGAAGAAACAATCTTTCCCTATTCGGCAGTGCACAGCAACCCCACCAATGTAAGTACTACTTCTGCATCCTCTGCACCTTTACAAACCACATCAATTTTACCCACCCTACAAGCATCTCACATACCCTCTTTACCAAATAACCCACCTCCAATTAACCCACTTCAACCTGCCCCTCAACCTCCCTCTCCCTACTCTCAACCGATACCTACTGCTCCACCTCTCTCGGTACAGTCGACTTCTAGCACACTACAGTCGACTGTACCCAACCCTCCTTCACAAGAACCCGTTCTCCAACATCATATGATTACTAGGGCAAAAGGTGGTATACATAAACCTGTTGATAGATTATGTTTGCATGCCACTAAACACCCTTTGCAGAATGCAGAATTAGAGGAACCAACCTGCTTCTCACAAGCACAGAGCCATCCTCAATGGCATCGTGCTATGGATGATGAGATCAATGCCCTATTACAGAATGGCACATGGACCCTCATCCCTGCTCAAAGCAATCAGAACATTGTGGGATGCAAATGGGTCTTTCGTATCAAATGAAAATCAGATGGCACTATTGACCGCTACAAAGCTCGCCTTGTAGCAAAAGGATTTCATCAACAAGCAGGTATTGATTATGGAGAAACTTTCAGCCCTGTGATTCAACCCTGCACAATTAGGCTCGTCATTTCCATTGCACTAATGAACAAATGGGCACTCCGTCAATTAGATGTTCAAAATGCTTTCCTTCATGGCCATCTCACAGAAGAAGTTTACATGAAACAACCTCCAGGGTATGTAGATTCAAGATTTCCAAAGCATGTTTGTCGCCTACGGAAGTCTCTCTATGGGCTCAAGCAAGCCCCTAGAGCTTGGTACTCCAGACTCACTGGGTATCTTTGTACTCTTGGTTTTGTTAGTTTCAAGGCCGACTCATCTCTGCTCATAAGACAAAATGGTGACTCCACTCTCTTTATTTTAATATATGTTGATGACATTATTATCACAGGCACACCGGGGAACCATATCAACACACTCATCACCCAGCTCCAATCTATATTTGCAATCAAGGACCTAGGCCCATTAAGTTACTTTTTGGGTATCGAAGTTCTTTCCAATCGCAATGGCCTTTTCTTGTCTCAGCGCAAATATATTCTGGATCTGTTACTCAGCTCCAAGTTCGATGGTGTCAAGCCTATCACCACACCCCTGGCAGCAAATAGTCCACTCTCTCAACATGATGGGCCGACTCACAATGATCCTACCCAATATAGAAGTATTGTGGGATCTTTGCAATATCTATCTTTCACTCGACCTGACATTGCAGTCGCTGTCAACAAAGTATGTCAGTTCATGCATAACCCTTGGGATGTTCATTGGACTGGTGTCAAGCGAATTCTTCGTTATCTCAAACACACCATCAATTTTGGCTTGCAACTGTCTACACCAACAACTTCCACCATTCATGCATATTCGGACTCGGACTTGGCAGGATGTCCTGATGATCGCAGATCTACAAGCGGCTATTGTATTTTTTTTGGTGGCAACCTCATCTCATGGAGTGCACGGAAGCAAAAGACAGTCTCCCGTTCAAGCACGAAAGCTGAATACAGAGGCGTAGCAATTGCAACCGCAGAAGTTATGTGGATTCAATCTCTACTAAAAGAGCTTGGTTATTCCAAACTTCTGCCGCCTACTCTCTGGTGTGACAACTTAGGGGCTACATATCTCACGGTAAATCCTATCTTCCATGCTCGCACAAAGCATATCGAAATAGATTACCATTTTGTCCGTGAACGTGTTGCTTCCAAACAACTTAGTGTTCAATTTATTTCCACCAAAGATCAGCTGGCCGACATCTTCACCAAAGGTCTCAGCAGTAACAGATTTCAGGAGCTAAGGACCAAGTTGTCCATCCAAGACTGGCCGTTCAACTTGCAGGGGAGTGTCAAGACTAAGTCGACTGAGCCTTCATCAGTCGACTGAGTCCACATAAGTCTACTGAAGCTCACCATCAGTCGACTGAATAAAGACTGCAACTACTGCAACAAAACTCTCGGTCCAGTCGACTGATAGCACACCTCAGTCGACTGTACCCAATCCGTAACAACCCCTAAAGATCTGCAGATATGTAACTGTGTCAACAACTGATCTCCAGAAGAATAGGTCTGCAACTGCACCATATTGTATCCCTAAAGGATAGGATCTGTAACCAATAAGATCTGATTTGATTTGTAAAAACTCTATAAATATGATTATGCATCACCGGTTTAAGGTGTGCAAGCCATTCTAAAACTTCACTTAGTTATTTTTTGAATCAGCATAAACTGAGTTAGTTGTTATTAATATGTTTGTCCCAACTTCTTGAATCAACGAAAGAACTTTGGTGATCAAGATTATGCTGATTTTCCATCATATTCATCTTCTTCAAGCTTAGTGGATCCCTATTGGCGGGGAACTTCATTCTACAGAGCTACTGATTAATCTCCAATGGAACTTCTTGTACCCATGTTATGCAGGTTGTTGATGAAATTTTTAATATAGTTTCTCTTCTCTTGTCTTAACTTGAAGATATACTCCTAAAGTTGAACAGTCCTGTAACAGATTTATTCCTATTTACTTTTTAAATATTGCACATACCCAAATCTCTATTGACATCATTTTCCCTCGTGTCGTATTGATATCCCATTTTGATGGGAAAAGTTGTCTACGACAACAATGACAATGATGTTATGATATTTGTTCCCTGTATAGAATTTGGAGGAATGTGAGTTATTTTTATTTCTTCTAATTCTGGTTTCCCTATCATTGATAATAGTATGATCCCGTTTGGGTCTTTGGTTCATATTCTTCCTCAATGATCAATGGGCATTTTTCTATAGCAAATTTTATCGAACTTGCTTGTGGGTGGCATGTCTTTAATGTTATGACTAGTAATATATCTTTAGATTTTTTCAGCTGGCTTTAGAAGCTTATGACACATCATTATCTTGCTCATAGTTGTTTATCAGCAAGGCCACAGCCAGTTGGAGAGCACAGTAAACTCTTTTGTGGTGCTTTCTTAGACTGGTTTGTGCTCAACTGGTCGTTTGATGGGGGCATGGACAATGGTAATAATTGTTATTACCTGTGAAGCATGGAAACTTTATTTAGTAGCCGAACCGTAATGGACACATAAAATCATAAATCTAACCTATAGCTAATTTAGTGTAGTTTATTTTCGAAAAAAATTCTTTTGTCAGTGCATCGTGTCTTATCGTCTCTATGTCTCTGAGGGAGGCCATCTCCGTGCGTCCTAGCTCATTAGTGATCATCAAAACCCCGTAGAGCTTTAATTCGGCCAATGAAATTATAACTGGATCTGCTGGTCATTTGTTTGTGTCCTTGTCTGTGTGGCTATATATCTCCGTATTTTTTGTTGGATATATTGGTATATTCTCTCTATATAAATATAACACGTGCATATGTGTAACATGTGTAATGAACGTACAATTGATTGGATATTGGAACGCGGATTTGTGGGCTTATGACCCGATACCCAAATCAGTATTTAAGAATAAATATGGCTTGTGATAGCAGTCTAGTTATTCCAATCTTGATACCCGGTGAATATCTCAAGCAACTTAGATCTAGAGATAAACCCTAATTTCCAATTGTTAATTTCTTACAAAACCTAACCATCTTGAGATATTTTTATATTAATTATTTTGTGAGATTAATTAAGAGAGAGGTCGAAGCCTTGGTTTGACGAAATCCGACCATCGCCGTCGATAGCTGCCGCCGCCACCTCCCCGATCGCCGGCGTCGGCAAAAGGCGTCGTGGCTGCCTGCACCGTGGCCACCGCGTGGGTTGCAGTCACTCCCCCTTTCTCAATCTCTGTGTGAGATCATTAAGGAGGAAGACAGATCTGATCAAATAGATCATTGCTTTGGTGTTCATTTTTTCACACCAGATCCAGACCAACCATCTTCTCCGCAGTCTCTCTCCCTCAGTTCTTCCCAACTCGTCGAACTAGCCGCAGCACGAATAGGTTTGGATTCAAGTGCCGATCGAGCCTGGATAGGAAAGAAGACTACTTGATGATGCAGAAGTTTAGATTGGAGATGGGTTCTCTTTCAGTGGAGGGAAATATATGGATTCTGATGGAGAGAGTTCATCAGCTGAATGGTTTTCTCAGGGGAAATTGGTTAAAGCTTATCCTGTTTTTTGCAACAAAGGCAAGGCAAGGATCCAATATTTGGCCTATTTGGGAGAATCTTGGAGTAAGACTATTGGCGCTACTAGTGATGTGCCACTTCAAGTGGGAGAGTAACCAGATTTGATCTGATTTTTGTGATTGGATTAGTTTTGGTGTTTGGTATTTGGCCATAGCTGCAGATCCTTTGGTGATGTTGCTATTGCTCATCCCTTTTCTCTCATGTGCACATCGAATGGTTTTGTTGTTTGGATTTGTTCCCAAACAGACTTGAGTCTACTCAATTGAAGGGGAAGAAATGGTGAAAGATAAGTTCTTTACTTTCCTCTTATTAATTTTTTTGTTAAATACTTAGCTATGTGCTGAAAGTTCAAAACCGTATTAAGCATTGTTTAATTAAATACAAATCTGTATAACTGTTTTGGCAACGTGCTATGGATCAAATATTTATTTTGAAAAATTATAGGCTTTGACTATAAAATTGAATCTCCAATTAAATTGTTGTGAATTAGATAGTGCTAATAATTTGTTTAATTGGCTAATCTTTAACAATTTGATGAATGTAGGAACTTCAAAGTTACTTACAAACTGTGTGTATTGGAGACGATGGATTTGCATCACGGTATGATAAGTCTGCACTATGCAGGCTTCTCCATCGAATTTGGAAAAACCACTTCTAACTTGAAGTGTCGGTACGATCTACTCTAATCGTGCTTAGTACTTTCATGTGATGAATGTATTAACGTTTTGTGCATTTGATCATATGATTGAAAGTTTTAGATCATAGTTATTCTCGCTTTGGAAAACTAACATGTTTAGGATTGTTAAGTGTTTTATCATACTATGTGTATAGATATTTTGACAAATCCATTGTTTGCAGTTTGTATGAGATTACATTTTTGCTTATCTAAAATTTTAAAATAAAATAAAATTGTATAAGATGTATAACAAATGTCTGTAACTTAGGAGAAAGCATCTCTTAATGTAGAATATGACTCTACTAGTTACGTTTTGTTCTCTCTCGTTCATTGTACTATGTGTGCAAAGTTGAATTATAATATGTTAGTCATTATCTCATTTAGCGTTATGAAGATGATAAAGAACGAGTAAAGGAAAGAACTCTTCGCTCAATGTGTTTGAGCAAGTGGACATTGTTAAAACCATTAGAGAAAGCAAATAATTCTTGTAAAATGTGATAGAGTAATTTTGTATTAACTCTTATAAAGTGCATATATTTTCAATCGCATGTATAAGTTGAGTTTAACAAATGAGACAATTAATAATAATAGTTCTAATTGTGAGGAAATGTGATCTAATTATCAAAACTGTGGGGAAATGGAGTTAAAAGCTATTGAGTCAAAGCTTTAACATCCAAGTTGTTTTGAAATTTAGAATCACTATGAACTATATATTAAATTATTTGTTTTTGTTAAAACTCATAACTCTACTAAATGACACTCCATTAAATATGACAAATATGAAAGTTGTGCTCAGATTATGATCACTAGAAAATCATTTAGTATGGTCTCTAGGAGCACATAACTTTTTCAGTCAATACATTCTGATATTTGTGATCTCAGTAGCATTGTGACTAGATGAGGCGATTGTTAGTCAGAAGTATTTAATCGCTTTTGTAGATGATTAATATAAATCTGTCATATATATGAAGAATGAAGCACTTGTTATTATTAATGAATTAAAAATTATAGTTAAATGCTAAAAATCAAGGGTTCAGATTTGATAGAGGTGGTGAATATATTTTAACAACTTTAGAGAAGTTTGCATTGGGCATAATCTCTAGTGCACTCTACTTACAACAGTCAAACGGTATTGATAAAAGTTAGAATCAAACACTTAGTGAAATGTTGAATTCTATATTATTGACTGTTGTTTGTCTTGTGTAATTATGAGTGATGTTGTATTATTAATCATATATCTGATGTGTTACTACACTCTAAATTGAATACACCTTGTAAATCATGGTATGAAAACACAAACAGTTTTGTTAAAGAGAAAATGTGTGTTGTGATACTTTTGTTTGAGTACATGACCCTAGAAGGCCTAAAGTAGGACCTACAATAAATATTTGTGTGTTTAGAAAGTGCAGAATGTAGTTTTCTGTGGACAGATGTTAGATCTATCTAATTTGTGTTAGAAGAATCTAGACTTGCAGAGTTTTTTGAGGATGTCTTCATCAAAGATAAATGTATCAAATAATCTAGTCCTACAGACACGTTCAATGATTCACAGTTGGAATCAAGAACCAGCCTGACACTTAAAAACCTTAATGACAAATGAGCTAAGAAGAGTCTTTAGTAGACAATGAAATGATTTTGTGTCATACAATAATACTTTAATTTAGTTGATCTGATGCATTATGTTGCTCAGAATTTAGTGAAAGTCGATAACTAGTAGATATGTGTTTACACTAGGAGAAACAGAAATGTTATGGAAATAAAAAGCAAACAGGCACTGTGCTATCATCCATGAAATCAGACCTCTATGTGTAATCCTCTGCAGGGAAAAAGGCTGAGTGGATTGAAGAAATTGTTGCTAGTTATCCATTAAGAAGTTTAAGTAACTCTCTAATTCTGTTATGCGACTATCAAGCTACAATGCACTGTAGCTCATAACTCACTCTATAATAGTAAGAGGAGTATATTAAGGCTGAAAGAAGCCAAGTTGAACTTTCTCATAGATAAAGTGCAATTGCGACAAGTATGGCTAATGCTCTTGCTAAGAGACTTGAAAGTGATCTAATTATCAAAACTGTAGGGGAAAGTGGAGTTAAAAGCTATTGAGTAAAAAACTTTAACATCCAAGTTGTTTTGAAATTTAGAATCCAATTGGAGCCATAGAGAAGTTCAAACTTAAGCATCAATTTTAGGCAGTTGACATGTTTTAGATAATTTTGATGATTCGACATAAATTCCACAAATATATAATGTCATTCCAATTTTGATGGTATTATATATCTAAGGAATTTACTTAGAATAATCATATTATTCCAATACGAAACATGAAAACTTGTCGATGTGTTTCCGATGATTAAATTGTCCTAAATATCATTTCAATTTTGATGATATGTCTTTTATGGATACATATTTCATTCCAATTTTGATGATTCAATGTTAAACCATGATTGAAGCGACAGTCTTTTCATTCTAATATGAAACATAGTATGGTTCTTGTGTAGAAACTATAAAGTTCATGTACTTATTAAAGATACTTGATTGTGATGCTTGCGTTATATTTTTGCTAAGCTAATTATGAATAATACTAAGTACTTTTGTGGAACTAGATACTTTGTGAAATTTGTTGGAATTCTTAGAGATGTGTCTCTTGATAATCTTGTTTTCAATAAGCTAGCAAAGATAGAGGAGTTGAAGCTGTCAACATAGATTTCAAAAATAATGATTTGCTCAAAATGGAGGAGTAAACATAAAGCAGTGTGCAAGGATAGAGTATCAGTTTATCTCTTTCGAGAATAAATTAGTCACTTGCTTGGTAAAAACTTCTGTTGAGTTTAAGACTCTTGTGTTCATGAGCTTAAAACTCATATTTTGTTATTGAAGTTTATTTGCTTTGTTTGATTTTGAAACTATGACAGATTATTCCAGTTGGTTTAGTCTTTGTGAACTATTCTGAATTGGATATGGTTTGGAACTAGTTAATTATATTGGTTTAGTCTTGATTGAACTATTCAGTTTTATAATTCTATTGGTTCTTATGAAACTATACCTTTATGATGCTTTTCATTTATGGACTGCTATCAGCCAGTCAGTTGTATACTGATCTGATGAGATAATCCTGTACTTTATATATTGAGAATATAGGACGAGATTGTTGGATATATTGATATATTCTCTCTATATAAATATAGCACGTGCACATGTGTAACACGTGTAATGAACGTACAATTGATTGGATATTGGAACGCGGGTTTGTGGGCTTATGACCCGATACCCAAACCAGTATTTAGGAATAAATACTGGCTTGTGATAGCAGTCTAGGTATTCCAATCTTGATACCTAGGGTGAATATCTCAAGCATCTTAGATCTAGAGATAAACCCTAATTCCCAATTGTTAATTTCTCACAAAACCTAACATTTTTTAGGTCATTAGTTACTATCAAACCTCCATAGCTTTAATTCTGTTGGATGAATTATAACTGGATCTGATGAATATTTGTATTTAAATGGCCTTGATGGTAATTTCACATTTTCTTGGAAAACAACATTTCAGTCAGTGAACCGGACATCACCCAGCCCTTTCTATGTAAATGTTTCTATTGTCTGGGGAAGGAACATGTTTTATTTTCTCTCTTCACATCTTAATAATATATATGTGGAGTCACAACATATGTTCTATAAGTTTTTCAGGTATTTGATGGCTCTTGATAAGTACCCAGTGGCAAGAAAAGCTATCACCTCTGCATTTCTGACGATTATAGGAGATCTATTTTGCCAGGTACTTATTTTTCTCCTCAACGCCCCTTTATCTCTTTGATGATATTCCTTGCCACTGAACTGTAAATTTTGTAATTATGTGAGATATATTCCTGTGGCATTTGGAGTCATTTTCCTATATATGGGCGATACTGATACCAGCATACTGCATATATATTAGAAACTGGGATTATGGTATTTTTGTGGGGACACATAAAGCTGCTCAAAGAATGTTCTGAAATTTAAAATATGACATGTAATTAATTAGATATTTGGCCTCTTTTTCTCTACTTGATGTGTGAACTGATTTTCATACTTATGGTAGAGAAGGTATAAAACTGGCCCAAAATCTAATAGATTTGGAACTATGTTTCCTACTAAAGTATTCAGGTGTTGGAGATGTCTTATGTCAAATTGTTACATACAAATTTGCAGTATGTTGACTGAAGTTTGGAGCTATTACATGAGAGTATTTTCAGTAGGAATTATATCCAACTAAATTATCGAGCTAGAGCGATTCTTGAAAGATCACAAACAATATAATTAAAGCATAAATGCACGATCAGAAAATCTTGATATTCAATATTTAAGTGTAGCTCGAAGTCTCCATTTGACTATATGATGAGGGTTAACATCTATTAGCAGGAATTAACGATGAAAAGATTGATCAATTATTTTTCTTGGCAGTCTAACTAAATATTATAGTGCCAAGCTTTACTTATTTTTATTTTTTGAGAAAAGTTTGTAGGCTTAAAGAAAAGACAACAAAGGAGAGGGAGGTGTTTGAAGTAAGCCCTAGATGGGAAGAAAAAGCTCCAATAAACGGAGAAAGAAACACCCTTGATTAGGAAAAAAATATTAATATTGAGTCTCCAGTAATTGCAATTAGCCTTCAGAAATTTTCAACCAAGTCATTGCATATGTGCCCCTGTATTTTTAATTCGAATATTCTTACCACTACAAGAGGATAGATTCTAACCCACAACTTCCTCTAATGGAAGGAACCGTCATTTTGCTTGAGCAGAAGTCGGTGGTAAAATTTAATGAAGTTAACTGTGAGCGGAGGGTCAAACTATGGAGAAAATCTTGATGCATTATGCTTGGTATTATGTAAGAAGAAGTGATGTATAGCTGGCGTAATCTTTGTTAGGAAATTGGTGAGGTTTCTAAAATAAGGGGCGTTGCAAAATGTAGAGAACGAGAGATGTAGAGATGTAGGCACAACACAAACGAAGAATACACACAAGATTTAATGTGGTTTAGTTAAAATGGACCTACATCCATGGGCGAAGACAACGAAGGATTCACTACTATCTAATGGAGAATACAATACAAGACGCTCACTCAAAAGCTCCTTAACAAGAGAGCTAATATTCTCTCAAAGAAAATGAAGAGGAGAACCCTCCTACTTGGCTACTCCTCACAATAACTCTCAGCCTGAAGTTTGTAGTGAACTCTCTATTCTTATGAGATCAGTGATTCACTACTTCACTTCTGCTTTCTTGCTTCAACCCTCCAACAGCCCAATATATATAGCCATATAAGTGAACCTATACATACATCTGATGCATGCTTACTACTAAGCCAACAAGCCCGTCATCATCATTTCACACATAGCTAGCCCTAAGAATTGGCAGTCAAAACAAACTCAGCTGGTTGTAAATTGTTTCGTACATACCCATTTCACATTGACATGATTCACATGCTTGGCAGCTTCTTTCAGTCAAAGAAGAGAGCTTATGTTGTTTATATTCATTGCACAATTAACAATCTTGAGCTTAGGCAACCTGGAGTCATGTCTTCAAATTTCTATGGGACAATATTAGAACATAATTGATTTATCTCATGCTTATTATTGATTTCCAAAGCTTAAACATATAATAAAATATTTATCAACAAACTTAAGTAAAAGCAAGTTTAAAAACACGCTAGTTGAGGGATAAGGTCAAGCCTAAAAGACTCTGCCCTCGAAAGTCTAATGATGCCCCCGTCAGCTCGATCCCTAGCAATAAAGAAACCTCCGAGTATCTGGCTGTCAGCTGCATGAGTGACTGAGACTCGTGCTGCGAACTGTACTTCAAGTTACCCATGTGTGTATAAATAACATAGTACTAACCGTAGTGGTAAAAGAAAAGTAGTGTTCCTCTTTCTCTTCTTCTCTTTCTATAGCTAAGGGTGTTTGCATATATATAAGTAGGATGAAAGGAGTAGGGAGCAACTATTAGGTGATAAGAATGCACAATGCATGTAACATATCATGCACATAAAGTGTACGTTTGCTGGTTATAATGACATTAAAGGAGAGGATGAGAGTTACAAAAAGGATGGCAATAAAATAAGTTTTAATGCGTAATCTAGCCGTTGCCAACTGCTATTAGTAGTTTTGAAACCCATTAATATATGCAAGTGCCTTAGTATAATCACATGATGAAATAGAAGGATCAAAAGCAGGATAAATTAAATGATATGTTTAATAATGGGTTAAAGGAAAACTCAAATTTTCAAATGGGAGAATAAAAAACTCAATAATTTCCAGACTGGGAAAAAGCAATAGAAAGAATCCTAGTGAAATGGTAAGATAGTAAAGTTCTCTACAGAGAATTATTTCAATAAATGGTAGAAAAGCGTGAATGGGCCAAATGGACAACATTCTCGTAATAATAACTAGTATAATGCACGTGCGATGCACGTGGAGTGGAATGAAAAGGATTTTTAAAAAAATCTATAAATACGTGCACTGCACGTGTTGACACACACATACCAAGAAATAAAAAATTGTTTACTTGTTTGTGAACCCCCACTCTCCCATTATAATAGTTAGCTCCCCCATCGCCAGGACGCAAGGAACAATAAAACCCAAAAAAGCCCATCAAGAAAAGACGTAACACACCATATATAACCAACCATAGCTAGCAAAACAAACATCAATCATAAAGTAGACACTAAAAACACTAATGAACTCTCCAGAGCCCAATCAAAAAACAACTAAACCACTACAAATTCCCTCTTCATAGAACCCTACAACTCAGACTGTAGGATACATAAGCATCAATGCATCCATACTGAACCTGCTCTTCAGACAAACTCCTTGCTTCCCAATTGCTCCCAGTAACATTCTTGGGTTTCTCCATATAAAGTCCCAAAATCTCACTTGCATAGCCCTTCAACCCAGACCTCCACTGGCACAGGTACCACACAATGCCGAAATAATCCCTACAAAGTCCATCCAGATCAGCCCATTTTCCACAATGAAGCCCATAGTCATTCATTAGCTTCTCGACGTCATCTCCAACCCCAACACCAACAAAAGTGATGCTGGTATCAGCAAGGAAACTCTTGATAGATTGGGGAATGTTGTCCATATAAAAGAGTTGGATGATTAGGCACTTGTCATCAACACAGAGCTGCAACATTGCGACCTTGTTGCATTGGCCCTTGTCGTAGTTGGGCCTCCACTCACAGTCCAGGCCCACAACAATGGGGTGCCGTCTCAAATGGGCTGAGCGAACGGTCTGAACCCATGAGTCAACTGATGAGGCATTAGTTGTCACTGTGGTATGAATGACTTTGCCGGAGAAGCGAACAGTGTGATGAGTTGTGGCGGAAAGGGAAGAAGAAGAGTAGGAGTTTCTGTGATACATTATGAGAATTGAGTTGAAGAGTATTTGGGATCCATTGGTCTTTATATAGACTATCAATTTGGATGTGGAGGAGTGCAACCGCCAAATACCCAATAAAATTGTTCATATTCCAGTCAACGGTCACATTATATTCACACTGTACTTTTATGGGGAAGGTAATCTATACCAATTAGCATTTACTACTAAATGATGATGTGTCACATTATATTCATACTGTATTCTTATGCAATTTGGATGTGGAGGAGTGCAACCGCCAAATACCCAATAAAATTGTTCATATTCCAGTCAACGGTCACATTATATTCACACTGTACTTTTATGGGGAAGGTAATCTATACCAATTAGCATTTACTACTAAATGATGATGTGTCACATTATATTCATACTGTATTCTTATGGGGAAGGTAAATCTATACCAATTAGCAATTACTAAATGATGATGTGCATGAGCATGCATCATAGGCAAGCCAGGCCATGAGCTTAAGAAGGAAAGTTTCAAATCTTACAAAAATACCAACACGTGAATCTATACCGATTGCTATTAATAATCTATACTATAATAGTAATAATAGTATAGATATTTTTTTCATGCAAATTACATTTTTACCCCTGTATATTTTTTTTAGCCTTTTATGTTTGTGAAGATATAATAGTAAAAAGCCAGTAAAATATGGCTTTGCTTAATAATAGTATAGATAATTCATCAATTAGACCAACTATTAAAACGGGTGACAAAACAAATGGCAATATGGAATGATGCAGCAATGTGATGTGGGAATCCTCCATAAATCCACCGGCTTTCCTATTTCTCAAATTTTTTGTGATTTGCTTTATAAAATACTGGTTCTATTATGTAAGGATTGGGCTTGCCACTATCTTTGTTCATATGCCATTTTCCATTTTGCCAGCTTTTCATTGATCAAGTGAAGGATCTGGACCTAAAGCGGACATTTGTGTTTACTTTCTTGGTTGGTTGGTCCGACATTGCATTTTTGGTAATGGCTTCTCGATTAAATAAAAAACAAATTCTTTCTTGTTATTCTTTTTTTTCTTTTTTTTTTCTTTATCTTCATCCTGCTGCCATATTACTTCTCATTCCTTTTGAGCTTTCTAGGGGTGGCGAACGGATCGAACAGGCCGGTCCGGGCCCAACCCGTGCGGGTTGGAAGGCTCAAGTGGGCGGGTCGGGCCGGGTTGGCGTCTTATGCGGGCCGGGCCGGGCCGGGTCAATTTCTTAATTGGGTGGCTCGCCCAACCCGTGAACCCTTTAGGGCTCAACCCGGGTTGGGCCGGATCGACCCGCGGATTGGCCCGTTTAATAATATATATATATATATATATATATATATATATTTGTTTGGTAGCTTAAATTGAACTAATAATAATAATAATTTTACAAATGATGTATACAATTATACAAACAACTATATTTTTGTTTGATGAATATTACATTTCTTACAAAATTATAATACTAAGTAAGTAATACTACTAATAAGTAATAATACTACAATTCTTCAAATATCCCCAAATGATGTTTAATTATAATACTGAGTATGTAATTCAGTAATATTGTAATAATACTAATAAGTAATAATACTACAATTCTTCAAATTGAAGCAAATATCCCCAAATGATGTTTAATTATAATACTAAGTAAGTAATAATACTAATAAACAAAAAAATTCGTAATAATAATAATAAGATTGAAAGAGTGAAATTGACAACAAATTTTGAAATTTTATTCATATGAATTTAAGTTGTACAATTTGAATAATTTATAACGAAATGAAGAATTCAATTCACAAATAAGTTTTATACAATAAAATATTTCTTATGTACAATTTTAATTGACTACAATTTTTCTAATTTAACATAATAAGAAAAGCTATTGTTGTTGTTGTTGTTGTTGTTGTTGTTGTTGTTGTTCTTCAAGCGAGTTGCTCCCACTTGTGGAACTCGATAGTGCTTTCCCTTGCGTCCTATCTTCAGCCTTCAGCCAGTCTTCTGTGCATACGAGCATCTCTAACGTCTCGGGCGTCAACCGATTCCTGTAATCAGATAGAACTCTGCCACTTGTAGAAAATGCACTCTCAGAAGCAACTGTAGAGACAGGAGGAGTTAGTAAATCTTTAGCCATAATTGATAGAATACTAAAAGTGTGTTCATGTTCTTTTCACCACTGTAAAATATCTAGTGCAGAAGTAAAAGGCTTAG
Organism: Hemerocallis citrina; assembly: GCA_017893485.1. Lineage (NCBI taxonomy): Eukaryota > Viridiplantae > Streptophyta > Magnoliopsida > Asparagales > Asphodelaceae > Hemerocallis > Hemerocallis citrina. The sequence goes on along the minus strand of CM030358.1, from coordinate 420,529,552 downwards.
CATCTTGTTGGTTATACCAATTTAATTCATTTGGTTGATTAGTTCTAGGTTTTTTAGATTGAATTTTTTCAAGTAAACTAAATGTTCTATCACCAATTCTACTTTTACCTTTAGAATTACCAGAAGAAGAACTAACTACAGAAGTTGTACTACTAGAAGCAAAACGTCTATCATAATAATCATACAAGTTATTTAACATAGATTCAAATTGAACTAAAAAACTAGCGCAATCAATTGTTAATTCTACAATGTTATCTAAATATCCAAAAAACATTTCTATCAAATTCTTCGTACCTTCTAATTTGATACGAGGATCCATAACAGTAGCAACACAAATCAACATAGGAGGAGGAAAATAATACTTTAAAAATTTTGTAAATGCAGGTTTTACAATGTCACTAATATGGATATCATTTAACGTTTCGTTAAATGTTTGCATCATGCTAACTAATTCAATAAAAATGCTACTAGAAGTAGATTCATATGCTTTTGAAAATTTTAAAGTTGCGGTTTTAAAAGGTTCTAAAAATTTCAACAAAGATTCAGCAAAAAAACAATCGGCGGCAGTCATTTGAAAATTAGGCATATTTTGTGCGATACAAAAATCATTTACAACTGCTTTATATTCGGTGACAACATTTAGTAAATCAAAAGTAGAATTCCATCGGTGTCTAACATCCTTTGGAAATTTTCTAAAAGGAACATTTCTAGCTCTACACCAAGCTTTCCATTCTTGTAGAATGCTTGGTTTTAATGCAATGAAATGTACACAATTTCTAATTTTAATTATATATGGATCAGCTATACCTAATGCATCTTGAACACATAAATTTATAATATGACATGCACACCTAACATGAAAAATATTGTCAGATGGAGGGTTTAATATTCTTTTTAAAGTATTAATTGCTACATTGTTGTTAGATGCATTATCAAAACTAATAGCCATAATTTTATCGCGAATATGAAAAACATCACAAATTTCTATAATACGGTTTGCTATTTCAGCGCCACTATGGGGATACGGCAACGACGCAAGTGATATGATTCTTTTATTAAGAATCCAATCATTGTCGATCCAATGACAGGTTATTCCCATCGTTGGAATATTATTGACACCCGTCCAACAATCCGAAGTTAAACTAACCCTACAAGTTAAACTCCATAAAATTGCAATCAACACGTCCTTCATTTCCATGTACACTTTAAAACAATCCGATTTGCAAGTATTTCTCGGAATTCTTTTAAAATGAGGGTTTAAGGCCGTTTGATTAAAATTTTTCAAGTTCCTACTCTCGGGATAGGTAAATGGTAACTCTTCCTTAATTACTAATCGGGCCATTTCCCGACGAACAAGTTTGGGATCATAAGGGTGGCTATCTACTTGACCGGTCCTAGGGTTTATTCTTTGTTGGCCTTGTATTTGATCAAGAAGATCTTTATGATTATTTAGGATGTGCCTACTAAGTGTACCGGTTCCGTCACCCTTCTTAAATTTGTATTGTTTACCACATGATTTACACACTTTCACACCTATACCCGGAGTATTTTCGTCCGGGATATACTTATAAAACTTATGCCAATCGCTAGTTTCTCCTATACTTTTCCTACTACTACGGGGTTGTGTGGTTTCGGTTTGTTGTTGTTCTTCTTCTTCTAATTGTTCATGTCCAACATCATCGTGTGTACCCCATTGTTCCATAGTAGCATCAATGTAATCTTGGGCGGGCTCAATAATTGGGACAATTGGTGGCCTACGTGAAGATGAGGAAGAATCTTGTCCGCTACGACCGCTACCGCGTGATCTAGATATAGTGTAGTAATGTGGTATGTAAAAAAAAATCTACAATGTAGGAGCGGTGAATTATACAAAAAAAAACTAAAAAACAAGAGGGTTGAGATAGAGTAGTTCAAAAAACGAATAATAATTTTAACTACAATGCAAAAAAAAAAAAAACAAGAGAGATAGAGATATTTTGATACCGTTCACCGTGGAATATGCGTATAAAAAAAACCGTGAAAATTAGAATATAATAGAAAAGATGGAGGAGCGCTTTGCCGATTTCGCAATTGAAGAGTTGAGAAGAGGTTGAAGTAGATTTGAGTCGATGGTTGAAGAGAGTTGAAGACGTTGAAGACGTTGAATTTTGTTCTCCGATACGACCGAAATTTGATCGTGTATACGCCTCCTTGTACACTTGTTTGATGATTACTACAATTGTTCAATTTTTTTTTTTTTATGTATAATAGTAGAGAGAGTAAGAGAGGGAGGTGTGATTTTTTTGGAGATTTTTGGGGGCTATTTATAGGCTTAGAAGTGGGAAAAAACAAAAATAATAAAAAATAAAAAATAAAAGAGCCGTTTACACAGCAACGGCTCTAAGAGCCGTTTGCTGCCTTGCCAGCGAGTCAGCGACAGACCCGGGTTCGAACCACGGGTTTCGACCCGTTCGACCCGCGGGTCGAACGGTCGGCCCGTCACGGGTCGAACGTTCGACCCGTACGGGTCGAAACCCGCGGGTCGAACCGCGGGTTGACGGGTTCAATTCGCGAATTAAACGGGTTCGCGGGCCGGGTTTCGCGAATTCGATTCGCGTAAATTGCGACCCGGGTCGACCCGGTACTGTTCACCGGGTTCGACCTGAACCCGTGAAGCTCTTAAGCGGGCCGGGTTCGTGGGCCGGGTCGCGGGTGGATCGCCGGTTGACTCGGCCCAGTTGCCACCCCTAGAGCTTTCCCAATACTACCTCCATTGACCCGCTTAATTTTAAGAACTAGAAATTATATTTTACTGGTTTTTTTTTTTTTTTTGATTAAAGAGATGGCAAGAGAATTGCCATCGAATCTCATGTCTCATGTATAACTGAAGCAAATACATGATACATAGTCCCAATTATATTTCACTGTTCATTTACCTGTTAGAGCATCTGTAGTCGTTATCTATATATCGATAATATCGATATTTGGTATAAAAAACAGCTGCAGTCGTTTGCTATATATCGATATTATCGATAAATCGCTACAGTAGATTGCTATAAATGAGAATCGGTATAGCATTTATCGATAAGTGAGGGACGGCACTTGAAGTGCCGTCCGTTTGAAAAAATTAATATTTTATTCGTCGGACGGCACTTGAAGTGCCGTCCGTTTGGAAAAATTATAATTTACCCGAATTATTAAATCCAAAAAATGAATTAAAAGCCGCTTTACCCGGACGGCACTTGATGTGCCGTCCGTTGGAGATTTCTTAAAAAAAAAAATTAGCTAATTAATTATTCTGTGAGTTAGTGTGTTTTAGTGTGTCAGTGTAATAAGTGTTGTGTCAGTGAGTGTGTTAGTGTAATTAATTAGTGTGTTAATTAGTGTTGTGTTAGTGTGTCAGTGAGTGTTAGTGTAAGTTAGTGTTTAGTGTAATTAATTAGTAGTTTAATTAATTAAGGTGTGTCGGACGGCACTTCATGTGCCGTCCTAGACACACGGGTTGCGATTATTTTTATTATTATTATTTTTTTAAACAGACGGCACTTCGTGTGCCGTCCGACGATTCCGCGCCCAATTTTTGCTTTTTCGCCCTCCGACGGCATATCAAATGCCGTCGCTTAATATTAAATGATTGTTTGCTATAATATAGCTTTCGACGAGTACAGCGAAATCCAAATTTCTATTTCTATTTATCGATATATAGATTAAAATAACATTAACGACTACAGATGCTCTTAAGACATTCATGAATTTCCATGCTGTTGTTGGTTGCTGGACGTTTTTGTCTGTTTGCATTGTTGTATATATAAGGAGCAGTTGATGTGGATTATTGGTGGACGAGGACATAGATGTTTTGACCTACATTAAATGGAATAGAAAGAAGTTGCCTTGCCTTTAAATGCTAGCACTTGGGCTGCCTTTCACATATACATAGCTTCCCTGGTATTTCTAGTGTAGGAATATGATTCGAGAGCACGCAACCTACTTTATTTAAACGTTGGATTTATTACTCTCTTAGATAGAAAGGAAAGTGGCATGATACTGAGCTTTTACCTAGGAAGCATGGATATTTCCAAACGGCCAACGTACCCGTGTCCGATGCGTATCGGGTGCCGATACTTCTTAAGTAATTCCGAGTGCGTATTCGAGGAGTATCCAATTTCTTAATACGTGTTTGCAACTTTTTGACCAAATTATATTTAGATAAATATTTGGCTCCTAGTGTAATTTCAAAAGCTTGATGTTTCAAGTTATGCTTAAACACAAAACAAGTATACCCAATGTTTTGATAGTTAGGTTATCATTCTTTATCTCAAAAAAATGCTCATAATTGTAATGTATCATTAAAGTTCTATGAAATGGTTCAATATTTGCATTTTTAATAAGATAAATATTTATTGATTTATATATATAATATGAAATATATTTGTTGCTGCTGATTTTGGTGTGGGAGCAAACAGATGAATTTGTGAATTCTTTTGGAAACAAATAAGGCAAACATGTTGACTTTCACGGGCGTTTGGCTGGCTTCTCGCCGCTGCTGTTGACCTGAAAAAAGTTCGATACACCAGGATGGATCCCGGCGACGAACCCTCCGACGCTCTTGTCAGTAATCAGGAAAATTATGAAAGAGCTTTATGTGAAAAAATATTGGTTACCTCGTTATGGTGGGGGGGGAAGGGGTATTTATAGTCGTCTTAAGAGACAGTTTAGAGATAATCATTTATTCTATGTCCCGGTGTTTTTGGATAAGATGTAGAGTTTAAACTCGTTTCATGATAAGAGAGACGGTTTAAACCGCCTCTTAGAGATAATCACGAATTTGAGTTACTCTTTAATTATCTGAAATTGGTTTGTAACGGGTTGCTATCCATACCCAATAGGACAAGTCCGTTTTGGGTTATTAGGCTTTAAAGAAAGACTCAGTTCTTAATTTGGACCCGTTTGTAGGTAAAATTACCATTTTACCCCCGAGAGCTTTAATTCGTGCCTGATTTCAACGGACCCGATTTAATCCTATTTTTAGCCATATCACGAGCCCCCCACTCCCGAAGACTGAATTTAATAGCCTTTAAGGAGTAGTTTTATTGTTCTAATGGCATACGGAGTTTTATCGGGGTTCTTGAGGGAGTTTGGATCTCTCTCGAGGTGTGACGGTGTCAATCTGAGCTTGTAAGATTCCCAAAATGTTTTTTAGAATTTTAAGAATTTTTTGTGATTTTTAAATTATTTTTCGAATTATTTACTCAATTTCGCGAAGTAACAATCTATTTTCAAGAAGTATTAATTAATCGTTCTAATTAATAATTATTTATCCAGGAGTTCAAAAATATTTTTCCCGAATTTATAATTATTTTTTTAGATTTTTAAATTAATTTTCTTGAATTTTAAATTATTTTTCGCAATTTTTAAATAATTAATTCGAATTAATAATAAAAATAAAAGAATTAATCAGCTAAATACCTACGTTGCGCAATTTGGAGCGTCGAACATGTCACTGGCGCAATTTTCCAAACGATCGGATGGTTGATCTGCTGCTTGATGACACGGCTTAATCTGGACGCTCTGATCGTGGGCGCACATCGGGAGGGGGGCGTTTCCCCCTCTTTCATGCTCGGAGCCACGTTTACTCGGAATTTAGCTTCGAGGGATGTGGCTCAATCTGAGCCATTGGATCTTGATCAAGTGCGATTTTTGAGGCAATGTTTTTCGCCAATTTTACGCTCGGAGCCACGTTTGCTCGGAATTGGCTCCGAGGGACGTGGCACAATCTGAGCCGTTGGATCTTGATCAAACACGAATTTTGAGGCAACATTTCCCTCCATCTTCATGCTCGGAGCCACGTTTGCTCGGATTTGGCTCCGAGGGACGTGGCAAGATTAGGGCCGTTGGATCTTGATCAGGCGTGAATATTGAGATGAAGTTTTCCCCAATTTCACGTTTGGGGACACGTTTGTTCGGATTTGGCTCTGAGGGACGTGGCAAGATCAAAGCCGTTGGATCTTGATCAGGCGTGAATATTGAGACGAAGTTTTCCCCAATTTCACGTTCGGGGACACGTTTGCTCGGATTTGGCTCCGAGGGACGTAACAAGATTAGGGCCGTTGGATCTTGATCAGGCGTGAATATTGAGACGAAGCTTTCGCCAATTTCACGTTCGGTGACACGTTTGCTCGGATTTGGCTCCGAGGGATGTGGCAAGATCAGGGCCATTGGATTTTGATCAAGCTTGCATTTTGAGGAAAAGTTTTTTCCCATTTTCATGTTTGGGGACACGTTTGCTCGGATTTTGGATCCGAGGGACGCGGCTAGATCTGAGCTATTGATCTGGATCAGATGCGCATCTTGAAGTGAAGTTTTTTCTTCATTTTTACATTCGGTGCATCTGTGTTGTAACCCACTTTCCCGGTGCTCCGGAGGTCGGATCGGGGTGTGTGACCCCTCATTTCGAAGCTGACTCAAACATCTACAATTTCTCTTCAGAAGTCAGTTGAAGAATCACCTTTCTTCATGGTAAAAATAGTCCCGCAACATCTTTGTCTTCATGAAGTTAAGAAGAGCGTTGTATGACTGTTGAGAAGATCCATTCTTGGAGGTGGGTCTAAGGAGCGTCTCTAGGCGAGTTAGGCTCCGAACTCTCTTAGAAGAAGGCTGCTCATGGGTGAGTGGGACAGAGAACATCATCAGGCTCTAGGAGAGAGCCATTTTGGGAGGCAAGTTTGAGGAGCAACTCTAGGGGAAAGTTGTGCTCCGAACTTACTTGTTGCGAAATTTAACCAGTAGTGGGAGTATGAATGTTCGTTTTGAGCTCCGAAACCGCATACTTGCAAGCTGTGAGGGCAATTTCGAACTACGATTGTGAACTTCGAACTAGTAGTTATGGGGTTATCAACGAGTTGTAGGAGCAATTTCGATTGGTCAGCTGCTCTGCACTTGCTAGTTAGCAAGCGGCTAAAGTGGCGTCGAACCAAGTGTTGGACTCCAAACTTGTTGTTTTAAGAACTTCAACGAGTTGTAGGAGCAATTCCGAATGGTGAGCTGCTCCGCACTTGTTTGTTTACAAGTGGCTAAAGCGGTGTCGAACCATGTGTTGAACTCCAAACTTGTTGTTTGATGGGGTTATCGAGTTGTAGGAGCAATTCTGAATGGTGAACTGCTCCGCACTTGTTTGTTTACAAGTGGCTAAAGCGGCGTCGTGCCAAGTGTTGGACTCTAAACTTGTCTTTTGAGCTTAGTAAGTTGTGGGAGCAGTCCTGTAGGACAAGCTGGACTCCGAACTCACAATTTAACGAGTCGTAGATGTGACTTGGTAAGATAGAAATGAGGCAAATGCAATAATTTTCAGTAGAAAAAAGCTAAGTTTTATTGAAATAAACTAAGTGGCCGCTTCAATGGAGCGAGACATTATTACATGCTTTTTGGCAGTGTTACAAGCATTGACCTTATTGAAAACTGAATTCCTACTTCTACGTAGGGTGAAGGACTCTTGGGAGGAGTTTGGTTCTCCCCCCATTTGACCTCCATGGATAAGGTGGAGGACGGGCCCAGGTTCGGAATCTTGGAACTCGATGGGCCTCTCTGTTCGCTTGTAGGCTCCTCGGGGTGGAAGATCAGCCTCGTCTTTTCAGACGAATTTGGCCAAGTGTTCCCACTGTATGAGTTCTTCGATCTCCTCTTTGAGAGCCCGACAATCATCCGTTTTGTGGTCGTGGTCCCTATGAAAGCGGCATCACTTATCCCTGGTTCCTTTCTTGCCAGGGGTATTCATTCTAGGGGAACGCGGAGTAGCCCTTCCTTGTCCACCTCCATAAGAACTGCTGATATACTAGCATTGGGGGGTGAACTTCTCAAAATGAAGAACTGGGTGGCGTTGGCCATTGTCGTCCCTCTGGAATTTCTGGGACCCTTCTTCGCTCGTATTCTTCCGTTTGTTCCCGGAAGATGATTCCTCAAGTGTGTGTGTGGGGGGGGGGGGGGGTTGGGTTGAGAGCCTATTCCGCTCGGATGTACTTCTCACTCCTAAGAAGGAGTTTTGAGAAGTCCCAATGAGGCTTCACGGCAAGGGATGCTCTGAGGTCGGCGTTAGTGACGTTGTGCCTGAATGCTGCAAAGGCTACTGATTGGTTGAGGGAAACAATAGACCGAGCTTCGGTAGTAAAGTGCCGGATGTAATCTCTTAGGTGTTCACCCTTTCTTTGGCTGAGGGCTAGCAATGACGCACTTGTTTTCGCAGCTTGGCGACTGCCTACGAAGTGGGTGAGGAAGAGCTCCTCAAACTGTTCGAATGAGAAGATGGAGGCTGTGGATAGACAGGAGTACCACTCCCGTGCTGGCCCCCTCAACGTTGTTGGGAAGGCCTTGCAGAGGAGCGCATCCGAGGCTTGATGAATCATCATGAGTGTTTTAAAACTCTCAATATGATCTGTCGGGTCTGACTCCCCATTGTAGGATTCAAAGCGGGGCGACCTGAAGACTTCGGGGACCGGAGCTTCCATGATGGCTGTGGAAAATGGAGGTCTGCTTGGGCGGAAGTTGTTGGTCCGTTATTCCTCTTCATGATTGATCATGTTGAGGGGCATCTCCATCTCGTGGAGACGGCAGTGGGCCGAGTGATCCCTCCGGTCAGATCTAGTCGACCCGCGGGACTCTCCTTCATGGGTGGCAGTATGGCGAGGGCTAGGTGCACGCTGATTCTGACTCACGTCAATATTAAGAGCTCGCATGATATCTTGTTTGTAGTTCTGGAGCTTGGCCTGAGTGATTGGTGCCCCTCCAGCTCGGCGGTCCCTAGGTGTGGCTCGGCTTACTGGAGTATGACTTCTCTGCCGACGACGTGGAGGGGACTCTCTTCACCTCCTCGGGGGAGGGGATCTTCTGATCCTTGGTCTACGGGGGGTCCGAACTTTCGAGGCCCGTGGGTGCTCAGGTTGAGGGACTTCCTCAGGAGCTCGCCATTTATTCAAGCGAGTTCAGAGTTCGACCCCCTGCTGACGGTTGAGAATTACTTGACGAAGATCCATCCCTAGAAAACTTTGAGAAGCCATAGAATCAGTTGCGGGATTGTGGACCGAAACATGGTCATGATGAGGGTGTTGCTTTTGATGAATTTCTTCAAAAAAAAAACATGGTCATGATGAGGGTGTTGCTTTGGATGACTTCGACGAGAGCCCCCCGAGACAGTCCCCCGAGATCCTGCCAGGATGCCAGCTTCCCGCTGTCCCGCTGTCGCGCCGCCCTCGCCAGACGATAGCCCACTAGCCGCCGCCGTGTCCCCTGCGGCCAGCCGTCGCGCCGCCTTCGCTGTTCAACAGTCGGAGCTGTCGCCAACAGCCCCTCCGTGCCCGCTGTGCCATAGTGCACACATTTCCTCCCCTCGATTATCCTTCCTTATAGTTTCTGTTGGTTTGGTTTGATCATGTGGAGTTTGATCTGTTGAATCTCGACCATCCGTTTGATCTTGATCTTGATCTTGAGATCTTGACCGTTCGATTCCCTTGAGTTTGTGATCACCACACGATCTCAATCATCATCTTTGATTATGGACTGTTGGGATGCTTCATCATCCTCTTAATCTTGGGTTGCTGTTATATTGGTTTTGATCAAGTTATCCTGGACCGTTCGATCGTCGATCTGATCCGATCATCATCATCATCATCAAGACACTTGATCACATCTCGATCTTGATCTTGATCTTCGATCAGAGTCGTCCAATCCGATCCGAGCGCCTTGATCTTTTGATCTCTTGATCTCAGATGTCCGATCGTGTTCGTGGGTTATTTGTTCTTTGGATTTGTGATCTTGTTCTTGTTCGCTTGTTCTTGATTTTGTGTTCGTGCCCTGAAAGATGTTCCCGTTATTCTTGCTCTTTGCTCCATTGGATTTGTCGTCTTCCATGCAAGTAACTTGTACCCCAATTTCTCTGTTTGATACAAGTCAAAAATACCACCTATAGTGTAGTTGGGTCTAGAGACAACTCGTGTGTGTGTTATTCTTGATGGATTTTGTCTCTATTGTGAAAACTTGACCATAGTTGCCTCACGACATTTATGACATAAGTACAACTTAGGATTTACCGTTTATTTGAAGTGGTTCGAATATGTGAGTTAGTTATGAGAAATTGTGCATTTGTTGGATCCATGTGATACCCTTGTTATGGACATTTAGAATACTCTATTTCATGTTGTTTGGACACTTGGTAGACTTGATTTCATGTTTAGTTGCATTTGGAACAAGTTTCGTTGGATCTATGTTGATTTTTTTTGTTTTTGAGGAAATTCTGTATTTTGCCGATAATCTGTCTTGATTAGTAATTTAGACCATATTAAGGTCAGTATCTTAATTTCAGTATAAAATATGATTTTTAGAGAATTTCGTCTGCTTTCCAACCCCTCTGACCTTGATTGATTTCGTTTTCGTATGAGTGAGTTATGCCTGTTTTACTACAGAGGTGTAGATCAAATCTAGATTTCATTTCTTGATGATTTCGATGACTAAATTATTTTGATATTTGTGCTACACATATTATTTTGATCTAAAACTTTGGTCAGTATTTCTTTATCTAGTCAGGGATTACCCATAATTTTGGTGGATTTTATTGAAGAGTTTTATATGTCGTTCCATGCTTGTTTATAAAGACTATACTTGCTGTATTTTACTCGCTGTTCTGTAAAGAATCGCATTTTCACCCTATTTTCTTCTACTGTATGGAAATATGAAAGTTAGATTATTTTGTCTATTTTTATCTCCCTTTGGCGGATTTAGATTTCGTTTCACGGATTGCGAGATGTTTCAGTTTTCGTACAACAGTGTTGGGAATTCCAGATTTGCCAAACTATCGTTTCTTGATATTTTCTGATTTTTGTCAGGTAAACTAATTTTACTGGAATATTATGAAACTTTATATTTTGATTCTAGACTTATAGGGGAATACCCCAGATTTTTTCTGGATTTATTTGAGAGGTTTTGATGCGGTTTTCCTGACTGTGAATTTGTTTTACTGATTTCTGACTGAACATGTTTTCTGAATTCAAACCTGTTTTGAGTTATGATTTTGTGAATTACTATATGTCTTATTTATAATCTCTGGATTCGTGTGGAAGTCTATTTTCCAGATTCTTCGACAGATTTAGATTTGGATTTCTGTAGTAACGGGAATCACTGTTTTAGTACGGTACTATCATGCTGTCCTGAATATGAACATACACTGTTTTGCTCGTTTATGTGACTGTATATCATCTATGCATGCTTGATTGTTTCACTGAACCTAATACTGATCATACCATGTTAGTTTGACACTATTTCATACACCATGCATCATGTCTGTTTGATAAGTATAATTAAAGTGATCAAGCCGGGGTTCTTAAGGGAAGATCTAGTAGTGGAAAATATGGAAACATGTACTTGGAAGGGAACTAGTGTTCTATACTGTTACTGTTACTGTTACTGCTACTGTTACTATTACTATTATCTGACCCTGTCTACATTACTTTCTATAGGAAGGTGTAGAGGAGAAGAGAACCACTAGGTTCTTACTGTTACTGTTACTGCTACTGATACTGTTACTGATAGCTGAGTACACTGCCCCATTATGATCCACTATGAAATCTAAAAGCAAAACGGTTTGTTGTAGCAACCATGTAGTAAAAACCGGGATGCATGAAGTGCTACCTAGCTAGTAATACACACAAGACTGTAGGAACATAAGACTGATACTGTTAGATTGATACTATTACACTGATACTGTTGGACTGATATAATTATACTGTTACACTGATATACTGAGCTTACTGTTACTGGACACTGTTAGTTGCCATATGACACTGTACTGAACACATGTTAGTATACCATGCTAGTTGATTCTGCTATACCATGCTATATCTGTTTCTGCTATTATTTAGACTAGTAAATACACGTGCAATGCACGTCTGAACAATTTTTTTAATATTCTATTTATCTATATTATAATGGGAGAAGCACGTACGGAACACGTAAAATAATAGACTGACATTCACTGTTCATGATCATTCTCCCACGGGGCAGGTGCAGAGAGAGAGGGAGAAGGAAGAGGGTAGGGTTTTTGGTTTTTTTAAGAGATAGGGAGAGGGTAATAAATTTGAACGCATACTGTACGTATTTCATTGCTTTATATTGTAGAGTTTAATTAAACGTGCGTTGCACGGATTGGGATATGGACAAATTACACTAAGGCCTTCTCCCATTATAGTAGTAGAGATTTGTTTAGTTTTCCCCATGTACTTATATCCTACATTATAAGTGGTCCGTAACTTGCAGTTGACGGGAACTTGTTTTCTTTTTCCTTCTCCCTGCAATTTGTCAAATTGCAGATTTTGGTGATCAGCTGCCCGATGGAGTATGTGATCTAAAGTTATAATTGGCTGGAGCTTTTGCTATCTTCATTTATATCCTGTTGCTCATTTTGAACAATGTATCTGTTACTTGAATTTATTTTGTATTTGGATAGTATGGCCCAGGATTTTTGACTTGTTCAGATCTAACTTATTTGAGATTAACACATTTTGTTTCAAGTAAATTTCTGTTGATCTATTTGATTCATTTGTGCATGATTGGTTGACTTTTCTGGCTTCCGACACTGATTATTTTGTGAGATGTTGTAAAGATTCCTGAACAGTTTATCGATGATGAAACTCATTCGCTAGGCCAATGTTACGTGCTCGTATTCCGTATTTTTTGGGAAGCATGGCGTGACATTTATGTGGAAAAATATTGATTACCTCACTGTGGTGGGGGAGAGGGGTATTTATAGTCGCCTTAAGAGACAGTTTAGAGATAATCATTTATCTCTATGTCCCGGTGTTTTTTGATAAGATGTTGAGTTTAAACTCGTTTCATGATAAGAGAGGCGGTTTAGAGATAATCACGAATTTGAGTTACTCTTTAAATATCTGAAATTGGTTTGTAACAGGTTGCTACCCATACCTAATAGAACAGGTCCGTTTTTGGGTTATTAGGCTTTCAAGAAAGACCCAGTTCCCAATCTGGACCCGTTTGTAGGTGAAATTACTGTTTTACCCTCGAGAGCTTTAAGATTCGTGCCCGATTTCAACGGTCCCGATTTAATCCTATTTTTAGCCATATCAATATTATATTTAATGTACCCACCAATGCATCCGTATTCTTTTTTTTATTGGGAAATGACGTATTCCCGTATCCGTGTCATGTCGTACCCACACCCTGTATCTGTATCTGTGCTTCATAGTCTTACACGAAATGGTGTTTCCAAAATGCCAATGCCACTCCATTAATGGTATTTACAACACATTGAGTTGCAATCTGCGAAACAAATATGATACTCCAGATATTAATAGATTGAATCATAAAACTGATTAGAATTTAGAAATAGAGACAATATGTATGGGATGTGTAAAATTCATGAAGATAAATGCCTAAGTTTAAAAGTGTAGCGGGCTTGAATCATAAATATAGTATTCAAATTGGTGTATAATCTCTACTATATTAATGGGAGAGTTGGGGTTCAAACAAACAAACAATTTTTTATTAATTTTTTTTGTCACCAAACAAATCCGTTCATCGTACGCACACCTCCATTTCTATTTATTAACACGTGTATCACACGTGCAAATCAATCTTTTCAAACTTTTCAAATAAACAAATAGTTTTAAATATTTTTTTCATCAATCAACCCCGTGCATCGCACGCACACCTCCATCTCCATTTATCTCTATTTATTAACACGTACATCGCATGTGCAAATCAAAGTTTTCAAAGTTGTTATTTTTTTTTTTGGAATTACGTGTATCACCGTTTAACTCCAACTTTTTCAAGTAAAACACCACTTTCTCATCAAACAAACCCGGGCACCACAAGTACAACTCCAACTCTATTTATTAATACGGGCAAATCAAAATTTTTTCTTCAACATCCTTTAAAACTTAAGAGTATCGCCCGTTCAACTCAACTTTTTTTAAAAATTAAGACATTCATCGTCCGTGCTAATTACTAGCGACTTACGTATATCGCACGTTTAAATCCAAGTCTTTATTACAATGTGCATCACACGCGAAACTTACTAGTTTGTTAAAACTATTAGGTAGTCAACATGTTGTATATTGACATTTAAACAGTATAAATAGAATAACATGTCAAATGAAATAGATCTATATATGCAAAAAAGAAGAGATGTCTTTGTTGTCTTTTTTTCAAGAAATGCACAATCTTGATGTTCTTTATTGTATGTTTTTCTTCTAATATTGCAATAAGGAAAAAAAGAGAACCAAAATAGGATACCATGACCAACCAACTACTTACGAACTTATAGGGTTTTTGGCAACTCCAAAAAGTATTAAAACTGAGTCAATTTTGCAACTGAGTTGCAAAATCAAGCCCAGTTGCAATATTTGGGTAAACCACTTTAATGAAAAAGAAGTCTTTTTAGTTGCAAAAAGTTGCCTCACTTGCAACTTTCAACTTTCCCCTTTGTGGGTGCCTAAGTGAGTTGTAAGTTTTTGAGTAAAATTTGTTACTTGCACTTACTCTCCTTCCTGCAAGCTTACCGGAATATTGCAATTGCAACTGCAGTTGCAATGCAGCCAAACCACACCCTTATTCTGGGCATTATCTAAACGGAAGATTTTTTTTGCAGGAATTTGTCTGAGTAAATTGGTCACGCTCCATGGAGTATCTGGTTCATTCATGCGCCTCTTGCTTGATCAGGTAAATATTTACTTCTAATTTTCCTAAATTGTTCAGCCTGTATAATTAATTTTGTAACTTGATTTATTGTCACCAAATCGTGTACAGTTTGTATTCTCTCTCATCTTCATATAGGGGTGTTCCTAAGTTCACTTGTCACCTTAGAGGGAAGGCCTACTCAAGTGATTCCGAAGCTGCAGCAGGTGGTTACTTCTTTCCTTCAGTCTTCTTAAGCGTGAAAGTTAGATAAATTTTTTAAATTTTATTTTTAATGTGTTTTATTATAGGAGTGGTTTTCATCAGTGATAGCAAATTGGCAGTTATAGATACCTTTCCAATTTCTTAACTTCCAGTTTGTTCCTCAAAAGTTCCAGGTATGGCATATTGGCATCTTGTATTATATTTATTCACAAAATGCTGTATTATTATTTTAATACTGGCACATGGAGTTCAATTTTAGATTATATTGATTACTATCTAGAGTCTTTTTTTTTGTGCAAAGAAGACCAAGACTTCTCAAGAAAGCAGTAGTTATGTTATCGCCTGTGACAATCAGAAGTTTCATTGTCTTAATAAACATAGTCTCTTTCTCTGTGTTCTTTTCCAACTATATGATTTTGATTACAATGCAGGTTCTTGCTGCAAATGTTGTGGCCCTTGCATGGAATGTAATTCTGTCATATAAAGCTCATAGGGAAGTTGTTGTGAAATAGGTTTGTCTTAAATCTTTCTTTATTTATGGAAAAAACAATGGATTGAGATAAAAGGTAGTGAAAACAATTTTATTGAGTTTTCTGTGTGAACAAGTAATTCTGCACGAGATGCTTATTGGGTGAACTGGATGTCTGATTTCATTCAGAACCATTGTTAGAAGTTCTAATATGTGGATATGGATACTGAATTCTGTTTAGCAGGGGTAAAAACTATGCTAAAATGTCTTTTTTATATATATTGTAAACGGTGGGTCCAAAACCCCCCGTGCCTCGTTAAAAAGATTTTAACGAAATAAGCAACCAAGATAAAGGCAATGATGCTCATATCTCCCAACAGGTGGGCCATGATACTCATTCCCCGTCCAAAAAGAGAACTCATCCCATACAAGACGGCTCCCTACCCAAAATACAAATAATAAATTGCAGATACAACAACATGATTCCGTTAAAATACCGGAAACTCCCAAAAAAGTGGCCAGTCCTCAACCGAACTGGGTTGAAGCATCCTCCACCTGTCGATCGCTCCTCTTCTTGATCTCCTCCCCTTTCCTCAGACTCTGCCTGAACTGTTGAGGTGCTAACATCTGCGTACATTTCCTTTATCTTCTTTGTTTGCTCTGCACCTGCTGTTTGTGACCAAAACATGATATTAGCAATAATCATGAATAACAGTTGTCGATGCATGGTGTGTTTGTGTGTTGGTCTAAAGATTTTCTTGTTCCTTTCTAACCATATTCCCCAACATATAGCTGTTACTCCAATACCCCAATACCCCAAATGTTAGTGTAACAATTTCTAACATTAGCCTCTTTCCAAACCCCCCAGATTTCCTGAACCGTCTCAGGCATGGGTCCTAGGATGCCTAATCTATGCAATAGATCTACCCAAATAGCCTTAGCATATGGACATTTAACGAGCAAGTGATCTACAGTTTCGCAATCCATTCGGCACATAACACACTCTCCCGGGCCCTGCCACATGCGCCTTACTAAGTTGTCCCGTGTTAGGATGATGTTTTTGGTGGCCAACCAGTTGAACGCCCTAATCTTAAAGGGCACTTTAACCTTCCAAATAGGGTCGTTGGTCCTTACTCCTCCATCGTTTAACCATTGATAAGTTGATTTTACCGAGAAGATACCATCTTTTCCCGCCGCCCAACTCATCTTATCTTTATCGTCCTCCCCTATAGGCTTCCAATCCTGTAAGAATAGAATGAGGTCCTACTTTCCTCTTCTAGCCTCCCTGCTTAAACCGGCCCATTACTCTCGGTCTCGAATCTTCGTTCCTCCAGTGCTTGGCGACCCAGTCATTTTTATCTGTAGAAAATTTGTAGACTTCCGAAAATTTTCTCTTTTGATTAATTTGCCCGCACCATTTGTCTTTCCAAAAGCAAATAGTTTTTCCGTTCCAAATGGCAAAGTTAACTCCAGCCAAAAAAATGTCCCTATTTCGTGTTACCCCCCGCCAAAACCCCGACATGGAAGCCACGTTCTTCTGTTTTCGGTGTATTCACCCTTTCCTGATGTAAGTTTCCTTTATTAATGTAGCCCATTTTGCTTTTGTCTTTATTTTGAATTTCCACCACCACTTACACAGTAAAGCTTGGTTCATTTGCCGTAAATTAATCACCCCCAAACCTCCAAATTCTTTTCGTCTGCAAACGAACCCCCATCTGCAAACGAA
Source organism: Hemerocallis citrina (assembly GCA_017893485.1). NCBI lineage: Eukaryota > Viridiplantae > Streptophyta > Magnoliopsida > Asparagales > Asphodelaceae > Hemerocallis > Hemerocallis citrina. Next base: position 420,512,483 of record CM030358.1, on the reverse strand, counting down.
CCCCCAAACCTCCAAATTCTTTTCGTCTACCGTAAATTAATGTAGCCCATTTTGCTTTTGTCTTTATTTTGAATTTCCACCACCACTTACACAGTAAAGCTTGGTTCAATTGCCGTAAATTAATCACCCCCAAACCTCCAAATTCTTTTCGTCTGCAAACGAACCCCCATCTGATTAATGAATAACCTTTTCCTTCCATCCCTGACCCGTGCTAGAGGAACTGTCTTCTTAATCTATCAATTTTCTTGATGGCCCTTACTGGTATCTCGAAGAATGACATAAAGTACAGTGGAATGGAACTGACCACCGAGTTCAATAAGACCAACCGCCCACCGAATGATAACATTTTGCTCTTCCATCCCTCTTGTTGATTCGCAATTTTGTCAATAAGTTCATTCCAATCCACCATCCTAAGTTTGCCGCTCCAAATTGGAAAGCCCAGGTATTTGATTGGTAATTTCTGTATCGGGCAGTGTAGGATACCTGCTATTGCTACTTCATCCTCTCCTGTATCTCCCAAAAGAGTAATGGTACTTTTGTGGAAGTTTACTTTCAATCCTGATCAGTCTTCAAAAAGATATAACCCCCCTTTAAAAGCATAGCTTGAGCAATGTTGCACTCTCCGAATATTAGTGTGTCGTCTGCATATTGTACGTTCATTACCGCTGAAACCCCCATTCTCATTCCCAATCCATTAATAAGTCCTTTTTCTCTATATGAGTGTAGCATTCTATGTAATCCGTCTGCCACCATAGTGAACAATAGTGGTGATAAAGGGCCCCCTTGTCTAAGTCTATGCCTGTTAGGGTTATATACTGAAAGCATCACTTTTGTATTAACTTTATTTCCTTATTTTTTTTGAATGAGAATCATATGGGCATATGTTTGCATATTGTGTTTATTATAATATCAATGCAAGTGTCTGATATTCTATAAGGTTGATAATATGGTGTGAGGTGACACACAGAAGATCATATTATCAGTTCCCTATGGAATATATAAATAGTTCACAACCTAGACGGACTTGGACAATCCATTGGAAAGGTTGTAGTGTAATCTGGTATTAGTCTGTCTTGACTATAGGTTTACACTAGTACACTTTGTGTGTATTGAACAGGACCACTTGAGGTTGTTCTCTTTGTACTGACTACAAAAGAGAACAAACACCTCTGTTATTATGGATGCTTATGCTCTTAATCCAGATATAATAACAGACATGTATATGCAGTGTGCATTACTTTGACTCATAAAAGAGTGAGATTCATTATGGATCAACAACCTCTATGAATTGGGTAATAGCATTGTATGTATGATGGGCTGTTGATTGTAAAAGGAATCCATGTCCCGATACGTCGGGTTGATGATGTCCCCTTAAGGAGCTCATAAGGATTGTCATGTAAACCCTGCAGGTGGATTACATCCGACATGACAAATAAAGTTGAGTGGTACTACTTAAGGATAAAATATGTTGATCAATGTAGTTGTCAGTAACTTAATTTGATCGACGGACATTCGATATCTTAACATGGGGAGTTGAACGAGCATATAATAAAAGGAGCCCATAAATATAATTTGGGATTAGGAAGGTAGTGCAACAATAGCTCCTTAGTGGACCGAGCTATTGTTAATGGGCCTGGGTTGTGTGTTCGGGCTGAACACGGGATACCCAGATCCGTTAGGAGACCTAACCCTAATTTCTCCTCATGGTCCCTGCCATAGCCTTATATATATCCTCTATTTCTCTGGCCGTCATAGACAATCAGAAATATAAGATTTTTTTTCTCAAATCTCGTGATTCACGTAAGGAGAGAAAAAGAGGTCAGCCAAGGGAGAAAGGTTGGGAGATCGTCGCCCACACGACGTCCAACCCGAGGAAGGAATACGTGCAGAAGATCTTGGGGTCGCTGTCGTCTTCTTCTCACCGCAGGTATAATTGTGAACCCTAGTTTCCGCTGTATAGGGTTAGATCACCATTAAGCAATCTGTTTATCTTTAATGATCGATACGCACACCAATCCGTAGTCCTGGGATTCATCTCAGTTCCATCAATGCCTACACCGAATTTCCTTACCAAGAGTCCCGTTAACTAGTACATTCACCTTGGCAGTTGTTAGCCAAGTCTCGATCCATCTGATCCACCTATCCCCAAACCCTCGCCTCCTAAGGATTTCCAGTAAGCATTTCCATTCTACCTTGTTGTATGCCTTTTCGAAGTCTAATTTAAGCATGAACCTTGCCTTCCTGCATCTCTTGCAATCTTGTATCACCTCCTGGACCAATGCCACACCTTCTAGAATGTCCCTCCCAACAATAAATCATGCCTGATAGTCCTCCACAATGTCGCCAATCAGACCTCTGAGCCTATCTGCCAGGATCTTCGTGATAATCTTGACCGAGCAGTTAATCAAACTGATTGACCTATAATTCCCAACCTTTGTAGCCACCCTTTTCTTCAGAATTAGACATACATTTGTGTAGTTCAATCTAGCCAAATCTAGAGTACCCGCATAGAAAGCGTTCATGATGTCCATAATGTCTTCCTTCAAAATTCCGCAGAAACATTTGTAGAAGAAAACTGGGAATCCATTTGGTCCCGGCGCCTTTTCTTGGCCCATTCCCCAAATTGCTGCCTTGACCTCTTCTATAGTGAATGGGTCTTGCAGTCTTGCCATTCTTTCCCGAGTATCTTTCTGCAGCTGATCCCAGAGGTCCTCTGCTGACTCGCACTGTCCGTCCCTGTTTTGTCCAAATAGTTCCTTATATGAACCGTGAATGTGCTTTGATATAAGTCGTTCCTCTGAGACCGTGTTACCCTCGATGTCCAAGAAATGGATGTGGTTGTTCCTACGATGCATACTTGCTATTTTATTGAAGTATTTTGTATTTGCATCCCCTTCTGACAGCCATCTGACCCTTGACTGCTGGCGCCACATTATTTCCTCCCTGGTATAAGTTTGTATAATATGCTGCCTGCAAGTTGCTAATCTTTTAAATTGACTGTCATCCAGACCATCTGCTTCCTCCTTCCTTTTAAGTACTTCTATCCCTTCCAGAATAGACTCCTTCCTTTGTAGTATATTTCCAAAAGTATCTTTGTTCCATTTCCTTAGCCTTCTTCTGAGTCTTGATAGTTTCCTAACCATCCTTGTTGCTGGCTCCGTGTGGTTGATTTCCCCTTCCCAACTTGACTTAACTAGCTCGTAACGGTCCTTGTCGGTCAGCCACATTTTCTCAAATCGGAAGATGTATGTTTTCCATTTCTCTTCTTCTCCCGTGCCGATGATGATTGGAACATGGCCAGAGGTATTGCGTATGCATGATCTGGCCATAGCCTTAGGGAATTAAGTCTCCCAATCAGTAGAGACAAGAATTCTATCCAATTTAGTAAGGATAGGATTCCTCCGATGGTTAGACCGTGTAAAGTTACGATCATTTACCGGGATATCCATCAGCATCAGGTTTGAGATAACATGATTGAAAATTCCTCTGTCATGTCCATTACCCATCCATCATATTCTTTCATGTGAGTGTTTGACGATGTTGAAGTCCCCCCCCCCCCCCCCCCCCCCCCCCCGTACCACCCAAGATAGGTTCCATCTTGCTCTGATATTGGTTAGTTCATCCCAAAGTTCTTACCTTTGAATCCTATCATTTGGGCCATACACTGCTGTGATTGTCTGCTTCCAACCGCCCCCCCTCCTTTGGACCACCACCGATACGGTGAACCTACCCACCCATTCCTCCAGTAAGTCGAAATTACTGGTATTGACCCCTACCATAATCCCCCCTGACGCTCCTATAGCATCCCGAAACCTTCATTCCTTTATATGATTTAATTTAAGACCCCTAAGGACCATGTCTCTTGGGTGAGACAACTTTGTCTGTTCCAGGTAGACAACATCGATGTTGTTCTTCCTAATGACTTCTTCTACTATTTTTTGCTTGGCTGCATTGCCAAGCCCTCTAACGTTCCAAAAAAGAACGTTAAACATTAAGAATTGTGTCCCCACCCTCCTCCCCCTGCTGAGTTGGAGCCAACTCAAGCAAGTTTCGGGAGACGCAATCCTCTTTTAACTCCCCTCCTAAAACCCTCTGTACTTTGACAACATTTTTCATTTCCCTATCCCGGATTATGTCAATGATGTTTGTGTGTGCAGAATGACAGGGATGCAAATTTATACCATAGACATTTGCTAACTGGATTAACATAGAATCAGGAATTGAACCACATTTAGATATAGGCGAATGTGTACCTGCGATGTTTTCATAACTTTTTCATTTTCCCACACTTTGGTAAATCTCTTTTGCCGTCATTGGCTTATCCCCCTTGCTTCGCCATCGCACACTGCGCCTGAAACCTTCGTTAGACTTTTCCTATTTTTTCTTTGTAACAGCTTTCCCCCTTGGAGTATCCTCCGATATAATTTCTAGCCCTCTCTCCTCCCATGACTGTGGCTCCTCAGACCTAAGAGACTCACTGTCAGAATCCGATGACCCCTATGATTTCTTTGTTTTCTCTGAAGCCCAGTTCCCTAAAATCGCCTTCACCCTCTTTTTTTACTTCTCATTGTACTCTCTTCTCAACCTCCCTTTTGAGCACCACATCCATATTGCCTCTATCCTCATGAGCTCCATCTTCTTGGCTGATTGTATTAAATTTATTAGCAAGCTCAATTCCCTTTTCCCTAATTTTCAATCCCATGAGAATTTCTTTTTGATTTTTCTGGCCCAACTCATTTTCTGTTGAGTCCCTTTTTTCGAAGCCCTAGTTTTCGCCCATTTGGCCCAAGCCCATAAAATTTGAATTCGAACCCAGCTCCATCCTGTCGTTATCAGTTACTTTGTGATTTGACGTCCTCGTACCTCCGTGTAGGTTGCATCCTCACTTTTCGCTCGAGTGACATCCATCTCCTTCTTGAGCGGCGCCAGCTGTGACCAGTATGGGACCCACCTCACATGTCCCATTTTCTCCAGAGTTCAGTGCAAAGCTGTCAGCCTCATCATCGGGGCCCAAAAAAAGACCCAGTCCTTTCTCGCCAGCTGTTAAGCAGTGTAGACGTGTACCTTCATTGGGTCCCACATGATGCATCACCAGCTTCGTCGATTTTCCAAATGAAAACTCCCCTGCCATCAGATTACCTCCCTTTTCGTGCTCCTCCATGATCGTCGGTTGTGGTTTATCGCGTTGAACCGGTTCGCGAACCGCCACCGGTTCAATTCCAACTTCGAATCGGCCGTCTTCTTCCTCCGCAATTTTTCTCTTGCCTGCAGCGATCTCCGACCATTTCGCCGCCTTATCGACGAATAATTGTTTAACGACCGGCTTCCTTACTCCCACTACCACCGGCGTCATCTGTAGATCCTCATCCTCGACACTGATGTCGACAAGGAAGCATTTATTCTCCACCATCGCTCTCACCATCGCCGGTATCTTGTCTCCATCATTGCAGGCAATCCTTAGTCTTGCGACTCCCCCTCTTCTCTTCGCCGTCTTCTCGTCGACGTCCAAAACCACTCCAAACTTTCTTATCACGTCTTGGAACCCCCTCATTTCCCAACAGTGTAAAGGGAGGCCGCTGAGCGTTATCCATCTTGTCGTCGACCTTTCATGATCAATAGCCCCCTCGTCTCCCATCCACTTTTTAATAGAAATCCCATATCATGCTCTGACGATCTTGATTTCTTCCCTTCTAGCCAACGCTACCACCCCGTCGCTCGATGGACTCTATTAACCAGAAATCTTTGACCCTGTGTAGCTCCAAAGTCCATCTATTGTAGGACACCGATAGGTTTCTCAGCCCCATCACAATCTCAGCTGTTGACGGCCACCCTCACACCGCCCTGATCACACCCATAGACGTCTTCAGTTTCTCTCTGCTGGCCCTCATCGTGTCGGTGACCGATACTATAGCATGAACAACTTCTTTCTTCCTTGGTGGTGGCCGCATCTCTTTCGCCATCCTCCCTCTCCTCTTCTCCTCCTTAATGGCACAGTCCTAGACCCTGTGTCCAGGCTCCTTACATTCAAAGCAAACAAAAAACCCTTATAGGGCAGTCCAATTTATGATGTTGGTCTCCGCAAAACACGCAAGTGGTTGCCCTCTCCTTCCCCCGAAGTAGTTCATGTTTCTTCGTAGATTTCGGGCGGAAAATCTGCCATGGTTCCTCCTCCCCCCTTCCTTCTCATTGTCAAAGTTCCCTAAGCCCCGAGAATAGCTCTGTCTCAGAGAGTTTGTATGGGGACTTCGCAGTTATAGGGGACCTTGTTGGGCTGTTGATGGTGATCGGGGAGCTACGTTGATGTTGTTGCTGACATTGCTGATGCGGCGCTTTAGCGTCGACCGGGGAGCTTCTAAGATGATGGTGATGCTGACAACGTGGGGATCTGCCTGTTGGGGAACTCCGAAGGTGATGATGGGGATTTTCCGAGGTCTTCTTAAAGGTTGTTGTTGGTGGCGAGCGAGACCTCCATCGATGGTGTTCACCGCCTCCTCTCCCCTGAAAAGGTGATGTTATGGTGGTCACCAATGGGGAAGAGTGTCCCTTGTCTTCAAGTCTCCTTGTCGGAGATCTGGCCCTGCAGGTCTCCTTGTGCCCCCCCCCCCCCCCCCCCCCCCCCCCCCCCCCCCCCCCCCCCCCCCCTTTGTGTTCCTAAGGTTCATATTTGCTGCGGGAATGCTGTCGTTCTTCATCGCTGCTATTTTCTTGTGGTACCCACTCTGTCGCTCTCCCCCTAAGACGCCCAGTCTCTCCTATCATGTTCGTTTGCTGGAGATTTGTGGGTTGGTGGTCTGGTGGTTTTAACTATGCTAAAATGTCACGTTACATTAATACAATTGTTGATAGTTTGATAATAAAGATTCTGTATTTTATTGCTGGGATTTTTTTTTTGTTTTTGTTTGTTTTTTGGTTTTTGGTTCTTTGTTTTTTCCTTTTCTAGAGACTACTTATCATGTTTAAACAACCAGTGAACTTCCAAGCAGAAAAATTAATCATCTTCCCTTCTTCTAGACTCTTCACTTCTCTAGAAAATCTTGGTGGAGAATACACGTGCCCACATACACACTGACACACGCTTTGGTATCCTTGGGTATAACTGGTTTGGTTATGACCACCTACAAAAATAGATAATCTATCAAATTGGGTGATCAGTTCTGTCCACTTTGATCTACATGCTATATAAGATCTATACTTGAAAAATAATATATTTTGAGGATGTTTTACACATCTACGCCTCCCCCTCTCCCATTTTAGTAGTACGAGTCAGATGAAACTAGGCAGCACAGCAGCATGTTCATTCACTGCGTTTCATTTTTCTTGTGGTTGATTGCGCATCAGTCGCTCGTCCGAGATCTTCTACAGTTTTCTCAGTTGCTTGTAGGCCTTTCGAGTTTTTTCTTGTTTTGTATATTTTTCAGTTTGTCATCTTGTAAACTGAGTTGTGTATATTGTATATTGCACTCTTTTGTTATATGTAATATGTTTTTTGGCTGGGGTCCTAGGACTATCTGTTTATCAACAAAAACAAAATCAATATATCACATAGGCTTTGGTAGGCTTCGGTGCTATTACAACGCTTTGCTAACTTAAAGTACCTAGCTAATACGGTGGACCACTTGGTCGGACATCCTTCTGGACTAACTAGGGGTAGGAAAGGAATATTGACTTGTTGCCCGTTGGCTATGCTTTTTGGCCTGACCTTAGGCCCTTAGCCACCTTTATGAAGTTGGACTAGCAGTTAGTGCTTTCTATCATGGATCTCATCAAATCTTCTTTTTGCTTCCTCTTCCCCTGCCTCTGTCAAAGTTAGGCCTGCCAGATCTAGACATTGTTCCAGAAATATCGTGATTCGGTGCAGCAAAAGTAAAGCGGATGAACAACCAAGCAAGAAAGTAGATCCCACAAACACACGATTTTGTCGGGTTTAGCGAACCTAATCCAACCGAGAGATATTATTTAACAAGAGACAATACTAGAGGTTATAGTACTCTCTTACCAAGAATCTCTATCTCAAGAAGGTAGTCTATTGTTTACAATGGAAAACTCTCATATGAATTACTCACTTCTCAAGGAGGCCCTAATCTTTGTTTTAAATATCACCCATTACAATCGTTATACCGACTGTTATAACATTTTTGACATGCTAACATTACCGAAACTAGTGTGTAAAACTTTATTGGTCTGTTATATCTACAGATATATGAAATATAACTACATGATTCAATATCTGGTCTTTTTTTATTCTTTTTTATTCTTTTTTGCAAAATAAGGCTACAGACACACACTTTACCCTGAATATGTATTAATTGGGGATTTTTTGGTGCGAGCAGGATTTGAACTCTCATTCTCTTGTTCATCAGCGAAGAGGCTTACCAGTGGACCAAACTGACACTTGTCAATATCTGGTGTCATAAAAGAAAAAATACCGTAGACCTTTGGGTTAGGGTTCAGACTCAAACCCGATTAGACCCCAACACATTGTATAAAAAAAGAGGGGTGAAAAAAACAACTAAAAAACTTATCGTCTTTCATGCTTATCTCTTTCTCCCCTAAAAATTTACCACTCCATCACTCTTCTCTTTGTTTTTGTTTATTGCGTACATGAGGAGAAGATGTGGACCTAGGGGTTTTCATTTGTTGAACATGTGAAGAAGATATTCACTTCAATCTCTAATAATAATGGGCAGTATTGGGGGGTTTCTAATTATATTACAAATTAGAGAGAGATAGTGAAACTAAAACTGGTTATGATAGAGATATGACAAAGAATACGTCATATGTATTTTTCTCTTATTAACTCTTTCTTTTCAAAATTACAAATTTGATTTTATGTTCACTATATCATTCCTTTATTAGACTAAATGTTTCACTGAGTGTATATACAAAAATCTCTAATATTATAATGGGAGAGTTGGGGTTGTCATTTGTAGACATTCAACCATCTAATTTCAATTATTCATTTTTAAGTGGGAGTTATATTAACCATCATTTACTCAACTGTTGTTAGTTACCATACTACCCTCAAAGTTCAAATTTATTTGCGACATAATTAATTACAAAAGTGACACTCATTTAAAATAAAAGTTTGTGTCACTAGGGGTAATTTGTAAAAAGTATGTGATAAGTAAAAGGAGGTCTCAGGTTTGAGACCAGATTACGTCTTATTATTTACTATATAAAAATTTAATTAAAACGTGCATCACACGTGTAGATTACTAGTAATAATAAATTAGCATCACCATGGTTAATAAATAATAAATTAAAATATTATTTTAAAGTAACACGAGCATATTGCTTCTATGGGGTGAACAAAGAGACATTTTAACTCGTCTTCAAGTTTTCTTTCGGAAAATTTATTGTCTTCAATTCATTAATATGTAGGTATGTTTCTTTTATGTATTAGATTTTATGAAGGCAATCATATATTTTGGTTATAACTATTTTTACTTGCATTAGGTTGCTTGTATTAGTAATATATAATGTGTAAAGGTCATCTAAATTATTTTTATAGTATCTATTTTCATTTGATATGTAATTATTTAAATATCGACGATATTATCGGTATCCAGTATCCCATATGGAAATTTGCACTGATATCCGATATTTAAAATATTGGCCATAATTGATATTTGTAAAGATTTATAAACTCTAGCTTGGAGTCTTGATTCTCCGTTGTCTAATAAGTAAAAAAAATAGCATAGGAGAAGAGCTATATAGCTTGGAGAACAAATTGGGCCACAACAAACCCTAAAGATTTCTTCCAAATTGTCATTTACACCTTATTGCAGTCGATTGCCCAAAGTTGCTACCAGCTCGAGGCAACTCAGGAACATTGCTATTGACTGCCAAAAATTGCAGTCGAATGCAATGTTCTCGTAGCCACAGTTAGCAAGCAGCTTTTCATCACCACTTGTAACGGATATTGGCTTAGATATGTGAGATTCGGAACCTTGAAAATCACTCTTGGACTCGTGACTTGTGAGTTAGAAATTGTCAAAATACTTGAAATTTCATTCAAAAAATATTTAAGGTATCAAAATCATGACGATTGAAATGGATTTTTCACTGGAATAACTTAGATATGATTCAAGAATATCTAGTTGTATTGATGAAAGGATCATCATTTTTTTTCAACCACTTGATGTATACACACTCAATGGAATTGTAAACAGTCAAGTGAAATCCAACTCACAAAATAATTTGATCTATGGACATCATCATTGTGGTAAAACTCATAATGTCTGAGGAATCATTACCCAAGACATAGAGGGGGGAGGTTATTAGCATATATACCAAGTCGATTTTTAACGAAATGAAAAGGACATGTCTGTAGAATCGTAAACATAGAATACTACCCTAATTGAAATACATACATCTATCTTAGAATCTATAGGAATTTTGAGAAGATATATGTTTTGAAAATAAATATTCAAAACATGTTTCTTTTTTAAAGCTTTCACGGGTTCACATAACTAAGCTTGAAGATTCTTCAAGTTGGTCCTTTATATATATAGTCTAATATGAAATGGTGAGCTCAACTTCTTATCGTGAGCTGAAGTTCTCAGTCGTCCGATCGCATTTGATCGCGGTCAAAGGGCTCAGATTTGATCCCGCTCAACTTCTGTTATGTTGAGGGGCAAAATGGTCATTTCTATCTCTCTTTCTTTCTTATTCAGCTCTCACCCTCTCCCTCCCGCTCTGTCTCTTTCTTCTTCGAAGAAACCCTACTCTTATCTCTGAAGTTCTCTCTCTCTCTTCGACGAGAAACCCTACTCTGAGAATCGGTTCTCTCTCTCTCTTCGTCGAAGAAACCCAATAGCCGATAGGCTTTCGATTTCTACTCTCTCCCGTTCTCTCTCTCCCTTCGGCGAGAAACCATACACTTCGAATCGGTTGTCTCTCTCTCTTCGTCGAAGAAGGGCATCTGCCGATAGGGTTTCGATTTCTACTCTCTCTCTCTTCGACGAGAAACCCAAATCGCCTTTAGGGTTTCGATTTGTTCTGAACCCTACCTCCTTCCTGAGCAATTCGAAGAGAAACTATATATATATATATATATATATATATATATATATATATATATATATGTGAGCTTTCTTCAGTTGCAAACGTGTTTTGTGTGCACAGACCCGTGCAAACTGAGATCTGGGCCATTGGATCAAGATCCAATGGCCAGATCTTTTTTTTTAAATCTGGGCCATTGGATCAAGATCCAATGGCCAGATCTTTTTTTTTAAAACTGTATGCCTTAACCCGTTCTTGGAAACGACGGGTTAAGGCAAAAAATTAATTTTTTTTTTTTTTACCATAACCCGACTTTTCCAAGAATGGGTTAAGGCATAATTCCTTTGTTTTAGATCTATTTACTCCATCTTCTTCATTCGATTTCTCCCTACTCTCTCTCTCTCATTTCTTTCTGAACACAAACCCACTCTCTCCGAAATCGTGAGCTTCTAACTCCAGCAACTCCTCTCTCACCTCCCTCCTCTATCATTTTGGCTATTCTCTCTCTCTCTCTTCCGTCCGTTGCTCTCTAAGCCAGAAAACCCTAACCCACAAACTTCTCCTCCTCCTCTGTTCGCTCCTCCATCACCGTCCGCTCCTCCTCTTCCTCTTCCATTCCCATATAATCTCTCTCTCCCAATCTCTAATCCAAACATCGAAACCCAACTATCTCATCCCAAATCGAAATCCTAGTTCGGCCACAAGATCTACATTGCCGAAATTTGCAGTTATTTAGTAAGGTAATGACTAAATTTTTGCCTTAGTAGTTGTATTTGTGTTGATTTTTAATTTTGTTTTGGTCGCTTTCCAATAATTTAGAATATATTAAAATTACCTAAAAAATTTGTAGATGTAGAACTTTGTAGTCATAGTTGTTGTGATGAATTTACACGGTGCAATTGTAGTCGTAGTTGTTGATCGCTCGACGATATTGTAGATTGAGTCGTATTTATAATCGTTCCATATATACTAAATTACTTAGAAAGTTTTTAGTGCGGTTAGACTAGAAAACCGTGCAAACGACTTCCAAAAAATACGAAACTTTGCGAGTAGATTGGTTTCACGTAGCACAAGCCACACCAACTTGAAGAAGTGAGTTTCGACTCACGGTTCGAGAGATGCGGCCGTGTTTCGCTTTTGGTTATAAAAAACCAAATAAAGTGGTATACGGACTTATCTCGCAAACCGTGATACGAAACTCACTTCTACAAATTCGGGAGGCTTGTGTTACGTGAATTCGACCAAGTTACAAAGTTTTATAATTTTTGGATGCCGTTTGTGCAGTTTTCTCACGTTCATCGCACAAGAAGTAAATGACTTAGAACTTTTTTAGTGTGGTTAGACTTGAAAACCCTACAAGCGACCTCCAAAAAATACAAAACTTTGCGAGTAGGTTGGTCTCACATAGCACAAGCCACTCCAACTTGTAGAAGTGAGTTTCGACTCACAGTTCGAGAGATACGGCCATGTATCACTTTTGGTTAAAAAAACCCAAATAAAGCGGTACACGACCATATCTCGCAAACCGTGACTCGAAATTCACTTCTACAAGTCGGGGTGGCTTGTGTTATATGAATTCGACCAAGTTGTAAAGTTTTATAATTTTTGGATGCCGTTTGTGTAGTTTTCTCACGTTCATTGCACAAGAAATAAATGACTTAGAACTTTTTTAGTGCGGTTAGACTTGAAAACCCTGCAAACGACCTCCAAAATATACGAAACTTTGCGAGTAGGTTGGTCTCACGTAGCACAAGCCACCCCAACTTGTAGAAATAAGTTTCGACTCACGGTTCGAGAGATACAGCCGTATATCGCTTTTGGTTTAAAAAAACCAAATAAAGCGGTACATGGCCGTACCTCTCCAACCGTGAATCGAAACTCACTTCTACAAGTTGGGGTGGCTTTTGCTACGTGAATTCGACCATGTTGCAAAGTTTTATAAATTTTGGATGCCGTTTACGCGGTTTTCTCACGTTCCTAGCATAAGAAGTGTTGATTCTTGGTTTTGATGACTACAACACAATACAAAGTTTGTCTATCACATATCTCTTGCAGAGTATATCAAAGTCAGTACCATGGTGAAATACACAAAGGCAACACAATCTGATGAAGCTTTCAAGATTAATTGATCAAGCTTCAAGACATCTAGACAAAGGCTCAAGCTCAAGACAAAGACTCACGTTCAAGACAAGATTCAAAGTGCTTCAATTGTATTAAACAAAGTGTCTTGTAATATTGTAATTTTAATTTCTTGAGTCATAGAAACTTGTAAAAGCCTTGTCACACACACACTCATACATACTTTAAATAATCTGAGTGTTTTACAAAATCAAAATGTCAAAACAAGGTTGAATAAGTTTAGCTGTATGAGTACCAGTCGACCACTCCTTGGAACCAGTCGACTGTCATAGTACAAAACTGCATAAACTCATACAAGCTCTGGCCAGTCGACTCATTATGGCAACCCATTCGACTGTTCAAGCCGTTTTGACAGTTTTCTGAATTTAAACCTGTTTTTCAATTTCAAATCTTTTTCACTGCCGTTGTATGACAGTTGGGATTCTATCTCTCAACTTCCAAACGTTTCTAACTCTAGAAAAAGAGTATAAAACTCATTTGGCGAAGGTTACTCAACTCCAAGCATTCTTTAAACTCTCAAATCCTTTTGTTTTCAAGTGTTTCAAAAGCATACAAACTCTCTAAGACTTGGTTTTCTGAATTTCAGTCAAATATAACACTGATTTCGTTTTAGACTAAATTCAGAAGTTGACCCAATAGCCACTATACAAAAGCACTATCACATACAAGGTTATAGGTTGTTGTAAACTCAATTTTGTTGTTGTTTTCACTCTCGGGTTGTGAGAATGGTGCTCTCGATTGGAGAGTGTGGCTCTTAATTTTAGAGTCGATTTCACTTTAGGGTGTAGAGTGGGTTTGCTCTCTCTAGTGGTGAGAGAGGTCTACGGATTTGACATTGTTGTTGTCAATGGCTGTAGAGTATTCTTGTACTTTTTCAAGAATAGTGGAAAATCTTAGGATAGTCTTGGCAGCCCTTTAACTAGGTTGTACTTAGACAATTTAGCAAGAGTTTTTATATTCACATGGCCAAATCGCTTATACCATAGCGAAGAATCATTATTAGAGCTACTAAGCAGAAATCATTCGAAAAATCATATAACTTTAAACACAATTCATAAATGTTATTCTTCCTAAATCCTTGAAAAAATTATATTTTGCATGGTAGAGTCATATATTAAACATGCATCTTTTTCAAACATGATTTTATATCCTTTATCACATAGTTGGCTAATACTTAACAAGTTATGCTTAAGTCCACTAACTAGAAAAACATCTTCTATTGAAGGGTTAGTGTGCTTACCGACCATGCCTATTCCAATCACCTTCCCTTTGTTGTTGTCACCGAATGTGACTGTTCCTCTATCAATTTCTTGTATGGAAGATAGGAGGTTGGCATGACCAATCATGTGCTTTGAGTATCCGTTGTCAAGTATCCAACGATCTCTTTTAGGTACCTATAAAAATTTTAATGTGAATATGGTACCATTTTCATTGGGTCCAAAAGAGATTAGTTTATGGGAAACCAAACCCAAAAAGAGTTTGATTTTCCACCAAATGCAGAAATATAATTAACAGAATTACATACAGAAAGAATGTATGAATTAATGTAAGTAATTCTATCTTTCATACTCAGATTGACTGGAACCCATATATTTTTGCTCTGTCCAGTCGACTTTATCGAACCTTTCAGTCGACAGTTACTGAAATCCAGTCGACTGGGAGGTAGAATAGGTCGACTTATCTGAGGTTTTCGTTTCTTTGAATGAAACTCAGAACCTCTGGACAGGCGACTGATACTTGGGTTCGGTCGACTGGCCTGAACTATGATTTACCTTTATCATTAAAACTTACAGTTTTAGGCTTTTCAAAAAACTCATACAGTTTATTCTTAACACTAGAAATAGATACAGATTTATTTACACTAGTGTTCTTAGAGACATGAGGTTTTTCAAGAGACTTTTGAAAACCAAGTCCAAACCTTTCATTGGATTGCACTTGATTTTGGAGAACATCATTTAAATTCTCCTTTCCTTTATTAAATTTAGATACATTCTTGGATATCTCTTCATAATTTTTCTTTAGAGACACAAGATCTATATCTAAACTAGAAAAACGAGAATTTAAAGATTTCACTTTTTTATCAAGGTCAAGATTCTCTTGGAAAAGTATTTGATTTACTTTCTCTAAGTTTTTAACTCTAATTTTTTCTTTCTTAAGCTCTTGAAAAATCTCATTGAAAGTATCAAGTAAATCATTAGAATCATAATTATCACTTACTTGATTTTGAGACGTCATATTGCAAACGTTAGCAACCTCGTTTGTCTCTTCATTTTCTTCTTCCGATGAAGAGTCGCTATCATCCCAAGTTGCTTAGTATGCCTTTTTGTTCTTCATGAACTTGTTCTTTGTGTATTTGTCCTTCTTGAAGTTGGAAGTCTTTCCTTTAGATTTAACGTTCTCTATTACACCTGAAACAAGTTGGAAGTTCATTAGTATCCTTAGATTTTGAATTAAACTTACCTTTCCTTAGGAACTTTTTGAACTTTCTCGTGAACATGGCTGTCTTTTCCTCATCTTCTTGTTCATCCTCGAAGTCCGACATGGCTTTGAATGCTAGTGTCTTCTTCTTTGATTGTTGAGGTTCTAGATCCTTCTTGCATTCTTCAAGTTGTACCTCATACGCTATAATATTTCCCACAAGATTCTCAAGAGAAAGTTGTGTTAAATCGTTGGCCTCTTCAATGGCGGTGGTCTTCTTCTCTCATTCGGGGGTTAGTGCACGAAGAACCTTTCTCACCATTTTGGCTTGAGTGTACGTCTTTCCAAGCGCCACAAGTAAATTTGTAATGTCTGTGAACCTTGTAATCATCTCAGACACATTCTCGTTCTCCTTCATGCGGAACATCTCGAACCTGTGAACAAGAACAGATATTTTAGATTCTTTTGCTTTATTTGTTACTTCATAAGTTACCTCGAGTGCGAAATTTGATGTGCGGTTGTTGCATTGGACACACGATTGAACTCCTCCTTTGTAAGGGCAGAAAATAGCGCGTTCATCACCTTTGCATTGTTCATTGTTTGACTTTTCATGTCATCGTTCCATTGTGCATATGGAATGGTAGGAGCAGTGTACTCGGTCTCCATTATGTTCCATATCTCATAGTTGATGGACTGAAGGTAGATCTTCATTCTACACTTCCAATAGTTGTAATTGGTTCCATCGAAGAGGGGTGGCCTTTGTATGGATTGGCCTTCATGGTATTGGTTTGCATTAGAACTAGTTGTCATTGCGCTCAACCAGGCTCTGATACCAAGTGTTGGATCCTATAGGCAAGGCAAGAAACACTAGGGAGGGGGGGAGGTGAATGGTATTGTATAAAAATTAAAAATGAAATAGAAATTTTTCTTCTGTTCAGTCGACTTGAAAAGAGAAATAAGTTGACTGAGTTGTCAGATTAGAAGAGTACTTTAGACGAGTCTAATCAGTCGACTTATAGCGGAAACCAGTCAACTTGCCAGACAACTTTTCGAAGAGTATGTTATAACAGTCTGACCAGTCGACTTAAATAAGAATGGAAGTCGACTGTCTAGACAAGTTTCACAGAGTAACTAAAAAGCAAGTAAAGAAAATGCAAGTTCAGAGAAATACTACCACAGAGTACACACGATGTATCCTGGTTCGGTCCCCAAGCAACCCACATCCAGTCCCCAAGCAACCCACTTGAGATTTTCCCCTATTCTTGAAAAAATACAAGAATACTCTACGGCGTTTAGACAACAACCTTGTCCAACCCATAGACCTCTTTCACACCTAGAGAGAGCAAACCCACTCTTCCACCAAGATTGTAAACCTGACTCTACAACCTAGAGCCCTACTATCCAACCGAGAGGACCACTCTCACAACCGAGAGTGAAAAGAAAACAATAAAAAGTAACAATCAACCTATAGCCTTGTTTTGTGATTGTGATTTTTGTAAGTGGCTATTTGGTTCAAATTCTGAATTCAATCCAAAACGAATTCAATGTTATATTGGACTGAAAATTAGAGAACCAAGACTTAGAAGATTAAAGTGCTAGTTTGAATACTTGTTCTTTTGAAAGCAATAAACTTAAACTTTCTTTCAAATGCTTGGAACCTCTCAAAGGTGACTCTTAGGCTCTATTTATAGAGAGGAATCCCTTGAACGTTGTAAATCAGTTTATAAAATTGATTTAAAATGGATATAATCTTTTGAAATTTGACAAACAAGTTTTGAAATCAGAAAACTGTTGAAACGAATTGAACAGTCGACTGGGTTGCCATGATGAGTCGACTGGCCAAAGTTTGAAAGAGTTCAGACAGTTTCATACTGATACAGTCGACTGGTGCCATAAGGAAGTAGACTGGTACTTAACAGTTGATCTAATTCAAACTGTTTCGACCTTTAATCTTTTGAAAAACACTCAATTATAAAGATGTGTCAGTGTGTGTGTGTGTGTGTGTGTGTGTGACAAGGCTGTTACATCAATCTAAGGCTCAAAAAAAGGAAAATTACAATTGTTTTACAAGACATGTAATATAACACATTGAAGCATAGGTCTTATCTTGAGTCTTGAGTCTTGAGATGAAGCATAGGTCTTGTCTTTGTCTTTGAAGCTTGCTTGATCAATCTTGAGCTTTAGAACCTTGTAGCTTTCTTGATCAATTTGCTTTGAGAGCTTCGTTTGGACACTTTGCCTTTGTGTATACATGGTATTGATACAACCTGTAATATGTAAAAGGTTGCACAACAACTTTGCATTGTGTTGTAATCATCAAAACCAAGAATCAACAAGGTAATCATGGGTATGAGAGGTGAAACATGTACATGTATCGAGGGTAGTTATCATGGAATTATCAAGTGGTATAAAATGAATTATATGAGAAAATCTATCAACCTATTATATGTGTACAAGTTATCATTATAAAACAACAATAAATATAGTTAAATCATACAACTATAATTAGAACAGAAGTACATATATGTATTTAAACACACTTTCCCGCATCTACGGGAATGCAATTTCAGTTCCGTCATAGATTCTAGAAAGTAGACTCTCTGCCTGTTCCAACGGTTATTCATATAATACATTGTAAGGATAGTAGCTAGGTCTATCAGTCTATTCTTTACCGGTTTCATGTTCAAGCAACAATATACGGTCAAGTTCTCGGGCTTATAAATCTACTATAAAATTTTTATTAAATTCTACAAAAATAATAATATCGTTCTCATTTGGGTCTATTAGTGAACATGATTTTATCATATCATAATAATAACAGTAGGTTGCATTATTAACTAGTTTACTAGACAATGCATTTAAAAACTTATAATCTAAATACTTCGATGTTACAGTAATAAAATGCTAATATCTTCCAATCTACGAATCAGATTGAAAAACCATAAGATGTTCTAGATTCTAGACTCAGAGGGCTACAATCATGGATTCAGTATTGGGAACTAGGTCGAATTCCTGGTTTAAATTTGAGCAAACAACAGGATCGATTTATTCGATATTTGATAACACAATTCAAAGTATGTTAACGGTTCAAGATTTGAATCAAAAGCATGGAATAAGTAACTAGACAAGGAAATATGACGATAACAAGGCTACTTGCCAAGAGTTCAAGAAAATGCTTGCCTTTATTTGATGATTATTAACGTTGTGAGAACCAGGGGAAGAAGAAGAAGTGACGTCAGTGACAAGAATGACAGCAACAGCGAAAAAGGGCAGCAACAACAGCAAGCCAACGAGCAACAGCGGGAACTACGGTAGCGACAGCTACAACAGTCAAAGCAGCAACAAGAACAGCAACAATAACAAAATATGGTAGCAAAACCCAGAGATCGTGACTTTGGCAAGCAGTAGTGGCAACCAACAGAGATAGCGGCAATACGCAATGCAGTAAGGGTGACGGTAGCCAGCAAGATAGGGGCAGTGGGGAGCAGCGGGACTGCGGTTGTGGTGGCAGCGAGGTGGCAGTCGACGACAGGGCTGGAGGCGAGGCAGTCGCGACTTGGGTGAAGGCAAGGGTTGTGCAATGACGAGGAGCAACAAAGGCAACGAAGGATGGTCAGGGACGCTGAGGATGATGGGTGCTGGGGCAATGGAAGTCGATAGCAATGGCAGCGATGGTGGATGTCGGGATTGCAGGGTGGAAGATGATCGGGGATGGCGATAGGGTGGTTGTGACTGTGGTGAAGCGGTGCTGGTTGTAGTGACGGCATGCATTGATGAGTGTAAGCTATCGGTGGGAAGTGCGTCGAGGGGTGGCCCGACGGGGAAGAGGCAGGGCGTAATGGAGTGGTGAGGCGATGGTGATGGCAGGGAGAAGCGACGATGGAAGGCTTCAACGGGTTACTGACGATGGTGGAGCACAGTCGCGATAGTGCAGAGGAGGAGTGCAGCAGCAGTGAGGGGCTCGAGGTGGCGCCCATGAGGTTGGTAGGGAGTGATGGTGATGGTGATGGCGATGGGCTGAAGTGGCCGGAGCTTGGAGAGCTTCGAGTTGCAGGCTAAGGATGACAATGGTAGGGCGAGGTGGTGACTGGGAAGAGGTGGCAGGGTGAGTGGGGACGAGGCAACAAGTGGTCTAGCGGTGGTTGTTGGCAATGGAGGAAAGCGGCAATGGCAGTAGGGGAGTTGGAGCTCAGGGGTATAGGGGCATTGGAGCGAGGGCGAAGGGCTGGAGCAGGGCGTCGAGGTGGTTTCGAGTGCAGGGTCGAGGTAGGGGATGAGCATCAAGGGGCTTGGAGGTGAGAATGGTCAGAGGGTGGTGGCAGCGTGATGGTAGTCGACGAGGTGATGAAGGCAGAGGAAGAGGGTGGCAAGAGGGGGTTGGGTTTCGGAGAAGAAAAGAAGAAGAAGAAGTCAAAAAAGTGTGGTGAGTTGCATGCCTTTATATATTATATATATATATACATATAATATAATATAGAGTGTAGATTACGGTGTAGGGAGGTGGAGTGTTTCTTTGGGTTAGGCTGGGATGAGAAGGAAGGCGGGGAAGATGACAGAATTTATGAGCCGAAAATGTAGTTGTGATTAGGATTAGGATTAATCAGTGTTTAAATTTAAACTCTGATGGAAAATTTCACAAAAATTTAGAATGTTTCGAAAAATATTTGAGTTCTAATAAGAATGAAATAATGCCTGATAAAGAGTCCAAAGAGAATAAAAGAAATAAATTTTGATTGATATTTGGAAAACAAAAATTCACGTAATAATATACATACAAAAAGAACAGGGAGTTACAATCCTACCCACCCTACAAGAAAAATTTTCGTCCTCAAAATTTACTTAGGTGAGATATAGGATAGTCAAACAGTGAGTGCAATACTCTTGAATCAAGATTACAACAAAAAATAAAAGGAACAAAGAGTACAAAGGCACGATGAAAACCCACGATAAATTGTGCACCCTCTACTGGAGGATTCAACAATTTGATGCCGGGCTCAGAATCTGAACCTCCGACATCGCTACCAAGCACCTCAATATCCCAGTTCAACTGGGTCACAAACTCATATCGCTCCGGCACATACTCCTCTAATTTTCCGAGTAATTCCTTGGGCGATGGAGCTAAAATCAAGATGCGCTGGGCCTTACTGGATATAAACTCCTCAACCACAGCTGTATCTATGAAGGAAAAAGCGAGTCGTAGTATCCATCAACATTTAAAAAACCCACCGGCTTGCTGTGATTCCCCAATTGAGCCCATATGATCACCTCAAACAATTCTTCAAGTGTTTTGTAACCTCCGGGCAAGGCTATGAAAGCATCAGCAACGCGAGCCATCTCACACTACAAACAAGAACACTAATCCCGACATTTTTTTTTACTTTTCCCAGCGTTTATAAACGCCGGAGTTAACCAACTAGACGGACGGAAAAACGTCGCCGCAAACGTTGTCCTTTCCGCCGCCGGGGTATATTTGGAGAAACCCCGCGGTTAAGTGGATTACCCCGGCGCTTTTTGAATTTTTTATTTTTTTTAAATTTATTATACCCCGGCGTTTGCTAACTCCAGGGTATTATTATTATTTTTTAAATTTAATCTACCCCGGTGTTTCCAAACGCCGGGGTTTTGTTTGCAAATTTTAAATTTTTTACCGTTATATATCTCCCGGCATTTGGAAATGCCGAGATTGATTCTATTTTTTTTTTGTGTTAGATATTATAGTCCCACATTGGGTAGTTGGCTAGTTTTGTATTTGGTTTCTTCTATATATAGGAGATATTGTACTCAGTTATTTCTCAATTCAATATTCAGTATTATTTTCATCTCTCTGATTTATTCTAACATGGTATTAGAGCCAATTACTCAAATTTTCTTCTCTTAAAATTTTCCCATCCTCCTCAAATTCCAATAGCCAAAGTTATACAAATTTCTTCCCAAAATTCAAAAAAAAAAAAAAAAATCACCGAAGTCATCGGCAAACCCAAATCACCGAAGTCAAGTCATCTTCTTCGGTAAACCCAAAAAAATCACCGATGCCATCTTCAACTTCGTCATTAGATCCCAACTCCAGATCCGAACTTCAACTCCAGATCAGATCTCCAACTCCAGATCTGAACTTCAACTTCGTCATCAAATCCAGCGTCGATACCAATCTCCAACTCCAGATCCGAACTTCAAAATCCCGCCGCCATCAGATCCGAACTTCAACTTCGTCATTAGATCCCAACTCCAGATCCGAACTTCAACTTCATATCAGATCTCCGACTCCAGATCCGAACTTCAACTTCGTCATCAAATCCAGCGTCCTCGTCCGACGTCCTCTTCGCACCACCAACTTCCAACGAAATCCTCCTCCTCTGTCCTCGTCGTCACTAGCCTCCCCTCACAAACCCTAGCCGCCTCCTCTCCTCCCTCACCCCAACCTTTGTAATCCTACTTCCGTTGTAACCCTACCCGACACCCATTACCCGTTACAACCCGAAACCCTACTTCAGTATTGTTAAAATAAAAAAAATTAAAAAATAAAAAAAATCTTGCAGGTACTTGAATCTCTCATGAAGCCTCAATTTCGTCAGTACCTTCCATTCTCCACTGATTTCCTTCTTTCCTCTGCTAAGGATTGGACTGATTGGTCTGCTTCTGTTGAGGCCACTCTTCTCGGCCATTGTTTATGGGGTCACATTGATGGTTCCACTATTCGCCCCAAATATCCCGGTACTACCGCTTCCGCTGCCGATAAGCAATTGATTCACACATCTCAAACCACTTGGGATGATCATGATCATCGAGTTATTTCCCTCCTCATATCCTCTGTTGACCGTAGTCTTTGTGCTGATCTTCTTCGAGTTCATCCTGCCAAGGCTCTCTGGAAACACTTGGTTACCCAGTATGTTCAGAATAGTGGGGCTCGTGAGTATCAGCTCCTTGTTCAGTCCGTTCTTGATCGACAGGGTGATCGCAGTATTCAGGAATATTACACAGCCATGCGCAATATCTGGCGCGAATTACAGCAACTAGAGAACAATGAGGTGCATGTCACTTGTGAACGTCGTCAGTTTATATTCTTCATGATGGGTCTTCGACCAGAATATCAGTCTTTATGTAGTCAATTGATCCATCGGGATCCGGTCCCTCGTCTTGAAGCTGCTATTGCTGAGCTTGTTGCTGAAGAAACCCGGTTACGTGCTCTCCCAACTCCTACTACTCACTCATCCTCTACTAGTGAAAGTGTCCTTGCCGTTGCTCATCGTCCATCCTTCTCACGCAAGCCTCGCCCCAGTTCTACACTTATTCCTTTTGTCCATCACAGTGTTCCTGATCGCCGTTCCCATTGCACCCACTGTCAGCGGGATGGTCATACTCATAGTAACTGCTTTATTCTTCATCCTCAGCTCCTAGCTTAGGCACAGCAACGTAGACAGCAACAGTGTTTACCTCCTCTCCGCACACCTAGTGCGATGGTCGTCACTCCAGCCATGCCTTCTCCTGCTCCCTATGATATTCCACAACACCGTCAAGCTCAGCTGGATCTTCAGAACTCAGATCAGTCTATCAGTGCTGGTTCATCTGCCCCTGCTTTCTCTGTCACTCCTGGTATGTCTTTTTCCTGGCTTTTAGATTCTGGTGCTTCGCATCATCTCACTAGTAATTGTACACTACTCACCACTCGCACTCTACTTACCTCTCATTCACCGTCACTTTACATTGCCGATGGTTCACTACTTCTCACTACACACTCTGGATCTATTAACACTCCAACTCTCACTTTACCTTTCGTCCTTTATGCCCCTCATTTATCTATGAACCTTATTTCCATTAGTGCTTTATGTGATAGTGGCCTTACTGTTACCTTTACTTCTTTGGACTGTACCATACAGGATCCTCGAACTGGTCATGTGATTGGACGCGCTAGCAGACATGGACGTCTATATCATCTAGATTTTCTTCATGCTCATGATTCCACTTCTAGTATTGCTGGTGTTGTCAGTTCTGATGCCGATTTGTGGCACAAACGCTTAGGTCACATTAGTACGTCTCATTTGAAAGATTTGGTTCGTAATGGTGCTCTTGGTCGTTTTAATTTTACTTCATTATCTGTTTGTCAGGGTTGTAAGTTGGCAAAACACTTAGCCCTCCCTTTTAACAATAAAAGCACTTCTCATTCTACTCATGCTTTTCAACTTATTCACTCTGACATATGGGGTCCATCTCCCACACCTTCTCAAAAAGGTTATCTCTATTATGTTAGTTTCATCGATGATTTCACTAGACACACATGGTATTTCTTATGTGCCAATGTTCTGAGATACATGACATTTACCGATTCTTTACGACCATGGTTCACACCCAGTTTGGGGTTTGTATCAAAACTTTTCTCTCAGATGGTACTCGTGAGTACACCTCTGCTACTATGCGGTCGATTCTTCAGTCCCATGGCACTCTTTTTTAGCAATCATGCCCCCACACCCATGAGCAGAATGGTGTAGCTGAAGGCAAGCATCGTCACATCCTTGAGACGGCTCGCGCTCTTCTACTCGCCTCTTCTGTTCCTCACTCTTTCTGAGCTGAAGCTGTCATGACTTCCGTTAATCTTATTAACATTACTCCTTCGTCTGACCTCTCTGGCGATGAGGCCCTCTATCACTCATCCCCTGACTATAACATGCTCCATATTTTTGGTTGCACATGCTATGTCCTTCTCCCTCCCACTGAGCGCACGAAACTCACTGCTCGCGCTGCTAAGTGTGTTCATCTATGTCTCAGTCCTGAACATAAAGGTTATCGTTGTTTTGATCCTGCGACAGGCCGTATTCGTATTTCTCAACATGTCTCCTTCGTAGAAGACTCTCCCTACTACTTAACCTCTCCTTAAGTCACTAGTTTTCTCGATCCTTCACCTATTGGGCCTACTTCCACTCCACCTATTCCTTTTGATCCCACTCCTTTGGCTCCTTTCGCTCCTGCTATAGACAGTCCCCCCATTATTCCTACAGAGACACCCGCTGTTTCTCTACCACCTGCATCCCAACAGTTGCCTACACCCACACCACCTAACTCACCTCCACATACTGCCCTTCCACCACCAGTGCGTCAGTCTGCACGTTCTACTGCGAGCGTCCCACCACCCCGCTACACACCTGATGCCACTGGTCCCTCTGACCAATTTAGTTTTGCCACACTAGCTTCTTACTCACCCCTGTTTCATGCATATCTCACTGTCATACACTCTACATGTGAGCCCAGAACCTATAAGGAAGTCGTTCAATACCCCGAGTGGCGGAAAATTGTAGAGGAGTTTATTGCCTTTGATCAAACTGGTACTTGGGATGTTGTTCCACTGCCTATGGGTGTTCAGCCTGTTAGCTGCAAGTGGATCTTTAAGGTCAAATATCGACGTGATGGCTCCATTGAGGGGCACAAGGCTCGTCTACTTTTCCAGGAATTTACTCAGGAGCATGGCATTGATTATGATGAGACTTTTGCCCCAGTGGCTCAGATGACTACAGTTCGCACTCTTCTTGCTGTTGCCGCCGTTCGTCAGTGGCCGCTATACCAGTTGGACGTGAAGAATGCTTTTCTTCATGGTACCTTATCTAAAGTAGTTTATATGTATTCTCCTCTTGGCCTTACTACTCCTCCTCGTCATGTTTGTAGACTTCGCCGTGCTATATATGGTCTGAAACAGGCCCCTCGAGCCTAGTTTGAGTGTTTTCGACTTATTATCACCAAGGCTGGCTTTTTTCAGAGTTCACAAGACCATTCTATGTTTATACGGTCATCGCCGCAGGGGAAGGTACTTCTACTACTATATGTTGATGATATGATCATTACTGGGGATGACTTTGCCGGCATTGCATCCACCCAAAAATACCTTCACCAGCAGTTTCATATGAAAAACCTTGGTAAGCTACATTACTTTCTGGGTTTAGAGATTGCTCATGGATCTCAGGAGATACTCATTTCTCAGCAGAAATACACATCAGATATTATTTCTGCTGTATGTCTCTCTGACAGTCGATCAGCTGATACACCCTTAGAGCTTCATGTGAAGCTTTATCCCACAGATGGTGAGCTCCTTCCTGATCCCACTAGATACAGGAAGATTGTTGGACAGCTTGTCTAATTATGCATGACCAGACCCGATATTGCTCATGCAGTTAGTATTGTCAGTCAGTTTGTTTCCGCTCCTACATCAGTTCACTACGGTGCTCTTCTTCGGATCCTCAGATATCTTCGGGGCACTATCACTCACTCATTATTCATACCTTCTACATCCAAACTAGATCTCAGTGCATATTCTGATTCAGATTGGGCAGGTGATCCGACTACCAGAAGGTCTACCACAGATTTTTGTCTATTTCTTGGTGATTCGCTGATCTCATGGAAGAGCAAGAAACAGGCAGTTGTTGCATGTTCTTCCATCGAGGCTAAGTACAAAGCAATGACAGCTACTACTAGAGAGATTGTTCATGTTCGTTGGCTGTTATCAGATATGGGTGTCACTCTTACAGGAGCTACTCCACTTTATTGTGATAACCGGAGTGCATTGCACATTGCAAGCAACCCGGTCTTTCATGAACGAACGAAGCATATTGAGATTGATTGTCATTATGTTCGTGAGCGTTTTGAGGCAGGGACCATCTCTCTCCATTCTGTTATCTATTCCCAGCAGACTGCAGACTTCTTCACCAAATCCCATACTGTTCAGAGATTCTGACACTTAGTAGGAAAACTCACATTGTTTGACCCATCGTGAGTTTGAGAGGGGGTGTTAGATATTATAGTCCCACATTGGGTAGTTGGCTAGTTTTGTATTTAGTTCCTCCTATATATAGGAGATATTGTACTCAGTTATTTCTCAATTCAATATTCAGTATTGTTTTTATCTCTCTGATTTATCCTAACATTTTGGGATTCGAAAACAGGAAATATAATTATTTACGAGCCAAATAAAGTACTATAAACAATCAGACATGCAGATATATCCCAATTTGATATCAATTTATAATAATGTTCAGTACATTTATTTCATAAACAATTTACTTGCTCAAAATAATAAAAGACCAACCAAATTTTAATTAAGCTTTATATTCATTGAAAATTTTATGTAGTCACATTTGAAGGTAATTACGCATAAGCTAACAGTCTTCGACAAAGGCCTAGTATGGAAAACATAACATGAAAAACATAACGTATACAATGTATTAGAAATAGAAATGATCAAACATAAGCAAAATCCTTCATCAGTCTTGATGCATCCACGGAGAGGCAAGCTGACAGGGTTATGTAAGACTGCAGCAGTAGCTCGCTCTCTAAGGCCATCATTCTCAGATTTGAGGAGTCCTACTAGGTAGGGGATGGCACCATGCTTCACTATCATTTCAAAGATATTGAAATTAAAAGAAATAAACAGTCAGACATGCAGAAGCAGCACATGATCATATAATGCTCTAGATAATTATAAATAAATAATAGACCATTTGATCATATAGAAGTATACTAGTATTACAGTTTTCTTCTAGTATAAATAATAGACCACTTGCATTTAAATAATAGACCACTTGCATTCCTAGCAACCGGGATATGATTCCCCCTTAACATACTATTTACATTGTATATTTTGCATAAACTTTTTTTTGCATAAACTTAGAAAATAAAAGGAGTTAAGATGGGAATAGAACACCTTCGAGTGGTAGCTAGGAGTCTGATTGTTCACACTATAAATAAATGCATAGAAGCCCAATAAGCAAGCAGTCAATCTTGTATATAAATGTAGTCATCAAGGTTCAAACTAACTAAATCCCTTGTAGCAACATGTTTGCAGTCAAAAAAGCATAAAGATCATAAGCAGAGCTCATATGTTTAGAATATATATATATCTGTTGGGCTTGGAATCCGTCTACTATAGTTATATCTGATGTTCATATTTTGGGGAGTTGTCTACTCAACTACCTTTGTTTATCTTAGTTGCAAACTATAAGTTTCTATCTTTATGTTCTTATATATGGTTTAAACGTTCAACCTATTTTGTTTAAGTGCTTGGTGTATGGTCGGCAAAATATCCTGATTGACCTCTTCATTTTCCTTCCATTATTGCATATATTGTGTTCTTTTGTGTTTTCTGTTTGGTGCAAGTTGTTGTGGCTTGCAGTGTAGGTAGCTGCTGCTTTTCCGTCATAATATATCTCACACACACTTGATCATACTAGAAGTAAACTGAAGCAGTCATCATATATCTCACACACACTCACACACTCTCACACACACACACACTCGTTCTAACAGCTGGAAAACACACACACACACACACACACACACACACACACACACACACACTTTTCTAAATAATAACGTAAAAGCTGTCCAAAAGCGACGTGTTATGTGTTTAAAAGAATTGAAGCTAATAAGATTTTAACACTTACAAGAAGAGACAATCCCGTCTACTGTGAATGTCTAACGGAGTCGTCGTTGATTGAATCATGTTCGCACACACACACACACACTTTTCTAAATAATAACGTTAAAGTTGTCCAAAAGCGACGTGTTATGTGTTTAAAAAAATTTAAGCTAATAAGATTTTAACACTTACAAGAAGAGACAATCCCGTCTACTGTGAATGTCTAACGGAGTCGTCGTTGATAGAATCACGTTCGCCGACTCCTTCTTCATTCATCTGACTGCTCCTGTAATAACTTTATTGCTTTGCTGTATAAGGCAAAAATATATACATTATGTATTTGAATCAGTTTATGCCTCCTCTCACAGTCACACTGGCTTGTTGTGCAAACTAAACAATTCTCCGACCTTTAATTTTTGTGCTTTATCATGGCCACTGCGAGCTTACTATTTATATTGCACAATAAACTACAGGCAAGGAGATCCCCTTGTACAAAATTAGTTGAATTCCAAAAGAAGTTGGTATATGTAGTTTAAGATTTTCAAATTTATGACAAGTAAATTATACATTATTCTAATTGTTAAATTTTTGTCAAAATCCCCACTTCCAAGTGAATTAGGAGATGGTTTCTAAAAGTATTTGATTTTATGTTTGTACGAGAGAAGATAATTTATAAGCAAGTCAACCTATGAAATATATAGCTAAACTGATGATTGAAGTCTGATAATTCGGAACAGTAAACCTAGGTTCTGATTTGTAGTTAATAGTTAATAGAATCACATCAGGAAAGCGCAGATGAATGATACATCGTTGACACAGTAAATCATTGTGTCCACGACATTGATATGCTGATTGATTCAGCTACATGAATCATTTTTCTGCTTTCAGTTCTAGGAAAGGCATTTCTTTTTTGGGGGAAAATGGTGAGGAGCGCTTCAGGAAACCCACAGCAGTAGCATGATGGGCATACCCTCCCCAAAAATAAATCATTAGAACAATGAAAGAATTTTAGTTATAAGTAACAAAAACAACTGCAAGATCAAACAATCACATACAGAAGTAAGCTCTGATAAGGGCATGAGATATGTCAATGCAAAAATATATACTTTATTGCTTTGCTGATTGTATATCCTGACACAAATGACTTTAAAATTACTTTAAACGAATGACTTTATATCCTGGCTGATTGTATCTTGTCTGACTAGACTATTTTAGGAGAATATATAGTTGTAATTCAATTTTGACATAAATGACTTTATAAATGAGCAAGTGATGAGATGGCATGCATATGATACATTGAGTATCTAACCACTTTTAGGATTTTCCAATCACATGCATGCCACCTCATCACTTGCTCATTTACTAAATGAGCAAGTTGCTCATATCCCTTTTACCTATATATATATATATATATATATATATATATATATATATATATATATATACACACGCGCGCGCGAAATCTGCTCATTGATTAAAAGCATTTATTTTGTTTCAAAGCATCCAGAAATAACATGCACAAGCTGAAGTAATGCTTGTCTAAAAAAATTAGGCTTCGTAGGGAGAGCATTAAGCAAAAATTCTGATTGTGGACAAGATAAGCACTTCTAACTGTGAATATATGAGAGGCATAAGGGTTCCAAAGCAATTGATAAACTATAACCTGTCTCGGTATGTCACCAGGTTCGGCGACATTCGTTTCCTTAAATAGATGTGAAACATTTTCTTAAAGTTTTGAAAGTTGCGTCTCGAGAAAACGTACCCTTTCATCTCTGGGATCGGGCTGCGTAGACAAAGAAGCACGAGATCGAGAGAGTGTGGGCCCTAACCCCTTCCCACGCTCACGTCCATGGCGTTCTTGGCCCCATTCCTGGACCAACGCTTGATGCTGAAGTTCCACAATATCAACGGATGCTGTGGGGGAGTCGGCGGCAGCCGCGGATGAGAGTTTGGTGTATCTCGTTATAACAGTGCTCTGTAAAAAATAGATTGTAAAAACATGTAAGATGTCTTTCATTTTAAATCAAATTACAAACCAAATAAGCCCAATTAAGATCGGTCATAATTACTGATATCGATGCTGGCTTTGCTAACGCAAACACGCCTTGTGAGTTCATGTGGGTGGCATCGAAGAAATCCAAATTCCCGTACTGATCCCCACCTCCGTGCTCCACATCCTGTATATCAGAGAACACAGAGAAATATCCAAACATCAATAAATTATTTTATGACAAATGATTTAAAAAGGTGACGCTTACCATTATCGCATGACGCCTACCTCCGGATGTGTGGAACACATCCTGTCTTTGTCGACTGGCATGACCTCTTTCAGCCATTTTCTACACAACTCGTAATTATCATAAATACAATTAAAATGGTTAATTAACATTAAATAAAGAGAAATTAGAAAACACAAAAATTAAAATTACAATTAAATCTACAGAAATTAAAATTAAAATTAATCTTTATGATTACCTTTCCCTCCGGTGAACTCCAAAAATGACACAGGTATTCCCAATCTAATTTTGTGACACCTTTTGGGACTACTCTTATATTTGCAGCTATTGTCTGGTCCTCGTAGTAGTAACCTGCCTTCAATTCACACTTATAGTCTCTCCACTTCTTAGACATAGATTTGCTTATCCAATCGGAATCAAGTACCGCCGGGTAATCAAATTTGGACTGTGTATGAACAAGAGTCAAAGTTAATTATGACCACAATCATACAACTGGTGAGCACGCAAATAATATGGCCAAAGCTCATTCTAGTTAATGAGAAAATTGATGTCTAATTTTATAAAGACCATTATAAAGTTGCCAAAAATGATCTGTGAAAAGTGGATTGGAAGTATGTTTATAATAGCAGAGATGCAGTATAAGGATGAAAGAAATAGGTTGTAGTATACGGATGAAAAATGATCAGGGGAACATTGTCACGCCCCGCTTCCCAAAAACATGGAATACGAGCGCGTGACGAAGCCCAGGGAATGATTTTAACATCATCCATAAGCTGTAGGATCGACTCAGCATCACAACAAGAATATAACAAGATATATATATATATATATCACCAAGCATGCATGAATAATTCATTAAGCAACAGGAAACAATTTAAATATTAATAATATCCAAAATATTTTCAATGTCTGGAACAAAAGGTAAAACTCGGGAACATAAGCCCGTTACAAGTCTTAAACAACAACAAAAGAAATAACTCAATTACAAAATGAAATGATTAAAGAAAGATTTTCCCAAGCAAGGCCTAAAACGTCTGCTCACCAATTCCAGCAGGTAGCACGTCTCCAAAGTCTGCTTAATAAATATAAAAAGAGAAAAATAGAGAAAACAAGAGAAAATGCCCTTAGTGCAAGTTAGGGCCACAAATAGTAAAAGCGAGTACAAGTAATGGGGAACAAGAATTGGAATCAATAATGTAATAGGGATACAACAAGTAGTGAAAATTTAAGAACTAGCTAGCAAGGAGGACAACTCAAGTGAACAGGCTGGATAACAAATACTAATGGCGAAACAAGTGACAAGTGAACCTGTAGGGATATCTAACCTCAAATGATAAGTCTCAAGTCTAGTATCATGTAACAAGTACCAAGTCTAGTGTCAAGTATTATATTCAAGTGTCAAGTCTCAAGTAACAAGTTGTCAAAGTCGAGTATTATTATTCAAGTATCAAGTCTCATGTAACATGTCATCAAGTATCAAGTAAACATGTATCAAGTTCAAGTTTCATGTATCAAGTCTTGTAGTTATTACTATCTAGGTAGCACTTCATGCATCCATCTTTTTACTATATGGTTGCTACAGTCAATGCAATTTCGTTTAGACCTAGTAATGGAGTCTATAGGACAGTGTATTCAGGTATCAAGTATCAAGCAAGTCATGCTCATGAATCGGGTAATCATGTAACTAGTTCATGTGTCGAGTCATAGCAAGACAAGTCATGAATCACACACACACACACACACACACACACACACACACACACACACACACACACACACACACACACACACATATATATATATATAGAGAGAGAGAGAGAAATCTTCGGTTGCACACTACTTTGGTGAGCACTCCGTGAGCACTCATGAAATAAAGCACCTATGAAAAATCCGAACCGCTCATATTGTTCTATATGCCTAAGATAGCCTAACAATAAAAAATCAAGTAATTTGAAGTTCATTTGCCCATGATTTACATCATCACAAATTTGTATGGCTGAAAATTCTAACAGCATGATGGATGGGCAAATGAACTTCAAATTACTTGATTTTTTATTGTTAGGCTATCTTAGGCGTATAGAACAATATGAGCGGTTCGGATTTTTCATAGGGTCTTTATTTTATGAGTGCTCACGGAGTGCTCACCAAAAGTAGTGTGCAATCGAAGGGGACTCTCTCTCTCTCTCTCTCTCTCTCTCTCTCTCTCTCTCTATATATATATATATATATATATATATATATATATATATATACTAGTTTATGGATCAATAATATACTAGTCCATGAATCGATTTATAATATACTAGTTCTTTCCCTTAACCCCGGCTTATTACTTTTTATTATTTTATCAAGCAAGCATACATGTGTGCGAAACAAGTAAAAAAATCATGGTCATGGACATGGATCAAGTTTAGGGTAATTGTATGGCATATTCGAGGGTCGACGTGAATAAAAATAACACGAACAACGAAAATCCCAAATCTGGACAGCACGATGTTGCTGTACCAAAACTGTAATTTCCGTTGCTACGAAATAGAAAAAGTGGATCCGTCAGGAGATCTAGAAACTAGACTCCGGCCCGGTTCCAATGCACATAATTAAAGTACATGGAAGTGGTGGGAACATGTGTCAAAACAGCGAATTACATAGCTAAAGTGTTCAGGCAGAATTTGCGTATTTGTATTTGTACAGGTGAAACAGTGTTGAAATGTCACAAATAAATTCTGAGAAAAATTGGGGATGTCCTAAAGGGTGTCCAGCAACAATATATAAAATTTCAAGTCCATAGCTTACTGTTAACCTAGTTAAATTAATTCGCAAAGTAAAGGTGTGCAGCAGTTTTGCGAATCTGCGTCTACCGACACAGCTGCAGTAAAACTACAATAACTCCTAGGCCGTAACTCCGAATTCGAAAATTCCTGAGGCTATCGATGTCTAGAAATCTAGAGCTACATTTCCTATTCAGGGCTTGGGTTTATATTTTGATGTTAAAGGGGTCAAAACAGCATAACAAGACTCAGGACAGCAATATGTGGAAATATCTCACTAGTATAGGTTACCTGAAAATTGGTTATTAGGCGTCTAGGTTAATGTGTGATATAAACACAGGATAATGGTTGTCAAAACAGCAAATAATAATTGTTTTTTAAGCCAAATGGGTGCAAGTTCATCAAATACAAGATATATCATATATCTACAAATTTAAGGCTCCTTAATTTCATGTGTCCATGTGTTCAGGGGATAAAATGAGTCCAAGTAGTTATAATATAATACAATGAAATTATTGTGACTCTTAAGATTACGAAATTGAGGAGGTTTAATATTGATCAACAACGACAGTCAAGGAGGAGTCACAATTTCTAACTATTTGTAGTATTTTTAAGGAATGCTTGTACTAGAACAAAAATGTGTACAAGAGAATTACTTGCCTTGATTGACGACGATTAGATCCTCTAGTTGAAGAAAATGGGATCAAAAATTCCTGGGCAAAGTCTCCCAAAGCACGTGTGAAGCACGTGCTAAAATCCAACAGTAGATCGAGTTTCCCCCACACCAGATCGGCCCAAAACAGCGTATAGCGATCTGTTGTACTAGAACAAAAATGTGTACAAGAGGATTACTTGCCTTGATTGACGACGATTAGATCCGCTAGTTGAAGAAAATGGGATCAAAAATTCCTGGGCAAAGTCTCCCAAAAGCACGTGTGAAGCACGTGCTAAAATCCAACAGTAGATCGAGTTTCCCTCACACCAGATCGGCCCAAAACAGCGTACGGCGATCTGGATCTGCTGCGCCAACACACCAAACAGCAAAACCAACCAATGGGGCTCCTCCTTTACACCGGATCTGGAGCGAACAGGGAACAGCAAACGGGGGATCTGCTGTGGTCGAACACGGGACAGCGATCAGATCTGGCTCGATCGCACGGATCTTGATGCGATCCGATGGTCGAGATCAAATCCCGCCCAATCTGTTCTTCTTCTTCTTCGTTCTCTTCTTCGAAGAAACAGAGCTCGAGAGAGAGGGTGGCGACAGCGTAACAGCGACGACAGGGAGGACGACGGCGGCGGAAACAGCGGCGCGACGTCGAGAAGCGACGCGCGGCGACTCTGCTTCTTGGGTTCGAAAAGGGGAGGAGTCGGAGGATGTGTTGACGGTGTTGGTGGCGACGGTGGTTGCGAGGTAATGGGTAAGCGGATGGAGAAGACGATGAGCGGCGCAATGGCGGAGAGTTGAGGCGAAATGGTGGGGGGGTTGAGTTCGGGAGTTGGGTAATGGCGGAGTTGGATTGGGTTCGAGAGGATGATGACGGAGGATTGGGTAATGGTGGAGGCGACGGCGTCGATGGATGGTGAGAGTGAAGGCGAGGCGAATTGGGATTGAATTCTGGGGGTTGGAGCGAAGAACGGGTCGAGAGACGATGCGAGGGAGAAGGAAGCGAGAGGAAGACGATGGAAAAGGGAGAAGAAGGGAGCGGCGGGTTGTTTAGGGCTTAACAGTAACTAGGTTTAGGGGTTAGGGTTAGGAGGTTAGGGTTTAAATAGTGTGGATTTGGGTTTTGGGTATTAGGGTATCCGAATTGAGTAGGATCCAACTGGAGAATTGGTCAAATTGTATTAAAATGGGGAATAAAGGGATGAATGAGAAGAGACAGCCATTTGTTCATGAAGAATGGCATAAGAGCACACACAATTGAATTAGACAAAGACACAAAAAATTGAGTCGAAAATAAGTTAATGATTTTATTCAATCTGAAATAAAATACAGGATCCTAAATAGATGAAAGAGTACAATTCGAGTTTAAAATAATACTGAATTTATAATAATTCAAAATACGAAAAATATTCACAAAACACGTATTTGGGGAAACAGGGATTGCAAATCCTACCCACCTTACACAAAAATTTCATCCTCGAAATTTGCTTAGGCGGTACATAGGACAGGGTAAAAGCAACTTAAGGAAGGGTAACAAGGCAGAGATTTAAAGGGGAAGGAACAAGCAGTGACTACACCAAAAGAATAAGAAAGTGAATAACAATGGGGGTCAAAGGGATACATGAATGAAAATAAACAGTATCAAAAGGGGAGCAACAACGCAAGATAACCAAAAAAATATAAAGAAGTAGATAGAGCTAGAATCGAAGAAAGGATGGACAAGGAAGAGTTGAACCAAGCAATGAATCAACGGATGAGAACAAATGCAGGAGGTCGGTATAGCAAACAATGCAAGGAAAGAGAAACAACAATAGGATCCTGGGACCTGTGGGTCGTGGGCCCACCACGCTTCCGCTGTGCCACTCTGATGATGATGTTCTAAGCTCCAGATATGTCGTTGTATTCCACGTGACACCAGGCGACGATCCGAGCAGGAAGAAAAAAAAATTGAGGCACCGAGATCAAAGAGAATATGGGCCCCAAATAGAGGTAAGCAATAATGCAAAATGGGTATAAAGCTTGAGCTTCAATCTAAATAACTAGAAGATATAATACAGATCAAAATTAATGGCATTATCAGAAATAATAACAGCAACAAATATCCATGATAATAATATAAATAGTTATAGAATAATAATAACAACAATAAAACTAATAATAACAATGATAATAATAAAAACAGTAATAATAATAGCAAAATAATAATAATAACAATAATAGTAACAATAATCAAAATCATCATAATCATACAGGCAATAATAATATAATAAAATGAAAATATCAACAATACTAATAATAATAATAATACCCACATGACATAATAGAATTTAACACATTCATAAAAATAATGCAATAATAATAATAATGATAGCATTAAAAATAATATTGTCACGTCCCACTTCCCAAAAATACGGAATACGAGTACATAACAAAAGCCCAGCGAATGATTATTATCATCCTTAAGCTGTTCAAGAAATCTTTACAACATGTCACAGTATAATCAAAGTCGGAAGCCAGAAAAGTCAACCACATGCACATATGAACCAAATACCAACAAGAATATTTGAAATAAAATATATTAATCTCAAATAATCATGATCTGAAATACACAAATAATCCTGGGTCACATTGCCCAAATACAAGAATACAAGTAACAGATACAATGTTCAAAATGAGCAACAGGAAATAAATAAAGATAGCAAAAGCTCCAGCCAACTAGAACTTCATCTCGCCAATACCTTCAGGAACCTGTTCTCCAAAATCTGTAATTCAACGAATGCAGGAAAGAGAAAAAGAGAAAACACAAGCACCCGTCAATGGCAAGTCCGGATCACAAATAGAGTAGGATACAAGCACATGAAAAGGGGATAACTAACTAGCACATGGTATATGTATAATGTCAACCTAAACAAACTAGCATAGTAAAAGTATCAAGGGACACGGCATAAATCAGGTATCCTATAAACATGCATCAAGTGTCAAGTGTCATGTAATCGTGTATCACGTATCATGTTTCAAGTAATTCATGTCTCATGTACCAAGTCTCATGTATCATGTAGTCAAGCAAGCATGTATCATGTCAAGTATCTTATTCAAGTACTAAGTTCAAGTCTTGTGTAATTACTATCTAGGTAGCACTTCATGCGCCCCAAATTATATCACATTGTTGCTACAACACAACAGTTTCGTTTTAGATTTCATAGGGGACCATGCAGGGCAGTGTACTCAGGATTAGTAATCCAAATCATATACCAAATTCCAAATATTCCAAATCATATACCAAATTCCAAGTAATCCAAATCATATACCAAATTCCAAATAATCCAAATCATATACCAAATTCCAAATGTGGAAAACACGGGTCCCCTTCCGAGTACACGTTTCTGAATTATCCACTACTAGATCTTTCTCATTAACCCCGACTTAGTTACTTTTAATTATTAATATCCAACAAGCATGATTACGCGCAAAATAGTGTCAAATAAGCATGATGGGATCAGTTATAGGTCCAGGATATCAAATCAGCGTGCATGGGTAATATAGATTCACAAATACGAACAAAATATACTAGGTTCATAATCAGGACAGCAAGACTAGTCCACACTAAATCAGTGATTCAAAGAGCTACAGGCATGCAAATCATGATCCGTTGAAGGATCTGGAAACTAGACATCCACACGCTTCTAACGAGTATAATAAAGTCCTATACTAGCTTACAACATCTCAGCTTAAAACTCATTTCAACACAGATTTCATGTACAGCCAGAAAATAGGGGAATGACTTCCAACACATAAAAACAGCATGTAAACTCATCAAATAAATCCACGAAAAATCTGGAATAATCCCCTAAATATATAGACTCAAAATAATAATTTTCATAACTTTCCAGGAAGTATAACTAAGTCTTCAAAAATGAAAAGCAACACAAAATCTGGTTTTGATGAATCTGAAATTTCTCAACACTGCTGTACGAAAACAAACATATCTCGCAAACAGCGCATCGAAATCCAGTTCCGCCAAAACGGGGTGAAAGTAGATAAAATTCACCAACTTCCATATCTCACATAAAATTTTCATACAGTAAATATAAATAGGGTGAAAACTGAAATCAACATAGCACAATACGCAGTTTACAGAAAAAGTAGATCATGGAAAAGGATATGAAACATCACTCAAAACTTATCTTTAAAATACCACATAAATGTGGGAACTTCCTAACATCATGGGGAAACACTGGGCAAAGTATCATGGCATGTTATCATGTATAACCTAGATCTTGAAAATAAATAGTTAACAAAAACTACCCCAAACTGAATCTGAAAACTACCGACATACATGTACTAAAATTATCATATCTCCTGCATACGAACTCCAAACGCAGTGAAACCAGTTGGGTTTGAAAATAGATTCAATTCTCTACGATTGTAACCTCTGTTTTTCACTTTTGGTATTTTTGAGGGTATTTTTCATTTTTGTGAATTATTATTTTCCATTGTATTTTTCGGAACAATAAAATTAATTATCTTTATTCTATAATATTTTTCTGGCAGTTTTGACCTCCTTTGTTGATTGTGCGCCGTTTGGCCGTTTTTCGACATTTTGAGCTCTTTTTCTCAATTTCTTGATCTCGTTCATGTATAAATATTATTTTAGGGTCATGGTGGATTTTTAGGAGAGTTTTGACCAATTTGAGATTTTTTGGCCTTAAGGAGATTTTTATGAGCCATAGGATTCATTGTATTTTGTATCTCCATTTAAAATCTACCCAATATCCATTACCCAATTGTGTACCTATTGTTTCCTATTGATATCCACTACCCATTAACGCACATTTGATCTCCTATATATACCCCTAATACTAATTAATCCCTAACCCTAATATTTTTCTCTCTCCCTCTCCTATTCCAAACCGGCCTCCACTTGAATCCATCCCGGCCTGCCTTCTTCAACCCTAGGCTGACATCCCCTTGATCTTTCTTGCCTTGGCCGATCACCCATACCTTCCCTCTCCATCTTTCTATACTACTTCGCCTCGATTCTACCTCGTCTCTCCTTCTTCTTGTGGCCGGCAAGCACCAAACCAGCACCACCCTCCACAAAACAGCACCTTTGCACCTCTCCCCGCTGTTTTGTATTGTGGGCACCTCCCACTTTGGTTCGTGTGTCAAAGAGATCAACCGTTGGCGTGTTTTGTTCGTGGGTTTCGCTCGAAATCGCGTTAGAAGGCATCTTGCTCGTGGGTTTTCTTTGAAAGGCTTGGATTCGTCACGTTCGTCATCACAAAAAGGCAAGTAACTTGTACTTAAATTTCGTAGGTTGATACAAGTAGAAAGTTCACAGATATGATAGGTTGAGACTAGAGACGGACAAAGATCATGTTTTTAATTGTGGATTTCGTCTCTATTGTTCAAAATAGGCCATAGATGACTTAGGACATGAAGTTTGATAGTTTTGTGCCTTAGGATTCACCCAAACGCGATTTTGATCGCGTATGCAACATATCGTACACCCGATGTATGTTGAACACCCATATGAGAAATACTAGATTTTGACATGTTAGATACCCTCCATTATGACATTTGGACCATGGGTAGACAGCGTTTTGAATTTGGAAGAGTTTGGATGATTTTTGAGGAAGTTATGACATTTTGAAGTTTAGTTGAGAAATCTGGAAATTTGGGTTGTACTGGATTGATTGTTGTTTTTACCTGAATTGGAGTCCGAATCTCAACATGGCTATTTCTGAGTAATTTGTAGAGAATTGAATCTAATTTCTAATCCCACTGATTTCACCCTGTTTGGAGTTCGTATGAATTAGGTAGTGTTTGGCCCAGCTTTAAATTAGCTTCTCTTCTCCTTTAGAAGGAGAAGCTGGGCCAAACGCATATTTTGAAAAGCTCTACAGAAGGAGAAGTAGCTTATTTTTAATGAAGAAAAGGAGCTTCAAAAAAAGCCCACAAGAGCAACTTCTGGCTTATCCTTTTTTCTTTTTTTAGCTTTTCTCTTTTTTTGGCCCTTCCCACATATCAAACCCTAACAACAAAAATTTGTCCCCTTCCCCTTCCTCGCCGAACACTTGCGATCGGGGAACATCGCCGTCGAATCCCGCCGTCGAACGCCGACGTAGAGTCGTCGTTGAACTTGGTATGTTGTTGTTGTTCCTGTTGATTTTTTTTCCTAATTGATTTCATATTACCGTTGGCTTTTAATGCTAGGATTCATTGGTTTTATTTGCATGATCTACAATTCTCATGGTAATCTCCAACCAAGTAATTAATGGAAAAATCAATGAAATATATATAGTATTATTCTACACCTTTCCTGACCAAATTGTGATATGATTAATATCAAAATTAAAAGATAATTGGATGCCCCAGATACGTTATTCTAAATATTTTATTTATTAGTAATATAAAGATTTTTTTTGCAATTTGACAACTTATATTTTATTCCTAAATAAAATCAAAAACTTAAATTGAGTATAAAAGTAGTTTACAATTGATATCTTATGCCAAACAACTTCTAGCTTAGCTTTAAAGTTAAAAAAAAGCTGACTATCCAAACAGCTTCAGCTTTTAATTTCAAAGCTCTACTTTCTGGCTTCTCCTTCTGAAGTAGCATTAAAGCCCAAAAAAAGCTAGGCCAAACGCAACCTTAGTTATGATTATTTTAGTAACTGTATGCCGGTAGTTCCCAGATTCATTTCGGGGTAGATTTTATCACCAATTTATTTTCAAGATCCAAGTTAGACATAATTTCATGCCACAAGATTTTGTCCAGTGTTTCACCATGATGTTAGGTAGTTCTCTGATTTTTGTGGTAATTAAAAGATGAGTTTTGAGTGATGCCTTACATCCTTTTCTATAGATCGCTTTTGTTGTAAACTGCGTGTGATTGTATGTTGAATGCCGTGTTCACCTTATTTCTAATTATTGTATGAATATTTTATGTGAGATATGAAAGTTGGGCAATTGTGTATACTTTCATCCCGTTTTGGCGGAAGTGGATTTTGATGCGCTGTTTGCAAGATGTGTTCCATTTTGTACAGCGGTGTTAAAGAATTCCAGATCCATCAAAACTGTGTTATGTGTTACTTTCTATTTTTGAAAACATATCTATACTTTCTGGAAAAATATGAAAATTTATATTTTGAGACTATACATATAGGGGATTACCCCAGAATTTTCGTGGGTTTAATGAATGACTTTGTATGCTGTTTTCATGTGGTTTAAGTTATTCCCCTGTTTTCTGGCTGTACATGAAAACTGTGTTGAATTGTGTTTTGAGTCGAGATGTTGTGAAATAGCATATGGATTTATTATACCCGTTAGAAGCGTGTGGAAGTCTAGTTTCCAGTTCCTTCGACGGATCATGATTTGCACACCTGTAGATCTTTGGATCACTGATTTTGTACAGACTGGTCTTGCTGTCCTGATTATAAACATACACTAAGTTGCTCGTATTAGTGATTGTTTGGTTCCTATACTTACTGATCTAATTCCCTGAGTCTAAACCTGATTATAACCTGTTAGTTTGACATTATTTAGTACGCTCTCATGCCTGTTGATGATCTTAATAATAAAAGTAACTAAGCCGGGGTTAATGGGAAAGATCTAATAGTGGATAATTCAGAAACGTGTACTCGGAAGGGGGCCCGTGTTTCCCATTTTGCTGCACGTACCTGTTGGTCGTGTACCTGTTACCTGTTGCTACATGGACCTTTGGTTCATGTACCTGTTACTTGTTGCTGCACGTACCTGTTGGTCGTGTACCTGTTGCTTCATGAACCTGTTGCTGCATGAATCGGATGATTCGTGTACCTGTTTTTGATTCATGAACCTGTTTTCCTGTACCTGAGTATACTGCCCTCTATGGTCCACTATGAAATCTAAAGCGAAACTGCATTGACTGTAACAACCATGTGATAAAAAGATGGCACATGAAGTGTTACCTAGATAGTAATAATACAAGATATTAATACATGATTACCTGTTACCTGTTACCTGATATTTCTGTTACCTGTTTTCCTGATACTTGATACAGATTTACCTAATTACCTGAATACCTGATACTTATACATGTTACCTGTTTAACTGTTGACATATGTTTACCTATACCTGTTAGTATATCCTGTGATTAGATAGTGTCCATGTGCTTGTATCCTATTCTATTTGTGACCCGGACTTGCCATTGACGGGTACTGTGTTTTCTTCTTTTCCTTTTTCCTGCATTCGATGATTGCAGATTACGGTGGACAGATTCAAGAAGGTACTGGTGGTTCGCAGTATTAGTTGCTGATTATTATTTCTGTTTCCTGTTAGAACTTTATTCTGTATTCGTGAACTTGATTATTCCTGTACTTGAGACTTGAGTATTATTTGTATTTGGGCGATGTGACCCAGAATATTTGTTCCAGACTCTGTTTTTATTTGAGAACAAGATATTTGGTTTCAATTAATTCCTGTTGGTAAAATTAGCTCAATGATGCATGTTGGTTCCACTCTTTGCTTCCGACTGTGATATATATTGACTCTGATATATGTTGACTCTGATATACTGCCTGTGATATATATTGTAAGATTTCTGAAACAGCTTAAGGATGATTATATTCATTCGCTGGGCTTGTGTTACGTGCCCGTATTCTGTATTTTTGGGAAGCGGGGCATGACAACGATTTACTGAGAAATGTTTACGTTAAGATTCAGAATCTAACCTAGGTAAAAACAGTAATCAACACAGCACAGCCCGAATTTCCAGATTTCACAACTTATCTTCGAAACGTCATAACTTCTAAAAAAAAGAACCAAACTCATCCAAATTCGAAACGCAGCCTACCCATCATCTAAATATCATACTAAAGGGTTTCTAACATGTCAAAACCTAATTATTCTCATATGGGCAAACCCTCAAACACGTCTCATGCGATATATGACATACGCGATCAAAATCGCATTTGGGTGAAACCTACGGCATAAACCTATCAATTCTCATGTCTTAAGTCATCTATGGCCTGATTTACACAATAGAGACAAAATCCACAAATAAAAATCTAATTTTTGGCCGTCTCTAGTCTCAACTACCCTATTTGTGAACTTTTTGACTTGTATCAAACTAATGACATTATGTACAAGTTACTTGCCTCTTAATGACGATAAACGCGACCAAGCGAAGCCTAGCAACGAAACCCACGAGCGAGAAGCCTTTCCATGCGATTCCAAGCGAACCCACGAGCCGAAACGCGCCTACGATCGATCTCCTTGATGCACGAACCAAAGTGAGAGATGCCCACTTGCCAACTCAGCGAGGGAAGAGGTTGAGATGCTGTTTTGGGATGGTTGGTGCTGATTTGAGTGCAGGCCAGCCACAATAGGAGAGGAGAGACGAGATTTTGATGTAGAAGGAGTTGTATGGATCGATGGATGGATGGTTTGTATGGTCGGCAATGGCTTAGGGCAGCAAAGGGGTGTCGGCCTGGGCAGTGGGTAGCAGTCGGATGGATTTGGTGAAGGAGGGGAGATAGAGAAGGGGAAAAAGAGATTAGGGTTAGGGTTTTGGGATTATGGGGGGTATTTATATAGGTTAATTATGGGTTAATGGGTAGTGGATATCAATAGAAATTAATAGGTATACAAATGGGTAATGGGTATTGGGTAGATTTCAAATGGGGATACAAAATACAATGAATACTATGGCTCCTAAAAAATCTCCTTAAGGCCAAAAATCACAAATTGGTCAAAACACCTCCAAAAATTCACCATAACCCAAAAATAAATAATAAATACGAACGGGGCCAAGAAAATGAGTAAAAGATCTCCAAACGACGAAAAACGAACAAACGGCACACAATCAGCTCAAGGAGGTCAAAAATGTCAGAAAAAGAATATATATTGAAAATAATCAAATATATGGTTCCGGAAAAATATAAGAGATATAAAAAAATACATTTTGACAAAAGAAATTTGAAATTCGGAAAAAATAATTTGCGAAAATTTTTAAAATACCCAAAATACACAAAAATACAATTTTGGGGAAAAGGGGGTTACAAATATCAATAACGATATTAGTAATAATGATAATAACAATAATAACAATAATACCAATAATACTAAAGTAACGGTAATAATAATAATAATAATGATAAAAAATAACAGCAATAAAGATAATGAAAACAATAATAATAACAGCAATAGAGATAACAATAATAATATTAATGAAAACATTAGCAATAATAAAAATAGCATTATAAAACAAAATTAAGAATTGGCTTATCAACTCTATAAGTAAATCAGCTATACTAGT
Source organism: Hemerocallis citrina (assembly GCA_017893485.1). Lineage (NCBI taxonomy): Eukaryota > Viridiplantae > Streptophyta > Magnoliopsida > Asparagales > Asphodelaceae > Hemerocallis > Hemerocallis citrina. Next base: position 420,468,556 of record CM030358.1, on the reverse strand, counting down.
TCAAATTGTATGAAACGTAAAGTGTAATTGTATGAACAAAATGTCATAAAGGAAATATTTATTTACCATTAATTTTCTTATATAAGTAAAAAGTCTTTAAATATCAATTAGCAAATAAGTAGAAAATTTTTGCCTCCTTAACATCAAGTTGCATGTTTGCCTTCACGACATCAGGTTGCAGGTTGCCGTCTGGATATTCGGCTGCACATTTTGCCTCCCCGATATCCAGTTGTAATTTGCCTCCATTGACATCGAGTTGCATATTTGCCATCTCGACATTAGGTTGCACCGAAGTGGTGAAATGTATATAAAATTGAGCATGCTCAGGCCAAAACAAATTAATGATAATAATAGTAACGATAAAAATAATAATACCAATAATAAAATAATAACAAAATATCAATAAGAATAACAATGATAATAACAATGATCATAATAGTAATAATAACAGTAATCGCAAAAAGAATGATAACAATAATAATAATAATAAAAATAATATTAAAATATTAACAACACTAGTAAAAGTAATAATGCAAGACAAGATATAGTTCGAGCCCAATATTTTTGTGAAAGTAATTTAATATTAACAATAATAATAAAATAATGAAAACAACAATAAGAATATCAATAGTAGTAACAATAATAATAATACTAGTAATGATAATGAAAATAATAGCAATAATAATAATAGTAGTAATAATAGCATTGTACAACAAAATAAGAATTTGTCTTACCAAAATAGTCTAGTAGAAATATATAGTTGATCGAAAATGAAAAGTGAAGTTAAAATACACCATTGTTCGGAATAACAAAATCTTTGTTGAAAAACATTTTTATAGAAGATCGAAAATAAATATAACAATTAAATCAAAATATAGAAAGGCTTGACAAATGTGTATAGTACTAGTATTTTTCATGATGCTTAATGGAATCATGATTATAGAGTATATAGTACTAGTATTTTTCATGTGTGATGTACGCTTTGATAAAGAGTTAGAGTTCAACGTGCGATACACGTAAATCAACAGTAATTAGCACGTGCGATGAATGCCTTAATTTTTAAAAATGGAGCTGAATGGGCGATACACGTATTTTTTAAAAATTAAGTAGGAAAAATTTTGATGTGTACGTGTGATGCACGTGTTACAAATGGATTTAGAGTTGCACGTGCGATGCACAATATTTGTTTGGTGACAAAAATCGTGTTTCTTTTGTGACAAAAAAATATTTTAAATGACTTATTTGTGACAAACTCTTCCATTAAATAGTAAGTAAATATATTATACTATAGATAGATAGATGGATAGTAATTTACACATGTGATGCATGTTTAATATAAAAAAAATTGAAGTGAAAAATCTGAGATAGTGAGGCTTCGAACCTGATACGTCCTTAATATTAGTTATGCAAGTGCGATGCACGTGTTGGTAGATTGACAAATGATACTAAAGCCTTCTAGAGATGATTCTACAAGCTCTAGAAACATGATGAAGGAATACGGAAAAGGATTCCTAAGTCTTCTATAATATGCGCATTAAAAGTCTACCAAAGTCGTCCTTCAATATACAAAGTATACACATGAAATAAGGTACATAGGATACTTTGACACTTATATTTACTGGAAAACCTTCCAAGGTATCAAATCTTGGATGGAACTAAAAGAGTCTTTCAATATAAATTATAATGCTGTCCATTTGTTCAAGACAAGCAGAAGGATTTTTTATTAACAATTTAACCCCACTCCAGAGGCAAGAAAACGTTAAAGTGCATGAAGTACCGCTATACATCTGCAGATAACCAAAAAAAATAAGTTATTTCAAAATTACCTGCATCAAACTGTGAAATCATACAAATCAGAACAGAATAAATCATTCAGATGATAATTTAGAATAAATAGTTCAGCATTAATCCAATTGAAGAATAAGAGGCCATGCTAAAGCTAGCAAATTGGGCAAATAAAGATGAACATCGCTACATACTTTACTACTACTCTTGGCAAATTAATGGAACCTAATCTTGTAGTAGACTATAAAAAAGTAAAGGGAGAAGAAAAGATCGATAGAAAGCATACATCAGTATCAAGAACATAATAATAATTGCTGACAATTGATAATAATAAATCTTTATAAATAGGAGCACTTGATTATTTATTTATGGCTAAATATAAAAAAAGGACACAAAGTTTTGGGCTAGTTTAAAAAAAGTACACTAAGGTTTTTTTTGTTTTAAAAAAGGACACAAAGTTTCAAAAAACTCCACTGGGTTAGTTAGGGTTAGGGTTAGGGTTGGGTTAGGGTAGGGTTTAAAAAAACTATTTTCATCTTTCATTTGTGTTTAAAAAACCACATTCATCTTTTATTTGTGTTAAAAAAAACATCACTTAACTAATCAGATGTTTAAATACCCCCCCCCCCCCCTCGCGAACTAACCCTAACCCTAACTTTAACATCCCATATTTTTATTTTAATTAAAAATGCATTTTTCAATTTTTGCACGTATGATGCACGTGCTAATTTTTCCATCTCTATTTTCTTACTCTCATTTACTATTTTAGCATGCATAGCCTTTTTATTTAGCCTTTTAATAAACTCATGGACCTAAAGATAGATTCTAGCCCATTAGATTAATTAAAAGGCAAGCCCACTAGACTAACTAATTAAATTGATAAAAAGAAAGCTCATGAGATAATCCCATTAATTAAATCATATTTTAAGTTGTGCATGGACTCACACATGACATGTAACAACTTTTGATACACATTTTGGAACTATAGGAATTGTATTAAATATTGGGTACATGTGTGCACTAGTGAACAACACGTGCACGTGTAATGTGAAGAGGTAGGGGGTGGCCGGTTTTGGGGGTTTGGAAGAAGAGAGGTTAGGGGTTAGGGTTTTGAAGAGGTGGAGTAGTGAAGAGTTGGAAGTTATGGGAGTTAGGATAGTGAAGAGATGGAGAATTAAGTGAGAAATTATTAGGTGGAGAAATTTGCAATTTGAACCATTACTTTGTCCTATAAATACCCTAGTGGTTTCTTCTCATTTCACAATTAAAATAAACAAAAATAGAGAGAGGAAAAAGAAAGAGAGAAAGATAGTGTTCTTGTGCATTGGAGAGCTCTTGCTAGGAGGAGAAGGGCTAGGAATGCTTGTTGGACTAGAAGTGGTGTTTCTTCATCTTGGTTATTTATTCTTTATAAGAGGTGGGTGGTCCTTATACTTTCTAATTCCTAGGTTGAGCATGCTAGAATGTGACATTAGTAATGTAGATCAAATTGATGTGATGTGGGTAATCTTGTGTTTTTCTAAATATAAGACATGCATGCTAATATATTACATGAATAGTAAAGATAAAGTTGATGTGATAATTAGAGAACAAATCCATGCTTTTATGTGTGCTATGAATTGTAGAAATTTTGATATGATTAAAGAAACAAATTGTCATCATGTTAATTAGAAATGAGAAAAAGAGATAATGAGTTATTGCCACATACCCATGTTAATTCACAAATGTGGAAATATATAATGGTAGGAACACTTGTTGAGATTTTCCCTTATGATAAAAATGAATTTTGATGAAATTGAATAATAGTAGGAACACTTGTTGAGATTTTCCCTTATGATAAAAAATGAATTTTGATGAAATTGAATTGGTACACATAGAATCATTTTTTTTAAAATTATTTGTAAGAGATATAACATGCTATCTTTGATTAAAATGAAGAAATGAAATTTATGATCATTAAAGAGAAAGAGATAATTTGAAATATAAATACAATGTTTAGAACACAAGTTTGGAAATTCGTGAATCATTGTTTTCAAATAAAATCAGTATAAATAAGAAAATTACAGTTCATGAAAAAAAAAAGATTAGATTGATCATATGTCGAGTTTTGTGAAAAATAACTAATTTCTGAACGTTATGAACAAAACTACAATGGCGTGATTCCTAATCAATAATCGAACTTAGACTTGTTGGCTAGCCAGTGCACCATAGAGCACTACTGTGCTTATAGAAGATCTTGGGTTCAAAACTTGTTAGACACATTTCTTTATTTTGATCTTTGTTTAAATAGATTCGAAAGCTGTAAGTGAGTATAAGGGGATTTCGTTGTGGCTTTATGACACAAAGTCCATATGGACTTAGTCGCTTGCAGTTGGGTTTGGGCGCTTATTATAGGTGTCGGCAGGTCTTGGGTTCGAAACCCGAATGCCACTTTTGATATTTTTTTGTGTTTTAATATTTTTAAGGATTTCTAATGAGAATAAAATTTGAGAAAAATTCTGGAATTCCTATAAAATAAATTAGAAATTATAAAAAATGGTTTTAGAATTTTTCATGTATATATTTGAGGTATTTAAAATGGAATTGAGATAGAAAAATGAATTATTGAATTCGAAATTTATTATTTGAGAATAGGACTTTCATTTTGTGAAGAAGAGTAAAATATTGTTGTGTGAAATGATCTCTCTTGAGGAGATTATACTCTTATTTGGTTTAAGAAATATTTTGATGTGAGTTGAGACATTTTATGAGCTTAAATTTACTAATAAGATTTCATGCGATGAATTTATGTTCATGAAAAGAATTATTGCTTCTAAAAATTATGAATGAATAAGTGGATTATGAATAGTATCAAGATAAGACACTGATCACTTTGTGAATAAATGGATATGAATACATTAAGTTAATACATGATTATTAAAGGGTATGAGTACCCATGGATTCTTGTACATGAAAAGTTGTGATTTTAGAATTAGTGAGACCTTGGGTACCGACACTATTGAATTAAAAGATTTGAATTATTTTTGATATGGCCATGGAGCTATCTCGGCATTTGTGATTAAGTCCGTTAGGGGGTAAAACTAACTCTATGTATGATAAATTATTCATGTCTTGAACTTAAGAACTAGGCACTAAGAGAAGATGTAGTAAACCTGGTCAAACGTAAGTGGAGTACTCTATATAGTCGGGCGATGTATTTCGGTACTATAGACCCAGTCAGGCGGTGTACTCCGGGACTGAGGTTGCTTCAATGGAGACGAGTTTTTATTTTAAATCTGGGACTATGCGTAGTCGGGCAGATAGTTTTGTCGTACTCCAATGTATATACGTATACCAGGGCTAGAGGGGTACTTGCGGGGTATTCGCACGACGAGGAGTATGTATAACAGTCGGATGGTGTACTCCGGGACTGGGATCCGTACTCGTGGAATATCTAAACCTTGTTCTTATTACTGGGTAGTTTTCATGGCAATGGATCGAACCCTTATAATGTGGAGTATGTAGGTGCTTGCCCTCGGACATATGTAGAATGGGATGCATAGAATCCAAACAAGTATGCATTAGTATCATCTTAGTATAAAATATTTGCATTAGGCATTAAGGCATCGCATACACTTACATGTTTAGTGTAGTCACATTTAACACTCTATTTGCATTCAAATTTGTGGTTTGTTAAAGTATTGAGATCGGTATATTTACGGCATGGAGAGGATTGCCGAGTACAGCATTTTTTTCGTCAGTCGTAAGTAACTGACGTGCCCACAGCTTATTATACAGGAATTGGATTTTTTTAATGAAGAAGTAAAGTCGTTATGATGCTGTTGATTAATTACATGTTAAAGATGTTGCAAGTTGTATATTATTTTCATTTTTGTACTTCATTTTATCTTCCGCTGTGTAAATAATTGTAAAGAACTCTGATGTATGATAAAAAAGTTCAAATTTCCTTGTAAAATTGTACGAAGTGAAGTGTAAAGATCCTGTGGAATCTCGAATTCGGTCTTATTTGGAAATCGGGGCGTTACTGATGGTATCAGAGCCACGCTTCATAAGTAGTACAAATTTATAAGGAACGACACCCTAGAGTGGACATTAGAGTGTGAGTTTCAACTTATAGAGATTTAAACTTATGTTTGTGTTGCTCTATAAGATGACATTTTCTTCTCTCTATAAGATGGTCAATCAGCATGATCCCCATGATGAGGCACATTGGTTTCTCCCCTTCGAGGATGAAGAGGAAGAACCAATGGAGGAAGAAGAAGACCCAGAAGAGGAAGAAGAAGAACCAGTGGAGATAGAAGAGGAATTCCCTGAGTGCAGGGAGATTACTCCACCTCCGCCTTATTTCCCCGAAGAATCCTTAGATGAAGAACTCGTTCGAGATGACCAAGATAATATTGTTGCTTCTCTTCGAAGAGAATTGGATGCTCAAAAGTGGAGAGTAAACCACTTGGAAGCGCAACGGACAGAAGACAATGAGCGCATTCAGGAGCTGAGTTTTCAAGTGTGTGAACTCGAGAAGGTTCAGCACGTGAATGATCGACACTTTGCCAAGTTGGACCACCTCACTCACTGGAACAAGCAGGAGCGACAACAGAGCTTTGAAGATATGAGGAAGGAAATCTAGGAACTACGGAAAGAGCTCAGAGAAGCCAAGAGAAACTGTAGAATCTAGGATGTCTTTTATTAAAGGGTGTAATGGATGTATTGAAGCAAAGTTTTCTTTCTGAATATAAAAAGTTTAATTTTGGAATGAATAAATTTTGTTGAAGCGATGTTATTTTTGTTATTTATGATGATTAATGATGAATTTTATGACTCAGAAATGACACAAAGGAACAGGGACGGCGAAGTGCATATCGGTGAGAATGGGCTAGATTTGGAGACCGAACTAGCTCGAGTATATCAGACCTTAAATGCTTTTGCTGCCAACATCGCTGGGAATGCTGGGCCAGAGCCAGCTGTGCATGTCGCCGAAGCAATCAGACTGGTTGAATCATTCAAAAGGATGAGGCCACTTGTGTTTGAGGGCCAAGCTAATCCAGACGTTGCTGATGAATGGATCAGGTAGATTGAATCAGTCTTTGAAGTGATAGAGACCCCAGAGGTAAGTAAGGTGAAGTTGGCCACCATCCAGCTAGAAAAAAATGCAGGAGTTTGGTGGCAATCATTGAAGAGGACTTTGGGCAATGTGCAGCTTACATGGGAAGAGTTTCTCGAAGAATTCAGGAGTCACTATTTTCCCATGGATGTTCAAGAGAAGAAGGCTATGGAATTTTTGGGCTTGCAGCAAGGTTGTATGTCTGTGCGAGAGTATGAGACCAAATTCAATCAACTTTCAAGGTACGTGCTGAAAATGGTACAGGATGAAGCCAAGAAAGCACAGAAGTTTGAGCAAGGGTTGAGGCCGAGCTTGAGAACCTGCATGATACCCCTAGGTATCCGTAGATTTGAGATGTTGGTCAGGAGGACTGTCGCTACTGAGTCAGATATGAACCAGTTCCAGGCAGTACAGGTCAAGAGGAACAATGGGAGCATGGGCAAGAGGCCTGCAGTGCTGAGAAATTTCAGGGGACAGCCCCCAGCACAGCGTTTCAAAGCAACTGGAGCAAATGCTGTTGCAGTGACTGGAAAGGTACCCACCTGCTTCAAGTGTGGAGAGTCAGGCCACTTAGCTTCTGGGTGTACCAAGTCGCAGGCAAACAGGACTTGTTATCTTTGTGGCAAGGAGGGCCACATCAAGCCATTTTGCCCTCAGCTTCAGCGGGAAGGACCGAGTCAGAAGCAGTCCAACCCAGGGCAAAAGCAATTCCAGTAGGGGCGAATGTTTGCTTTGACCGAGGCAGATGCTGATGATGTAGACAACGTCATCATGGGTATGGGAGATGATGCTTAGTTGCTTTGTTGCTTTTCCACTTATGTAATAAATGTTATGTAATGAGAGTACTCTTATGTAACATGAGACATTCAAATAAATGGAATAAAAGCATCAGTTTTATTTGATACTAGATCATCGAACACATTTGTGTCACCCTCATTTGCAAAATGATTAGGAGTCGAACCTAAAATTTTTCTTAGCAAAGTTCTATCTGTGGCTACTCTGTCAGGAGACAACTTGACTACTAACCGATATTATGAAGAGTGTGATCTTGAGATCGGAGGCAGGCTTTTTGGCATCGATCTCATTGAGTTGACAGTTTTGGGGGTCGACATCATTATTGGCATAGACTGGAAGTCAGTTTACAGTGCCACTATTGAGTGCAAGAGAAAGGAGGTTGTGGTGAAGGCACCAGGAGGACCAGCAGTTACATTTCAAGGAAAGAGGAAGTGTAAGCAGTTGGTAGCAGCTTTGCCAGAGCAGAAAGTTCCTGAAGAAGTGAGGCAGATTCCAGTGGTTCGGGATTTTTCAACAGTGTTTCTTGATGATCTAACTGGGCTTCCCCCCCCCCCCCCCCCATCGAGATGTAGATTTCAGCATCACCGTTCAGCTAGGGAGTGCACATATTTTCAAGGCACCATACAGAATGGCACCGGTTGAGCAAAGGATTCATCAGGCCTAATGAGTCACCTTGGGGATCCCCAGATCTTTTGGTAAAGAAGAAGGATGGATCAATGAGGATGTGTATCGACTACAGAGAATTGAACAAGGTTACAGTACAGAACAAGTATCCAATTCCTCGAATCGATGATCTGTTCGACCGTCTACAAGGAGCAGCTATTTTCTCCAAGATAGACTTGCGGTCAGGATGTCACCAAGTCTGAGTAAAGGAAGAAGATGTGCACAAGACGGCTTTCCAAACCAGGCATGGTCACTATGAGTTTCTAGTCATGCCATTTGGAATCACCAATGCACCTGCTATTTTCATGGACATGATGAACAGGGTCCTGCGGCCATTCATCGATTCTTTTTTCGTTGTGTTCATCGATGATATATTGGTCTATTCCAAGTCAGAAGAAGAGCATGTCGAGCACCTAGCAGAGGTACTGAAGAAGCTACAGGAGCACAAACTATATGCGAAGCTATCCAAATGTGACTTTTGGAAAACCGAAGTTGCCTTCCTAGGTCACATCCTTTCTAAGGAGGGAGTGGCTACTGACCCACAGAAGGTTGAGGCAGTGAAAAACTGGCCAAGACCGACCACAGTGAAAGAAATTAGGAGCTTTCTGGGTTTAACTGGATACTACAGAAAATTCATTCAGGGCTACGCCCAAATAGTTGTGCCACTCACAGGGATTACAAAGAAGAACGTGAGTTTCAAATGGTCGGAGCAGTGTGAAGCTAGCTTTCTGGAATTGAAGGGAAGATTGACTACCGCTCCCATTTTGGCTTTGCCAAGAGCAGGAGTCGAATATGATGTCTACAGCGATGCTTCCCATCGCGGTTTGGGTGTGTGCTGATGCAAAAGGGAAAGGTAATAGCTTATGGGTCTAGACAGCTGAGACCACATGAAAAGAATTACCCAACCCATGATCATTTTTGCTTTGAAGCAGTAAAGGCACTACGTGTACGGGGAGAAGGTCAACATGTACACGGATCATAAGAGTCTGAAGTATATCTATTAGCTTAGGGACTTGAATCTGAGGTAGAGAAGATGGTTAGAAGTGTTGGAGGACATCCGATCCGAGATTAAGTACCATCCATGCAAGGCTAATGTTGTGGCTGATGCTTTCAGCAGGAACGGCAGTTTGTCTCGATTGATCAAAACTCAGAATAGGTTGGCAGAGGAGTTTGATTGAGCAGGGATTGAGGTGGTTTTGCAAGGTTTGGGAGCTTTCCTATCTCAGTTGAGGATTCAACCTACTTTGAGAGACAAAATCATCGACAGTCAGAATACCGATCCAGAGGTCCAGGAAATGATTGAGCAGGTTGGTGTTGGTAAGTTGGCGGAGTTTCAGGTGAAGGATAAAGTGTTATGGTATGGCGAGCGGCTGTGTGTGCCAGATCTAGCGGAACTGAAGGAGAGTATTCTTCAGGAAGCACATGCTAATTTATTATCCGTGCATCCAGGGAGTACCAAGATGTACAAGGGCATAAAGCTATATTTCTGGTGGCTAGGGATGAAGCGAGATGTGGCTGAGTATGTTGCCAAGTGTGCAGTTTGCCAGTAAGTCAAAGCCGAAAATCAGAAGCCCGGAGGTTTGTTGCAACCATTACTCATCCCGGAGTGGAAGTGGGATTGTATCAGCATGGACTTTATCACAAGTTTGCCCAAGAGTTCCAAGGACAATGATGCAATTTGGGTGATAGTGGACCGACTCACCAAATCGGCTCACTTTTTGGCGATGAAGCTTACTTGGTCAATGGAGAAGCTGGCTGAGTTGTAGTCGGCGAGATTGTGAAGCTTCATGGAGTTCCGCTATCGATAGTATCCGACCGAAATACACGTTTTACTTTGCAATTTTCGAGAAGTCTTCAAGCAGCTTTGGGGACGAAGACTGATTTCGGTACGGTCTTTCATCCTCAAACTGATGGGCAGACTGAGAGAGTCAACAGGGTACTGGAAGATATGCTGAGATGTTGTGTGCTTGATTTTGGTGGCATCTGGGAGAAGCATTTGGCTCTTGTGGAATTTTCCTACAACAATAGTTTCCAGTCAAGCATTGGGATGGCACCGTATGAGGCTCTGTATGGAAGGAAGCGCAGGACACCGATATGTTGGTATGAAGTGGGGAACGGCAACTGTATGGGCCGGAGATTGTGCAGCAGACCTTAGAAAAGATCGAGTTGATCAGGAAGAGGTTAGTCGACGCACAGAGCAGGCAGAAAAGTTATGCTGACAACTGGAGGAGAGATGTGGAGTTTGATGAAGGTGACTTTGTCTTTGTGAAGGTGTCTCCGATCAAGGGGGTGATTTGGTTTGGAAGGGGAGGAAAATTAGCCCCGAGATACATAGGACCGTATAAGATATTGAAAAGGATTGGGAAGACAGCTTATCGGTTAGAATTACCGGAAGAGTTGGTTCAAGTATACAATATCTTTTATGTGTCTATGTTACGAGGTTATATCCCGGATCCGAGTCATCATTTGCCAGAAGTGCCAGAAGGTTTGCAATTGGATTTGAGCTATGCAGAGCATCCAGTAGAGATTGTGGATCGTCGAGAGAAAGTCTTGAGAAATAAGACAATACCTATGGTCAAGTTCATTTGAAGGAACCAATTTGTTGAGGAGGCCACTTGGGAATCAGAGGAAAAGATGATGAAAGATCACCCTGAACTTTTCAACTAAAATTTTGGTAAACTCTTTTCTTTTCTTTCTTTTCATTCTTGTCGTTTCTCACTTTTAAGTGTAGTTCCGGGGATGGAACCAGTCTAAGGAGGGAGTGCTGTAACATCCCATGTTTTTATTTTAAATAAAATTGCACTTTTAAATTTTTGCACGTATAATGCACGTGCTAATTTTTCCATCTCTATTTTTTTACTCTCATTTACTATTTTAGCATGCATAGCCTTTTTATTTAGCCTTTTATTAAACTCATGGACCTAAAGATAGATTCTAGCCCATTAGATTAATTAAAAGGCAAGCCCACCAGACTAACTAATTAAATTGATTAAAAAGAAAGCCCATGAGATAAGACCATTAATTAAATCTTATTTTAAGTTGTGTATGGACTCACACATGACATGTAACAACTTTTGATACACATTTTAGAACTATAGGGATTGTATTAAATATTGTGTATGTGTGTGCACTAGTGCACAACACGTGCACGTGTAATGTGAAGAGGTAGGGGGTGGCCGGTTTTGGGGGTTTGGAAGAAGAGAGGTTGGGGTTTAGAGTTTTGAAGAAGTGGAGTAGTGATGAGTTGGGGGTTATGGGAGTTAGGGTAGTGAAGAGATGGAGAATTAAGTGAGAAATTATTGGGTAGAGAAATTTGCAATTTGAACATTTACTTTGTCCTATAAATACCCTAGTGGTTTCTTCTCATTTCACACTTAAAATAAACAAAAATAGAGAGAGGAAAAAGAAAGAGAGAAAGAGAGTGTTCTTGTGCATTGGAGAGCTCTTGCTAGGAGGAGAAGAGCTAGGAGTGCTTGTTGGAGCTAGAAGTGGTGTCGCTTCATCTTGGTTGTTTATTCTTCATAAGAGGTGAGTGATCCTTATACTTTCTAATTCCTAGGTTAAGCATGCTAGAATGTGACATTAGTAATGTAGATCAAATTGATGTGATGTGGGTAATCTTGTGTTTTTCTAAATATAAGACATGCATGCTAATATATTACATGAATAGTAAAGATAAAGTTGATGTGATAATTAGAGAACAAATCCATGCTTTTATGTGTGCTATGAATTGTAGAAATTTTGATATGATTAAAGAAACAAATTGTCATTATGTTAATTAGAAACGAGAAAAAGAGATAATGAGTTATGGCCATATACGCATGTTAATTCACAATTGTAGAAATATATAATGGTAGGAACACTTGTTGAGACTTCCTTTATGATAAAAAATGAATTTTGATAAAATTGAATTGGTACACATAGAATCATTTTTTTAAAAATTATTTGTAAGAGATATAACATGCTATCTTTGATTAAAATGAAGAAATGAAACTTATGATCATTAAAGAGAAAGAGATAATTTGAAATATAAATACAATGTTTAGAACACAAGTTTGGAAATTCGTGAATCATTGTTTTCAAATAAAATTAGTATAAATAAGAAAATTACAGTTCATGAAAAAAAAGATTAGATTGATCATATGTCGAGTTTTGTGAAAAATAACTAATTTCAGAACGTTATGAACAAAACTACAATGGCGTGATTCCTAATCAATAATCACACTTAGACTTATTGGCTAGCCAGTGCACCACAGAGCGCTATTGTGCTTATAGGAGATATTGGGTTCAAAACTTGTTAGACACATTTCTTTATTTTGATCTTTGTTTAAATAGATCCGAAAGCCGTAAGTGAGTATAAGGGTATTTTGTTGTGGCTTTATGACACAAAGTCCATATGGACTTAGTGGCTTGCGGTTGGGTTTGGGCGCTTACTGTAGGTGTCGGCAGGTCTTGGGTTCGAAACCTGAAGGCCACTTTTCATTTTTTTTTTTGTGTTTTAATATTTTAAAGGATTTCTAATGAGAATAAAATTTGAGAAAAAATCTAGAATTCCTATAAAATAAATTAGAAGTTATAAAAATAATGGTTTTAGATTTTTCGTGTATATATTTGAGGTATTAAAAATGGAATTGCGATAGAAAAATGAATTATTGAATTCGAAATTTATTATTTGAGAATAGGACTTTCATTTTGTGAAGAAAAGTAAAATATTGTTGTGTGAAGTGATTTCTCTTGAAGAGATTATACTCTTATTTGGTTTAAGAAATATTTTGATGTGAGTTGAGACATTTTATGTGCTTAAATTTGCTAATAAGATTTCATGTGATGAATTTATATTCATGAAAAGAATTATTGCTTCTAAAGATTATGAATGAATAAATGGATCATGAATAGTATCAAGATAAGACGTTGATCACTTTGTGAATAAGTTGAGGATATGAATACATTAAGTTAATACATGATTATTAAAGGGTATAAGTACCCATGGAGTCTTGTACATGAAAGGCTGTGATTTTAGAGTTAGTCAGACCTCGGGTACCGGCACTATTGAATTAAAAGATTTGAATTATTTTTTAGATATGGCCATAGAGCTATCTCGGCATTTGTGATTAAGTCCGGTGGGGGGTAAAACTAACTCTAGTTATGATAAATTATTCATGTCTTGAACTTAAGAACTAGGCACTAAGAGAAGATCTAGTAAACCTGGGCAAACGTAAGTGGGGCACTCTATATAGTCGGGCGATGTACTTCGGGACTATAGACCCAGTCGGGCGGTTTACTTCGGGACTGAGGTTGCTTCGATGGAGACGAGTTTTTATTTTAAATCCAGGACTATGCAAAGTTGGGGGGATAGTTTTGTCGTACTCCAATGTATATATACGTATATCAGGGCTAGAGGGACACTTGCGGGGTATTCGTACGACGAGGAGTCTATGTAATAGTCGAGCGGTGTACTCCAGGACTGGAATCCATACTCATGGAATATCTAAACCTTGTTCTTATTACTGGGTAGTTTCATGGCGAAGGATCGAACCCTTATAATGTGGAGTACGTAGGTGCTTGCCATCGGACCTATGTAGAATGGGATGCATAGAATCTGAACAAGTATGCAATAGTGTCATCTTAGTATAAAATATCTGCATTAGGCATTAAGGCATCGCATACACTTACATGTTTAGTGTTGTAACACCCCGTATTCCAAATACAACTGAATTCGAAGTTCCACAGGATCTTTACACTTCTTTCGTACAATTTTACAATGAAGATAAAACGTTTGTTACATCAGAGTTACATTTACATTTACACATAAACAGCGGAAGCAATTTTTACAAAATGAATAAAATACAACAAAACTTGAATAATCTTTAAGCATCAATTCCTCCGTAGTCTTTTTCATGTAATTTATCCTGCATGGAAAACTATGGGCACGTCAGTTCATTCAACTGGCAAAATATTATACACTGTCATCCTCTCTATGCCAGAAACAGTATAATGATTCTCAAAACTTAAACAATCACAACCTTGTTCACAAACAAAGCTAAAGGGGCTATCCTATTGATGTCGTGTTTTGAATGTGCACTTAGTCCTTAATGCAATTATTTATTATATGACACTAATGCGCACTTGTTCAGAGTCTATGCAGCCTATACTAGATAGGTCCAAGGGCAAGCCCTTTAAGGTTCAATCCCTCTCCATGACTTAATCTACTTCTGTAACTACGGTAAGTATCCTAGATGTTCTACGAACTACGAACTCACGTCTAGGTGCCCTACAGAGAATCCCAACGCACTGACACATGACTCATCATGCTGGCATGCTGTGGTAATTCACCTCCTACCATAGACATGACACCACCCGCAGTCGCAAACACCCCACGAGCATCACCACCGGGACGGTACTCTGGAGTAGTATCCACATCCTACTCATGACGCATCATGGGACATTCTGTGAATACTCTCACGCTGCCAATCCAATGATCCTCATACTCAATGTTTTTCTCTTACTTTCATCACATCTTCACATGTAACTAGTCCTTAATTTAATTAAATCATGAACAAAATTAATCTCTTAGGGTTAGCACTCCCACTATACCGGTCTTATTCATTCATTTCTCATGATCCAAATCTTGGTCTTTTCATTTCAAATATCATTTCAACAATTCTTTCATTTGCCGGTATGAGGCTTAGCTACACCCTAGTTATCAATTTCGACTCATAGTTACAACAATTGAGTTTTTCATACTCATAAATTCTCTTTCTCAATTAACAGGATTATCAATCTTTTCTATGAATCAAAACTCTTACAGTTAATTCAATTGTAAATCATGCGTCTCATAATCAAATTTATCTCTACAAATTATTCAATTCTCATAATATAATTCATTTCATTTCTTTGATTCAAAAAAAATCACAAAGTCGTATTTTCATACATACGCCAATTCAATTTAACAATAATGGTCCATAGAAACACAATTAGATTTTTCTTTCATTCAAAAATTCTTCTTTGTCACTTAGTATAATTCTCATCAAAATAATCACTTTTAAAATTCCTCTAAAGTTAGAATTCAATAGTTCAATTGTAAATCATGCGTCTCATAATCAAATTTATCTCTACAAATTATTCAATTCTCATAATATAATTCATTTCATTTCTTTGATTCAAAAAAAATCACAAAGTCGTATTTTCATACATACGCCAATTCAATTTAACAATAATGGTCCATAAAAACAC
Organism: Hemerocallis citrina; assembly: GCA_017893485.1. Lineage (NCBI taxonomy): Eukaryota > Viridiplantae > Streptophyta > Magnoliopsida > Asparagales > Asphodelaceae > Hemerocallis > Hemerocallis citrina. The sequence goes on along the minus strand of CM030358.1, from coordinate 420,452,979 downwards.
AATTAGATTTTTCTTTCATTCAAAAATTCTTCTTTGTCACTTAGTATAATTCTCATCAAAATAATCACTTTTAAAATTCCTCTAAAGTTAGAATTCAATAGTTTGCAACACAATTTCACTTTTAACTCAATTTAATTTTAGTCAATCAATACTCAAATATATTTTATAAACTCTGCATGATTTTAGAATAATTAACACATTTTTTTCGGATTTTTTGGAAGGCAAAAAATAGATTTTTAAAACTCCAAAATCATATATATATATATATATATATATATATATATATATATATATATATATATATATATATATAGGCCGAAACCCAAAATCAAACCCGCAACCTGAGGGAAACCAACCGCAACCGCAAGCCACTAGGCTAGAGTGCACAGGCAATATATGTAGGAGATCAAGTGGGTAAGTATTTTGTTCTTGGGTTTGGATTTTATTAACAGCGAAAATTAAAAAGTCCAAGACTAGGACTCGATTTCGCGACCTGATGGGTCACCCGCACGCTACAGTGGCGCCCAAGCCCCACTAACCAACTGATCTAAAAGACCAAGTTGTCTTAGTTTGGGTTGAGTTATTTATTACTCAACTCTCGGTTCTTTTCTAATTTCTAAACTTTCAAAACGATTTTTATTTCTTTTTCTTTTCTTTTTGAACTAAAAATCTCCAGATCTTAATATATATACAAGTACAGTAAAACAGTATTTTTAAAATCATTAATTACCAATAAACATGCATTTTTGATCTCACATAATGTTCTAATGTCCATAATTCCAACATTTAGAAAAAGTCACATTTGCACACAATTTGAAATAGAGATTTCTACAAAATATTTTATTTCTTCATGCTTTCCTTTATCAACCAATCACATTAGTTTAGAACACAAAATTTTCCATATTTGCTACAATAGAGTTACTTTAAATTAACCGAATTAATTTCGCATGCAAGCATTCAATTTGTCTCATGAACAAAGATTTCTTCACACAACAAGATTCTTAAACATCTAGCATAGCAACAATGATATTTTCTAGACTTTTAATTCACAAGAAATTAACTAAGAGCATCTGTAGTCGTTGTGGGTGAAAAAATGGATATATGGATAAATGGAAATAAGAATCGAACTTTGGCTGCACTCGTTAAAAAGCGATTTTTTAGCAATCTATCGTAAAATAATAAGCGACAGCACATGAAGTGCCGTCGGAGAGAAAAAAAACACTTAATTTTGTGGGACGGCACTCGAAGTGCCGTTCGATCGCAAAAAAAAAAAAAAGGAGCGACGGCACATGAAGTGCCGTCGTAGAAGAATATATATATATATATATATATACAAGGACCGAAGTGCACGGACGGCACATGAAGTGCCGTCCAAGAGGTTTGGTGCCATTTTCCACTTTTCCGGAAATTACAAAAACATTTCAGTAATTACAAAAAATTACAAAAACATTTCAGAAATTGCAAAAAAAAATTAAAAAATTGCAAAAAAATTTTCAAAAATTGCAAAAAAATTTAAAAATTGCAAAACCCTCCGGACGGCACTTCAAGTGCCGTCCGAGGATTTCGGCCTACGCTGTAATTTTTTTAATTGAAAAAAAAATTAAAAAATCAAAGGACGGCATATGAAGTGCCGTCCGACGCGGCAATTTTTTTTTTGTGTGCGACGGCACTCGAAGTGCCGTCGCTCAAATATGGATAATTCTCAAATCGATTCTCATTTATAGCACACGACTGTAGCGATTTATCGATAAAATGGATATTTGGCAAACGAGTGCAGCACGTTCGTTTGCCAAATATCCATTTTATCGATATTTGGCAAACGACTACAAATGCTCTAACAATCATTTTAACAATTCTCCTCTAAATTATCATCTCATCTCTAATTAAGCAAACAATGAGTTCAATTTCAACTAGTTATCCTTTAATAATTTCTTCACAACATTCTTAGCATGGCATTTATATTTAGAAGCATGAGAAACACCCACCTATTGGAGAAAAACTAATGAAAGCTCCAAGAATGCAAGAAAGTAGCCTTCTCCTCCTAGAATGTATTGCAAATTGTCTCCTCCTCCTTGTGCTTGTTAGGAACCCGAGCTCTCCTCCTTGCTTCCTTGGTGATTGGCCGACCTCTACTAGGATGGAACACACACACAAAATACTCTTTAATCTTTTGCTCACAAATCTTTTTCTCTCTTAGTCTTTTCTCTTAACAAATTGTTTAGTGCACTCATGAGAAGAATAGCTAGGGGGTATTTATACATTTTTAGGTTGAGAGTAGAAGGATTAGATTTAATCAAGGAGTTAGAGATTAAGGACCAAGATGAATTGGGAAGTTGTAGTAACTTCCATGATCACATAACCACCCCTCAACTACACCTCCACTCTCCCTCTCTCTTTTGCTCAAAACCGGCCAACTCCTAGGGTGTGCAATGCACACTCTAGTGTGTGCACGTGCCCCCTTTAGTACCCCCTATTATTAAGTTGTACATAATTAATTAATTAATTGTCTACTAATTGTGTCTACATGACAAGTTAGGACAATTAAAAGATTAATTAGTTTGTGGCTTCAAAAATAGGGGGGGCTATTTAATAAAATATTTTTATTTATTAGGGTGGGCTTAATTTAGGAAACAAGTTTAGGTTTATTATATAGGCTTTTTAGAAAATGATGAGAAGGAAAGAAAACAATTGTTCATGCTATTTTTATAAGAAAATATACATACAAAATTTGTGTGTACACAACACGTAAAAATCAACAATTCTCATTTAACAAAAATTCAGGGTATTACAAGTGTAGTAACATTTAACACTTTATTTGCATTCAAATTTGTGGTTTGTTAAAGTATTGAGATCGTTATATTTACGGCATAGAGAGGATGGTCGAGTATAACATTTTTTTCGTCAGTTGTAAGTAACTGACGTGCCCACAGCTTATTATGCAGGAATTGAATTTTTTTCATGAAGAAGTAAAGTCGTTATGATACTGTTGATTAATTACATGTTAAAGATGTTGCAAGTTGTATATTATTTTCATTGTTGTACTTCATTTTATCTTCCGCTGTGTAAACAATTGTAAAGAACTCTTGTATGATAAAAAGTTCGAATTTCCTTGTAAAATTGTACGAAGTGAAGTGTAAAGGTCCTGTGGAATCTCGAATTCGGTCTTATATGGAATTCGGGGCGTTACACTAACTAACGTAATGGAGTTTTTTGAAACTTTGTATCCTTTTTAAAAAAAACCTTAGTGTACTTTTTTTAAACTGGCCCAAAACTTTGCGTCCTTTTTTTATATTTAGCCTTTATTTATCAACTATAAATAATTATGTCTAACTGACTAAACATATAAATACTAATATCGATAGTTTTCAACAAGAATACATTGTGACTGAGTATTTTGGAGAAAATAAATGAGTAATCTAACTATCAATATTATCCAATACATCCCCTGGCTCTCCATCCGTGCGTAGCCAATTAGGTCTACTGTTGTCATCTATTATGTTCATATCAAACCTAGAAAATTCAGCAGCAACAAAATTATTAGTGACATCTTCGTCCTCATCGTCTGATGTATCTCCTAACTGAAATACATCTCTTGGTTGCATAATAAGTGCCACATAAGAATTAGGCAAAACTGGATGTTTCACATAGAATACTTGAAAGACTTGAGATGGAAACAAAAATGGTTCATCGCTGATTTGTGTACCAGTATTAGTCAAATTTGTAAAATTTACAATTGTGAATCCTAATGTATCCTTATTTTGGGGACAATTCTTATCTATTCCAGCCCAGTCTGCGCAAAATAAGACAATTCGAAAATGACCGTAATAGTCCAACTCAATAATATTCATGAGCACACCATAATAGTCAACATCCTCATCTACTGAACTTGTGTCATTATTAGAAACATAACTTCTTTTCTTTGCCGTCACTAAAATTCCACTATTTTGGGACTTCAAATACCCTTCACGATCCTTAGTATGAAATTTGTAGCCATTATATATATATATATATATATATATATATATATATATATATATATATATATATATATCCCCTGAATCTTCTAGCCATCTTATGAGGACCTCCAGCAAGAATCTTGATTTCAGATGATACCAAATCATCGTGCAACTTCAGAACCTATAATATGTGATGTTAAATCTTATTAGTGATGATAGGAATATATTTAGAAAAATAACGTACCGCAATTTGGAAGACACTTAAATAGTCTTTAAGCCACATATGAAATTTTTCATTCATCCTATTTTGTTCACATGGTCTCAATTTCCTCATTTTAGAATTTCTTTTCATTTCACGGATAAATTCTCTGTAAATATTTAAAACATCAAGATTTAATTAGGTTAAAACTGTTTTAAATTCTCTGTAAATATTTAAAACATCAAGATTTCATTTCACGGCATTAGAAGAGCTATTTGAGAGACAAGTTTGAGGAGGAACTCTAGGAGAGAGTTGTGCTCCGAACTCGTGGAGAAGAGCTCCACCTTCCTCTCCTCCTTCGCGAGCTCCATTCGTCGCCGCGCTCTTCACCTGCCTCCGACGCTTCCGAGCTCCGATAGCGAGCTCCGAGCCTCCCGTCGACATCTCTCGCGAGCTAACGAAGAACGAAGAAGAAGATGGTTGAAGAAAAGATAGAAGCAGCGGAGAAGAAGCAGAGGAGAAAAAGGAAGAAGAGAGAAAATAATAATAATAATAATAACAATAATAAATGCCACGTGGCCTCATTTTCCATACCTCGGCAGACCCAAATCGACGAGCAGCGCCGAGCCGAGGTGCCGAAGCGCCGAACTCGTAATTGGAGAAAAAAATTGACCGACCCACACGATCTGTCCGATCGTTTCAAAATTCGCGTCGCGACACGATCGACGCTCAGAAACGCGCCACGTGTCCAGAACGTGATCTGTCTCACGATGCACGCACATCTGATCATGATTGACGGTCAGGAACACGCCACGTGTCCAGGTAATATTTAAATTATTTATTTATTTATTTGTTTGTTTTTTTAATTCAAAAAATCCGAATAAAATATTTAAAAATCGAAAAAAATTAATTAAAAATTCTAAAAATAATTATTAATTCAGAAAAATTATTTTTAAATTCTGAAAATATAATTATTAAATTAGAATAATTAATTAATATTTTTGATAATTAATTATTTAATTCGGAAAATGAATAAAAAATTCAGAAAAATCTGGAAAAATCACCAAAAAATCCAGAAAATTCTAAGAATATTTTTGGGCATTTTGCAAGCCCATAATAACACCGTTACACCCCGAGCAAGATTCCAAACTCCCTTAAGAACACCTATAAAATCCCGTACGCCATTAGAACAGTAAAACTACTCCTCAAAGGCTGATCAAACTCAGTCTTCGGGAGTGGGGGGCTCGTGATATGGCTAAAAATAGGATTAAATCGGGACCGTTCACATCGGACACGAATCTTAAAGCTCAGGGGTAAAACTGTAATTTCACATACAAATGGGTCCGAAACGGGTACTGGGTCTCCTTCTCACAGATCCAATAACCCGCGAACGGATCCACCTCAACTGGGTACGGGTCCCGACCCGATACAAACCCAGTCCGACAGGATAAAATTAGGGTTTCTGATTGAACCAAATCAACGGGCCTGATTCGCGACTATCCTCTCACCGGGAATTAAGGGATTACATTCCTAATCTGATTACGAAGATTTTATGCCTTATCAGATCACAGGAATCACATTCCTTATCTGATCCTAACGGCGACTATAAATACCCCCCACCCATCTCCATTAAGAGGTAATCAATCTTTTGCTAGTTAAACGCTCTTTCATAATCATTTCTGGTTACTGACTTGAGCGTCGGAGGGTGCGTCGCCGGGATCAACCCCGGTGTCTCGCACTTCTTTGCAGGTGTACGGCGGGAACGACGATCAAACCCCGACGGAACAGGTATACAGGTTTACTATTCAGTTTCCCTAAGAATCCACAAATACTATCTGTTTGCCCCCACACCAAATTTAGCGGCAACAAGATGATACCAAATCATCGTGCAACTTCAGAACCTATAATATGTGATGTTAAATCTTATTAGTGATGGTAGGAATATATTTAGAAAAATAACGTACCGCAATTTGGAAGACACTTACATAGTCTTTAAGCCACATATGAAATTTTTCATTCATCCTCTTATTTTGTTCACATGGTCTCAATTTCCTCGTTTTAGAATTTCTTTTCATTTTACGGATAAATTCTCTGTAAATATTTAAAACATCAAGATTTAATTAGGTTAAAACTATTCTAATCGGTTTTAATTAAATATAAATCAACTCATTTTTTTACTTACTTTCGAAATGGCTCAACAGTTGCATGATGATCTGTCACATATCGATGTGCTTGTTCCCATGATAAGTTATCTAACTCAATGCATCAACTTTACCAATAGTATTTCCAGCAGTCTGGAACAGATAATGTGCCTCACCAAGGTTTGACCCGACTGAGTTTCTCCTTGGTCTAGTAAAACATGTCTCGACACCCTGAAGATATCGTGAACAAAAATTGGAGCATTCCTCTAAGAGATATCCTTCTACTATTGAGCCTTCTAGATGTGCTTTATTTTTAATATATCCCTTAAGCCGATATAGGTACCTATAAATGTAAATAGTTAGTGTAATCCCTGTTTCCCCAAAAATGTATTTTTAAGTGTATTTTCTGTATTTAAAAATTTTTTGCAAATTATTTTTTTTTGGTTTTCAAATTCCTTTTTTTATTGTATTTTTGGATCTCCTGTCCTTGTCTTTTTTTTTAATCGATAATTTTATTTGTAACTATTTACTATGATGTTTATATTGTATCACACATCTTATTATTATTATTACTGTTATTTCATTTTTATTAGTATTAATATTTTTACAAAGTCCAAATTGTATATTTTTATTTATTGGTTATTTTATTTTACCCTATATCCCGTTTTAAACCAATTTTAAACCAAACCTATTAATAAACCCATTACCCATTTTAAATTAAATCCTAGCCATTAACTTAAACTAAACCCATATATCCATTTAACCCTTAATCCCCTACCCGTTTGCAACATACCAACCCACTTCCTATATTCTTCACCTATTATTACCTACCATAATATCGAACCAGATCAAATCCTCCCACCTTTACTTCCTATTACTTTATTTCCAACCTATACTACACCCCCAACCCGGGTTCAACCATAGCAAACCGACCCATTATTTCCCATTTTTTTTCTTTTCTTTTCCTCTCCTGTAGCCGCCAGGTGTGCCCTCCCCATCTTTCTCTAACCCTATTTTTTATACACTGTATATACTCTTCGTTTATATTCTTTTTTTTCAACCGAGAAAAAAAAAAAAAAAAAAAACCTTGCGCCGTGCTTCATCTCTCCCGTTTATATACTCTTCGTTCAACCGAGAAAAAAAAAACAAACAAACAAACAAAACAAAACAAAACTGCATATTCTTTTTTTTCCAAACCCTTGTGCCGTGCTTCATCTCTCCCGTTTTCTCTCCATCCGCCGTCTCGCACTCTCGTACTCTTGGGTTTTTATTGCGCGTGCTCGAGTGCGCGTGTGGATCGTTCGTGAGTTCGTGGATTTTCGTTCGCGGGAATTTCACCCACTTTTGATTTGCATCGTTCTTCATCTCCAAACTAAGGCAAGTAACTTGTACTTAAATTTATTAGGTTGATACAAGTCAAAAAGTTCACATCTAGTGTAGTTGGGTCTAGAGACAACCAAAATTTGTGTTTTTCTTGATGGGTTTTGTCTCTATTGTGTTAATTTGGTCATAGATGACTTATGACACCAATTTGGATAGGAAATAAACTAGGTTTTACCCAAAACTTGATTTTGATGCATATATGTGAATTTTTGCATGAATTGTATTTGATTGAATGCCCATGAGAAAATAATAGGTGTGGACATGTTAGTAACCCTAAAGCATGATGTTTAGACATTTGGTAGATTTTATTTCAAGTTTGGATGTGTTTGGATCAATATTGTAAAAGTTATGATGTTCTTGATTAGAGGTGTGAAATCTGTATTTGCTGCTTGTTCTGTTTCATTTGCTGTTTTCGTCCATACTACAGTCCGAATCTTGATTCCAAAATAAAAGATAAATTTTAGATAATTTTGTCTATTTTCAAACCCCACTAGTTTTACTTGATTTGGATTTCGTACGACTGAGTTATGAATGTTTTGTTACAGACGTGTCGATCAATTCCAGATTCTGTTTTGGGTTAATTTTGTTAACAAATTATTTTCAAGAACTGTTCTATACATTTTATCTTGATCTAATATTTTGCTCGGTGTTTCCTTATGATATTAGGGACTACCAAGATTTTTGATGAATTTTAAAGATAAGTTTTATGTGGTGTTTCATATTGTTTTCTAAAATCTTCTCATGCTGTAATTTGGGTGTTTCATATTGTTTTCTAAAATCTTCTCATGCTGTAATTTGCGTGCTGTTCAGTAATGAATCCTATTTTGACTATGATTTCTTATACTATATGAAAATTCTTTGTGAAATATGAAAGTTAGTAAAATTTATCTATTTTCATATCCCTTTGGCGGAATTGGATTTCGATTCACTGATTGCGAGATATCCTAGTTTTCGTACAGCAGTGTTGAGATTTCCAGATCGCTAGCAGTGTTGAGATTTCCAGATCGCTTAACTATGTTTTCTTGATACTTTGGTATTTTTTATGACTGATCTATACTTACTAGAATATTATGAAACTTGTTATTTTGATTCTAGACTTATAGGGGAATACCCCAAATTTTTCGTGGATTTATTTAAAGTGATTTCAGGCTGTTTTCTTGTTCTTGAAGTTGTTTTTCTGATTTCTGGCTGAACCTAATTTCTGTATTCAAATCAGTTTTGAGCTGTGTTGTTGTGAACTAGTATGTGACTTATTTATATGCGTTGGAATCGTGTGGATGTCTAGTTTCCAGATCCTTTGACGGATCTAGGTTTGCATTTCTATAGAGACCAGAATTACCGTTTTAGTACTGATTGGTCATGCTGTCCTGATTATGAACATTGTAACGCCCCGAATCCCAAATACACTGAATTCGAGATGTTCTACAGGATCTTTTCACTTTCTTCAGTACAACTTTACAAGGAATTTTAAACTTTTCACTTTACATCAAAGTTTACATCAATATTACACTTTTTATTTGCACAGCGGAAGTAAAATTTTATAACATTTAAATAAATGTACAACAACATGATATAATCTTTAAGCATCATTTCCTCTTTATCTTTAACATGTCATTTACCTGCATATAAGACTGTGGGTACGTCAGTTTATTCAACCGACGATCATTATACACGGCCATCCTCTCTATGCCGGAAATAGTATAACTTAATTTTCCATATTTAGCAAACACAAACTTGTCACATTACAATTAAAGGGACTACCCTATTGATGTCGTGTTGTGATTGTGCACTTAATCCTTAATGCAATTATTTATGTTACATGACACTAATGCACACTTGTTCGGAGTCTATGCATCCCATACTACATAGGTCCGAGGGCAAGCCTCTTAATCGTTCTTCATCTTTGTAGGGTTCAATCCCTCGCCATGACTTAATCTACTACTGTAACTACGGTAGTGTCTTAGATGATCTATGAGTGCAAGCACGTGTACAGAAACTGGAGGGGAATCCCACGTCATGTCACGACTCATCGTGAAGAACCTATGGACAATTCAGCCTCCTTCATGGCACACGATCCTCATGCAGTCACCAAACATCCCACAAGTGTCACCACCGGGACGGTACCCTGGAACAGTATCCACGTCATGTCACGACGCATCGTGAAGAACCTGTGAAATACTCTCCGCCGTCACGGTATCCTGGAGCCGTATCCACGTCATGTCACGACTCATCGTGAAGAACCTGTGAAATACTCTCCGCCGCAAATCCGATGGCCCTCACTCGTGTTTTTCTCCTACTTTCATCACCTCTCCACTATGTACTAATTATTAGAATCATGAATAAAAATCAAAGCTCTAGAGTTAGCCTCTCCACTCATCCGGACTTATTCATTTCATGTTCACATGACCAACCTTGGTCTTCTTTTCAATTTCATTTCATTTCCACTGCCGGGGGAGACTTAGCTACTCTTTTGTTCAATTTCTAATTCACAACTTCCAATTTGAGCATTTCCAACTCATGAATTCATTTTTCATTGTCTCAGCATATCATGTTCTTAATTTTCATATTCATGTAATTCTTCAATCAAAGTATGACTCATTTCATGTAAATTTCTCAATTCAAACTACGATTTATTTCATATAAATTCATACAGCAATAAAAGAGTTCATCAACATCCATCATAAAGTTCACAACCTTCAAAATAGACAGAATAATGTTCTCTGACATAACAAAACACTCTGGACAGTCGACTTGGATCTCTTCCAGTCGACTTGTTCAGTCAATTCCAGTTATTCATAACCACTCGGGAGAGTCGACTGCTGCACATGGCAGTCGGCTGTTCCGCAATGTTTCCAAATTTAATTATCACCCACAGGACAGTCGACTGTCGTTCAACACAGTCGCCTGTTTTGCGGAGTTTAGTTATGTAATTTCTCAGGTTCTATACAGTCGACTGCTACACACATTAGGTCGACTGAACCGGTTAAAAATCTTAAATTAAGGAATCATTCCTTCATTCTATTTACACATCACACTTTGTCTCGCTATTCTTCAACAAGAATAATTCACATTTTATTGTTCACATTATTCTCAAAATGGGAAGTACTAACGAATATTCACAGTTCATATTTTCATACATCTATCACATAATGTCACTTCAATCTCTACTATACTAATCTCCTTCATTTCTAGTTCTTTTGCAAGGTATAATTACCCAAAATACACATATCAAAATCATAGTTCTGATTACACCTTTTATTCTTAAATCACATTTTATTCCATGCAACAATTCCCAAATTATCTTTATATGGTCTCGTGTATTTTTAGAAGAGTAGAACATTCGAGTTTATAAAAATGCATCAGTACCAGTCGACTTATACTATAGTAAGTCGGCTATCCAGGGGAAAACATCCATGATTTTAAATAAATAATTTAAGCAAGAAGTTGACTTAGAAAAGCACAAGTCGACTTAAATGAGCACGTAAGTCGACTTACAAAGGTCCTAAGTCGACGTACCCGAAAGATTCTTTCTCGACATTTCTCAACAATTAATGCCACTAATCTCTTTATTAGCCAAGTTCACATTCATGGTTATAATTAATCCATGTCAACTTAGATTTTTACTAATCCAATCACATACAATTGCATACTCACATTCCAATCAATTTATAGGTCAATTCTCCAATTAAGAGTGTACTCTTATCAATATTTTTCATGCATCATTTCTCAATATAATACTAACATCATTTCTAATTAGAAATAAGGAAAATCAAACCCACTATCATTCATTCAAACAAGCATTTCTACTTTAGAAATATGGAGAATTTTACCCACCTTGTATGGAGAGAAAACAACACAATAGCAACGAAGGTCCTTTGCGAATGAATGCACCTCCTCCTAGTCACTCGCACACACCTCCAAGCCCAAGCAAAAACCGAAAACTTCCCCCTTTGATGCCGGCCTTCTTCTCCTTGTTGAAAGTAATACAATCCCACACAATTCTCTCAATCTTTTAACTCACAACTTACTACTAAATTAGACTATAGTTTTAGAAAGATATAATTGCATATGAATATAGCCATGGGAGGGGGTATTTATACTAGAAATCAACTAGAATGGAGGGCTAGGATTAGTTGGTTGGTTGTAAGATGGAAGGCTAGGATGAGAGTAGGAGTTACCACAACTACCCACATTCACATAACTACCACACCATGACCACCACTAAACTTTTGAATCTCCCTCCAAAAGAAGTGTACCCGTCCTACTAGGAGTAGTGTGCATTGCACGTGTACGTGTAGTGCACGTGCATTGCAACTAGGCCCAAAAATTGTGCATTTGATTTTTACATAAAAAAAAATAGACTTTTTAAATAAATTAATCCATGGGCTTATTTTTATGGGCCAAAATAGTCATTTTAAAATAAAATAAATAAAATATATTTTGGGCTTTAAGAAAAAGGCTTTAAAATAAGGCTTTCTATCCATTTAAAGAAAAAGGCTTTTGTATAAAATAATTTGAGAACACATATTTAAATATTCATACACATCACAATAAAAATAATTATAAGATTTAATCCAAAATATTGCACGTGTACACTACGTGCAAAATAAAATGATTTTTCATATATTTGAAAAATCAGGGTATTACAAACATATACTGTTTTGCTCATTTATGTGAGTGTATATCATCCATGCTTGATTATTTGTTTCCCTGAACCTAAACCTGATTATACCATGTTAGTTTGACACTAGTTCGTACCCATTCATGCCTGTTTGATGACCATAATAATAAATGACCAAACCGGGGTTTAAGGGAAAGATCGAATAGTGGATAATTCAGAAACGTGTACTCGGAAGGGGGCCCGTGTTTCCCATTTTGATTCGTGTTGATACATGAATTTGTTGCTGCATGGACCTGTTGGTTCATGTACCTGTTACCTGTTGCTGCATGGACCTGTTGGTTCGTGTACATGTTACTTGTTGCTGTACAGACCTATTGGTAATGTACCTGTTGCTTCATGAACCTGTTGCTGCATGAATTGGATGATTCGTGTACCTGTTGCTTCATAAATTTGTTACCTGTTTCTGTTCTGATTCCTAAGTATACTGCCCTCTATGGTCCACTATGAAATCTAAAGTGAAACTGGTGTGTTGTAGCAACCATATTGTATGGGCGGTATGAAGTGCTACCTAGATAGTAATCACACAAGACTTGAACATGATTACCTGTACATGATATTTGAACATGATGCTTGAACATGATACATGCTTGCTTGATGCTTTACTACATGATACATGAGACTTGATACTTGAGATTTGATATTTGGTACATGTTACATGATTACCTGTTACCTGATTATTCTGATTACCTGATACTGGATACATGTTTACCTGTTTACCTGTAGACCCGTTTACCTGACACTTGACTCATGTTACCTGTACCTGTTAGTATACCATGTTGCTAGTTAGTTTCCCCATGTACTTGTATCCTACATTATTTGTGACCCGCGACTTGCAATTGACGGATACCTGTGTTTTCTCTTTTTCTCTTTCCTGCATTCGTTGAATTGCAGATTTTGGAGAACAGGTTTCAGACGGTATTGGTGACATGATGTACTAGATGCTAAAATTTTGCTAATATTATTTCTTGTAGTTTTCTTGAACAATAATTATATTCATGTATTTGGATTTATTCTTGTATTCGGGCAATGTGACCCAGGATTATTTGTGTATTTCAGATCATAACTATTTGAGATTAATATATTTTATTTCAAGTATTCTTGTTGGTATTTGGTTCATATGTGCATGTGGTTGACTTTTCTGGCTTCCGACTCTAATTATTTTGTGAGATATTGTAAAGATTCTTGAACAACTTATGGATGATGAAAATCATTCGCTAGGCTTTTGTTACGTATCCGTATTCCGTATTCTTTTTGGGAAGCGGGGCGTGACAGTTAGATAAGAAAATGTCTACGAATATTCAAATGGGAGGTAGATAATTAACAAATATGAATAAGTAACTCTCAATTGGATACATTCTCCAATAATATATCGGTCCCCCAAGTCTTGCTTCACCCGCTAGATGGATTACCAAGTGAATCATTATAGTGAAGAACGAGGGGGGAAATATTCTCTCCATTTGACAAAGAACAACTGCAGCACGTTGCTCCAATTGGTCAATGCCTTCAATATGTAGAACCCTTGAACAAAGTCCTTTATAAATGCTACACAGATCCTTGATGACGGCAGTTACTTGTTCACACATTGAAAACCTTAAAGCCACGGGGAGGAGATCCTGCATCAAGATATGGTAGTCATGTGACTTGAGACCCTGAAGTCTCTACTCCTTATCGTTGACGCACCTTGCTATGTTAGATGAATAGCCATCAGGAACTTTAAGCTAATTCAGCACTTTGCAAAATAATTCCAACTCCTTTTTGGACATGCAATACATTGCAGGAGAAAGGAAAACTCTGTCATTCTGTAAATATTCAGGGTGCAACTAACGTTGTATGCCCAATACAGCTAAATCAATACGACACTTCAAATTGTCTTTTGTCTTCCGATCATCTCCCATGACTGTCCCTATACAATTTTCACCAATATTCTTTCCGATGTGCATCAAATCTAGATTATGGAGCAATAAGTTGAATTCCCAATACGGCAGTGTAAAGAAAATGCTCTTCTTCTTCTAGGAACCTAAATCAACAATGTCATCACATTCATTTGCACCGATGTCTTCATCCCTTGCCTTTTTCTTGCCTTTTTTTATGGCCTCTGGTTCCTTACCATGACTGAAATTATGACTATATAGTCGCCTTAACACATCAGATCCAGACAAAATTACAGGAGCTTGTTCTCATTCCTCCTCCCCATCAAATGTAGCAGTTTCTACCCTGAAACTGTGTGTGTCTGGCAACCATCTTCTATGACCCATGTAGCAAAACTTTCTCCCATTATATAACCACCGTGAATTAGTTTGATCAACACAACAAGGACATGCATTACGCCTTTTGGTGCTATAACCGGATAAATTTGCAAATGCAGGAAAATCATTGATTCTCCAAGTCAATGCAACTCAGAGACAGAATGATTTCTTAGTTGTCGCATCATATGTTGGAACACCCTCCCACAACTGTTGGAGCTCATCTATTAAAGGCTGAAGATAGACATCTATATCATTTTCCGGGCTTTTTGGTCCAGGAACTATTGTGGATAAAATAAATGATGACGGCTTCGTGCACTTCCAAGGGGGTAGATTATACGGGATCAACACTATGGACCATATGTTGTATGTACTACTCGTTTGCCTAAATGGATTAAAACCATCACTTGCCAATCCAAGTCACACATTGCGAGGATCCTCCGCAAAATCAGGGTATCTTTCATCAAATTTTATCCATGAGGCTGAATCCGCAGGATGTCTGAGAATCCCATCATTCTTCCGACATTCAGTATTCCATCTCATATCAGAAGAAGTCTTGGTCGACATAAACAATCTTTGCAGCATTCGGAATCAAAGGAAAGTAGCGCACCTGTTTTGCCGGCTTCTTTTTCCGCCTTGATTTAACTGACCCACTTATACCTTGGTCTTCATTTGGTTTGCCTTTCCATTTTGAAGTACCGCAGATTTCACAGTTCTCAAGACTCTCCTTATCTCCTCTAAATAACATATAATCATATCGGCATACTACTATCTTCTCATACCCCAGATCGAAAAATTTAAGGAACTGTTTTATTCCATAGGCTGAATTTGGGATACAGATTTCAGGAAAAGCTTCATTCAACAATTTAAGTAGCATGGTGAAGGACTTAGCAAACCAACTGTTCAAACATTTGATCTGAAATAACCTCACGATGAATGAGAACTTCGAAAATTTTATGCAATCACGATACAAAGGTGTACTAGCATCTTCCAACAACTTAGTAAATGCTTCAAATTCTTTGTTAACTTCAGGGTCTTCCCTTCCACCCTGCACTCCACCAGCAGTGTGCGGTGTTTCAGTCAGTTCATCATGGACTTGGGTTGTTGGAATATTTGTGTGCATTGGATTGTTATGAATTCCAAAAGCATCCCATACTAAATTTTGCATCTCATCGGCAACACTATCATCGTCAACTTCTAAGGGTTCGTCTTCATCTTCTAAAACAGCCGGATCAACCGGAATGGATGGAACACGCTCTCCATGGCACAACCAATGCGTGTACCCTTGTAGGAAACCATTAATCACCAAATGTGTTTGTACTTCGTTGCATGGAAGTAACTCACAGTTTACGCACCGGCGACATGGACACAAGATGAAGTTGGGATCACGTGAATGTTGCTTGGCAAAAATAATGAAATCTTTGACACCATCCCGATACTTCTTGAATAATCGTGACTTACTCATCCAACTTTTATCCATTTCAATAATATCACTCAATCTGTAAATAAAATTTCACTCATTAAATTTTTATTTTCATATCTCTTTAAAGTGTGTACCTCACTGGATAAGTCAATTGAAAAAACTTACATCATAAAATAATTAGAAATTAAATTTTGAAGAACTTAAACCAGACATTTGATTCAATCTAGATAAATCTTAAACTAGATAAATAACTCTTCCTTAAGACTTGCCAAGTGCTTCATATTCAGAATTATTACATGTTAACTTAAGCCATTCTTCCTTGTGTTAGCCATTTTCTATAAAACCCGTCATTTTAAATATACATGTTACTTATATCATTTCAATCTGTACATTTATCCATTGATGAATATCCACAAAGATATAAGTTTAATAATTTCAGAACGGCCATAACCAATATTCCTCAAGATTAGGAATACAAGAGCTAATATCTATGTCAATTGGTAGATTTAACAAAGCTGAAGTATTACCTAAGCAAGCACAAAGATGCAAGAAAATGCCCAAAGGAAAAGTTGAATAATTGGATTGGGTTAGTTGACAGAAATATGTTTTAGCTAACCAAGCAATGTGCAAATTTAATGTTATCAATCAGTGAATAAATGAACCCAAAAAGATCATAACTAATGAATCTGAATATACCTTGATGAACTCGATGAAAAAACTGAGTATATAAACAAGTAAACAATTATGATCATCAAAACAGAAAATGACATAACATTTCTAAACTCCCACAAAAGAAATATTATTGAGAAAGATAAAGATATATAATAAACCTCACTGATCCCATATATTGATTAACAAGTAGTATATTTAAAATATGCTTAAATGGTTTATATTAACAATGACAATTTAACACGGACCAATTATAAATGCAGCATATGAGTTACTCAACAAATAAACTAATCACAAGCCTAAACTTAAAATACCCATCACATCATTCTTATCTACCAAATAACTACGAGTTCATTGACTTTAGTCCATTAACAAAAATGACACTAACAATTCCATAACAAAAATGGAGCATAACATAATGCATAGAATTAAAAATCAGAGAAACGGGTAAAGATTTAATCTCATCTTTTAAACACATAACATAAACATCATCATCATCACCACAACTACACCCTTCACATATAAAATTAAAGATTATTTGTTACAAAAGTTTTTCAATCATTTGTCAATCTAAAAACATTCATCAATGTAAGTAATTAAAACAACAGTTTAGTTCATCAAACAGAAGGAGAACAAAATTTATCCAAATTATAAAAGAAAAATTACAAATTACAAATCTATGAATACAGATATCCCTTAGCAATTTGAGTTTCCACTTTTTAGTAAAGCTTCCATTATTAATTAGCTCTTTTGGGGTTTAACAATTAAAATGGGAAGAATCATGGTTAATCTGGCTTAAATTCATATAGAGATACACAGTTCATATAGGTTTCTAAATCCATTTTAACCTTAGTAATAAACGATTAAACTAGTTTCAACAATGTAGTTAACTCGTAGACATATGCATTAAAATAAAAATAACCAATGATAATTGATAAATTGATACTGATTTCTATTTACTAACAATTTCAATTAAACCTTAATTTCTTCACTAAAACATTAAACCCTAGATCAAAAACTCCAACTAAACGATTAGAAACTCTAACAAGCAAGGAACACCGATTATGCATTCATCTTTGGTTTATATTAATAAAGAGGGTTTATAGAATAATTACCTAGGGTTTATAAAGAGAGAGATTGAGGATGACGACAACAGGGCGATGACGGAAAGGCGAAGTAAACGACGGCGCCAAGCATGATTGCGAACTGCAGCGGCGAGCAAACTACGGTGAATGAGCGATTGAACGGGTTTGAAATCGAAGAGGGAAAGCAAAGATGAAATTGAGTTTCAGAGAGATTTTGGGCGACGAGGGAAAGAGGGAAATAGGGGTTTCGAAGAAATAGGGTTTCGACGAGGGAAAGATGAAATAGGGAAATAGGGATTTCGGCGATGAAATTGTGGGAGACGAAGGAGAGATTATGGATTTCGAAGAGATTGTGGGCGACGAGGGAAAGAGGGAAATAGGGTTTTGGGGGGATTCGGCGATGAAATTGTGGGTTTCGACGAGGGAGAGATTATGGGTTTCGGAGAGATTGTGGGCGACGAGGGAAAGAGGAAAATAGGGTTTTGGGGGGATTCGACGTGAAAGGCGAAAGAGGGAAGTAGGGTTTTGGGGGATTCGGCGCGAAGAGCGAAAGAAAGAGAAGGACGAGAGGAAATTGGGGCTGGGCATAAAAAAGGGCAACAAACCCCGGTGTCTTTAATTCTTCTAATCCGCTGGCACTGTTCCCAAATGTCGGGGTATATACGCCCTTAATTCCTATATCTTTAGTAGTGTCAGCATTCCTCTCGTGCATGTTAGAGACAACTCTAATATCACCCACAATTCCCCCAGTAATCTCCTTCAGTATCAGCAGCTTGAGAATCACTCCCAAAACGTGTCGGCCACCTGCACGAACGGCGTCAGAAACAAGACCCATCAATCCTATGTTCCCACCTCCATAGAAGATATCGATATTCCTTTGTACCAGCTCCTTGCCGAGCCCAGTCACAGCCTCTTTGTAGCTAGCTCCCTTTCCTTAGCTACTGCCACAAAACACACTGATCCTACCGAATCTCGAAGAAAATGATGAAGATGAAGAAAGCTTCTTCATACCCGTTTCACCTTATTCTCCCACAAAATTTCTCTTCATCCCGTCCCACTTTCCACTGATTTCAGATATTTCCTTTCCACTTCCATTGCCAAGAAAATTGAGCTCCCCTACAAATCTTCTTTTCTTCTTGCTTCTACCTTCACCACTGGTTTCTCTCTCTCTCTCTCTTCTCCAAAACTTGCTCCCGAGTACTCTTCTTCTTTCTCTCTATAACACCCTAAATTTTTATTTATGAAGAGTTTGTGATTTTACGTATTTTGCACGTATAATTTCATATGTATATTTTCTTTTAGAAAAATATTTCTTTATAGCATGAACAATTAATTGTTTTCTTTATTTTCCTAAAAAGACTATTTTTAAAAGCTTAATTAAATTCTAGGCCTAATTGTCTCTTTTAGCCCATCTTAATTAATTAATTAATTTAATTAGTAGATCTCAGGGTTAATTGGCCCATTAGTGAGCCCATTTAACTTAATTTCTCCTTTTATTAATCTAACTTGTAGTGTAGACAAGTTTAGTGAACAATTATTTAATTCACATGAACAAACTTGTAAAATGGGGGGTACTAGTATGGCATGTGCATGCACTAGAGTGTGCAATGTGCACTTTTTGACCTTGGCTGGATGTGCATAGGAGAGAGGGAGAGAAGGGAAAAGGTGGAGAGTTTGTTGCTTCATCATGGGTAGTTTCTGCAACTCCCTAATTCATCTTGACCCTTGATCCCTAACCATTTGAACTAATCCTAGCCCTTCATTTACCCTCAAAATTTGAATAAATACCCCCCCCCCCTCCTCACTCATTCACATTTTCACTTAAAAGAATTGGAAAGAGAAAGAAAAGAAAGACAAAATTAGTGAGACAAAAGATTGAGAAGATTGTGAGTTTAAAAGATTGAGTGCTAGTGTGTGTGTTCTTCAACCTAGAAGTGGCTGGCTTTTTCAAGGAGCAAGGGTGAGGGCTCGGGTTGCTTACGTACTAGGAGGAGAAGTCAATTGGTGGCTCGATCTAGGAGGAGAAGACTTCACTTGTTCATTCTAGGAGATCCCTAGGAGTTTTGTTTGTTTTCTCTCCATTAGAGATGGGTGATTTTCTCAAACTTCTAATTAGACATCATGCTGAGGGATTATTTGATAAAAATTGAGAAGAAAACTCTAACTGATCTAGCCATGTGTTGTGAAATGAGACAAATTGCAATTGGTAGAAATGAGTATTAAAAAGATTGTTAATTAATGCAAATTGTGATTATTATCTTAGAACTTACCATGCTACCATGATCTATATGCTTGTTGTGTGTTAAATTAAGAAAGTATGATTATATGTTTAGTTAATTGAAATGATAACCATGCAAAAGGTGATTTTATTAATTCACTTGTTAATGGCATGAAAAAGGGGAAATTTGTTGCTGAAATGATTGGATAATGATAATAAAAATAATAAAAGCTACAGAAAGTTTGAATGCAAAATTATAAAGAAACTACACTTGTATGTGCATTTTCGAGATTGTAGATAAAAATGTATGTAGAGAGAAAAATTGTACTTTTTAGTGTCAAAAATTAAGTTTTATTTTACTGATATATTAGAAACGCATAAAAATTATATTTTGGAATTTTAGAATGAAATTGGAGAATAAAAGAGTTTGAAATTAATTGTTTTTATAAAAATTCGAAGGGAACAGAAACCTGAATCAAAACCCCTAAAACCCAACCCATATCAGGTTAGTCACTTGGACTTATTGGTTAATGGGTGCGTTCGGGTGCACTTACTATAGCGTGGGTTTGGTCTTGGGTCTCGGGTTCGAAACTGGGCATTAGCCCTTTTGTTTTATTTTTTTTTTTGAAAAAATCCGAGTACAGGGAATGTATTCATATGGGTTTAAACCCCCTCCTCTGTCGTGGTTGCGATCTGTCCTTTTTGGTCAGCGCAGGCGCTGCACTATAGCGTGGGATTGGCCTTGGGTCGCTGGTTCGAATCCTGAGTTCGGCATTTAAAACAGTTGTTCTGTTTTATTGTTTTAATTGATTTTTTTACCTTTAAAAATTCGGAAAAAATATTATAATTATTATAAAAATACATGGACTTCATGAAAAATATTTACACACTATTTTGACTAAAATTAAAGAGATTGAGAAGTAAAAATTGAGTAGAACTCTATAAAATTGATATTTGCATATGTATAAAAAGTGATTTATTCCATGAGGAGTTATATTAAATTATAAATAAAAGAGGATCTTGTATGAAGAAAAAATTAAAGTGTGTTAATTTATGGATTTTATTCATTAATTTGGGTAATGTATGCATTCGAAAGATAAATGAAAAATACAATTGTGATTTTGAATCAAGTAAAGAAAAGAGAAAGAGTGAGAATTAAATGGAATTATTGAGACTTATTTGCTTGAATGAGAAAGTTATAAATCAAAATTTGACTTTATGTAAGAAATTGGTTTATAGAAATGAAATGGAAATCATATTGAACTATGAAAAAGATCTTACGAGTATGAAAACTCAACTTTGTGATTATGAGAAATTGAGAACTAGAGTATAGCTAAGCCTTATACCGGCATTGAAAAGAGATAGTTGAAATGAGATTTGAAACGAAAAGACCAAGATTTGGGGTCATGTTATGTAAATGGTTAAGACCGGTATAGTGGAAGAGCTAACTCTAGAGGATTGATTTTATTCATGATTCAGATAACTAAGGACTAGACACATAGTGGAGATGTAACCCATGTTTCCCCAAAAATGTATTTTCTGTATTTAAAATTTTTGCAAATTATTTTTTTCGGTTTTCAAATTCTTTTGTCAAATTGTATTATTGGACCTCCTATTAAAATCTGTTTCGATCAATAATTTTATTTGTAAATATTTTCTATGATTTTATATTCTATTCTTATTTGATCGATTATTATTACTCTTATTATTATTATTGCTGTTATTATTAGTACTATTATTATTTTTGTTATTTTTGACTGGTTATTAAAGATCTATTTCTATGTACAAATTGTATTAGTAGTTATTTCAAATTTCCACATTATAGTACAGAATATATTTTTGTTATATAACACTTTATTTTATTGGTTAATTATTTTTTTCTATTAGTTTTTAAAACCGTATTTTCCTTATTGGATTTTTATATAAACCCAAAACCCATTATCAAAAACCCTATACCCATTTTAAATAAACCCAATTGCCCATATAACCAATAACCCATTTAAACCCACCAATAACCCATTAACAATTACCCAACCCATTACCCTAACTACCTAATACCCGAAACCCCTTTTACCCAGAACCCGTTAACATCCCCATACCCGTTTCCCTTATACCAACCCATTAAAACTCCTTTACCATATATACTCAGCCGCCCTGTTTCTCAGCCTAACCCTAATAATTACCCATCCTGCATTACAAGCGGTCCGTAACTTGCAATTGACGGGTACTTGTTTTCTCTTTTCCACTTTCCTGTAATTGTTAAATTGCAGATTTTGGAGAACAGGTTCCAGATGGTATTGGTGAGATAAAGTATTAGTGCTGGATCTTGTTATTATTACTTTTTTGTAGTTTCTTGAACAATATTGTATTTTGTAACTTGGATTTGTATTTGTAATTGGGCAGTGTGACCCAGGATTTTGTTGACTTATTCAGATCATGACTATTTGAGATGAATGTATTTGGTTTCAAGTATTCTTGTTGATATTTTGGTTCCTATGTGCATGATTGGTTGATTCTTTTGCTTCCGACTCTGATAATTCTTGTGAATGTTGTAAAGATTCTTGAACAGCTTATGGATGATGAAAATCATTCGCTGGGCTTTTGTCGCGTATCCGTATTCCGTATTCTCTTTTGGAAAGTGGGGCGTGACAAGATTTTTAGTGGTATCAGAGCCTAGGTTTGGCTAATGTATTAGTTGCCTAATATATTAGATAAGCTTGGCTCGAACTGGTATCGGCTCAACATTTCACCAACCATGCATGCATAAATGAATCGATAATCAACTTGATCTGATACAGTTTTATTCCATTCTTTTTTATCCCTTCTTATTCAATTCCTTGATTCCTTGTTCTTCCGTCTCTTTTAGTCGTCCTCATTTGTTGATTTCTTCATGGGTATAAATTCATTCTTTCGTACCCATATCCTTCTAATTTTGGCGTCATCCATTCTTTCCTTTCTTTCTTGGTCCGACAGTCGGCATCACTGGATGTTATTGGCAGAGTCTTCCCCAATCAGAGTGGCGCAGCGGAAGCGTTGTGGGCCCATAACCCACAGGTCCCAGGATTCCCTTGTTGTTTTTCCTCCCCTGCATTGTTTGCTTCTTTCTATCCCTTATATCTGTCCTCATCCGTTGACTCATTGCATGGTTCATCTCTTTCTTGTCCATCCTTTCTTCGATTCCAGCTCTATCTATTTCCTTATCTCTTTGCTTTGTTGTTTTGCAAGTCTTGTGTTGTCTCTTCTTCATTTTTGATACCGGTTAATTCCTTCTTGCATTTCCATTTTGCCATCATGCACCCATTGATTATTTGATTCAATTCTTCCCTGTTCATTCTCTCTTTGATTCCAGTTCTACCTACTCCCTATCTTGATTTGTTATCTTGTATTGTTTCCTTCCTTTTGATATTGGTTACCCTCTTTCATGCATTCCATTTGGTATCATTGTTATCCACCTCCTTGTTCTTCTGGTTTTGCCCCTGCTTTGTTCCTTTCCCTTTAACCCTCTGTTTTGTTACCCTTCCCCCAAGTTTGTTTTTGCCTTGTCCTATGTAACGCCTAAGTAAATTTCGAGGACGAAATTTTGTTGTAAAGTGGGTAGGATTTGTAACCCCTGTTTTTCCAAAAATGTATTTTCTGTATTTAAAATTTTCGCAAATTATTTTTTTCGGTTTTCAAATTATTTTGTCAAATCGTATTATTGGATCTCCTATTAAAATCTATTTTCGATCAATAATTTTATTTTTAAATATTTTCTATGATTTTATATTCTATTCTTATTTGATCTATTATTATTACTCTTATTATTATTATTACTGTTATTATTAGTACTATTATTATTTTTGTTATTTTTGACTGGTTATTAAAGATCTATTTCTATGTACAAATTGTATTAGTAGTTATTTCAAATTATTTCCATATTGTAGTACAAAATATATTATTGTTATATAACCCTACATTTTATTGGTTAATTAATTTTTCTGTTAGTTTTTAAAAATGTATTTTCCTTATTAGATTTTTATATAAACCCAAAACCCATTATTAAAAACCCTATACCCATTTTAAATAAACCCAATTACCCAATTAACCAATAACCCATTTAAACCCACCAATAACCCAATAATAATTACCCAACCCATTACCCTAACTACCCAACACCCGAAACCCCTTTTCCCAAGAACCCGTTAACATCCCCATACTTGTTTCCCTTATACCGACCCATTAAAACTCCTTCACCCTATATACTCTGCCGCCCTGTTTCTCAGCCTAACCCTAATAATTACCCATCCTATTTAACCCACGCGCCTGTTCATCTTTCCCCACGAACCCTGCAGCCGCTTCCGATCCCTTAGTCGCTGTGCTCACCCTCTTCCGACCTCTCAACTCCCGTCCATCCCACCCTTGCCTCGCGTCATCCCAAAGCAATAGCAACTACGACACCTGCCGCTCCTCTCCAGACTGCAACCCAGCGAGGCCCTGTCTCCTTGCCCCCTCTTCCGACGTGGTGACTGCACAGCGCCAGCTAGCGCGCTGCAGTCCGCCATCGTTCGCGTGCTATTCCTCTCGAAGCAGCGCCATCCTCGGCAGCCTCCCTGCCTCCTCTTCGCCCTCTTGTGTGCACAGCCAGACGACAGCAAGTGCAGCCAGTTGCACCGCCCTCGTCGGTGCTGCCCCTGGCCGACGTTGCTGTCCCCGGGGCCGGAGCTCGCTATTTTTTTGTGGACTCTTGGTTATTTGATTGTGAGCCATCGATCATCCGATCTTCTTGATTATCGTGATCATCATGTCCCCTTGGTTTTGATTCTGGCAATCTGTTGGATCTTGATCATCATGCTTGATTGGATATGGGTCGTCGATCTCCTCTTGATCATCCGATTAGATCATAGCCGTCCGATCTCTTCTTGATCATCACGATCATGATGATCATCAACTTCCTTTGATCGCAGCCGTTCGATCGATCGATTTTGATCTTCATCATTATCTTCATCATCAGGGAAATCTGACCGCCCGATCTGATACGATCATCTTGATCTTAATCTTCGATCTCAGCCGCCCGATTATGTTCGTGATCTCGATCGTCTTCATCTTGTTCGTGATTGGTTCGTGATCCGTTCGTTGTGTTCGTTTTCCGGGAATCCGTTCCCGTTATTCTTGCTTGGAGTTATTTTCGTCGTCGATTAAGGCAAGTAACTTGTACTCAATTCCTTTGTATGATACAAGTCATAAATTCCGCTTGTAGTGTAGTTGGGTTCTAAAGAGAACTCGTGTGTGATGTATGTTTGATGAGTATTGTCTCTATAGTATTTTGACCATAGTTGCCCCACGACACAAAATTTGACATGAAACAACTTAGGTTTTGTCCATTCTTGATGTGATGTGTATGTGAAATAATTATGAGAACTCGTGTGCTTGTGAGATCCATGTGATATACTTATTGTGGGCATGCTGTATACCATATTTCATGTTCTTTGGACACTTGGTAGACTCTAATTCATGTTTGGTTATGTTTCGATTAAGTTTCGTGTGATTCATGTTGGTTTTGTTCCTAAAGTAAAATCTGTAATTTGCCGATAATTTTCCTTGATCAGTAATTTAGACCATATTAAGGTCAGAATCTTAATTTCAGTATAAAACATGATTTTTAGAGGAATTCGTCTTCTTTCCAACCCCTCTGATCCTGCTCGATTTCGTTTTCGTATGTGTGAGATATGACTGTTTTACAACAAAGGTGTAGATCTTTTCCAGATTTTGTTTCTTGGTAATTTTGATGACTAAACCATTTTGATACTTGTGCTACACATATTATTTTGATCTAGAACTTTGGTCAATTTTTCTATACTTATTTAGGGATTACGCAGAATTTTAGCGGATTTTATTGATGAGTGTTATATGCCGTTTCATACTTGTTTATAAAGACTGTACTTGCTGTATTTTATTCGCTGTTCTGTAAAGAATCGTATTTTCACCCTGATTCCTTTGACTGTATGAAAAATATTTGTGAAATATGAAAGTTATATTATATTATTTATTTTCATCTCCCTTTGGCGGATTTGGATTTCGTTTAACGGTTTGTGAGACATTACAGTTTTCGTACAACTGTGTTGGAAATTCCAGATTTGCTAAACTATCGTTTCTTGATGTTTTCTGATTTTTGATGACTGATATAATTTCGCTAGAAAATTATGAAACTTCATATTTTGATACTAGACATACAGGGGGATACCCCAGATTTTTTTTGGATTTGTTTATTGAGTTTTGATGCTGTTTTCCTGACTAAGGATTTGATTTTCTGATTTCTGGCTGAACCTAATTTTTGAATTCAAATTAGTTTTGAGTTATGATTTTGTGAAATACTATATGACTTATTTATACTCACTGAATTCGGTTGGGAGTCTATTTTCTAGATATTTTGACGGATTCAGATTTGCATGTTTATAACACTGGAAATCACTGTTTTACTACAGTATGGTCTTGCTATCCTGAACCAGAGATTTGGCTATTTTATTCCTTTATGAGTTATCTTGTTCGCGTACATGTTTATCTTGCAATTTGAACTTGTCACATGATCATGCCATGTTATTCTTAATATATTTTGCACACCTACATGCTTGTTTAACATTAATAATAAATAATCAAGCCGGGGTTTTAAGGGAAAGATCTAATAGTGGATAATTCAGAAACATGTACTCGGAAGGGGGGTCGTGTTTCCCATTTTGATTCATGTTGATACATGAACCTGTTGATGCATGGACCTGTTGGTTCATGTACCTGTTACCTGTTGATGCATGGACCTATTGGTTCATGTACATATTACTTGTTGATGCATGGACATGTTGGTCGTGTACCTGTTGATTCATGAACCTGTTGTTGCATGAATCGGATGATTCGTGTACCTATTTGATTCATGAACCTGTTTCTGTTCTTGTCCCTGAATACACTGCCCTCTATGGTCCACTATGAAATCTAAAGCAAAATTATTTGTTGTAGCAACCATGTAAGGTGGGCTGCATGAAGTGTACCTAGATAGTAATCACTACAAGACTTGAACATGCTTACATGACACTTGAACATGATACATGCTTACTTGATACTTGATTACATGATACATGATACTTGACATCTGTACTTGACTACTTGATGCTTGTTACTCGTTACTTGATTTCGTGATACTGGATACATGACACTTGATACTTATTTACCTAACACTTGTTCACTTGGCACTTGATTCATGCTACTTGTACTTGTTTACCTTACCATGCTAGTCTTTATACTTGATATCATGCTTATACCATGTTGTTAGCTAGTTTTTCCCATGTACTTGTATCCTGCATTACAAGCGGTCCGTAACTTGCAATTGACGGGTACTTATTTTCTCTTTTCCTCTTCCCTGCAATTGTTAAGTTGCAGATTTTGGAGAACCGGTTCCAGATGGTATTGGTGAGATGAAGTATTAGTCTGGATCTTGTTATTATTATTTTTTTGTAGTTCCTTGAACAATATTGTATTTTGGAACTTGGATTTGTATTTGTAATTGGGCAGTGTGACCCAGGATTTTGTTGACTTATTCAGATCATGACTATTTGAGATCAATGTATTTGGTTTCAAGTATTCTTGTTGATATTTTGGTTCCTATGTGCATGATTGGTTGATTCTTTTGCTTCCGACTCTGATGATTCTTGTTAATGTTGTAAAGATTCTTGAACAGCTTATGGATGATAAAAATCATTCGCTGGAATTTTGTCGTGTTTCCGTATTCCGTATTCTCTTTTAGGAAGCGGGGCATGACAGGAGATGTTACGAAAGTAAGAGAAAAACACGAGTATGAGGTCCTCGGAGCTACGACGTGAGAATATTCATAAGCTATCTATACGATGCATCGTGTCATGACGTGGATATGTCTCCAGGAATCCATACTGCAGACGATGCTTGTGGGGTGTTCGGTGAGGACTGCGGGTGGTATCATGTCCCATGACGAAGGCTGAATTGTCCATAGTTCTACATGATGCGTCGTGTCTTGATGTGGGATTCCCCTCCAGGCTGTCTGGACATGAGCTCGTAACTCATAGAACATCTAGAATACTTATCGTAGTTACTGTAGTAGTTTAAGTCATGACGAGGGATTGAACCATACAAGATGAAGAACAGTTAAGGGCATGCCCTCAGACCTATGTAGTATGGGATGCATAGAATCTGAACAAGTGCGCATTAGTGTCATGTAACATACATAACTGCATTAAGGACTAAGTGCACCACACAAAACAACATTAATAGGATAGTCCCCGTAGTTTTGTTTGTGACAAGTTTGTGCTTTCCAAGTAAGAGAAAATTGATGTATTATATCTTAGCGTCAGTTGAATGAACTGACGTGCCCACGGTTTCTATGCAGGATAAAGTGATTAACAAGACTAAAGTATGCATGTTGCTTAAAGAATGATTCAAGTATTGTACATTTCTATTCATGTAATTTGTTATAAATTTCTTCCGCTGTAAATATGTAATGTAAATGTAACTCTGATGTCACAAAAGTTTTTAATTCCTTGTAAAATTATACGAAGAGAAGTGTAAAGATCCTGTAGAACTTCGAATTCGGTCTTATTTGGAATTCGGGGTGTTACACTCTTCTTCCCTTTCTTCCCCGGCTTCTCTCTCTCTGTCTTTCTTGTCCGACCTCTCTCTCTCTCTTCCTCTTTCTTATATCTTCTTTCTTCTTTCTTTGACTTCTCTCCTCCTTTCTCTTCTTTTTATTTCTTCTTCTTCTTGTCGTTTTCTTCTTTATGCACCGCCCATTAAATCTCGCGTTGTTGATGGATGAAGTCTGCTTTAAAATTCATGCTACTGATCAATAAGGGACTCTACTTGCACTCTTCATAACAAAAGACAACACATGGGTAGAAAATGTGATATCGATTAAGTAGAATTAAAAGAATGGGTAGCAACAAAATCAAAGAGAATACGGGTATGAAAAGAATGAACGAGTATTATACCCAATATGAATCAATGAATGAAGATGAGTGTAAGGGACGGATAGAAATAAGCAATGAAAGAATGAAATATGAAGGGATTAAAAATGAATCGAACAAGTTCAATATTCGAGTTCAAAAAATGGTTATCAATGTTCATGTGATCAATGCGGTGTGTATACTTATTGAGCTTAACTTGGTTCGAGCCTGGGCTCTGATACCACTAAAAACCTGTCACGCCCTACTTCCCACTAAGTACAGGCACGCAATTGAGGCCTAGCGAATGATATAAGTATAGCAAATCATATCATCCATAAGCTGTACAATACCAGTAAGCTCAATAATATATTTATAACATATTCATGCAGACAAATATATTGATCACATAAACTGGAAATAGAAACAACCATTATCTGGGAAATACATAAGCATCGGGTCAAGATGCCCGAGAGACAGTACGATAAACAATTCGTAATAACAACTAGATAAAATAACGACTGAAAGTAAACAATAGAAGTAGTAATAATGCAACAATTATTCACGGTCATCTTAGAGAGTCTATTTGACAGTCCATCGGTAACCGCATAATCAATATCTGGGGTTGGGGGAAAATGTCCGTTAGCGTAAGCTTCGGATAGCAAGTTGCAATAAGTAGTAAAATGGTAAGATAACAAGATATAGCATGGCAGGAACAAGAAGTAGCGGTGCAATTGCTGAAAAATAGTATAAAATAATATGGAATGAAGCAAGGCACTACAACAATATGACCATGTAAGCAATAACTGTAAACTAGTATATTCAAGACTTCAAAGTGTAATCAATTGGTAACCCAGGATCAATTTATCAATAATCATGTAATCAAGAATCATGTAATCAAAAATTAAGAATCATGTGATCAAAAATCATGCTTAGTGTCAATTTCGAGTTTATCGGTTTTATTAACTTATCTAATGCACATAATTTTGTGTTACATACTACAAGTTCGGGTGCATATCAATCATATAATGTTTAGACTTAAATAGTGCATTCTATAGAATTATGTACTCGGGTCTGTCAATGATAGTATCAATAAACAAGACATGTAATCAAGAATCATTTAATCAAGAATCGTGTAATCAAGAATCAAGAATCACTATTACGGAAAACACGGGTCCCTTTTCCGAGTGTACTCCCCTATATTTTCCACTACTAAGCCGTACCCTTATAACCCCGGCTTTTTATTCTTTTACAATAATTAATCAGGAACATGTAGTAGGTATGACTAATGGAATGGTAGTACCAAGACAGTTAATCAAGAATCAAGAAAATGTCAAGGACGGTAATCATGGGTATGAGAGTTGAAATAGGTACATGTATCGGGGAAGTTATCATGGAATTATCAAGTGGTATAAAATGCATTATATGAGAAAATCTATCAACCTATTATATGGGTACAAGTTATCATTATAAGAACAACAATATATATAGTTAAATCATACAACTATAATTAGAACAGTAGTACATATATGCATTTAAACACACTTTTCCACTTCTATGGAAATGCGAATTTAGTTCCATCAGACATACTAGAAAGTACTCTGTCAATTCCAATGGTTATTCATATAATACATTCTAAGGACAGTAGCTAGGTCTATCGGTCTATTCTTTACCGGTTTCGTGTTCAAGCAACAATATACGGTCAAGTCCTAGGGCTTATGAATCTACTATAAAACCTTTATTAAATTCTACAAAAATAATAATCTCGTGCTCATGTGTGTCTATTAGTGAGCATGATTTTAAAAGGTTATAATAATAACAGTAGGTTGCATTATTAACTAGTTTACTAGACGATGCATCTGAAAACATATAATCTGAATACTCTGACGTTACAGTACTAAAATGCTAATATCTTGCAATCTACCAATCGGATTGAGAAACCATAAAATGTTCTAGATTCTAGACTCAGAGAGTTACAATTCGTATGTACAAAGTTCTTGGATTCAGTATCAGGAACAAGGTAAAATTCCCAGTATAAATTTGGGCAAACGACAGGATAGAGTTATTCGATATTCGATAACATGATTCAAAGTGTGTTAACAGTTCAAGATTTGAATCGATAGCATGGAATAAGTAACTAGACAAGGAAATATGATGATAACTAGGCTACTTGCTAAGAGTTCAAGAAAACGTCTGCCTTCATTTGATGATTATTAGCGTTGTGAGAACCACGGGAAGAAGAAGAAGCAACGTCGGCGACAAGAATGACAGCAACAGTGGAAAAGGGCAGTAATAAAAGCAAGCCAATAAGCAACAGCGGGAACTACAGCAACGACTGCTACAACAATCAAAGCAGCAACAAGAACAGCAATAGTAGCAAGAGATAGTAGCAACACCAAGAGACCGCAACTTCGGCAAGCGGCAATGGCAACTATAGAGAAAGCAGCAATGCGCAATGCAACAAGGGTGACGGTAGCAAGTAAGACAGGGGCAGTGGGGAGTAGTGGGACTGCGATTGTGGCGGCAGCAAGGTGGCAGTCGATGGGGAGTCGAAGACAGGGCTGGAGACGAGGCAGTCGCAACTTGGGTGAAGGCGGGGGCGTGCATTGACAAGGAGCAGCAAAGGTGACGAAGGATGGTCAGATACGTCGAGGATGATAGGTGTTAGGGTGATGGAGGTCGACTATAATGGCAGCGATGGTGGAAGATGATCGAAGATGGTGATGGGGTGGTTGTGATTGTGGTGAAGCGGTGCGGGTTGCGGTGATGGCTGGCAGCGATGAGTGCAGGCGGTCAATGGGAAGTGCGTCAGGGGTGGCCCGACGGGGAAGAGGCGAGGGGTGATGGAGTGGTGAGTTCGATTTCGATGGCGGGGAGATGCAATGATGGAGGGCTTCGACGAGTTGCTAGCGATGGTGGAGCACAGTCACGATGGTGCAGAGGAGGAGTGCAGCAGTAGCGAGGGGATTGGGGTGGCACGCAAGAGGCTGGTGTGGACCGATGGTGATGGCGATGGGTTGAGGTAGTCAGAGCTTGGAGAGCTTCGGGTTGCAGGCTGAGGATGACGATGGCAGGGCGAGGTGGTGACTGGGAAGAGGTGGCAAGGTAAGCAAGGACGGGGCAGCAAGGGGTCGAGCGGTGGTGTTCGGCAATGAAGGAAGGCAGCAATGGCAGTTGGGGAGTTGGAGCTCAGGGGTGCAGGGGCAGTGGAGCGAGGGCGAAGGGCTGGAGCGGGGCATCGAGGTGGTTTCGAGTGCAGGGTCGAGGCAGGGGATGAGCATCGAGGGGATTGGAGGTGAGAGCGATCGAAGGGTGGTGGTAGCGTGATGGTAGTCAATGGGGTGAAGAAGGCAGAGGAAGGGGGTGGTGGGAGGGGCTTGGGTTTCGGAGATGAAAAGAAGTAGAAGAAGTAGAGATGAATTTGGTGAGCTGCATGCCTTTATATATATTATATATACAATATAATATAGAGTGTAGGTTATGGTGTAGGGAGGTGGAGTGTTTCTTTGGGTTATAGAAGGTCGGGAAAAGGACAGAATTTATGAGCCCAAAATGCTGTTATGATTAAGATTAGGATTAATCATGGTTTAAATTTAAACTCCAATGGAAAAATTCACAAAAATTTAGATGGTTCAGAATAATATTTGAGTTCTAATAAGAATGAAATAATGTCCGATAAAGAATCCAAAGAGAAGAAAAAAAAATTTTGATTGATATTTGGAATACAAAAATTCACGTATACATATAAAAAGAATAGGGAGTTACAGTCGCCGATACACCTGCGTACCCACAAGTACTTAGTCTAAACCAGTTTCTATGGATTCGGTTTGATGGGTAAATTGAAACTTGATCGAGCACTGCTTTCATTCCTCCTCGAGCGATGGAGGCTGGTGACACATACCTTCTATCTACCGGTGGGAGAGATGACGATGACGGTGACATTGCAAGATATTGCCATGATTTCTGGCCTTCCAACAGATAGGTGGCCGTGATGGAAAGTATGAACTTTGATAAATTAGATCTTGTTCGTGATCTCCTCGGTTAGGGGTGGTAACCGGGCTACCTGGGCCGGGCCGGGTCTCAAACCCGCGAGTTTGACCCAGTCCCGGGTTAGCATGGGCTGGCTGAGTTAAAAGGCGAGTCGGGTTGGGTCGGGTCGGGCCGAGGGGGGGGGAAGCGGGGTCGGACCTGGACCCTGGCCCTTGGCTCGGGGGCCGGGCCGGGCCATCGCGGGTTCGCAGGTTCATGCGTTTTGGATTTTTTTTTAATTAAATAGAGTAGATTAATATTTCAAAGTATATATAAATAAGCATATATGTATATATGTATATATGCATATAAATATACTCTGAAATATTTCAAAATTTTATGAAAATGAGTGTGGACATCAAAATTAATTGATCACTACCCACTACTTAATTAGCCCACCACATCCTAGCTATTTATAGCTAAATCCACCTTCAGACTTCTTTTATCTCACTAATGTGGGACTAAATGTATTTGGATTTTAAATGTTGAAAACTTTTAGTTCCACATTGGCGAGATGAGAGAAGTGAGAAGGTGAAGTTGACTATAAATAGATAGGGTGGGGGTTAGCAAATTGAGTAATGGGTATAATCAATTAATTTTGATATCCTCACTCATTTTTATAAGATTTTGAAATATTATATATATATAATTTTTATTTTTTTTAATTTTGCAACAAAAAATTCAAAAAAAAAATTCGCAAAAAACCGGTTCAGCCCAATTTTAAATGTCGAAAACTTTTGGTGCCACGTTGGCGAGATGAGAGAAGTGAGGATGTGAAGTTGGCTATAAATATCTAGGATGGGGTTTAACAAATTGAGTAATGGGTATGATCAATTAATTTCAATATCCACACTCATTTTTATAAGATTTTGAAATATTTTAGAGTGTGTGTGTATATATATATATAGAGTCAGTCTATTAATAGCTGGGATGCTAAGATTCTTATCAAGAGTTGAGATTCTCAACCGTTCGATTGTGATCCGATGGTCAAGATTTGATCTGACTATCAACTGATATGTTGAAGGGCAAAATAGTCATTTCTCAGCTTCTTTCTTTCTCAGATTTAGCTACTCTCTCCCGTTCTCTCTCTCTCTTTGACGAGAACAAAAAAAGCCCTCAGCTCCCCCGTTCTCTCTCTCTTTCTTCGTCAAAGCACCCATCTCCATTTCCTGAGCGATTCGAAGCTAGGGTTTCTGATTTGCCCATTTCTCATCTCTCCCGTTCTCTCCCTCTCTTCGACGCGTCGCCCATCTCCATTTCCTGAGCGATTCGAAGCTAGGGTTTCTGATTTTGGTCCATTTCTCATCGCTCTCGTTCTCTCCCTCTCTTCGATGCGTCACCCATCTCCATTTTCTGAGTGATTCAAAGCTAGGGTTTCTGATTTTGGTCCATTTTAATGGGAAATGGAGTGTTAGGGTTTTGAGGGGTTTGGCTGCCATCGAAAGTTCTATTTGATTAAACCCCTTCAAAATGGTCGATGCCCCTTCTCCTGCTTTCGAAATCCCCCAAGTTTCCAACGGTTCTTCTCACATTGAGCTGAGATTCTCAAAAGTTCTAATGTGCCAGTGAAGATGTGCCATCATTTCTTGTCTCTAATTTATGTTCTCATTAATCTGTTTCTACATTTGTTATTTATTTATTTTGATCAAAAAATCTGTTTCTACATTATTCAATTTATTATGTATATTAGCTTGAATTTTTTTAGGCTACCTCGTGGTGATGGCCAATAATCTAGAGCTGGTAGGACTCTCTAGAAGATGAGTATATTCCCTTATACTAAGAGTGTAATTCTTATGCAGCTGAGACCTCGGATGAACGGTGACATGCAGCCTCATTCAAGGCAAGGAACCATATATTGTAATGAAAGCATGCTGTACCGACCGAACCGACTCCAACATCATCCCTTCACACACAACAAAACATTGCAACAGTGATTCAAGGTTGATATATATAGTTCAATCCGTCAGGGTGCTAACAATGAATTAGCAAGGCTGCAAGAGTGAAAATATTGACATCAATGGATAGAAACTAAGATCAGACTGAACGAAGAAGATATGATAATGGTCAATTTGATAAAGGAAATGGCCCTCAACAAATCCAAAAGGAGAAAATAATTATAATAAAACCCACCAGAACTTCTATACAGTAAATAAAATGTTGCTGCGCAAGATTGACATTCATTAGAAAGAAATATCAAAGTTGGATATAGCTATATAATTTTCATAAAACTTACATGGCTGATTCCAGTTTGGAACATACATGGCTGATTATTCTCATATACAATGCGTATGTACAATTCTATATTTCCTCATTCTACGTTTAAGTTACAAAATTTTCACGATAACAGAAACCAAACAGCTATACACAATGACTTTCTCCCTTATCTCTACAACTGGAACATACATCACCTTCTGTTCTTGTGTTGTGGAGAATTTTGCTAGGAATTTGGCCATCATCTCTTTACAATAATAAAGTCTTTCTCAATTTCTGAAGCCTATCTTCAAGATCAAATAATCTCTCAATCTTCACTAAGTAGATTTGTTCATCCTCGATGATCTCATCCGGTTGTGGATCAGTTCTCCCTTCCGAATGATACTTACTAGCAACATTTACTTCCATGTTATTGTGTATAGCATCATTAAACCATGAAGTAACCTAAAGAAAAAAAATTCATATGACAATGATACAAATAACACAAAAAATAGCTTGAAATCATACAATACATTAAGCAAGTGAACACAAAGCCCTACCTGATTATATGGTAAATCTAGCTCTTTTGCCAAATTCCTTTTGACAGATTCAGATGGTAAATGATTCTTCACCAAGACATTTCTTAATTTCTACAGTAACAACAACATCAAAGATTTTTTTGCTACATGGTTTGATCTTTCCAAGTCAAAAAAAATATCTGAAAAGAAAAGAAAGGAAAGGGATCATTTAGTAACGAATATGATACATTTTATACCTAAATTTTGGCCGTCAGTAGTTCACTGGCAGCTTCTTTGAGCGGCTTTTTCAGAGGCTTGGTGATAGATGAATTCTTTCTCTTAAGGATCCTTCTCAAATTTCTATGTACCCGAATAAAAGATGATAGTGGCAACAGATAAGAACTAGATTTGGACAGGGTTAAACTAGATTTGTCTTCATATATAGTTCGCAAGCACTTTTAAATGAACGTTCAGTAAAAACATTCTTATGCATTACAGGAAACTCATCAAACAGCAGAAAATACTCCAAAACACTGCAAGTTCAGAGGACTCCAGATACGAGATAATGAGATTGAACACCTCAAACATATACAAACTTCTAACATTTTCAGGATTGGGAAACTAGACCATTTCACCCATAAGCTTTAAGCTAATTGATTGTAAGACAAATTGCATATCAAGCAACTTTCACATTAGACCAAGATATGCACCAACAGGGCTAAAAGCCTAGAACATTTAATTATCATAGTTAAACCAAAGATCCACAGCTAATCAGAGAAGAATCCACACTTAATTTCAGAATAGGGAGACAAACTAAAGAGATAACCTTTCTGAGTTTAAGAGCAGCGTATCTTGCATTTAACCAGGCCAACTCTTCAATGCTTCTAACATCAATAGTGCAACCTTTAAAGTCATTCTTCACCAAGACATGTAGTTTAAGAGTTAGCAACAAAACAATCAATCAATCATAAAGCTCAGATAGGATTATTTCATCACTAGTCACTCCTATAAATCTTTAATTAAATCATAAAAGAATCATAGTGTGCAACTTCAGAAAGATAATCCATCTCATCATCACTTGTAAAAAAGAAGGGAAAATTGCTTGATGCTAATGCAAAACAAACTATTCAAGTATACTCAAAGCAAAATTTGATTTATAACAGATCAAGTATATGGCTTAACATAGAATTGACACTAAATCATGGTTAAACAGAATATTGAACTCTCTTTGATGAATCCGATGGTCAAGATTTCATCTGACTATCAACTGATATGTTGAAGGGCAAAACAGTCATTTCTCAGCTTCTTTCTTTCTCAGATTTAGCTACTCTCTCTCGTTCTCTCTCTCTTTTACGAATCCGAAAATTGATGTTACTGCAAATCTCCATTTCCTGATAGGATTGAATAAGGGAAAATATAACATGAAAGCAAAATTCCATTTCATGATGTAAAGAGCCAAATTGCTTCTACTGCATAATTGCTGCACCTGAAAAATTCCATTCCACTATATGACATGTTCAAAATCTATCTCATCAGTCATCATTCTCTAAATTTAGCAACATTCAGTGAAGTGACAATCGTAAAGCTCAGATTAGATTATTTCATCACTAGTCACTCCTATTAATCATTAAATCATAGTGTGCAACTTCAGAAACATAATCCATCTCATCATCACTTATAACCAATGAGGAAAAATAAAGCTCAGATAGGATTAATTCATCACTAGTCACTCCTACAAATCATTAAATAAATGATTTATAATGTGCAGCTTCATAAACATAATCCATCTCATCATCACTTGTAAAACTAGAATCCAAGTTATCCAACGAGGAAGCAAACTCACAATCACATGAATATAACAGACTATTTGGGGACGAATACTTCCCTGACATATTGTAGCTGATCATCTTGTTCCACACACTATTCTTGAGATGCAAACATTAACTGACAAATTAATTAAAGTAGTGCCTGTCATCATCGCCTCGCCTATACCAACACACACAACAAAAGGCAGTTTCTACAAATTTAAAAGCATTGTTTTAGATACAAGCTATGTTTGGCTACATAAGAACCATTGGAAACCACTTGCAACCATGAAACTCGAGTTTCAAATAGTTTCAAAAAACATCCTAAACCCTTCTTCCCAGTTTGTAAATATCGTTTTGATCTCTCCAACCTCGATAAGCACTATCCACCATACTCAAAACCCACCAAAACCCAAATTTCAGAACAAACACAAAACCCCACTTCTCGGAGCTCGGCTACCATCAAGTTTCATAACTTCAAGTAATCAAACACAACCGTAACACCCAAATCTGCAATATCTCAAGTTCTAAATTTCTCAACTAAATAGCAACAAGCCCTAAATAAGTCCATCTCATAATAGACTAACTCTAT
This sequence comes from Hemerocallis citrina, assembly GCA_017893485.1. Taxonomy (NCBI): domain Eukaryota; kingdom Viridiplantae; phylum Streptophyta; class Magnoliopsida; order Asparagales; family Asphodelaceae; genus Hemerocallis; species Hemerocallis citrina. The sequence goes on along the minus strand of CM030358.1, from coordinate 420,414,914 downwards.
ATGAGTTATTCTATATATATGAATCTGAGAAAGAAAGAAGCTGAGAAATGACTATTTTGCCCTTCAACATATCAGTTGATGGCCGGATCAAATCTTGACCATCGGATCGCAATCGAACAACTGAGAATCTCAGCTTACGATAAGAATCTCAGCTCACCATCTCATAATAGACTCACTCCTATTAATCATTAAATCATAGTGTGCAGCTTCAGAAACATAATCCATCTCATCATCACTTATAACCAATGAGGAAAAATAAAGCTCAGAAAGGATTAATTCATCACTAGTCACTCCTACAAATCATTAAATAAATGATTCTTAGTGTGCAACTTCATAAACTTAATCCATCTCATCATCACTTGTAAAACTAGAATCTAAGTTATCCAACGAGGAAGCAAACTCACAATCACATGAATATAACAGACTATTTGGGGAATCGAATACTTCCCTGACATATTGTAGCTGATCATCTTGTTCCACACACTATTCTTGAGATGCAAACATTACCAGACAAAACAATAAAGAGTTTGAATAAGTGAATGGAAAACATATAACAATTTTCAAAGCATAGCAATTAATTTATACAATAAGGGAATTGAAAAAAAAAAATTGGAAAAAAAATGTTTACCAAAATTATACCTGAACGAAGATGTAGGAGAGGATGTTCAAAGGTGGATTTAGGGTTTTGACCATTTTAAAGGGGTTTAATCAAATAGAACTTTCGATGGCAGCCAAACCCCTCAAAACCCCAATACTTCATTTCCCATTAAAATGGACCAAATTCAGAAACCCTAGCTTCGAATCGCTCAGGAAATGGAGATGGGCAATGCGTCGAAGAGAAGGAGAGAACGGGAGAGATGAGAAATGGACCAAAATCAGAAACCCTAGCTTCGAATTGCTCAGGAAATGGAGATGGGTGCTTTGACGAAGAGAGAGAGAGAGAACGGGAGAGAGTAGCTGAATTTGAGAAAGAAAGAAGCTGAGAAATGACTATTTTGCCCTTCAACATATCAGTTGATAGTCGGATCAAATCTTGACCATCGGATCGCAATCGAACGGTTGAGAATCTTAGCTCTCGATAAGAATCTCAGCTTCCCATCTCTTAATAGACTGACTATATATATATATATATATATATATATATATATATATATATATATATATATATATATTATTACAACAAAAAATTCAAAAAAAATCACAAAAACTGGTTCAGCCCGAACCGGGCCAAACCGGTTCAAGCCGGGCCGGGCCAAGGTGGGATTTCGAAGGCTAATGTGGGTCCCGACCAAGATTGATGGGTTTTGAATGGGTCCGGGTTGGGGTTGGCCCGGGTTAGGGGCAGGCCAGGTCGGTCTCAGGCCCGGGCAGGCCGAGTCGGGCCAATCCCGGGCTAAACCAGCCTAGATGCCACCCCTATCCTCAGTGTAGAGTTAGAGGATGAGGATGAGGAAGATGAAGATATTTCTGATAGGTAATCAATCCGACTTTCATGGTTGAAGAACCATTTTGAAAATTTCTTGACCAATGAATTGAGCGTCAATGACGTGCAGTGCTACACTAGGGCTTACATTCTAACTGTGCTTGAAGGTGTTCTCTTACCTAATTCCATTGATACTGTCCCATTGATGTATCTACGGTTTCTCATCGGTCTTAGCATAGCGGGCTGGTACAGTTGGGGAAGTTGTACATTAGCTACCCTGTATAAGACTTTGTGTGCATGTGTATTATATGGAGGGTGGATTGTCTTATTACAGATTTGCACATGGGAACGTTTACATGTGGGTCATCCCCGTATTACGAAATTGACGGAGGATTGGGTGGCCGATGCACCGATCCCTGAAATTTAGCACCTTTAGGAGTGTATTGGGCAGGTAGTCACAACTATAAAGATAACCCACGTGGTGTTTTAACTTACTACAAAGACGAGCTCGACCAACTATGAGATGGATTGGTAATTTGTTAGCTATATACCTTTGATCGCGTGCAAAGACTACCACCAGCGTGTACAGCTGGTTCACAACTATAGTTGACGAGAGGCGCACTCGTTAACTTTGGTATGGTTGAGCATTACTTCCCGAATAGTCCTTCGTCAATTCGAGATGCATCAAAACATGTCCGTCAACCGCTCGTACGACTTTGAGTTACAGGCCGTTAGAGGGACGGGTCGTATCCCTAATCATGACTGGGCAGAATTCCACCATGCTTATGTGACATTGTGGAATGAGCGGCGGTTTCACAAGGTACTTGAAGACGTCGGGAGATACGATGGCAAGGCACATGAACTATACATGACATGGTACCGATAATAACACATTTTTACATACCTTCGAAGACCAAAGTACCACCCGGGATTCGAGTAGAAATTTCAGAGAGAGAGATTGAACCACCGCCGGCTTATTCTTCGTCACAACCCATGTGCCAACCGAAGGCATCATCATATTATTTGCTGGTGAGTTAAAGTTGTTTGATTTTGTTGTATTTCGATTCAGCCATTTAAAATTTATTTTGTATTCATCTTGGGATTGTGTCTACTATAATTTTCTTTGTGTTTTATATCAATAATACATGGGATATTGCAAAAAAATGCGCTAGTGTACTTAAGAGTAATGGTGCCGGGAGCATGAAAGCTTTTGCTCGTGAGATACTTAGTCCATACCGAGGTTCGCTTGAAGATGTAGACGATGTGTAACACCCCAGAAATTTTAAATACATTATTTTGAATTAATAAATAAAATTTTAAATTAGTTTATTGAATTATTTGAATTTCGTGAAATTTTTGTTTGGCACGTGCAAATATTTTTGAAATGCCAGTTTTAAAATTTTGAGTTTGCTAAATTAATTATTTTATTTATAATTAAATATAATTTTAATTTTGGGATTTTTCTGAATAAGATAAATCACTTTTGCAAATAATTCGAAAGAAGATGACTTTTTTGTAAAAATTCGTTTGGAGGTAAAATTTGAACTCAAAAGAATTTGTTGGCTGCATGATGGGGTTCAGTAGAGAGATTTAAGGATGAAATTTTATCCATTTTGATTGATTTTGATTTGGTATGATTGAATAAATAATTAATTATGCAAGTTGGGACTTCTAGAGGGTTTTATTTATAAAATTTTTCAAAGAAACCCTAGAAGCAATCTCGACCTATTTAGAAGGCAGCAAACTTTCGACCTCCCTCTTTTCTCGTGGGATTTTGGTGAATTTGTGATATTGGAGATTCGATATATTGCTTGGAGGACAAGACTACTATTTTGTAATAATTTTCTTCAAGAGGTGGGTAACACTCCATCTCTCTTGCTACGTTTTTATCTCATAGATATGTAGTATCATGCTAGGGATGAATTTTTATTAGTCATTGGTTGTATGTTAGGATGATTGTTGAAGTTGTTATATGTTTAATGTGAGATTGTTGATTATATGACATGAAAATTGAATCTTGATTGTATGCGGAACTAAAATAAATTGTTCTTGAATAATGGAGATTTCTATGCATGAAAGATCTAGTTTTTATTTATAAAAGTAGATCTAATGAACCTATGTGTTATTGTAGATGTGTAGATTTTATTCTGTGATTCAAGAAACATGATTTAAATAATTAAAAGATGGGATCTTCATGAGTTATTTACTGTTTTTTAATGTGAATTCATGATGAGTTGAAAACTAGAATTTTTATATATTAATTATGTGATCAAAACCCATTTAAAAAATATACTTGAATGTTGTGAACACTACAAGTTGGGTTTCGGGGTTAAATCCTAGACCTAGGGTTGGTGGGGGCTCAGTTTATGGGTTGCACAACACCCGGGGGTTGCACAGTGCCAACCCGAGCACTGTGCAAACCCAGGGGCTGCTGTTTTTGGGTTTCGGTCTGCGCTTTTGGGCTCGGGTGTGGGTTATTTTGGGTGTGGTGTTGTGTGTTAGGGTTGAGAACCCTATAGTGCATATAGATGTGCATAAGTATATGTATAAACCTAGCGATTGTGTGATAATTAATTGATTCTTTTGATCAAGTTTCGAATGTGCAAATTTTTGATTTTGTGGAAATCTAGTTTCAGAATTTAGTATGTTCAAGTAATGATTTTGAGGGTGCAAAGCTATATTTTCATAAATGAAATTCTCAGTTTTTAGGGGATATATCTTTCAGTGTTTCAAAAGTGGTAAATTTCAGATTTTTAGAACTAAAGAATTTCATATTTGAGGGATGAGATCCCAGATAACAAAGAGACTTGTTTCAATTTAAAGTGATTTGAATTCGAGAGAAATTCATTGTGTTTTATGTGTGTATGGAAAGTGAGATTTAGAAGTTGAATTTAAAGAATTTATGTGGATGAGATTTTGTTCCATATAAGAAAGAGTCTTTTATGGTAACGACGGTTTATTAAATCAAAATGAAAATAATGAAGAGATTGTGGAGGTACAAATGTTTTATTTTGGAATGACGTATTTCTGTTTTTGAGATCTTCTTTCACGACCATGGTGTTGTGGGAAAAAGTGTTGTTTTCAGAAAAGAGTAAGTAAAGAGTATTTTGTTGATTGAACCAAGTGGGGTTCTTGATTGCAAATTAGGGTTATTGTGAGAACCCTAGATGGACGCTTGAGGCGTTGAGTTGTGAGCACTAGGGACTAAGCGAGCCCTAGAGTACTGGTAGTGGATATTTTAATTGCAGGAAATTAACCTGAGGGGCTAGTATTCCTTGTTTGGCAAGTGAAGTCCGATAGGGTGGGGCTAGTTCTAGGTGGCTCAGATAACCACTAAGATAGGCACTAGTTGGTGGGTGATGAAACAAGGGCAAACATTAGTAGGGGGCCTCTATATGGTCTGCGGTGTGAGATTGAATCCCCAGAATTATCGAGATGTGAACGGAAGTGTCTCCAGCTCATGTGCTGTGTGGTATTGATCTCCGAAATTATCGGGATCGAGGTGATGTTCATGGGATGTTTGTGGATGGTGAGGCGCCATGGCTTGCAGTGTGAGATTGAATCCCCGAAATTATAGAGATGTGAATGGAAGTGTCTCCAGCTCATCTGCAGTGTGGGACTGATCTTCGGAATTATTGGGGCATGGGGGCATGGGCTAGGTTTCACAAATTGTCTAAATCATGTATTAGCCACAGGTGTAAGTTTGCATGGCGAGGGATCAAACCTTAAATGAGGTGAACGTAAGTGCTTGCCCTCGGACCTATGTAGTATGGGATGCGTAGAATCCGAACAAGTATGCATTAGTGTGCATCGTATGCATTGTGTTTTCTTGAACCATGTTTTCAGCATTTTCTTCTTGTTTTTCCTTGGCACACACTTATTCTCTTAAGTTTAGTAGCACTTGTTGATTTATGAATCTTTTATTGTTTTTATTTTATGTTGTGTGACAAGTTTTTGATTGTGAGACTTTGGAGGGTTACTATTACTATAGTAATGCGTCGGTTGTATTCAACTGATGTGGCCACTTTATCGTCAGTTTTGTAGGATTTGCGAGTAAGTGGCTTGAGCAAGGTTAAAGCTTGGACTTTGAGATGACTGAAGTTTAAGTGTTGAAATATGTTGTAACAAATATGTTTAAAATTTTTGTTGTGCATTGTAACAAAGAACTGTTGAAAAGAAAGGTTGTATTTTTCCTATGTTTTATACTGTGTTTGGATTACATTGAAGTAAAGATTCTGGAGTTGTAAATTCGGGGAGCTACAAGATGGCCCACAATTGGACCATTATTTAAATACGGCGGTACGTTCGACTCATCGTAAGAGCGTGGTTACTAGGCCACAACGCCCCCGGCAACCACGGCAACGCCAACCTCCACCACAAGAAGAGTTACAAGAACAAGTCGAAGACGAAGAAGAAATCACCGGCCGATCTTAAATAACCCAAGTACGGCATTCTCGCCAACAACCGCTTAGGAAGCGGAAAAAGCTACAACACTACACTCCGAGTTAGGTTGAGTAAGTTCGCATTTACGTTATTGAAAACTTTATTTGTAATGTGAAATTTGTGGTTTAGACAAGTTGATGTTATTGTTGTTGTTAATGTTATAGTTATTATTGATAGAGTTATTGTTGTTATTGTTATTTTTATTGTTGTTAGTTTAATTTTGAAATTGTTGCTTTTATTGTTATTCATGATATTGATATTGTTGTTAGTTTTTATGTGGAGTTGAGATGATAATGTGATGATTGAATGCTCAAATTATGGGAAGTTCTTGAAAATGTTATTTGGGTGCAGTTGTAGCAGGCTAGCAGCTGATGCTGCTGTAGTTAAAGTTGTAAATTTTTTTAATTTTAACTTAACCCTTTGTTTCAAACAACGGGATTAGCTTAACCAAAATTACAGCAAAAACTCTTTCTCTCAGACTTGAAATTGTCATTTCGAATCAACTGAAGTCGTCGTTTTAACCTAAGTCGTTTCATCCGTTGTTTGAAACAACTGCTTATGGTTTGTTTAACTTTGAGCAAGAAATCTTGCTCTCTGACTTGAACTTGTCATTTTGTACCAACTAAGTCATTGTTTCAAACAACGACTTCTTTTAACCTAAGTTGTTGTTTGAAACAACGGCTGAAATTTAACCAAAATTTAGGGAAGAATGAGATTACTCTCTGACTTGAACTTAATATTTGAATCAATTGAAGTCGTTGTTTCAAACAACGACTTAACTTAGGTCGTTGTTTCAAACAACGTCTTACCCTACTGTATTACCCCTTTTTCCTTTTTTTGGGAAATTAAAATTTGTGTCTTTGGGGGGGGGGGGGGGGCTGTATTACCCCATTTTCCTTTTTTTGGGAAATTAAAATTTGTGTCTTGGGGGGGGGGGGGGGGGGTATTTATGTATACAGTGAAGATTTTCTTTTTGCATTTTTTATACTTTAAAAATGTGATGTCATCTCTTCAAAATGGGAAGAACGCATTTATTGGGATCATGTAAATTCTAAGGGAAAGCTTTTTTAAAGAGAGCAAGAGGTTTTTGAAAATTTTCATCTAACCCTAACTCGTTGTTTCAAACAACAACTTATTTTAACCTAGGTAGTTGTTTCAAACAACAGCTTAAGGTTAGTTCGAATTTCAACAAAAAATTCTTACACTCTCACTTGAATTTGTCTATTTGAGTAGCCTCTTATTAGGTCATTGATTCAAACAATGACCTATTCTAACCTAGGTCGTTGATTCAAACAACAACTTTAATATAAAAATATTTTGAGATTTTAGAGTCTTGCTTTCTGACATGAACTTACCCTTTGTATTTTTATTTTTATTTTTATTTTTATTTTTATTTTGGGGGCGGGGGGGAAAGGGGTTATGTAGAGGGTGAATTTCTTCATTTTTGCGTTTTTATTATTTTCAATATCTGAGTACATCTTATTTATCTTATTTAATCGAAATACAGTTAACTCTCTCTTCACGATACTTATCTTCTCTTATTGCACTCTCCAATAATGTGTGCTAGCGAATACCTAAGTTGTTGTCTCCAGTAAATCAGACTCTTTTTTGGAAAGAAGAATTAAAACGGAGAATTGACCCTAACCCTAACCCTACCCTCCAACCCTAACGCTAACCCTACCATCCAACCCTAACCCTAATTCCTACCCTTATCGTAACCTAACCCCTAATCCTAACCGTACATAAATCCGATAACAATATATAACCTTGCTTTCTTCGCTTAGTTTTTTTCTCATCAATGGAGATATAGTAGGAGAGAGACTTCAATTAAAATGACTTTAAACATATATAGGACCAAAAAAACACTGCATCTCAATTAAACATATAAAGGAAAAAAATAACGCTACATCTCACAACAACAAAAAAATTCCCCACTTGAAAATATATTGGGACAAGAAGAAAGCAATACTGCTAGAAATTCAGTGCGCTTCAGAGCGGAGAGTCATCAGACCGTTATGTGTCATAAAGCGACAACACGGTCAGTACAAAGATAATTTCATCTCACAAATGAAAATAAAGTCTCAAATTGGAGTCATACGATCAGATCACGTATTAAAACAAAAATCAACATCAAATTAAATTAAAAAAATCTTATTTAAACAACCAAAAATTAGCTAAACCCAAAAAAAAAAAAACCAACTAAATCCGTTGTTTGAAACAATGACCTATTATAACCTAAGTCATCGTTTGAAACAACAGCTATAGGTTAGAATAAATTTGGGGAAAGACCACTGCGATGCGCCAATAAATTTTTAAAATTTCAATTACTTTTACCGGGGGAGAGGGGTATGTAGACGGTGAAGAGATATTTTTTGTATTTTTAAATTTTCACTGTACTTATCTTCGCTTATTGCAATCTCCAAAACATGGGTGCTAGAGTTACTGAACCCACGATCTTCAGTAGTGCGGAGTCTTTCAAAGAAGAATTCCAATGGAGACTTGAACCTCAATCTCTAAGACTAACCCTACATCTAACCCTACCGTTAAAAAGAGTATTAAAAAGACTTTATTTTCATGTTAAAATTCAGTGTGCTCAGAGATAATTAAAAAGAATTAGTCCACAAAAAAAAAAGGAGAAAAGTCCATTTTTTACCCTAACCCTAATCCTAACCCTACCTTACCCCCCTAACAATCAGTAAACATTATTATAAAAAGACAAAGGAAAAAAAGTCAAAAATTTTCAATTATATTTAAATGCAAATTTTCTTATTAAAAACAACTAAAATAAAGTAAAATAAAGTGAAAAAAGTCAAAAAAGGATAATGACCTAAGTTGTTGTTGCAACCAACGGCTTAAAGTTATAAATATCGTGGGCAAAGATATTTGCTCTCTGACTTAAACGTGTTTATTTGAATCAACTTAAGCCATTGTTTCAAACTACAACCTACTTTAACATAAGTCGTTGTTTCAAACAACGACTTCAGTTTATATCAAAAGTTTTGGGGAAAACAATCTTGCTCTCTGACTTGAACTTGCCATTTGTAAAATTCAATCAGAGAGCAAGAGTTTTAACTCAAATGCTTCTTGCCCTTAAACTGTTGTTTAAAACAATGACCTAAGTAAACTATGTCGTTGTTTGAAAGAACGACTTCTGTTGGCTCAAATAGACAAGTTCTTATCTGATAGCAAGATATTTTTGCTCAAAATACAATTAAGCTTAAGTCATTTCAAACAGCTGCCTAGGTTATAAAAAGTCTTGCTTAAAACCACAGTTTTTGTTGGCTCAAATAGACAAGTTCTTATCAGAGAGCAAGATTTTTTGTATCAAATTTTGTTAAGCTAAAGTTGTTATTTCGAACAGCAACCTAGGTTATAAATAGTCGTTTGAAATAACAGCTTATGCTAGCTCGAATAGACAATCAATTAACACAGGGCAAGATTTTCCACTTAAAATTTTTAAGTCTTAACCCATTGTTTTTAGTTAAAATTTTGAAAAATAAAAACACTTCTTCAAAAGCAGCATCAGCTGCTACAACCATAATATCAGCTCAAATTTCATCAACTTCATATACAATCTCATTCAATCATCACATTATTGTCTTATTCAAGGAGTTTCCAAAATTAACAATCATCACATTCTCGCAGAACAACAAGTCATTCATCCACATTCCTTCTGTCCTAAATCTTCATCACAACTAAAACAATACACAGATAAGCGATTAAGCAATTACATACACAATATTCAAAAAAAAGCAATTACATATACATATCTACTCATTTACAATTAGGAATTTCTTTGAAGATCACAATGAAGCTTCATCCAATCAAAACCTGCAAGAACGAACAATTTCAAACAAAGGAAATAATTATTATAAGTCTAGAAACTTTAAAACATATACAACAGAAAATTTACCCCACAACAGTTTATCATAATTCTCGTCGGAACTCGATTCATCTCTTGGATCCAATTCTTGTGCATTGGTAGCGCTAAATAGATGACAAGATTGAATTAGTTAACTTTTATCTACCACTTCCACCTAAAAAAGCAAGATTGAGTGAGTCAATATTTTCTAACAAAAAAAAGAGATATGTTACCTAGCAATTTTGTTTGGACAATTTCTTGAATCGTGTTTTTGTCCCCGCATCCCACATGCATTGTACCATCTAGGTTTTCGGTGAAGTTGCACTCTTATCGGCTTCAACTCTTCCCGCTAGTCATTCCCTTTATAATGCACTATCGAGGGTCCCCCACGACAACATGAGACATATACACGTTTGTACCATGTGCATGTCCGCTGTCGTTAGCTTGTTGTCCACTATTCTCGGGTTATGCATTACTTTGGGGATGTTTGCTAAATCCGGGTTGTAGAAGAGAAATGTTTTCAATGCCCTTGAATATGTGGTCGAGCATGTATTTGTTACTTTCTTCAAAAGAACAACCAAGATCGACCATCTGTTTTGCGTGATGGCTCAATTCACAATAGCGAGAAGCAAAATTCCTGTTAGTGCCTTCGTCAACAGATGTATAGCTTCTTCCCATAAAATCCCAGATTCATCTTCATGTAATGTATTGCTCTAGTAGTGCGGTGTGATTGGTGAACCGAAAATGGTTCACCGCAAAAATATGTTTGCAAGGAATGCATATGAATACAAACCCCAAACATCCACCAGTAGCCATTTGACGAAGTTTGCAAAATTGCACCGGCATCACTGGTTCTAGATTTCCACAAAGCTTCACATAAAAAGCTACATTATCTGATGTGTTCATATCTTCAATCCACATCACATTATATAATAAGATTTTCTGTATTTCATCTTGGAATTTGTAGAAAATTTTCAGTGTGTAGACTCACACCATTTGTCCTGCATAGGTTATTGGGTCTTCAATTTCGGTCTCTTCTCACAATTACGATGATTTTCTTTGAGTTCCTCTTGTCATCGTCTTGCTTACACTATCGAAAATCACAGCAAATTCATGTAAGGAGTACTTCTTTTGGGTATGAAGCTTTAAGAAAGAATGCATAGACTCGCTCGGTTGGCTACTCAACATGCCGGTCCAAAATGACTCTCTTGCATAGACGATGGCCCATTTCTCACCAATTTTAAATAGATTATTCAACCATTTGTTATTCTCAACTCTGAATTGCAAAAGCAATAATTTCCATTTCACTTCAAAATCTTGTATAAAGTTAGAATTATAGATGATATTCTTAAAAGGGGATATTATTAAAAGCTTCCCTAAACTCGTCAACATTATTCAAAATACGTACCTCATGCAGTAACTTATCCAAGATATTCCAAATGCAATACCCATGTCGAGTCTCAGGGAAAACTTTTTTCAGTGCAACACCGATCACACGATCCTAGTCCGTCACGATGTCGGATGGAGCACATTTCATTACTCCTAACCACTTTTCAAAGAACCACACAAAGGAAGAGGACTTCTCATTTGGAATGAACCAACAACCTAAGAACGTTCATTGCCATTGATGATTGATACCAACAAATGGAACAAATAACATTCCATATCGGCTCATGTTGTGTGTGACATCAAAGCAAGATACATCCCCAAATTCTTCATAATTCATCCTAGAAGTACCATCCAACCAAATACATTGGGACAATCGACCTTTAGGATCTATTTGGAAATCATAAAAAAATAACGGATCATCTTGTTTTTGCTCTTGAAAAAATTTAATCAACATTTGACCGTTGTATCCTTTCATGGCTTCCCTCAAGTCTCTCTTTACATTTCTAGCATCGGTTTGGAGAATCCTATTTAATCGTAACCCCTACTAGCACTTTCAAAAAAAAACATTTGTTTGCACGTAGGAATAATCGCTTGGGAAAGTTGATCCATTATTCTTTTATTGGTTTTCGACACACTACGGTTTTGGGGGAAAAGATGTCTTCACCGGGTGAAGTAAATTCAAGATTGTGTGGTTCATGAAATGAATAAAAAAACCATGTATTACTTTCTTCATTTATTTTTACACGAACAAAAGTTTTACTACCCGTTCTAGAAGTAGTTCCTCGTCTAGCATCATTGGGCTGACTCGGTGATGCCCCGACTTCATTATATAAATATGACTTATCCACTATCTTGGTTCTCTTGTATTTACCCACCCTTACGCATTGTGAAATCCGCACATCTAACATAGCTCTGATAAAACTTCTCGGCTTCCTCTAGAGTACGAAATGTCATACCTAACTCTGGTTTGAGGAGCTCGTCAACTTGCGGCCTAGATTCACCACCTTCTTATGCACACACAAAATTGTCATCGACAATAGAATTTCCTTCATCATTCTCCATATCTAACATCAAAAATAATACAACAATTCTCAATACACTAATCATATAGACTTGGTAATCATATTGTTCATATACATAGATACGGAACAAGATACGTAAGAAAACTACACAAAAAATAACTAAAATTTATGAAACTTTGCGAGTATGTCGGAATCACCACACACAAGCTAACACAACTTCTAGAAGTGAGTTTTGACTCACGGTTTGCAATATACGACTATGTATCGCTTTCCATTCTATTTCATGAATGAAAGCGGTACATGGACGTATCTTACAAACCATGAGTCAAAACACATTTCTAGAAATTGCATTAGCTTGCTTCTGGTGATTCAGACCAACTCGCAAAGTTTCGAAATTTTTGGTTGCCGTTTTTGCAGTTTTACACAAAATACGCAACAACACCTTCGAATAATCACGTATGTTGTTGTTCGATATTAGTAAAACCGCACAAACGACAACAAAAAATTACGAAACATTTGTGAGTAGGTCAGATTCATCACACACAAGCTAACACAATTCTAGAAATGAGTTTTGCCTCGCTGTTTGCGAGATACAATAATGTATCGCTTTCCATTCTTTTTCGTGAACGAAAGCGATACACGGTCGTATCTTACAAACCATGAGTCGAAACTCACTTCTAAAAGTTGTGATAGCTTTTGTCTGGTAATTCTGACCCACTTGCAACGTGTCAGAATTTTAGGCTGCCATATTTGCTGTTTTACACAAAACACGCAACAACACCTTCGAATAATCACGTATGTTATTGTTCGATATCAGTAAAACCGTACAAACGGCATTCAAAAATATCGAAACATTGCGATTAGGTCAGATTCACTACACACAAGTTAACGCAACTTCTGGAGGTGAGTTTTGACTTACTGTTTGCAAGGTACGACCATGTATCGCTTTATTTTGGTTTTTCTTGTAATAATGCGATACACAGTCGTATCTTGCAAACCGTGAGTTGAAACTCACTTCTAAAAGTTGAGTTAGCTTTTATGTGGTGAATCCGATCTACTTGCAAAGTTTCGGTATTTTTTGTTCCCATTTGTGTGGTTTTACTAATATCAAACAACAACAATCACAACTACATCTACAATTTGTGAGAACAACAATAACTACACCTAGCGTTCTACAATCTACAATTATCAAACAACTATATACGATACACATCAAACAACAACTACAACTACATAACTACATATCATAAAAATAAATTTCTATGTTGGCACCGGACCCCATCCTTATGCAGTACATCTACATAACTACCCCTTCTTATACTAGAACTTGCGACAATCTCTCTGCAGTTGTGGCAATGGACCCCATCCTTATGCACAATTTTTCTTCCAATTGAAGTTCCATCAACCGCTATGGAAATCATAGAAGTAAACTCTGATTTATGTGTTTCCTTCCTAAGTTTATCCTCTTTTATGCCCTTGATCACACCGGCCACCAAAAGCTTCTCCTTGGTAGAATTTCCGTGTAACATTGTGGTTATCAAATGCTCGTATGAATCTAGCAATGAATATATCAAGTTAAAAGTTTTATCATCTTCGCTTAGATCATCTGTATTTATCACCTTCAATTCGGATAACACCTTATTGAATTCCATTATATGATCATGCAGAGTGGTATCTACCTTCATTGAGAATGAAACATCTTTCTCTTCTAGTACATCTGATCCAATAACGACGATCTTGAATAGTCAATTATGAGTCTCGCTCACAGACTCGTCGCGCTTTTCTCCTCAAGGAAGTTTCACTTGAATTTTTCCCTCAATGACAGTCGGATTGAACTCAAAACTTTTAAACAAATCTCATCTCACTTCTCCTGTTTTATGTCGGATGGCTTCCCTTTATCTCCTTCTAGGGCAAGATGGAAAGCCCTTTTGAACCAATACGTTGTACATGTCCACCTCCCACAAATTAAAGTAGATCTTACCATCAAAGTGCTTGATCTTTGGAAACCCATGATCAGTCATCTTCACCAAGGAACTCGCGCAAAAATTGCTCTAATACCACTTTGTAGAAAACCCCAGGACAAAAAAAATTGTAAGGATGTGGCGATAGGCAACAACTGATCACAACGAATCAACCAAGCAAGTAGACCAAACCCCAATTCGGCAAACCTAATTCAGGGGAGAAATAACCGAGAAATTATTTAACGAGAGTAGATACAAGAGTTACAATACTCTCATCAAGAACCTATCAATCTCTCAAGGCTCACTAGAATATACTATGTTGTTCACAATGGAAAACTCTCATATGAAATACTCTCACACCTCTCAGTGGAGGCCATTAAATTATTATATAGAAATCTAGAAAAACCATAGGTACAGTCCTGAGCTAACAACGTTCGATATATCCTGAAGAGAAATCCATACGATATGAGTCGTACGATCTAACTTAGAGAGCAAATCTGGGCTCAAACAGATCCCCAGGAATCAGACCCAATAGTTATTGCCGTCGTTGTTGGTTGACTGCTCAAAAGAGCAGTCGACTGTACCTGAAGTCTAAACCTCCCGGTTGTAGTTGATTGTCAATTTCCAGACAGTCTGAAACACTAGCTCCTCTTGCTTCCCTTCTTTGCTTCGAACATATTCTCGCTTCGCCCATTTCTTTTCACATCGAACCTAGTATGCAAAACATGCACCCAATAAACTCATTTCAAAATTTAGCTTGTATCAATTGTATTTCGAAATGAGATAGAAAACAGAGATCAAAATCTACAAACTTAGTGGACATACAAAACTCTGAAATTTTACAAATTCTTCTCTCTGAAATTTTACAAATTCTTCTCATTCTCGTGATTTACAACTTAAGCTTTTGTAGTCATTTCATGTTTGAAAAACAAATTGACCAATTTACTTTCTTTCTTTTTTTTTAACTAAATCGCCATCCGGTTTCAATAAAAATATGGATGATGGCTCGCTTGTGTACAAAACAAATTTTAAATTTGTCACTTTCATCAATCCAGTGGATTAGAAACTTGTCACTTTAAATGAGTTTTTTTGCCCCTCCATTTCATTTTTGGCTACTAAATCTTTTCAGTTAAGTGTGCATGCAAAATCGCTCTACAAACCTAATTATCTCCTTTTTATTATCATAGTTTTTGTTGGAATTTAGTATAGTATACATTTAAAAACATTTCTTGTTAACATTATCTTATGGCCCAATGGTTACAATTTTGGGCTCACATGAGGGTGGAGGATTAATTCACATCTACTACAAATTTTATATGGGAAAAAGGGGTATGAGCAATTTGCTCATTTAGTAAATGATCAAGTGATGAGGTGGCATGCATGTGATTGGAAAATCCTAAAAATGGTTAGATACTCAATGTATCACATGCATACCACCTCATCAATTGCTCATTTACTAAATGAGCAAGTTGCTCATACCTCTTTTTCCCATTATATATATATATATATATAATGGGAAAAAGAGGTATGAGCAACTTGCTCATTTAGTAAATGAGCAATGATGATGTGGCAAACAAGTGATTGGAAAATCCTTAAATGGTTAGTTGTCCAATGTATCACATGCATGCCACATAATCAATTGCTCATTTACTAAATGAGCAAGTAGCTCATATCCCTTTTACCCTATATATATATATATATGTGTGTGTGTGTGTGTGTGTGTGCGCGCGCGCGCGCGTGTGTGTGTGTGTGTGTTTAACCGGACGTGGCCTTAGGGTTTTTAGGCCCTTTAGGTCTCTTGGGAAAAAAACGACAGATTTTTTTTTAAACTGGTTTTAAATTTTTCGGATTTTGGACAGCTCAAAACATTTTTTTTTCATCCTCATAAATGCTACTAGCTGTTTTTACCTATCAAAGCAAAAATCAAGGGATCTTTTATGGTGAAAATAAAGGCAAACGTTTTTCCCGTTTTTTATGGAAAAAATCAAGGAAATATTTTTTTTTTCTTTTGGTTATAAAAAGATGATTTCTGTTAAAAAGTAGAGGAAGGTAAAAATAGTCTTTTCTTCTCTTCTCATATAGCTCTTCCAGTTATTGAGCGATTTCTAGTTTGAGTGGTGCAAGTTGGTACGTGTTGCCACTGGAGTATTAGGCAACACTGTAAACAAAAGCTCGTTGTATCCTTGGGGGAGTGTTTGGTGATCAATGATTTATCTCCAGAATCGGCCGAATAACTTCTTAAAGAAAGTGCAATCCACGCCTCGAGCCGTTCTCTCACTTTCTTCCTGCTGCAGTCAAAGCCGATCAATTCAATCCATTCCAAAACCGTGCGGTACTATCAGAAGGTTGATTTGGACATTCATGATTACTTAATTTTCAACAATTTTGATAAGTTATTTTTATTAGTTTTCTGTAATGGCTCTAGTATCTGACCGCAAGCATGAATCCAACTAACCTGAGAAATTTGTTGGCTTGAACTTCAAGCGATGGAAGAACAATTTGTTTTTCTATCTGTCGCTGAAGGAAGTTGTCTATGTTCTTAGTACCGACTTCCCTATTATGCCTAAATCGGAACCAACTGCCCTGTTATGCCTAAATCGAAACCAGTTGATGTTCATGAAAAAGACCAAATCTTATATAACATTTTAGACTGGAAGGATGCCATTTTTAAGTGTAGGAATTTTATATTGAATGGGCTATCCGACAAACTATATGAATATTACTTACAGTACGATACGGCTAGATCTGTTTAGGAGGCATTAAAAAAGAAATATGACATCGAGGAGGCTGACTCGAAGAAATTCGCAGTCAGTCACTATCTCATATACACCATGGTCGACGATAAGCTAGTAACTATTCAATCACACGAGTTACAACATAATGTTCATGAGATCATTTCAGAGGGTATACCCTTCGATGAGAAATTTCAAGTAGTTGTGATGATTGACAAGTTACCACCTGGTTGGAAAAAACTTCAAGAATATCCTACGACACAAATCAAAGGAACTGACCATGGAAAATTTGATAACAAGACTTAGAGTTGAGGAGTAATCCAGGAAACAAGACCAGAAAGAGAATGTTTTGTTTGTTCAACAGAATAAAGCAAAGGTCCATCTGAAACCAAAGAACAAGTCGTTCAAGAAGAATACTAATCGGAAGTTCAATTCGAACAACCGTCAGAATGGTCAGAATGGACGTCAGAATCCGAATAATGGAAATAACCAGCAAGCTCAAACCAATAATAATGGAACAGATCCTATCGAGTGTTGGAAGTGTATCGCTTTGGACATATCGCTAGAAACTGTCGATCGCGTGCGCCTGCACCACAGATAAATGCTATTGAAGGGACTTTAATGGCTATGATCACTGAGATCAACATGGTCGGTGTAACCGAAGGGTGGTGAGCTGATACGGATGCTACTAGACATGTCTGCTATGGGCGCAGATGGTTCAATACCAATAAGCAGACTGAAGATCAAAAGGTTCAACTTTGTGATTCTCATTACATCAATGTGCTGGGCACTGGAGAGGTAGACTTGGAGTTTACCTCTGGTAGGAATATAACCCTCAAGGATGTCTTGCACACTCCTGATATAATGAAGAATTCGGTTTCTGGATACCTTCTCAACAATGTTGGGTTTCATCAGAGTATCGGATCTGACCAATATGTTATAAATAAGAATAGCATTTTTGTGGGAAAGGGATTTGCTTGTAATGGGATGTTTAAGCATAGTATTGAAATGAATAAGCATAATGTTTATGTTTACTCCTTGTCTTCATTTAATTTATGGCACTCTAGACTATATCATGTTAATAAAAATTGGTAAATAATATGAGTGTCACGCCCCGCTTTCCAAAAGAAAAACGGAATACGGGTACGCGACAAAGTCCAGCAAATGGTTTTCACCATTCATGAGATGTAATGATCATATCAATAGTACACAAGAATATACAAGAAATAAGCATGAAATAATCGGCCATGCATGCATGAGCAAATTTCCAAATCAACATGTATTTGAAACAAAATACTTATTTCTCAAATAAACCAGATCTGGAACAAAAGACTAGTAATAAACTCCGGGACAAATGTCTAATACAAGTTCCAAGTAGCAACAATGAACAAATAATTCAAAACAGGGAATAGTTCAAGCAGGAAAAACTCTAGCCAAGCTTAGAAAGCTTGGTCACTCACTCCTTCGGGCAGCTGATCGCCAAACTCTGCATATTTATCAATTTGAAAGAAAAAGAGAAACAGGAAACAATGCACCCGTTAGTGAAAATTACGGGCTGTAAGTAGTACAAGCAACAAAGCACAGAGACAGGTAAACAAAGTATAGAGCGGCAACAAGAATCAAAGTACTGAATATAACATGGAAGGAATGTGACAGTTAAATAGATTAACTAACTCCTAAGCCAAGAAACATAATCAAATAACATGATTAGATAACAGGGTACGAGTAGCTTGTAACAGGTATCAAGTAGCATGCAAGTAAATAAATATGTAACGGGTGTCAGGTAGCATGTACAGGTAACAGGAATGTGCAGGTGATCATGTTATTCTCAATTCTTGTATTTAATCCTATCTAGGTAGCACTTCATGCTGGACTTAGGGTTGATCTAACCCAACAAAAGATCAACCCTAAGTCTAGCCATATAGATAGCCATAGTTATAACCATGATTTAGTACGTATGGAAATGTCTATAGTCATTATTAAGGATGAGTTACAATTTTCTTATTCTGAAAGTAGGAATCTAGAGACTTTTAACCAAGCCGCTCTAAACCCCCATTATAAACAGATTCCTAGCAACACTGTTAAAGCCAATTATTTTAAAGTTTATAAAAAGGCTAAAGAGATGTTCGTTGCTATGTTGTATTTGTTAACTTGTAGGATTTTGTTAACCTCCAATTGTTGGAAAGATTGTAACGATGTTCTAATGATGTGTGTAACATGTCATTGGATTGATACTGATTGGACCCTTCAAAAGAGGATCATACGATTCGAATTTTTGAAGTATACCCATAATGGTGTGGGTATCAAATCACATATTATAGAAGCATGCACTACTTTTTGTATTCGTGATAAATTTTTGGCTATTGGTTTTGATAATGCCTTCAATAATACAAGGGAAATTTCTACATTATTGGATGAGTTGCAGCCTATCAAGCCTAAAATATTTCATGTTGGATGTGCATGTCATATTATCAACCTATGTGTTCAAGATGCATTGAAGTTAGTCGACGAATATATGAATATATTAAGAGATTGTGTGCATTTCATAACTTTGAGTGGTCCTACTCTTCAAGCATTCAAAGATTGGTGTGATCTTAAGGGAATAAATAATGTAAAATTCGATAAAGATATTAGACATTGTTGGAATTTTATTTATGAACTACTTCTTGTTGCTAATGAATACCAGATTTCTTATAAATAATTGTTATATTGCAATGCATATGAAGAACTTTCGTATGAATGATGAATATAGGGATTTTGCCTACAATTTATTAAAAATTTTAGAACCTTCTCAAACTACAACCTTGCAATTTTCAAAATCTTATTCATCCACTCTACTAGTATTTTACTCACAATTTTTTACTATGGTGAAAATATTTCATGAATTGATGTCTGGCCCTATCATTGGAGTAGTTGTTCATTCTGCTTACATTAAAATTTTGAAATATTTTCATCATATTCTAATATTGTATTGTATTGCTAGTATAATAGATCTTGTGACAAAATTAGAGGGTACGAAAAATTTGATTGATATATTGTATATATACGTTGGAGATGGTATTGATAACTATGACCATTAAGCATTTATAGTCCAATTTGAGCCAGTATTAAATAGTTTATATGATAGTTATGATAGAAAGTTTGCATCTACTACTCATACACAACACACAAGTGCATCATCTTCTAGTGCCAGAGGTAAGGGCCTTGCATTTTCCAATGCAGCAAGCGATGCATTGAATCTCATTAGATCGAGAGAAAAAAACCCTAAAACTAATGCACCCAATGAATTACATTGGTATAATGCACAACCTTCCATTGAAACTAAAACTGATGTGTTATCATAGTGGAAACACAAATGAAAATTTTATCATATTCTTTTTCATATAGAAAAAGATAGACTAACTCCCACGATGTCCACCGTCGCATCAGAAAGTGCTTTTTTCTTGGTGGCAGGATATTGAGCTACAAAAGGAATCGTTTGACACCGAAGTCTATGGAGATGTTCATATGCAGTGAAGATTGGATAAAAGCGGAGGACATGACTCAAGGAATGCAAGACGACTCAGCAAATAGTGATGACTGGAGATTGAATATTGAAGACCTAATTTTCATAAGACGAACAATGAAGATTGAAGATTACTGCAGTGTAGCGGACGCTCACTAGGAAATTTAGGGTGATGGAATCCTAGGTTTAGGTCAAGTAGAGGTGCACGACAATAGTCCAATGCCCTCTCTTCAATATAACTTTAGGCTATCTCGAACAATATATCATCCCCTTAACTTGTAATTTTAAATTTTGTAACTACGTTATGTATTATTATAATATTTATTTATTTTAATTTTTTACCTCTGTAATTCATTCAAGACTTCAACAATTGAGCAAAATAATACCACTTTTTACATGATTAGTTCTTGTACATCATATTTTTACAATTTGTTATATATTTTTCTATCTTTTTTTTACCAAGATATATTTTTCTGTCTTAATTTTGAACTTAAGAAATAAAATAAGAAAAAAAAACTAAAAAATAATCAGACCAGCCCGGAAACCATAATTCTGGCTGGTGGTCCCAGTTCAAGTTGGTGGTTTCCACATGCGGAGCGGCCCGACCCCGGGTGGAACACCTCGCAAAATTGAGTTATGACAATTTTGCCTCACATGTGTTACACACATGTGTA
This sequence comes from Hemerocallis citrina, assembly GCA_017893485.1. Classification (NCBI taxonomy): domain Eukaryota; kingdom Viridiplantae; phylum Streptophyta; class Magnoliopsida; order Asparagales; family Asphodelaceae; genus Hemerocallis; species Hemerocallis citrina. The sequence goes on along the minus strand of CM030358.1, from coordinate 420,393,903 downwards.
TTGTACATTATCAATATAAATATTTTACGTTTTTGTATTTCAATCTTTTATAAATTTTTTTCGTTCTTTCAATTCTTTTTTTCTCTCTTATTATGAACTCAACTCAAATATTTTCTGATCCATTCCAAATTTTTCTAATTAGTCAATTTGAGTTTAATTCAAACTTTAACCTTGACTAATCATAACCATACCCCTAATCTTAATTTAATCCAACAGCCAACCCTCATTTCTCCAACTACATCTTATGGCCTGCATCAACTCACCTCCCCTACAACTGTGTCCACCTCCCCTACTAATCTTACTCCTAACCATATATGTATATCTACACATGCAGCCTAACTCTTACCCCTCCTCCCTATATATATACATATATTCTCATCATTTCACCATCACCTCATCTCATCCACTACCTTCTTCTTCTTCTTCTTCTTCTTCTTCTTCTTCTTCTTCTTGTTGCACCACCCGACCAAACCCAACCCATCTCCTTCTATTTCACCTCCGAGACTCCACCACAGCACCACCACCCTGCACCCTCGCCATCGACCGCCACTGCCACCACTCGAGCACTCAAGCCTCCTCCGAAACCCAATAGCCAAGGCCCACTGCCACCACTGAGCTTTGCCGCCCACTTCGACGGCATCTCGAGCTCTTCCTTGCTCCTTGCTACTCACCTGCTCTCCCCACAACCGTCATCAACTTTCACCTCGCCGTAACCTTCGAGCTCCACCCTCTGCCTCACCCCTACCCTCACCCTCTTCTTCACCACCTCCTCGCCACTACCTCCTGCACCGCACTCCCCCACCCACAGACCTCCATCATCATCGTAGCCACCCCACACCTCCTCGCTACCACCAAAGCACCCAAGCTCCATTGCAGCCCGCACCCGACCCTACCACCTCACCTCGCACACTCAAAACACCTCATCTCAACCCTCAAACTCTATCGCAGCCCTTTCTCCTCTCCACTTCGATATTGATGCACCAAAATCAAAGCTCGAAGCTCCATTCAAACACCTGACTGCCTCTTCTTCTTCCTCCTCCAGCGACAGCACCACCTCCAAGACTTCACTGCCTCCACTCTTCAAACTCTCACTCTCTCTCTTTACTTCACTGCCTCCACTCTTCAAACTCTCACTATCTCTCTCTCTTTATATATATATATATATATATATATATATATATATATATATATATATATATATATATATATATATATATATATATATATATATATATATATATAATTTCAATTTTATTACTCTTTCCGAACTCGGCGAATAATTGCAGTCCGTAGTACCGTTATCGTCATCGTGGTTGCTGTCCAACCGAAATTCGGAAACGAATAAGTGGGTAACAACTTTAACCAATTCTATTTATATTATAGGATGTATGCATGCTAGATAATTTATATAAATTGAGTATTCATGCTTAGATTGTGTATGGATGTTGTTTGATTATGGGTATTAATTGTTGTTAATTAATTTGTAAGATTACAATATGATTAAACTAGAAACGCTATTATAGTTTTTGTCCTGAAGTTTGATCTCACTTCATAAAATTGTTTCTCTCTAACTCGATGGATGTGTAAGCTCTGTTTCCGGTTGTACAGATTTTCTTGTATTTTGTGTTGCTCTTTCTATTTTAATGTATTTTTTAGTCCTGGGCTTGTTCTGGATCTTCTGTTGCAATTTATTATTCTTTTATTATTATTATTATGATTATTATTATCCTTGTTATTTTATATTGCCAGTCCAATTCAACTCCAAACCCATACTATTATCCTAGCCTAACCCAAGCTCTTTCTCTTATTGGATCCTAGTCTACCCATTAACCCAAACCCACAAACCCAATTTCTCCCTAACAGTCAACCCAGATTTTCTCCTCGTAATCCTTCGTATCTCCTAACTACCCACGTTTCACTCCTATTACTTTATCATTAAATAACTCTATCCCTCTCTCCTATTCAATACAGCCAAACCCCTCATCTTCTTCTTCTACCATTCTATACAGCCAACCCTTCATCTCCCCCGAACTCTCACCTTCCTCATCCCCTTCCTGTGCCCAACCGCAACCGCAACCCATTCCCGATCGCCATCATCATCCTCATCGCTCATCTCGTAGACCACCAATGCCAGCACCATTCGCCATCATCACCTTTGTACCCTTCAACCGTTGTGCCTCGCCTCCTTCCTCGGCCACCACTACCCATCCTCCAGTCTTCATCCAACCTCTGAAGCCACTACTGCCTCGAACCTCGCAGATCCCCCTCGCTGCCCTCGACCGCCTGCTCCTCCACAACAACCACCGAAGCACCCATCGCGACCCCTTCGAACACCCTGTCATCTACCATCGCTGCCAGAACTCGACCCCCGAGCACCCCGAGCACTGTCGACCGCTCCTGTTCCCCGTCACCTGCACTCATAACCGATGCCGCTAACCCCCTCACTGCCATTGCCGCCCACTCATTACCGTCGTCTTGTTGTTGGTTGTTGCCCCCGCTATTTGTTGCTGATGTGTCTGGTACACGTAGAGCGCACGTGCCAGCCCGGGATCCTAATCCCGTTATTCAATTATTCGGGTTTATCGTCATTCTAAGGCAAGTCTACTTGAGCTCGTTTATTATTCTTGTTCAAGATTATTGGTCTTCGCAAGTAGTTCTCTTTCGATTATCATATTGTTATATTGTATACCTTCCGTTGAGGATATTGAAGGTTTACACGAGCTAACCTGAAGTATCCTTGACTTCGTGCTAATATCCGTTGATTCAAAACCAAGCTTGCATGCACATACGACATGAATAATTTGACTAGAAACTTGCATATAAGAAATGTATGGGGATTTGAATGCGTGATAATCGATTGTGACCTTAAGACTTGAATCGTAACATGATAATTTGGCTTTGTGTACTGTAAAAATTCATCTTAATTGTTGCATATTAATGTTAGTGCATACCATGATTAGGAGCAAGTAGATTGTTCATTTTGACGAATGTATATGATTGCATTTCATCTTATCCTGCTGTCTGTCCTGTTTTGTACTGAAATTTCGACCATGTTACCATTAAAATCAACTGGAACTATATACAAAAAAATTGTAGCTAGATGAATCTAGTTTCCAGAACATCTTACGGATCTAGATTCTGATATGTGAGCTGTTAGATATTACACTTTTTGTCACTGCTGGTCGGTATTTCCAGATTTGCAGTTTATTGGAACATCGACACAACTTCTAATTGAAAAACAGTATTAAAAGTAAAATAATGACATGAAATTATCCAGTAAATTAATAGACATGCTTAGGGTCAACTTTCTAAATTTTATAGATTTTTTTGTTGAATTTACACATTGATTTTGACACGTAGAAATTTGACTATAAGCTGCTACCAGAACCCTTAAGCTATAAAGAGTAGAGTAAGCAACCTAGCTATAGTCAGAATCGATTGAAACTTAATAAACATAAGTTGTATCCCTATGTGTCTATTTTCCAGAATCTCTGACGGAATTGAATTCTGATATATAATCTACAAGATATTAGACTTTTAGTACTGCTAGGTCTGCTCTTTCCAGATTCACAATTACATGTGTATCACCATGCTTTGTTAACTAAAAGAACATGTTAACAGTAAAATAAAAATATGAAATTAATTTGACTGAGACTAGACATGTGTAGGAACCACCCTGAATTTTTGTAGATTTAATTGATGAGTTTTCTTACCTGAAACACGTATGAGAACACAATCAATAACCTGCTGCCTAAACATGAAATCTGAAAAGAATAGGAATTTCGACCTAGTTCCTGTGATCTTTATATATAGTGTGTGTATTCGCTGGAACCAGCAGAGAGTCTAGTTTCTAGAACTTTTGACGGATCTATATTTGCCTTCCTGTAGCAGCGGAAAAGTTCACTTTTGTACAACAACATCTTGCTGTCCAAAACGTGCACTTTTTTAGTATTGCATGTAAATGTGTTAACCTTGTGTCTGATGAATGAGAATCAAATTTATACCATGCACCACATCATTTTGCTGAATCCTTATCATCGCCTTGACACTCTTATACACACTTGCATGATCATGATTGACATAATAAAATATTAACAAGCCGGGGCAGTAAGGGTTGACTTAGTAGTAAATAATCTCAGAAGATGTACTCAATAGGCCCTTCTTATTTACATGGAATATTGACATGGAAGGTGGAGAAATGCTTGTTATCTTGTTATCATGTTATCACGTTATCTTGTTATCATGTTATCTTGTTATGCCAAATACACACTCTGTAGATCCCACCACTATGGTCTAAAACAAACACTGTTTGCATGCACCGAACTTGTGATATGGGACACAGTAGTACGTGCATTAAATTGGATAATAAAATACTAATAAATCTAAGTTAACACTTGTACACTTGATCATGACTATTGACATCGACATTGTTTATCGACTATTGTTATTGAAAATCGTTTAGCTACATTGTTATTGCTTTTGATTTTGTTCTTGCCTCATATCCCTTGATATACCATGTTCCTTTACTCTTTGTTTCCACTACTTGCTGTCTATATTTGCTCAAACGGGCATTTCCCCCCAACTCTAGCTGATCAAACTACAGAAGCACAAGAAGAATTGCCAGAAAGTATTGGTGAGCAGTTCTTCTAGGATTGGAGCAGGAGCTTGCCTTGCAATAAACTATTTCTTCCATGTTAGCTTTGTTGACCCGAAGTTGTTTATTTCCAGTTGTTGATTATTATTTTGGACTACTGCATGTTTCTTTGTATCTTTATTTAGTGATTATGTTTTTCCTGCATGGTTGTGGTTATTCTTTTCCATGTTGTTGAGTTGAGACCGTTACAACTTATGGATGATGTTAATATCATTCGCTGGGCCTTCGTCATGGGCTCATATTCCTGTATTTTGGGAAGCGGGGCATGACAAAATGTAGGGTTGAAATTTTTATATGCGTATTCTGTATGTGTAAAACATCTCCTCAAAATTTTCATTATTTTTGGATGTCGTTTGGTATTTTAATAAAATCTGAATACATTACTCGTTTAGAAATGAAACAGAATTTATTTCATAATTCTGGCTAAATATCACTCTTATTTCCAAAAATCATATCTCTCCAAATATATGGAATTGTAAGTTGAACTTTTTATATGTGAATCTAGTGTATGTCTATTATATGTTCACAAAATTTCATAAATTTTGGATATCGTTTATTATTTTTAATGAATTCGAACTTATAACTGGTTGATAGTTTTCCCGGATTCTAGAAATTTATACGCTTTCTGGTGTTTGATCATTTTAACCCCTTAAATTAAATAATTTTTTAGGGAACTACAAACTGAGAATTTGAAGTAGACTCGTTAATCTTTCTTTTGAGTCTAAGAAATCCAATTTTCCATAATTGTGGGATTTTCTGTGATTTTTAAAAGTAGCAAGAGCTGCAGTTTCTGGATTATGAACCTACTGTCTTACAAATAGTTTTTGACAGATTTATTGGGGTTAAATCTAGAGGTTCTTAACTACAATGTTCTAGTTGACTCATTGAGGTTTCGTATGAGACTAAGAAATCAATTTTCTGATGAGTATTGGAATGTATATAATTATTGGGAGCTGTATTCACCTATCAAGGGGCATGTGAGGCATTGTCTCGACTGTTAATTTCTAGGATCTAGTGTTAAGAACGGGGGTGCGGATGTATAAGCCGTAGACTCCTTTCGGAACTTAGGAGATGGACCCATAACTGTCCGTTGATGTTCTATGTTATCGGATACGAATGGGAATCGAGAGTTGAACTCTGTGTCTCTAGGCGGAGCAGGAAATGCCTGCAGGGTCGTTTTATATTCGTGATAACTTTTAGTGAGGTCCGGAAGCGGAGAAAGATCACAGGATCCCGGTAGTACCAGGGAGTGGAGAGAGACCGCTCGGGTTTGGGCGAGGTGGAATATGTAAGACCGAAGAGTGGAGAGAGACCACCGGGGCTGGGCACCATTATGGATGCTCAGTAGTGGAGAAAGACCACAGTGTCCCGGCATGACCACTACCGACTGCAGGGACGGAATTGGACCGAACAACTGCAGCCTTACTAGTCACTAGATAAATGTCAGAAACAATGTAGAATACATGAGTAAGTATTGCATAACAAGGGATTGAACTCTGTAATGAAAAGAAACGCTAGTAGCTTGTATTTGAAAAATATATTGTATAAACGGCATATCGTTCCAAACAAACATGCATTAAAAGAACATATTTAAATTTGTGCATATTTTTATAATAAACATATGTTTGATGTTTTAGTAAATTAAATCTACACGCTCATATGACATTGTATAATTTACTAATTTCCATTTACAATGTCATATAAGTGAGTGTAGATTTAATTTACATATGAGTGAGTGTAGTAAATTGGGTTCGGATCATCCTCCAAAATCTTCTTATTGCGTGTGAAAGTGGATCTATCAGGATCCCGACCCGAATCCACAATTTAGTAAAGTAATAATTAAATAACTCCAAAATCAAATTCTCAAATTCTCGATTTTGCCCTAATCCCCCTTTCTTCAAAGCTCCCAACTTCGATCAATTTCCAAAACCTCCGATCTTTTCTCTGCTTCAAAATCCGAGCCTGATCGTCGATGAATTGCCTGTGAAACTCCGATGAGGTCCATCGTCTTCAAGAATGGACGCCAATGCGACAGCAGCAATATCGGGTGCGGGTTCGGAAGTGGTGATCGGATCCGATAACCCGAAGATAATCGAGTGGGAGGAGCTGCAGTCAGAGCTTGCTCGGCTCTGGAGCCTCTCCGCTGCTCTTCAGGAGGCGAAGGAGAAGAAGGAGGCTCTCGCTCGAAAGCTCGAATCTGTTATAAAGGTACGATTTTTATTGAATTTAGCCCCAATTTGATGATTCTAGGGTTTCCCTCTTTTTTTTAAATTTAGTTCTTGTTGAATTGGAGTTTGTTTCTTTTAATGCTGAGTAGGTTTTAACTCAAAAAGTGTTGAAACTGAGGGATTGGTTTAAAGGTTTAATAATAGAAGTGTAGTTTGTAACTAAGATATAGTAAATTTTCAGAAAATCAAGATTTTTTTTTGTTTTTGGAAGTGGTCTAGTTGCAATGTTTGAAAGGTTGGGAGTTAAAAGAAAGTTTTTTTGCTTACATAGGCCACTTTATGAAAATATTTGCGTTTGTGGGCCAGTTTCCCAACTATTAGCGCTTTTGGGCTACTTTGTGCCACGTCAGCATTGGCTGCTATTCCAAATAGCGACCTCTTCATTTTCGAGTTCGCTAATGGGAAGAGCGACCTAAGTTTTAATTTTTTTTGAATTTTTTGTTTACTGTCGCTATTCCCACTAGCGACCTTAGTATATATGAGGTCGTTAATCACATTAGCGACCTTTAATGAGATGTATTCTAGCACTTTCAAAAATCTAGAGAGGTTTTGCTCTCTGAAAAATGACAATCAATTTATTTTTAAAACTATGGTCGCTATTCAGAATAAAGGCCTTTATTATACTAAGGTCGCTATTCTCAATAGCAACATCAGTTTTAAATTTTTGAGAAAAGCTCTTTAGGAAACCCTAAGTGTCTCAATACATTCATCCGAGGTCACTAATCTCATCAGCGACCTCATATATACTAAGGTCGCTAGTGGGAATAGCGACAACAAACAAAAAATTCAAAAACATTTAAAACATAGGCCGCTATTCCCATTAGCGACATTCAAAATGAATAGATCGCTAATGAGATTAGCGGCCGCTGCTAACGTGGCACAAGTTAGCCCACGAGCGCTAATAGTTTAGAAACTGGCTCATAATCGCAAATATTTTCAAAAAGTGGCCTATGACGGCAAAAAATTTGTTAAAAGATAAGATTCTGCGACTCATTCCATTCACTAGGAGTGAGTTGCATGTAGTACATTTGTAACTGGGATTGCAATTGCAACATTATGAAATAGTTGTAGAAAGTGGAAAGGGGAGGGGAGCGGGAGGGTAGGGACAGAGCGATTAGGCTTTGGTGGGTGAAGAGTGACAAGATTATTTTAGGTTAAATGTGTGGATTATGTTTTCTCTGTGCATCCCGCAAACTAAATGACAGTGGTTTAAGCTCGAGTTTGAGTCGTTTCTTTCTTGAAAGACTCTTTTAGAGAACAGATGTCATAATTACAGCATACATTACTAAACGGAAAGCTTGAAGGTGCACCTTCTTTTAAACTGTAGTAGCAATTCCTAAGGTGAATCACATCGTGAGATAATGGAAATATGCGATCAGGAGTGCAGTAGAATATGGTGATAAAATAGTGATTTGGGTAAATGGATGAGTAATGAAGAGATTCATATAGTTAGTTGTAAGAAATTGTAATATAACTATTATACCGATATTTGAAAACAACAGTGTTAAAAATTTAGATACAGGGCCATAGCTATCTAGAAATGGTAAGAGATATAGTGAATGCAGGGCTTTAGTGGGATTTTGACAACTATAGTTATGATCGGGGATATTTGTTTTACTTGGAAATATAAGCATGTAACGCAATGGCAAGTCCCGTACTTGCTACGTGTGACCTTTGTTCAATTACATAAGGTGGGTTGTTTCCATGTGGGTAGGCTACATGCAAATGCCAGAAGAAAGAAAAAAAAGAAGGGGGGAATGCAAACATAATATAACCATCTTGAACTTATGTTTTCTTGAAAATTACAATGTTTTTTATTTGCAATTCTCTGGCCTTTAACTGATTAAGTTCGCTGCTTAGCGGGCGGCCATATGGTGAATAGGTTAAAGACGAATATCTGTGTCAGTCCAATGAGCTGGAAAATATGAGAGAAAAGCTCAACTCTAGAAAGCTTACAATTGGGGATATGTCAATGAACACAAAGAAAACAATGGAGGATGTTAAGATCCAACGAGAGCATCTTTGCATGGATCTCAGAATGTTATCAGTTGCTGGAAAAACCCTCTCGGCCGCACATCAGCAACTACAGGTAGTCCAGAATCTTCGTAAAATTGGAAAGTCATTTATCTTGTAAGCATAAGTTTTTATGTATCTCCCATTTCTCCTTATTAGGTTTGCCAACCTTACTTGGCAATGAATTCGGTTTGGACTAAATGTACCAAACTGAAGTTATTTTGTCAATAGCCTTTCGTGGTTGTTTATGTACATATCCTATTGTTTGACAACAATATTAAACATGATATAAGGGCTGATGGAATAATGGAAATGATTCATTTTTGTAGTTTCAGACAATGCCATGAGGGTGGTTGGAACTTTATAGTATGAAGTAAATTGATGGAACTCGCATAATTAATAAATCATAATGAGTTTTGTGTATAAGTATTATTGGTTTAATGCGATATGCACAGTGATCAACTGAAATAAATGTATTGTCAGCGGATCTTCAAAGGCTAACTATACCAAGAAAGAGACCATTTAAGTGAAAAGGATTCCGTAGTGCACCTGAAAGGTTGAAACACTTCCTCGAGGTTCAGTTAATATGGAATTTTAGCAAAGGACTAAGACTATCCTCCTAATGGGGTTTGTTGCCTGTATATTCGTGAAAAATGTGTTGTTTCTTGTACTTGGCATTTCAAGTGGAAATTGTGTCTGTTTTAAAATTCGGTGATGGAAAAAAGGGGATCAAACGAATACAACAGGCCTACCTTTTTTTTCCATTTCCATCTCTGCATCCTTGTTACTTTATTTCGTACCTCTAAAGAAGCTTCCACTTAAAATATGCAGACGTGGTTACTCTTTGTTAGTGTGTGGTTCTTGCATGAAGAAGCATAGGTATCCTCCATCTACCTTTAATAAGTTAATTGTTAAGGTATCCTCCATCGTGGTAATTATTCTTTCTTCTTTTGTAGTTATTAATTTCAGCAAGTAGCATAATTAATGTTAAGGTATCTAGGTATAAAATAATTCTATGTTGAAACTGTAGCAAACATCTTCCATGGTAACATGTTCAACATGGCTAGGTTTATGTTGCCTAGTTCATGAGTAAATGTCTCTTCACTAGGTTTTAATAGACGGTACTGCATCCTGATTTTGTTTTTTTTTCCACATCTGGTACAGTAGCATTATTTCTAAACATATATACCGCTTTCTTGGTATGTGCAATGTATCCGGAGTGTTTCCTAAAAAACTGTAGCCACTTATACATCCATTCTTAAAAATATATTTAGAAATTTGAGTTTAATCTAAGGAAGTAGGGATGCATATGGAAAATATGCTTCGGAAATACCACAAAAACAATTCTTTTGAGTCATCATCATGTTTAATCTTGATACAATATCGCTGAAAGTGGAAAGTAGAGCAAAACTAGAAGGAAAGGCTTTAGGCTTCCCGAGCTGTAGTCGCAAAAAGTGCCAAGTTTATTTTAGAAAGTTGGCAAAAATTCAACAAAATCGAAATGAAAAATAATTAAGAACTTAATAAGGTGTTAAAGAAAATTACACTAAAAGTCCAAAACACTAGATTTATCAATAGAAGAAGATAATATTGTGTGCATGGCTTTAAGTATCAGCTGATCATGAGACACTATTCCCAAGTTGTCCTACCCCTAAGCCGTATCAGTTTACGGCCTACCCCGGTCATAGGTATGCTTAGAAACTTGAAATTGATTGCTACTACTGTTAACGGGGGCGAAAACCAAGAAAAGAAAAAAGTAGTTGTAAGAAATTGAAACTAAACCTAAACATAACTTTGTCCTGATCGACGACAATTAGGGACATGTGACAACACCAACATGTGAGAAGACATGAACGAGAGAATGAAAGGAAGAAAAAAAAAAATCATAGAACTATAGTATATTGTTAAATATTAATAAATACAGTATGAAAGTTTGGTTTGAATATAAATATTTTAATGTTCTTTAGAAAATTCAGTTCATTTTTTAAACACTTCAAGAGATACCAAAAAATAGATACACTGAATCGAAAAGGTTGATATTCCCGTGGACTCTGAAACTGATACTAAAATTAGATGCTGATACCTAGCCCGTTACCAAGTGTTGAAGCCATGCTATTGTATAAAACTTGAAGCAGGATAAAGCACTTCAGAAAGCTTAGCAAAAGAGGCAACTACAAGAAAGATTTTAAGGCTCTTTTATAGAAACTCTATAGAAACTCCTCATTTAGTCTACATACAGAGCATATTAAATAGGCTTCATTAATTTCTTGATGAATTATGATGACTGCTTTTCCAACTTGACATCAAACTACCGTAACTGTAACTGGCAGTTTGGCAGCTTCAGGAAAATGTGAAAGACCTACCTTGTTGATCTCATAATTGAACTTCATAGTATTGAACTAGGTAGACTAAGAGTCTAGATGGTAGGGAACTAGTGGTAAGTTTAAGTGATGCTATGCAAAATAGGTGTTTGGATGGGTATCTTTCCAGAACTCATTTAATTTTTGGTACCATATTGATGACAAGACCTTTTGAATAGTGGGATGAAACTTTTAGGTAAGGATTCTACATATTATTGTGGTCGTCATCAATATCACCATTTCTAGCATTCCCATCATAATCTCAAATAAGGAAGACTTGCATTAATGTGATTTTTTTTTTTTTTTTGATAATCAACTTAATATTCTTGAAAAAGGGTGACAGATATTAGTTTTACTTTTTCTTTCAACTGTGATTTACAACATCAGACCAAGGAGCCAAACTGATGACACAAAAAGACAGTAATCTAGTGAATTCTTACCGTGGTCTTTTTTTTAAATGAAAATATCAATAGCATTTGAATTCGCGGGGAACAATTACCCGAAAGCACGGGATTCCACTTGACTTGTAAATACACATTGTTATGCGGAGCTAAGTAGTACTTGTAAGCGGGATGTCGCTCATATGTTCCAGGTAGATTCGAACTAATCAATTAAACATATTTTAGGTGCCCATACTCATTTGAACATGGACTTTAACTATTTCATATTACTCCCTCTGTTCCAAAATATTAGTCATTCTAGGTTTCTACACGACTATTAACTATTGAAAAACAACCAAGGATAAAGTAAAAGTACTAGACATTTTTGGTTTTTGAAGTTCATAAATGAGTCATCTATTGTAAAATGTCCTATTTTCCCTCCTCGATAATTTTCTGTTACTCTTACAAAAAGGACAAGGGTAAAATAGAAAATGTCATAGAAAATTAATTCATGGACATTTATGAATGACAAGACATCTCCATCGAACACCTAAAGTGACTTATATTAGGGAACAAAAAAAAGGCTAGAATGACTTATATTTTGGAACGGAGGGAGTAATATTAGATCTGTACAACTAATATGCAATAGTTTTATTGAAACAATAACCATACCTTGGTTAGATCTTTGTCGTAAAAACTAATAGCTATGAAACATGAGATCAGTCTTTCCATAGGTCAAGCATTGGCTTAACAAGAGGAGGTTCTTATAACTTAAAGCTGTTCCCTGTACTATTTTAATTAAAATTTAATTTTTGAACAGTTACTGTTAGTTATTTCTGTGTAGTTGTATCTTCTTTTTGCTGTCATGCTAGAGGACATGGCTTCATATACATTATACACTCTGCAGTAGGATGGCAAATCTGAGTTAGCTCAGCTGTTTCCAACTGGTCTTATTTTTCACCATTATTAAATTTTGCAACTGATAATTAATTTTTCACCATTTCTTTTGACTAAAGTAAGTACTTCCTGTGCTCATATACATTGCCATTTACTAATTGCTGTATTTGATTCATTATGGGAATCTGAATTTTATGCTGAACTTCTTTTCAAAATACATACACTATAGTATGTACATATGCATATTAGACAAATATAGGATGTAGTTACATCCCAAATTAATAATGGGGTTATGGAAACATTACATATGCCGTACTGTATTTAACATATCTTATGTTTTTGTTCTATTAAACTTCTTGTTATTAGAAAATTATACTTTATCAAATTCTGTTGTAGGTTAAATGGTTAGCTATTTACTCAACTGCTTTTGATGGTGTTCTCTCTTTTCTTCTTTCTTTTTTTCTTTTAAAGGAAAAAAAATTATATTTATTATTCTGTCTTCTGTTTTTGTAGTCAGTCTTTTGTGGTGTGGTTGACTGGAATAATCAATCTGCATTAAGAATGTGCCCTCTGTTTTAACTGAGAATCTTAACCCCGAAATTTACTACTTAAATGTATGTGTTATTTTTCTCCACTCCAGTTTCATGTCTTGAACCCTGGTTTCAGCACAGAATTTTTATCTGCTATTATAGTTTATCTGTCACTAAATTTTCTTCATATGTATACATTGCTGCAATTGAATGGTCATATATTGTATAAGAAAGTGTTTAGCTAGTTACCATCTCTTTGTTATGCATATTAGTCCACTGATCTTGTTGTTGTGGATTTATCGGTTTACATTCTTCCATGTTCTGGAGGTTTACGCATTGTCTTACTCAATTATGCTCTTGTAGATTGCCTAATTATGTTACTCTTTCTATAGGAAGCTAATAAGTTGTTAGCTGGCAAAAGAGGTAATGGAAATCTGAAGAACCTGCAAATGATGCTTCGGAGGAGGCAACAGTATATGATAACTCAAGTTTCTACACTATATCCTGTGAAAGCTTTAAGCGAATCAAAAGAGAAGGCAGATCCACATAATGGCAGTGACAGATCAAGTATTTATTCCTTTCCCCTCTGATGTTACGTTATCATTCTGTCATCAACTCGTTTTTCCCCCTCCCATTTTCTTGTTTAACCTCTATTTTCTACTGCACATCATCCGAACCTGGACTTCAACAAAAATTTACTACTGCTTACTGCTTACTTCTAAAGCAAACATGTTATGGTTTGCAAACTTATTCTGCATACAGTTGGCCATTCTGCAAAACTCCCTTATGAATTATGACACTCAATTCGAATTACTGTTGAAGGTTCACATGAATATTATCCTTACATGTTTATCCGTTCATGAGCAGATTAACTCAGTCCTGCAAATTACTTGACATCAATTTTGAATTTAATATCTTTCATGAAACATTGAAGATAATTCTTGGACACTCTGTCAACCCATCGGGCCTTCCAAACATTTCCTCAATTGTTCTAACTTGTTTCAAGATATGCCTTCACATTCTGTGTAAGTAATGTCTTACAATTTCAGGATTTCCCATTGTCATTTTTTGGTGTGTCATCTCTTGTTTGTGATGTCCTTAATCGTGTACAACAATTTGGTTACATTTGTATTTGTCTTTGGTGCATCAATTAATGGTCTGGACACTTCTATATTGAAGCCGTAACTGTGTATGCAAGGTTCCAAACAACGGAAACGGGATCGAAACAGTCGGGCACCGACGCACCGTTGGGTTTTTTCCTTTTAAATGGGGTCATAATGGGAAAAAATGGTTTTTTATTTTTTAAATATAAAAAATATTTAAAAAATATTAAAAAAATCCGAAAAAACATATTTAAAATGACAATGACATATCATATGCAGAGATAAAACATATTTAATAGTTCATAGCTTATCAAAAAAATTAAGGAAACATGCAAGTGTACCTTTTGGGATAAATTTGAGGGTTTTGTTAACAGAGGGATAAGATTGAGGGTTTTGTTATATCTGGGTAGCAGGTCGGGTTCTGATGAAATTTTTTAGAAAAGTTTGAATCCAGAACCCAAATAAGAAATTTAAAAAACAGCCCATTTTAACCCGTGACCCATTTGGGCCCGTTTTAATCCATTTAGACCTGTTTCAGCCCCTTTTTTGCCCCTTTTCTGCACGTTTTGCTAAAAAAATGTATGGGAACGATTTTAATGTCCGTTTAGACCCTTCAAAACGTTTTGCTTGATTTCCATTTAAACGGAGCTTTTAAACGCCGATTTCTGTTTTTTATAACCTTGTGTCTGTCACACTTTTTGGACACTTTTTTGTGTGATACATTGCAGAACCTTGGAATGAGAGTGATAAAATAATGATATGCATGGCACCTCATACAATTTCTTGAACGCTGCATCTCTATGTTCATGCTCATTACATACACGTTAAATGATGATATATGACACGGTAAGATATCTTGGCTTCATACTCACTTGCATCATGTTGAAATTGTTGCATGTTATGACACTTCATACTTTTCTTTGAACACTTCTTACTCATAGGACGATGTATGTAATTTACTTAATTTTTTAGTGAAAGTGGTTCTCAAAATAACACTGGTATGTCTAATTGCTTCATCATTCCTTCTAGTTCGGTTTTTGGATATCTTGTCTGTTCATATTTTTAGTTATGTGGGTAATTTTGGGATAGTATCATTAATTATCTTCTGTAGAAGCTAAAAAATGTCGGTTGTATTGTGCTATGCAGGAGCTGGCACAGGTTCATCTATTCAAAGTGTACCTAAACCTCAGCAGGCATCACTTCTGTCTATTTTAGGCCTGCAACTAACTGCACTTCCTCTTAAGAAGATGAGTTTGTTCAGCAATAAAACTGAGATACAGAGATCTGCAGCTGTTCTTGGTTACATCGCGCATGTAAGTATTAGATCTTGTAATGTGGCAGTGGTTTAAAATATATGATTATTGACATCCTTGAAATTAATTGGAATTTTATATTGTTATAGTTGTAAGTAAAGGCCATATTCAGTGGTTTTTCATGGGAGCTGGCAGATATTTTGGTACTTAACCAGATCATTGTTTGCTTCCTCTGCAGGCAGTCTTTTTGATTGCATCTTACCTAGATGTCCCTTTACGATACCCCTTGCACTTGGGAGGTTCACGTTCATACATTGTGGACCATGCGCCCTCAGTAGAGTGTTCACCCTCTGAGTTGGTAGTGAATTCAATCACAGGCCTGAATGCACAATCAAAAGAATTTCCCCTCTTTCTAGAAGGACAAGATTCTACCAGAGCAGCCTACGCAATATTTTTGCTAAATAAGGTTTGTTTTTTCATATTTTTCATTTTCGTTATTATTCTTGCTTCATCCAGTGTAGAAGTTATTTTCTAATTTTATCCGTTTGAATGTGATCTGGATTTTATTTTTAGTTAATTAAAAATTCTTGCTCAGAGAAAAAAGAAAGAGCACAGGGTTTTTTTAATTTTAATTAATTAATTAATTAATTTGTAGTTGTGCTGAAGGGAAATAGGGAAATAAACGACTATTAGCAATATATAGAGACCGAAAAAACAAAGAAAAAAAATCTGACTTGACTTAGATATGAAGAGCTAAAACTGCCCTCCAGGTGTGAACTCCTCGGAGAGGAGGCCAACCATCTCCATCCATTGACAAAAAAGAGCACAGTTTATATATGTGTTACTGAATGAACAATGGTAGCGTAAAGTATGTACAGTTTAATTGGATTATCATCAACTTATCTATCAACTGATTTCATGTCAATTATATACCCTGTACTCGATTAGTAGGGCTATTGAAGACTGTCAAAGACTGCTATAATATATAAAGAGCAGTCAGCAGTGTAAGACTACTTTTGTTAATTATCCCTGTCCCTGAATAATTTCTCTTATTCCAAATTGGTATCTGTAGGACTAATCTCTGACCGGAAAAAACTCGATCAAAGAATTTTTGGAGACTCTTCCTCGTCATTCATCTATTTCACCAATAGCACCCAAGTCACTGCTCATCACCTCGTAAAGTAAAAAAACTTGACTTTAATTTGTGACCCCAACAAGCATATATCTCTCTGCTTCCTAAGAAACTTTGTAAAATTCATGAGAATATTCTGGAGTTGCAGTTCCATTGAAACACATCGCCAAGGTTTAGATGGTTAAAATATTGTTTGTGTGAGATCTGCAATTGGAGTTATTTTACTTTGAGTGCTTATTGAAATGAATCTTGTGAACTCTTATTTGCTTCATTATCGGCTGTGTGTCAAAATTTCTGAGATCAATTTAATACATTACTACTAACAACTGCAACTGGAATGATTCAACTTTTATGTCATTTGACCTCACATTTATACACTATGGTCTATATGACTGACTATTGTTGTTACTCTTCCTGGGTAGGATTTGGAGCAGCTTCTGAACTACTTTGGGGCTGAAAGTTTGGGTCCGCGACATGTATTAGCCAATTTGAAGGAACTTGTTAGAATTATCCAATCCCGAGAATTCGTTAACGAGTAAATACCTCAGTTTGTATCATTCATTAAAAACAAGTATAGTTCTCAGTCAGTGCCATCTTTTTCAGTTTTCTTTACGTGGTGCTCATTTTTTTGTCAAGCACCATTCTCAAGAGTCCTGTATCTGTAAGTAGCTAATAAATCATCCATTACAGTTGCAGATGTGGTTTTATAGCTTTCACCCTTCAGTTTAATGTATCAAATCTACTATTATTACTCTTTTTTAAATATATAAACAATAATACCTTTTAACCTGTTCAAATTAGACTTCAGGGGCTCAAGTTGTTTGCATCTTCTTGTGACCTATCGAATGACATGTTGTTTACATGTTCATATTCCCTGTGATAGAAAAGGAGGGAAAAGAAAATGGATAAGAGGACTAATTTGTTCCTGATAGTGTCCTCTTATGATTTACTCTACTTCATCAATCATGCATGAGATGCAATACTCACAAATGCATTTGTAACATGACTTTCTCTGTATCTGATTATGCTTCCTGCTTCCGGGAAGCATAATCAGCGCAAAATTGCCTCTGTTTTTTGGTCCAAGTATGTAGTTCAAAAATTCAAATATTTTGCATGTTCATTATTTCCTGATTATGATATGTCTAACTTGAGTTGACATCACTGTAGATATAAGCATCCTGTAACTTGACAAGCAGCAGGCATCTAGGCACAAGTAAAAATGTATAAACAATTCCTTTGTGTGCCCCATTGTAGATTGTTTTGTCATCCTTGTACCTGGGTCATGGTAATTTTCTATCCCGTGCTCTAGTTTCTTCAGTTGTTTCCTGAGAGTTGCCATTGTAGAGTATGAATCACAAACCCCACAAATCTTTTGTTATAATATCCTTCTCCTGGAGATCACGGCTAAAGAACAATAACAACACTACAAAACCTTTATCTATCTTTGGGATCAGTTACATGAAGTAGTTCTTCCATTTCTCAGTTTGGGCCAGTTTTGAGAACATTGTTCATGGCCAATCAAGCAAAACAAAATTAATTTCGATCAATGTGATAGATTAGAAGAAAATTGAAATATACATGCGGTTTCTGTATTTACAAACAACTAAGCTAGCTATTTAGTTCTGAGTCTTCGGATACTCAATCATAACAGTAAGGCAAATTATATGACACCTCTCAGTACATTCTCATGTCTTACCACCACACTAAGTTTCCTCTTTAATGGTTGTCTAATATATCATGCACTGGCAACTGTAAATTACTTGGAAGTGTTGAATTTGTTGCAGTGAATCTTGAACCAGTAACGGGATGTATCCCTCAAGTGGCCGTCGAAGTGAAGCCACTTCTTTGAAATCTGCTAGTGTTAAGCTGTGAAGAAGTAGAGATCGTTTCCTGCATAAACATCACAGAAGTGTTTGGAAGAATAAGTTAATGTGATTTTGTGGTTGATGCTAAAGAATTAGACCTGCAATTTCCCTTAACCTTCGTAAACCAAAGTTTTCATCCAAAGCTAATAATATATCAGAAACAGGGACTCCCAAGTGCCAATATACTAGAATTAGAACTATCAACTGAATCTGCTACATGAGCATCATCAATCCTCTGTACCTCCACCCACTCATCCTCCAGAATTTCCACACTAGTACTAGGATCTTCATCAACATTCAGACAGGAATCCTTTTCATATGAATTTTGATTATAAATTTCTTCAGTGTTGGTTTCTGGGGTTTGAGTATCTGAAGAAGAAACTGGAATGGCTACTTGATCATCATCATGCCTCTGAGATTCTGTAGACTCATCCTTCGGAATAGCCATACTAGTAGTAGAATCATCATCCACATCCACACTCAGAGAGGATTCCTTTTCATTTGAATCTTGACTATACCCTTCTTCTTCGATATTGGCTTCTGGGTTTCGAGTATCAAAAGAAACTGGATCTGCTACCTGCTCATCATCAACCCTCTCTAACACTGTAGAATCATCCTTCAGAATCGCCATACTAGTAGTAGAATCCTCAAGGATATTCAGAGAGGAATCATTCTTATTTGAATCTTGATTATACACTTCTTCAGTATTGGCTTCTGGGTTTTGAGTATCGGACGAAACTGGATCAGCTACCTGAGTATCATCATTCCTCTGGAACTCTGTATACACATCTTTCAGAATCGCCATACTAGTAGTAGAATCTTCAACAACTTTCAGATAGGAATCATTATTCTTATTTGAAACTTGACTATACCCTTGTTCGATGTTGGCTTCTGGGTTTTGAGTATTGTAAGAAACTGGATCTGCTACCTGAGCATCGTCAGCCCTCTGTAACTCTGTAGACTCGTCGTTCAGAATGGCCATACTAGCAGTAGAATCTTCATGAACATTCAGAGAGGAATCCTTTTCATTCAAATCTTGATTATACCCTTCTTCGATATTGGCTTCTGGGATTTGAGTATCTGAACCACGCAATTTCTGAACTTGGACGAACTCTTCCTTCAATGTAGCACCAGAAACATTAGCAGCTTGATGAGTTTCTTCAACGCTTATTAACGTACTCACATTATTATTATTAGTCTCTGTCCTACTTTCATTGTTTTGGTTATTAGCCGAATCAACTTGGGGTCCTTGTTCAATATGTGTAGTTCCAGTGTTTGTAGGAGATAATATTTTGTTATACCGTAATTTTGATTTACTTCTCCTACTTAATTGCCTCCGATATGCAAGACGTTTTGCCTCCTCCGAATCTAATTTCTCAATTTCAGGTTTATCTTCGTCTGTAACACCTAAATTCGTTTGTCTCGTACAAATACTCATACTCCATTTAGTAGCAGCTGGTAAAAAATCATGATGGCTCAGATACTCATTAGAGAGTATACCAACTGCATCTTTCTGTTCAACAGGGAGATCAAAAGGGTTCGGTCTTCGCTGCAGAAACGACGGTGCAGAACTAGGCATCGGAGAGTTCTTGTAATTTCCGTCAGAATCAAAAAGAGTACGTCGTGGTGCTGAAATGGATGGTATCGACGCCATGTGGTAGTAACTATCGATGTCTATTAGATTCTTCTCAGTTTCATACCTCTGAAGTTTTCTCAATCTCCGCTTCTCGATCAAGCTCTCTAACCTCTGAAACCTTCCTACTTCGCAAACCCTGAGTTCCATCACATTCCTCTCATCATCCTCATCATTGTTGCTGCTCTCCTGTGATTCTGATTTACCATCACGATTCGACGACAAGCTTCTACTGACTTCCTTCGTCTGATCATCACCATCCAATTTCATTGCATGTTCATCCTTCTCAAAATAATAGTTTCCTTCTCTTTGCACTTCGGGCTTGTTATCAATTTCACCTTCAACCACCCACTTACCCTCTTCATCATTTTTCGCTCTGCCCCCGTAGCGTACAAGAGTTGCCAGGAGGATGACAGTGCAGATAATTTCGGGTGAGTAAGAAATGAGGTAAGAAAACGAAGGATGGTGTGTTCTATATAGTAAGAGAAGAATGAACATGATGCCAATGGTGTATGATAATAAGGCTTTTCTTGTACTGATCTCCATATCATCCTCTTCCTTCTTGTCTTCCTTTCTTATTGTAGAGGAAAGCAAGAATCTGTTTTGTCTCTCTTTGGTTGCAGTCTTCTTGATTTCATCTACAAATTGAATTCAAAAGAATAAAAAGGAAAATATCTTTGAGATTGAGTACTTGACATGAAGGACAATAGAAAAAACAACCTACTAACACATTCAAATATTGGTGAAAAAAGATTTAAACATGTTTTGCTCATCTGTTCTATTTGTAACGAACAATTCATTTTATAGCCACTTGATGTGAAATATATTTATACCTTGTAATTTTCATCATCCCTTTTATGATTATATGACCATTATTTTGACAGTGCGGATCATTAGTTTAAGATGTGAGAATCAAAATTTGTAAAGATAGCAGGAGGAAATTTTAGAGGGATTTACTTTTTTTTTATATCAAATAATAATATACATACAGATGAAAAGTGTTTAAAGGGATTTACTTTCTTTATCAAATAATAATATACATACAGATGAAAAGTGCATAATTAGTGTACTCCATCGCTGCGTGCAAATAGTTGGTAAAGAAAAACCTTAAAGAAGAGAAAAATAAAAAAGATGAAAAAGATTTGTTATTACCTTAATAAAAATGGGGACTGAAGGGATGACTTCTTTGCTATCTCTTTTCTTTTCTTCTCCCTTGTGAAAAATTGAAGAAAGAAAAAAATTGTTCTCCTCTCCAGGCTTTTTGTATTGAAGGTACTTTCGATCATTTGTTAGATGAGGCCATTTTTACTCTTTACCAAATATAGTACGAATTTCCTACCATATCTCTTTGAATGGTTTCTTGCCATGTTGTCATGCATGTTTTTCATAGAAAAAAAAAACCATTTTAGAAATGCTGCTACATTGGGAAAAGAAATTTCAATGGTTCATAGGTTCTGGAACCCAAAAAAACTATGTGGACGCAACATCTACATTTTAATTATTTTTGGTGTCTAGGATCCACGTAATATGAACACATTACATAAAGATTGGAAGAATAGCATAACTATGCATCTCATTCTCGGCTTTGGAACACAATAAAGCTATGTTGATGCAATATACATATGTATACCTTTTTTAGCAGGGAATAATCAGGAAAGACCGAAACAATGCAAATACATGAAACCCCTAAAACAAATATGTCACCTGTTTCACTTGTCATGCAGAATTAGAGACTCAACACGTAACATATCAGGCCTGTCAGCCAAAGCATATTACATACAGACATTTGAGATAAACAGCCTTTTAGTATATAAATGCACCGGAAAAACTTAATAGGGAATATACATGCAGAGGTAATGAAACAGTAGGGTTTTTTTTTTTTTTTTTTTTTTTTTTTTGTCCAAGGAAAGAAACAGTAGGGTTTTTTTTTTTTTTTTTTTTTTTTTTTTTTTGTCCAAGGAAAGAAACAGTAGGGTATTATTCTGCAAATTACGTAAATAAAAAAAAATTTAAAAAAAACATGAAATACAGAATGTCTTTAACTCGGCAAACATAATCACAAATATGAATGTGAACGAAAGAGCACTATACACGTCATCACAGATTTCACAAATGGTAAAAACTCATCAATTACTTGTAGTCTTACATTGCATTAATTTGCATACACTAACAAGAAAATCATAATTTGAAACAAAAAGATCCAATCTCAAACCTATAGTTCAATCAAAGTTGTATTCTGCTAAATCATCTTTAACTATACAAACTTATACTATCAAATACAGATATGTCTGTTATATTAAAATATCCAAGCCAAACACCCAGAAAATCCTGTACCTCCTCCAAAAGTCAAAATGTTCCTCCATGAATTCTTTTTTTAATTATTAAGTAAATCATCATTGCTATCTGAATTACTCAGAATCACTTGAGCTTGTGCCTGAACGAGATTTGCCAGAATTTCCCTTCACAATCTCATTTGAAGCTGCGGCCTCCAAAGCATCAAAATTTTCCCAACTTCGTTCCCCAATCATAGCCGTCCGTGTAGAAGCAGCTTTTTCAGAATCCAATTTGATTTCTTTAGCAGATTGTCCCTCTAAATGTTCACTAGCCTCTGAAGATTGTACTTCAAACTTTGCAGGCTCGAGGTGTCTTTCGTCGCTTGACACCTCTGTGTGCTCCATCTCTTCTGGAAGTCTCTCAACATTGTCTTCTGATAGTTTTCTCATAGCCAAATTTATGTCCTCGGCAGTTTTTGCATCAACAACATGGAATTCTGAAAATTGGACATTACAGCCTTCAGGCTCGAGCTGGCCTTCGCTTTCCTCTAAAGAGTGTCCTTCAAAGCCTTCAGGCTCAAGGCGTTTATCGGCTGGCTCTAAAGATTGAACTTCAAAGTTTTCAAGCTTGAGGTGTCTTTCACTTGCCTCTGCTGTGTGCTCCATCTCTTCTGGATGTTTCTCAACATTGACATCCGATAGTTGTTGCATAGCCAAATTTTTGTCCTCAAAGCTTTTTGCATCAATAACATGAAAGTTTGGAGATTGTACTTCAAGTGCTTCAGGCTTGAGGTGTCTCTTGCTCGCCTCTGTTGTGTATTCCATATCTTCTGGAAGTTTCTCAGCAGTGACTTCTGATTGTTGATTTATAGCCAAATTGATGTCCTCAACAGTTTTGGCATCAACAACATGAAAGTTTGAGTTAGTTTCCTCGGGCTCAACATCATATCTTTGTTGCTGAACTTGAACTTCAGATGGTTCAAAGTAGAACTCCTCAAGGTGTTGTTCCCTTGCCTCCGCTGTTTGCTCCATGTCTTCTGGAAGTCTCTCAAAATCAACCTCCGATAGTTGTTTCATAGCCAAATTTATGTCCTCGAGAGATTTTGCATCAAGAACATGAAAGTTCGAGTCAGTTTCCTCGTGCTCAAAATCATGTCCCTCGGGTTGAACTTGAATCTCAGATGGTTCAACGTGGAACTCCTCAAGGTGTTGTTTGCTTGCCTCCGCTTTATCCTCCATGTATTCTGGAAGTCTCTCAAAATTGACATTGGATAGTTGTTTCATAACCAAATTTAAGTCCTCGAGGGATTTTGCATCAACAACATGAAAGTTTGAGTTAGTTTCCTCGTGCTCAAAATCATACCCTTCTGGTTGAACTTGAACCTCAGAAGGCTCCATCTCAGAGATGCTAGACTTGTGGAGGCCTTCTTCCCTCAGCCCCTTTAGCACTGAACTGATATCATCAACTCCTGATACTTGTGTCATAGCCAAATTTATGTCCTCGAGGGTTTTTGCATCAACGACATGAAAGTTTGAGTTAGTTTCCTCCGGCTCAAAATCATATCCTTCTGGTTGAACTTGAACCTCGGATGGTTCAATGTTTGAGATACTAGACTTGTGAAGGCCTTCTTTCCTAAGCCCCTTTAGCAGTGAACTGATATCTTCAATAGATTTTGCTTCTAAATCAACCCACTCAGTGTCAGTCACGGTTACCACTTGGTTTTCATGGGCATTTTCCAATTCTGCTGACTTTTCATACATCAAGTCTGTAGCAGGAGCCGGCACCACAGCTTCTTCATGGGGGTTCTTAAAGATGGAATCAAGTTCTTCAAAGGAGGAACCTTCAAGAACATGCAGCTTATTAGCATTATAAACAGTCAGCTCAGGATCTTCACTGGACAATAATAAAGAAGATTCAAGTTGAGAGTCAATTGAATTTAGCTGTTCAATTATATAAATGGTTTCTCCGGTCTCTGATGGGCTTATGTCATAAATAGGATCTGAAAGATCCCTTGTTTTCCCTATATTAATTAATTCTTCATGAACATCAACATCACCGCTCTTTTCATTTGTTTCTGTGCTAATTGATTCCTCAATGACTTGCAGTTCCTCTGCATGTAAATCAACCAAACTATCCACTTGCAGGATTTCATCCACCATAACAGAAGCAGCAAAAACATCTTGATGAGTTTCCTTAGTCTCAATGTTTGTAGACTTGGTCAAATCAATGGCATGATTATTATCTTCAATATCCATCCCACTTTCTTCATGTTGCTTGTCAACTGTATAGACTTTCTGCTGGAAGAATTGGGCATCTTGTTCTTCGATATGCTCAACATCAGTGCTGAATTTAGGTGACAGTGTACTGTCGTGATGAATTATTTCTGGTTCAGTTAGCCTTTTTTTATCCTCCTGACCTGTAAATGGTGAAACCATGTCAAATCCGTAATCAGAAAATATCAATGAAAATTCTTTCAGAGTAGAGCCACTCTTTTCTTCATCACAATCACCTGAAAATGAAGCAAACTCAGTCGAGCATGGGTGGGTTTGAGAAGCTGAGACAAATTCAGAATTGCTAAAGTACTCCCTTGAGAGAGTACTACTGGTTTTTGCTTCTTCTCTGTGTTCATAAAGAAGATCAAAAGGATTCCGTCTTGGTTGCAGAACTGAAGGTGCTGAACCAGGAAGAGGGGGGTAGTTCAAATCTCCATCAGGAAGATCAAAAGGATTCCGTCTTGGAGCTGATATGGAAGGAATCGAAGGATAGTACATATCTAGGTCAATTAAGTTCTTCTCAGTTTCCATTTTCTGAAGCTTTCTTAATCTTCGTTTTGCAATTAAGCTCTCTAACCTCCGGTTCCTCTCAAGTTCCGAAACCCCGAGATCCATAACATTCTTCTGATCGTCTGCAGTCCATGTTACTGCCACATCGCTATTGCTCCTCTCCAATTCTTTCTCTGAATCTACTTTGTTTGGAACATGATCATCCTCCGGAATGCCATCATCTGATTTATGATCTTCAGACAATTCACTAGAAGAAGAGGAGGAATCTGAGTCTTCATTGACTCTTAGAGTGTGAGGATGTTCAGATTCCAAAAGTGGGTAGAGTTCATCAAGCATTGGCATGATATCAGCAATTGAAGCATCAGGAGACGAACTCTCTGCACCGTCCAATTCAGAACCAGAAGAAATATCACCACTATCAACTGGCTGCCAAGGAGAACCTAGAGATGAATCAAAAGCGCTATTGGCTGCTGCAGTCTCACCAATCCGTACTGTGAGGGCTTCAACTTCCTTTTGATCATTAATAGGAACTTCATCCTGATTTTCTGAAGAAAATACTTTCTCCTCGACAAAGCCATGGTTGTCAAGTTCTCTTTTATACGACACCTTCAGCTCGCGTTCAATCTCTTTCTCATGATTTCCCTCACATATACTTGGTTCGCCAATAACTGCTGCTTCAATTGCCCTTTTGCTCAGCTCTGTATCAGTTACACTCTGAATTACCTCTGTATCATTTGCTCCTTCATTCAGCTCTGTCTCAGTTTCCAAATGAGTTTCTTCTGTTAAGCTTTCATCTTTCTTCACTACAAGATCATCCACAGAAGGCCCAATTTGCAGCGAGGAATTTTCTCGGCTAGTATTCTCTTCTTTTTCGATTTCAGGAATACTTGGTGTGCCATAACTTAAGAGAAGCCCAAGAAGCATAGCGGTGGAGATGATAACAGGGGAGGATGACAGCAGGAAAGCAAATAACGAAGGAAAAGCCCTATATAATATGAGCAGATAGAACAACATGCCCGTGATATAAGGATGGTTATAAGCAGATCTGCAGCTAGCTTTAATGGATAACATCACACCTCTTCTAATTTCCATTATGACTTCCTTTGACTCAAGTCTTCCTCTTTGTCGTTTCTTTATTCCTTGGTTAATCTGTAGGGAAGGAATAGAAAGAAGTGGGGGATGAGATTAAGAAGGCATGCGCAAGGGGTTAGCATGAGAACTTAGGCCTTTCAGTGATGAAGATGACATGAGAAAGTCACGAGAAGAAATAAACTAAGCATACAGGGTACTGTACCATAATGTTCATTATGGCCACCAATGTGCTCACGCAGGACATAATTATGCATATGATTATGTCCAAAAAATTCTCATACAGTTACAAGCTGACAATATTAATAAAAGAAGTCATTCGTAGAAAGAGGTATGCATCTAATACATTTCATGTTGGATATAAACATTTTTATTATATACATGAATAATAATTTGTACCATTCTAAAGAATACAACGTAGCATGACAGGGAAACACGCCATAACTTAAGAAACATGAGACTGAGATGCATCAAAGATACAAGAGGGAAGGCACGATATAACATGAGAAATAATAAAAAAATAGAGGGACACTGACACATCAGCATATCTTTATATCTCTCTCCCTTTGAAGAAATTAATAGTAAATCTGATCTTGAAGAGTTGACCAATGGCCACGAACCTTTAATATATTTATATCCTCATTCAATTATAGAAGCAACCCATGTTGTCAAAAGAGGCTACTACGTTAAAATAGTTTGTCAGGATTTTGGAGTTAGGTTGCCTTAACCTAATATTTCTTCTAAGCCTACCCCAATGTGAGGCTATTCAGATGAAGAAGAAGATAGTTCATAGATCTATGTTTCTAGTTGCAGTCTACTTCTACTTGAGAGAGATTGAAGTACCGTCTGCATTAACAGACCAGAGTAGGATTGATCAAAGAAGCTAAACAGAGAATAAACAAAAAGGAGCATTATTTGGTTATGACTTATAAGATCCAAACCAAACATATTAGTTGTTTTATGTTTCTAGGATTTTCTTGTATGCAGTAGAGATTTAAGAGATTTAAAGAAAGTGAGTAATTTCTTTTTTAAAAATTGATTTTGATGTTCAAAAATACACAGAAAACTTTGCGTATGTGCAATCATAACATTATTCGCTGGCTGCCCGCCCTCTTGACACCAAGACTTTCTTAATTACCAGCAAATTCTTCGAAGCAAAGGAAGGCTAAATTTTTTATTAAAAAAATCCCTGAACTATACCATTTCTGCAGAAAACCGCCTTGAACTTTTTTTTGCGCAAAAAACCACCTGAATTATGTTTTCAAAAAACCGATCTCAGGTTTTATATAAAAAAAACACATCTAACTATTTTGCTTGTATTAGACAACTTCATTTAGCTTTGCAAATTGGTTAAAAAAACATCATGCATCTTTCTCATTATTGTCAAAAAACTTTGACTCAACTCTCATTTTTTGTAAAACTTAGCAGAAAGCTCACGCCGTCGGGATGGATTTTTTTAAAACACACTTCAAGGGAGTTTTTTGGGCAAAAAAAGTTCAATGCGATTTTCTGCATAAAGGATATAGTTCAAAACGGTTTTTTTTCTTTTTTTAATTTAGCTGCAAAGGAATCATGGACAATAGAAAATTTTCACATTTATATTAACCAAATTCTCCAATACTAGGGAATGATGACGGATTTGCTATAGAAAATTAATTTTATCTAAGGCACAAATAAAGCCAAGAACCCACATCATTTGTGTCTTACACACTAAAACTATGAAAAACATACAACAACAACAAAGCCTTTTTCCCAACTAGTTGGGGTCGGCTACATGAATCATGGTTTTCCATTCTACTCAGTTTAGCGCAATATCTTCTGTAAGGTCACAAGCTATCATATGTTTTCTCACCGTTTCCACCCAAGTAAGTTTAGATCTTCCCCTCCCCCTAACTCTACCCTCAATACTTATCAAATCACTCTTTCTAAGTAGGAAACACCAAAAAATTAAAATATTAATATTGACTGGGTAGTCGATACCAACCAAACAAATCCAATGAAAATTGAAACTATAAAGAATAATTAAATATTTTACCTAAACAGGTGCCTCCCACCCAGTTTCCCAAGTGTTAATGGAAGTTCATTTAAGATCGGAGTGAGAAGTCCTTATCTTTATTTTAGCAAAATATAGGTTTAACATGTCTACCACATTCTATAAGCAAATACTACACTACTATTTCAAATTTTTAGTGTTTTTTTACTTTCAACTTTAAAGCTAATAGGTAGTATTTGAAACATTCAGGATAGCAATACAGACTCAGATTGGTTGTCATATAGATATCTATTTTTAGCTTCCAACCATCTACAAATCAAGTTTATAATTGTTAGATGTGGGATATTATATTACTTAGTTTAGTTCCATATCGGAATATGTATTAGTTTATTCTTTGCTTCTCTCCTATATATAGGAGACATTGTACTCAATTATAATTCAATAATCCAAAAATCCAATAATTCAATAAAGTTATATTTTCTATCTCTGAATCTAATATGGTAACAGAGCACTGATCCAAACCCTAGTTTCGTAGCCATGAAAGAAAAGAAAAAAATCTCTGTTCATCCTCTGTCTTCCTCTTCAAACCCAATACCTCTCTTCTTCTACTTCTTCAAATCCCTAACCCTAACCCTAAACCTAATTAATCCTAACCCCTACTCTCTAGCCCTAATTATTTTCCCTCACCCCTAATCACCAGCCGCCAACTCTCCCCCTCTAACCCATTCAACCATGACTACCATAAGCCTAACCATAAGATTCTACTCCTAATCACCCATCATCAACTTCAACTACCAAACCCGAAAGCAACTCCATCACCCATCTCCATCCTGACCTCTCTCCTCCATCCAAACCCACCAGCCTCTTCAACCTCCGCCTCACCTCCTTACAACCACCAACCCCAAGTCGAGGCTAGCCTCCACCTTGATGTCGTCGATCTCCCTGTATCACCGGATCTTACCACCGACTGCGTCACCTTCATGGCCTTCCATAGCATCATCATCCTCCGCCGTTGTCCTCGATCCGCTGCTTGTCACCTACAATCAACCCTTTCCTTTCTCTGTCCTCCACCAAACTCCAACTTCATCATCCTGCCTTCCACTTCCATCTAAACCCAACTGAGACCCTACAATCCAAACCCGTTCACATCCTCTCCAACCGACCACCACCTTATCTCCACCCCGATAGCCTCGACCTCATCCTCTCCCTCCAACCCGAGCACTATGACCCCGATCCAAACTACAGCCATCCCAAACCTGACCCCAATCCAAACCTGTTCCCAATCCGAAACCCTTCCCATTCCATTCCCAAAACCCTTCCCATTCCATTCCCGAAACCCTAACCCACTCCAACTCCAAACCCGACCCGCTAAAAAAAAAAATAGCCGCCACTGTTTTCCCTATTTCCAAAACCCTAATTCTTCCCAACCACAAAACTCTATACCCTCATTCCAAACTGCAAACCCGAAACCCTAATCTCATTTTTCCAAATCCAAAACCCTAATCTCCCAAAAAAAAAATCCAAATCCCAACACAATTCATCCCAACTCCCGTTTCCATCCTCCCACTTTCGCATCCAGATCTCAATACAAACTTACACCCGGTTAATCCATCTTGATTTTGAGAGGGGGAGATCCCGACATCATCCCAGTTCTCGAAGGCAATTTCCGACGGATCCAATCCTGACGTCCTTCTTGACGTCCTTCCCGTCTGCCGAAGAGCACTACTTCTAAACTTCCCGCTGAAGATCACTACTTCTACTACTTCCTGCCGAAGAGCACTACTTGTAATACTCCCACCAAAGAGCATTATTCCTTTGCACCATTGAGTGATGTCCCTTGGGCCATCGGCACCGTCGCTGAGTGTCGTCCCTGCATCACCAAGCGTCATCCCTGCACCACCGTGCATCATCCCTGCCACATGAACATCGTCAATATTCGAAACTCATGTTGCTTGAACCAATTTGAGTTTGAGAGAGGGTGTTAGAGTGAGATTATATTACTCAGTTTAGTCCCATATCGAAATATATATTAGTTTATTTTTTGCTTTTCTCCTATATATAGGAGACATTATACTCAGTTATAATTCAACAATCCAATTATACAATAAAGTATTCTTTTCTATTTCTGAATCTAACAATAACCACTATCAAAAGAAAGATCACAGAAATTTATCTTTGTAGACTGAGGCCACAAGAAGGAAAAAAAGGAGCTACGTGTTCTTATGCATGAAGAAAACAAGATAGCCATCTAATTCGGTTAAGGACATAGAAATAACCATCAAATATTATTATATGAAACATTTATCTATAACTGAAGCTCAAATATACTCGTCAAAAATTAACCATACATTTGTAAGTGATTATCCTAATCTCATTTAGGTTCAACAAGCACAGACAAAAGATCAACTGATCCTCCATTTTTATAATATAATGGCTCATATTTGCCAACACCCCACCACCTCTCTTTGACCTCGCTTTACTCAATCTACTAGTTGCAAATATGCATCTCGTGGTGTTCACAAAGTTGCTAGGATAGCAATTATAATACCGCCAAAAAACACAAAGTAATTCAACAATAAAAAAAGGAACAGATACACAAAGTTGCTAGGATAGCAATTATAATGCCGCCAAAAAACAAGTAATTCAACAATAAAAAAAGGTACAGTTAGCATGATGATTGATGAAAGAAAGCATTCAAGTCAAAAGATCCAGAACAATTCAAACTACTGAGACTCTACAATAGTATTTGGTGACCCCCTTTAAGAGACAAGTGGTATTGCATCAGAAACATGAACATATAATTGTAAAACGTGTACTATGCTTTAAAAAATACAAAAAGGAAACATTAAAGATCCATTAATAGAGACTTAATAGATGGCCTTAATTGAAGATGGCACAAGACTCACCCTAAAAGGAAAACAGAGAATACATTATCCAAGCCTAGAAAGGGCTCCAACGCGAAGGAAGGGCTTTGTAATGGTATTATATTATTATATTGAATAGAAAAGTGATACGAGGAAAAACGAATCCAATTTTAGAACCATAATAAAATTCAAATGATGATACATAGTGTATTTGGAGAAGGTTGTACTCATGACTGGAACCACATTGGTCCCAATGCTTAAGGGAAGTGTTAATGATGAGGACATCAGTTTGAAATGTTTTGGGCGTTTCTTTCAACGCAGGCATCGTTTGGGATGGCTATTTTATTAGCCTAGTATTTTTATTTCAGCATTTATATTTGTTTTTTTTACATTTTAGCCATATGCAGTACTTCTGCGTTTTGCACCCTTTATTTTCCACATTATGATATTTTGGAGATTTGTGTTGAGATTTATTTTGAGTCTATATATAGGTCTCTTGATTCTTGAAAAATCAGCTTTGGTTGATTAAAAAAAATTGTGTGATTTGAGTTTTGCTCTTCATTCCTCTCTTTTGTCTAAGACATTGAGAGAACATTAAGGTTTGTGAGAAACCCTAGATCTCACCTCCATCACCACCCCTCTAGCCTCCACCACCACAACCAAAACCTCCCCCACTCCAAATCCCCAAATCCAATTCAAATCTGAAACTCTAATCCCCAAATCCAACTCAAATCTGAAGCCCTAATTCTCAAATCCTCATTCAATCCCTTACCATAATCTTCACATCAAGAGAATGATCTATGGAAGAGTGCAACGCCATTGACGTCGACGACTAGCATCTTCTTCATCTCCATCCGTGGCGGCGACACTTTCATCGAACCCCAATAATTTCTTTCCATTCCTCCATTATTTGCGGTACTGCCTATCATCTCTAGAATATTATCTGAAATATCAGTCATTCACAATTATTGAGTGTGTGCTTCTATTTGCCAATTAGCGTATGAATCATTATTGAATATCTTACTTGCTAAGAACGCTTAAGTATGTTTGTTGATTGTTAGGCTTGAATCTTTAATTGGAACTGTTAAACTTATTTAATTTCTTGAAAATCTATCATATCAATCACTAGTTTTACTTTCTAACTTACTCGGCACTACTTGTTGATAAACTTAATTTTTTAATATTCTTGGAAAATTCTCCACCTAGGGTTAAGTTTACATCATTTTGGTATCAAAGCGAAGATTTTACCTAGTTCTTGCATCATTAAAAAAAATATGCATTCATTTTAGGGTGATTTTTAGATCATTTTCATATATGAAAATGCATATCATTTTATGTGCATTTAGGATAGTTTCCCAAAATTTCAGCTATCACGCGTCCCCACAAACCCTAGTTCTGTCTTTGGTGAATGCATCTTCGCAACACCATCACAAATCCTGAAGAGCCTTTCTTGTCTCTCCCAAACTACCCAATCAGGAATACTAGAAATTGGCGAGCCCCTCCTCGAACTGAAATTGACAATTCTAATATTTCCACTGTCCTCACTGTCATTCAAGCAACTTTGTCAATCAACCAGAGGCATGAGCAAGTAGAATTGAATCATAATGTTGCCCCTGAGCTTCATTGTTAGATCCCCAAGAAAATGATCATGACGACCAACATCAAGATCGTGGCCCTGACGAACAATACAAGAAGAACGTTAAGACTGATATTCCCCATTTTGAAGGCCATATGGAGCCCCAAACTTATCTCGATTGGATCCGTTTCATGGACCACTACTTCGTATGGTTTGACATGAGCAAAGCCCTGAAGGTCAACTTTGTCACGATAAAATTGACTGGTAAAGCTCAACAATACTGGACCAATCTTGAACATACCTACAGAGGCCGAGGCCTGACACCCATAACCACTTGGGAGGCCATAAAAGAGAAGCTCACTGAGAGATATGTGCCCTTATCGTTCCAAACCCGATTTCTAGAATCATGGAACCATCTCTATAACATGCCATAAAATTGAGTTATGACAATTTTGCTCCTCGTGTATTACTCACGTGTATTTCATACTGTTACGAGTAATAGTCGTAACGTATTTTCCTACGTATTTCAACTATTTATACATTTTTCATCTCTCAAAATTCATTTTTACCCTATTTCGAGCCAAATCAAATATTAATTTTTATCTTTGTGTTTTTACGTGTATTGCACGTGTTTTCAATACGTGTCAATTACGTATGTTTTACCGTTACGTGAAATATCCGTAACATTATCAAAATAAATATTTTTCGTATGTTATATTCTGAGTATTTATAAATATTTCCCTGCTAATCAAATCTATTTCATATTTTGAATTTTTTGTGCATCGCACGTAGATTTTTTTGTGCATTTTTATTTCTAAATTTTTCTAAATGTCTTGCACATTTTTCTTCTCATTTTAATTGTCACATTTGTATTATTTATTTATTTATTAAAACCCATAGGCCTAAAGTCCATTTTAAAGCCCACTAAGTAAATTAATTAAAAAAAGAGACCCATGATTTTATTCTACACTTTAAATGTACACTTTCTAATCCTACACACTTGTCATATAACAAACACCTAGCCTAATAATAAATAAATAAAATAATTAAAAGAATGAGAAGTGTGTGCACGTTGGGTGCACATGCACGTGTTGTGCACCCAAGAGTTGGCTAATTCATGAAGGAAGGAGAAGGGGTTTGTGAAGTGGTTTTGTGAGTGGGTGATTAATGTGTGTGAGTGGGTATTTATTTTGGGTAGTAGGTGTCTCTTCATTCACTCATTTAGCCCTATAAATACCACCTCTTACTTCATGAACATTGCACCAAAAATTAAAAGAAAAAAAACAAAGAAAAGAAAGAGAGAAAAGAGAGAGAGCTTTTGGTGTTGGCAAATTGCTAGGAGGTGAAGGCTTGCTTTGGTTGGAGCTTGGAGCAACTTCCTAATAATTTCAATTTCAATTTTTGCATAATAAGGTGGGCGTTTCTCCTTTCTTTCTAAATTATAGTAGTATGCATGCATAGGAAAAATTGATGCATAAAATTGATATTTCATGTGATTTTTAGTTAATTTTGTGATGCTATGTGATGATGTTATTTAGAATGTTCAATAGAAATGAAATATGAAAAGAAATGCATACTAGTTGAAATATTTGTTATAAAATTGTCATGTTAATAAATTGAAATTTTTTCATAGAGTTGTTGTGGTTTTATTGGGTGCATAGTAATACATCATGTTTAGATTAAATGGATTGGGGATGAATTCATACACAAGTTGTTAATTTATGTAAAGAAAGTTGTTGTTTTAAGTTTTTGTTGCACTTCAGAAAATCATATCTATTAATCTAGATGGAATCTAGAGCTAAAAATTTTATAGTAACATCTCTTTAAAATTTCATAATTTTTGGATGTCGTAAACTATATTAATAAAATCCAAACTTAGGACTGGTTGGCAGTTGACCAATTACTGAAAATTTGTACACATTTTGGATTTTGATCATTTCAACATCTTAAATGAAGTAATTTGAGAAAAGTCAAAACCAAGAACTTGAAGTAGACTCGTTAACCTTTCTGGAAAGTCTGAGAAATCAAATTTTCACAAAGAATTGAATTTATAATGAATTTTACAAGACTGTACAAATGACAGTATTTCAATAATTCAACCCTACTGTAAATTTCGAAGAATTCAGGGTGATACAATATTTTGGAGAAACTTATAACTAAGAAATTGTAGTAGACTTGTATACCGTTATTTTGACCTAAAAAACACAAAATTTCATGAAGTATATAATTTTCTATTATTTTTACAAGTAGCATGAGCTGCAGTTTTCTGATTTTGAACTTACTGTTTTGCAAATAAAGTTAGACAAAGTAATTGAGGATGATTTTAGGTGATCTTAACTATAAAGAAATAGTAGACTCTTTTTATGAAACTAATAAATCTATCTTTTGAATAGAATTGAGATTTATAATTAAAATATAAATGAATATGAAAATGTTTATTTAATCGAAGAAACTTTGTAGGTTATTAAAGTGAATTGTTGGTTGTGTGATCAACCAAGAAGTGTTTACTTCATAGTTGGTAAATAAGAATGAATGAAAGGATTGATTGAGATGTGAATAAATGAAATTGAAAATATGAATTATAAGGGTAAGAGTACCCCATGATTTTTGAACATGAAAATATGTTGATTCTAGAGGCTTAGTGAGACCCAGATGCCGACAAGTAAAGATAATGATTATTGATTTTGAGAAGTGGCAATATGGATTGTCGTTCTCGGTGTATGGTTTAAGACCGGTAGAATGGTAAGCTAGCTCTAGGTAGTAGTATTTATTCATGTTTTTAAATTTAAGGATAGGCACTAGGAGAAGTAATAAAATTTGGGCAAACGTAAGTGGGTTGCCTCTATATAGTCTGACGGTGGACTCCAGGACTATAAACCCAGTTTGACGGTGGATTCCGAGACTGTGGTTGCTTGCGATGGAGACGAGCCTTAATTAAATTCGGAACTATGACTGGTTTGACGGTAGACTCCAGGACCGTGAATAGTCGAACGGATGGGAGGTCGTTCTCCAGTGTATATGCGTATACCGAGGCTAGAGGGGCACTTGCGGGATGTTCGCACGATGAGGATTTCCGTATAAGCCTGACAGTGGACTATCTAAAACTTGATTTTGTTACCGAGTAGTTTTTCATTGCATGGGATTAAACCCTATAATGTGGAGTACGCAGTTGCTTGCCCTCAAACCTATGTAAAATGGAATGCATAGAATCCGAACAAATATGCATTAGTGTCATTGTAGTATAACATCTGCATAAGGCATTAAGTCATATCATACACTGACTTGTTTAGGATAGTCACTTTTTTACACTTTATTATACATACAAGTTTGTGGTTGCTAAAGTAAGAGAATCATTATATTACGGTATAGCGAGGATAACTGTTTTATAACATTACGTCGGTTGTAAGCAATCGACGTGTCCACAAATTTTTCAGTGCAGGACTTGGATTGGCAAGGACTTAAAGACGATTGATGCTAAAGATCATTTTCAAATCTGTTGATGTTAGAGTTGTAAATATTCCATATTGTATTTTATTTAACTTCCGCTGTGTAATTCTGAAACAAACAATGTGTAAAATGAAAAGTTTTAATTTCCATGTAAAATTGTACGAATTTAAAGTAAAAGATCATGTTGTGCTACAAATTACATGTAAATGAAATTCTGGGTATTACAGAGTGGTATCAGAGCAAACTTCAATAACTTGTACAAAATTACAAGGACGACACATTATGGTGGACATTAGAAGTGTGCGTTCAGTTTATAGATATTTAAATGTAAGTAATTTACATTTGTGTTGCTCTATACACTGATGTCTTCTTCTCCATTTTTCCTATTAGATGGCATTAATGAAGTAGTTATCGAACTTGCATTCATGATGCTCTCCTCGTATACATTGATGTGAGATTTATGTGAGCATGTTTTCCCGTGGTATCAGAGTGGCGCAGTGAAAGCATGGTTGGTTTGAACCTACATTCACCTTCTCTAAAATTTTCTTCATGGATTTTCATCGTAATACTTTTTCCATCCTAAATATATATATATATATATATATATATATATATATATACACACTATTAATATACTTTGATATTAATTATTTCATCTACAACCCTTAGTCTTAAATCTTTTAAGTTTGACTTACTCATTTTCTTTGTAGATGTTTTATCCTCTTTATTTTTATGTGCTTTACGTTACTTAATTTTGCTACTTCTTTTACGTATTTGTATTAAGCTATCACTTATTAAATTATTAGTGCTAACTATTTTTCAATTATTATGCTTTTCCAATTATTTATCGAGTTGTTTAACATTTTTATACTTTCCTTTATTTCGTTTTACTATTTATTCTTTCATCAAAAATAAAAAAAATAAAAAAATAATTATGTAACTTTTACGAATGAAGATTTTATGACATTATTTTATACATATCATTGTAAAATTTTACTATTATACTTATATTATATTCTGTATTATTCAACTAAAATTCATCACTCACATATTTTCGTATTTTTACCCAACAACATTTTCTTAAATTACTAATTCAATTTTATCTCGTAATACTGGTTCAGTTCGCAATTTTAATCATTCTCCCGCTTATTACTTTGATAAAATTTTGATTACTAACTAAGTCGATTAATAAATTATAAAAGTATATATTGACTATGCTTTTCCTTATTCCTTTCCAATTGCGTTTTTTCCAAACTATTTCACAATCAATGACTATTTTCCTTTTCATCTAATGCTTTAACTAATATTATTTTTATATGAAAATTTCTTTCAATCTATACTATCTTTTAGGATCATGTTTCTTTTCTGCTATTTTTCTAGTTTTCCTGTTTCATTCCTATTAATTTTGATACTCATAGTTTTTTATATAAGTTTACCTTGTTTTTCCACATTACATATTTTATCTATTTTCTTAAATATTTGCAGTTTTCTATATACAATAATGATATTTTTCTTGGTGTGTACGAAATACAACTTTTTCCCAAGTAAGTTATGAGAACAGAAATGTTCTAAGGGGGGAGAGTGTAACACCCCGTAAAATTGAGTTACGACAATTTTGCTCCACGTGTGTTACGCACGTGTATTTCGTATTGTTACGAGTAATAGTCGTAACTTATTTTCCTACGTATTTATGAATTTCAACTATTTATAGATTTTTCATCTCTCAAAATTTATTTTTATCCTATTTTGAGCCAAATCAAATATTAATTTTTATCTTTCTATTTTTACGTGTATTGCACGTGTTTTCAATACACATGTCGATTACGTGTATTTTATCCTTACGTGAAATATCCGTAACATTATCAAAATAAATATTTTTCGTATGTTATATTCTGAGTATTTATAAACATTTTCCTGTTAATCAAATCTATTTCATATTTTGAATATTTTTATGTGCATCGCACGCAAATTTTTATATGCTTTTTTATTTCTAAATTTTTCTAGAAGTCTTGCACATTTTTCTTCTCATTTTAATTGTCACAATTTTATTATTTACTTATTTATTTATTTATTTAAAACCCATAGGCCTAAAGTCCATTTTAAAGCCTACTAAGTAAATTAATTAAAAAGAGAGGCCCATGATTTTATTCTATACTTTAAATGTACACTTTTTAATTCTACACACTTGTCATGTAACAAACACCTAGCCTAATAATAAACAAATAAAATAATTAAAAGAATGAGAAGTGTGTGCACGTTGGGTGCACGTGCACGTGTTGTGCACCGAAGAGTTGGCTAATTCATGAAGGAAGGAAAAGGGGCTTGTGAAGTGGTTTTGTGAGTGGGTGATTAATTTGTGTGAGTGGGTATTTATTTTGGGTGGTAGGTGTCTCTTCATTCACCCATTTAGCCCTATAAATACCACCTCTTACTTCATGAACATTGTACCAAAAATCAAAAGAAACAAAAGAAACAAAAGAAAGAAAAGAGCTTTTGGTGTTGGCAAATTGCTAGGAGGTGAAAGCTTGCTTTGGTTGGAGCTTGAAGCAACTTCATAATAATTTCAATTTCAATTTTTTTATAATAAGGTGGGCGTTTCTTCTTTCTTTCTAAAATATAGTACTATGCATGTGTAGGAAAAATTGATACATAAAATTGATATTTCATGTTAGTTTTAGTTAATTTTGTGATGCTATGTGATGATGTTATTTAGAATGTTTAATAG
The DNA here is from genome assembly GCA_017893485.1 of Hemerocallis citrina. Lineage (NCBI taxonomy): Eukaryota > Viridiplantae > Streptophyta > Magnoliopsida > Asparagales > Asphodelaceae > Hemerocallis > Hemerocallis citrina. The sequence goes on along the minus strand of CM030358.1, from coordinate 420,355,104 downwards.
AAATAAAATATGAAAAGAAATGCATACTTGTTGAAAGATTTATTATAAAATTGTCATGTTAATAAATTAAAATTTTAAATAGAGTTGTTGTGGTGTTATTGGGTGCATAGTAATACATCATGTTTAGATTAAATGAATTGGGGATAAATTTATACACAAGTTGTTAATTTATGTAAAGAAAGTTGATGTTTTAAGTTTTTGTTGCACTTCAAAAAATCATATCTATTAATCTAGATGGAATCTACAGCTAAATTTTTTATAGGAACATCTCGTATATGTCAGGAACATCTCTTTAAAATTTCATAATTTTTGGATATCGTTTACTATTTTAATAAAATCCAAACTTAGGTCTGGTTGATAGTTGACTAGTTGCCGAAATTTGTACACATTTCATATTTTGATCATTTCAACATCTTTAGATGAAGTAATTTGAGAAAAGTCAAAACTAAGAACTTGGAGTAGACTCATTAATCTTTCTGGAATGTCTAAAAATTCAAATTTTCACAAAAAGTTGAATTTATAATGAATTTTACAAAACTGTACAAGTGGCAGTATATAATTTTCTATGATTTTTACAAGTAGCATGAGCTGCAGTTTTCTGATTTTGAACTTACTGTTTTGCAAATGAAGTTAGACAAAGTAATTGAAAATGATTTTAGGTGATCTTAACTACAAAGATATAGTAGACTCTTTTTATGAAACGAATAAATCTATCTTTTGAATAGAATTGAGATTTATAATTGAAATATAGATGAATATGAAAAGGGTTTATATAATCGAAGAAACTTCGTAGCTTATTAAAGTGAATTGTTGGTTGTGTGATCAACCAAGAAGTGCTTCATAGTTGGTAAATAAGAGTGAATGAAAGGATTGATTGAGATGTGAATAAATGAAATTGAAAATATGAATTATAAGGGTATGAGTACCCCATGATTTTTTAACATGAAAAGATGTTGATTCTAGAGGCTTAGTTAGACCCAGGTGCCGGCAAGTAAAGATAGTGATTATTGATTGTGAGAAGTGGCCAATATAGATTGTCTTTCTCGGTATATGGTTTAAGACCGGTAGGAGGGTAAGCTAGCTCTAGGTAGTAGTATTTATTCATGTTTTTAAATTTAAGGATAGGCACTAGGAGAAGTTGTAATAAAATTTGGGCAAACGTAAGTGAGTTGCCTCTATATAGTCTGACGGTGGACTCCAGGACTATAAACCCAGTTTGACGGTGGATTCCGGGACTGTGGTTGCTTGCGATGGAGATGGGCCTTAATTAAACCCGGGACTATGATTGGTTTGACGGTGGACTCCAGGATCATGAATAGTCAAACGGATGGGAGGTCGTTCTCCAGTGTATATGCGTATACCGGGACTAGAGGGGCACTTGCGGGATATTCGCACGACGAGGATTTCCGAATAAGCCTGACAGTGGACTCTAGGGATGGAGTCCGTACACGTGGAATAACTAAAACTTGATTTTGTTACCGAGTATTTTTTCATTGCATGGGATTAAATCCTATAATGTGGAGTACATAGGTGCTTGCCCTTGGACCTATGTAGAATGGAATGCATAGAATCCGAACATGTATGTATTAGTGTCATTGTAGTATAACATCTGCATTAGGTATTAAGTCATGTCATACACTGACATGTTTAGGATAGTCACTTTTTTACACTTTATTATACATTCAAGTTTGTGGTTGCTAAAGTAAGAGAATCGTTATATTACGGCATAGAAATGATCGTTGTTTTATAACATTACGTCGGTTGTAAACAACGGACGTGTCCACAGATTTTTCAGTGCAGGAATTGGATTGGCAAGGACTTAAAGACGATTGATGCTAAAGATCATTTTCAAAGTTGTTGATGTTAGAGTTGTAAATATTCCATGTTGTATTTTATTTAACTTCCGCTGTGTAATTCTGAAACAAACAATGTGTATAATGAAAAGTTTTAATTTTCTTGTAAAATTGTACCAATTTGAAGTAAAAGATCCTGTTGTGCTACGAATTACATGTAAATGGAATTTGGGTTACAAACTCTATTAAGGAAGCAAATTCACCCAAGAGTATGTGGACTCCTTGGCAGCAGCTTATGTCCTTGTCCTCGATATGAATTCTCGTAAAGCAAGTTCCTCCTACAAGTCCAGCGATTCAAGAGATTATTCCTCTAGAATGATCTCCACTGATCCTTCTAGACCTAAGTCCTCCTCTTCTCAGTATCCCAACAAGTCTTACCCAAGCAAGCTACTTCAAATCCCTATCCACCTAGGAATGACAACAAGGATATGAACACTGAAAGAGACTACTTTGAAATTGATCCTCTCACTAAGTGTTATAAATGCAAGGGATACGGCCATGTTGATGGCAACTGTCCCAGCCCCAGTAGGATCAATATAGTAGAAGGTACCGCTATCATTGCTGATGATTCCGATAATGAGCTTTCCTATGAACCTAATGAACATGATAACTTTGGCGAAAGAAGATGATCAGTATCTCAACTGTATTCAGTCGATCCAATCACCTACTTTAAATATAGTCAGATGTGCGTTGTCCCAACCAAAAGAAGAAGATTAAAAGTACACTGCTATATTTCACACATTCAAGACGATAGGTGGCAAAAACTGCAAGATAATTGTTGAGAGTAGGAGTTGCATCCAGGGCCGGCCCTACCCTAGAGACGGGTAAGACGGCCGCCTTAGGCCCCCGGAGATTTCGCGATTTTAGGGACCTCCAAATTTGAACTTCCCTTGTAAATATAGGCATGTGTTTTGCGCGTAAAAAATATATGTATGCTATTAGGGGCCCCCATTTCGAAAGTTCGCCTAGGGCCCCCGGGAACTCAGGGCCGGCCCTGGTTGCGTCAACACTGTCTCTTTAGCCGTCCTAACCAAGACCGGACTTAAAGTTGAACCTCATCCACGCCTATACAGAGTATCTTGAATTGATGTGACAGCTTTTCACGTAACACAACGTTGTTTGGTCTCTGTAGACTTCAAAACCTACAATGAACAAATTTGATGTAACGTACTCAAAATGGATGTGGGTCAAGTAATTCTAAGGAGACCTTGGTTATACGATCACCGATGTGACAATATATGGTCGATTCAACCAATGTATGTTCCAGCATGATGGATTAAAGATAAAGCTCATACCTGTGAAACCACAAAATAATTCGTCTGTGAAAACACCAACTTTCTCGAGCAAGGACAAGGAAGTAACATGTATGAGTGAAAATGAACTCACAAAAGAAATTGGCAAAGGGACAACAATTTTCCTACTCATAGCGAGAGAAATCCCTAAAGAGCCTAAGTCACCTATCTCTCCTCAAGTTACTTCTATCCTCCAGATTTGCAAGTGTGTTTCCTACTGACCTCCCCAACTAGTTACCCCGCTGCGTGACATCCAACTTGCTATTAACCTGGTTCCATGAGCGAGTCTTCCTAACTTGTCACATGAAGTTGTGCATGGTTTCGCCTAGGCAGCCCATAGATCTTGTTCCCATTTAGAGCATCATAGAGTCTCAGAATCTGCATCCACATTTGCATCCTGCATTCATGATTTGCATAGAAATATTTTCAAGAAAATTAATAAGAATAATTTTAACTACAAGTTAAGGACAGATACTAGAAGAAAATTTAAAACTTTTAATGTTGGTGACGAGTTGATGGTTCGGATTCGTTTGGAACGGTTTCCAGCTGGATCCGTTAAAAAATTAAATACACGTGTTGCAGGCCTATTTAAAATTTTGTATAAAATCAATAAAAATGCCTATGTCGTTGACCTTCCTGAACGGTTTGGCATGAGTAAGACTTTCAATATTAAGAATCTAGTTTCTTATGAAGGAGCAGAATTTAACTCTAGAAATCCTCTTATAATGAGCCTACCTTGCAGCCCTATGGTGATATTCCCACATTTCCTCATTTACCTTACACTACTTACCCATTGACAGAAAAATTAGATAATATTTTAGATGATCAGATAATCTCTACTAGAGATGGTAGTATTCATAGGTATTTGGTGAGATGGAAGAATAAGTCAGAGTCGGAGGACACTTGGATTGATCGTGAGGAGCTCCAGCGCTTGGATCCAGACCTTTTGGAGAACTAAGATAGGCGCACTAGTTTTGACTCAACTGGGTCAAGCTCTCTCCCACCCGGAGAGAATGATGAGGACATCAGTTTGAAATATTTTGAGCGCTTTCATCAGCGTAGACATCGTATGGGATGGCTATTTTAATAGCCTAGTATTTTTATTTCAGCATTTATATTTATTTTTGACATTTTAGCCATATGTAGTACTTTTGTGATTTGCACCTTTATTTTCTGCATTAGGATATTTTGGAGAATTGTATTGAGATTTGTTTTGAGCCGATATATAGGCCTCTTGATTAATGAAAAATCAAGCTTTGATTGATTTTTTAAAAAATTTGTGATAGTTTTGTTCTTCATTCCTCTCTTTTGTGTGAGACAATGAGAGAACATTAGGATTTGTGAAAAACCCTAGATCCCAACCCTATCACCACCCCTTTAGCCTCCACCACCACAACCGAACCCCCCCACTCCAAATTCCCAAATCCAATTCAAATTTGAAACCCTAATCCCAAAATCTAATTCAAATTCGTAGCCCTAATCTTCACATCAAGAGAATATCTATGGAGTGCAACACCATTGACGTCGACGACTAGCATCTTCTTCCTCTCCATCCGTGACGGCGATACTTTCATCGAATCCCGGTAATTTCTTTCCATTCCTCCATTATTTGTGGTACTGCCTATCAATTCTATAATATTATCTGAATTATCTGTCATCCACAATTATTGGGTGTGTGTGTGCTTTTACTTGCCAATTAGCGTACAAATCATTATGAATATCTTACTTGCAAACGCTTAAGTATATTTATTGATTGTTAGGCTTGAATCTTTAATTGTGACTGTTAAACTTATTCAATTTCTTGAAAATCCATCATATCAATCACTAGTTTTACTTTCTAACTTACTCGGCACTACTTGTTGGTAAACATAATTTTTTAATATTCTTGAAAAATTCTCTACCGAGGGTTAAGTTTACATCATTTTGATATCAAAGATTGGAAGTTTACAAGTCAAATCTAGGGAGCTTTTTTTCGAAACTGTCAATGCACAGGCTAAAAATTATCTACATTCTTAGCTATTTGCAAGAGTGGGATTTGAAAGCCAGCTTTCATCAAGCGAACTATTGAAACCTAATCTCCAAATAAAGTGAAATAAAATAATAATATAAATGGATGATATAAAAAACAGATAGTTGGGTTATAGAACTATCTCAAAATCCAACTCCAAAACTCGCTCTCTCTCTTCAACCCCTCCACTCGCTCCCAAATCCACCTTCCTCAACTTGTAGACCCCAACTCTAATAGTTGAAATGACCTCAACATCCACATTCTAACCCTCTCCTGCTTCCACCTCCCAACCTTCAAAACCACCATCGCACGTTTTCACGAAAACTGTGAGGGCATCCTTGGCTCATCCTACAACTGGTTTGCATTGCTCTTTTTTAACCGACTACTCACTCTCTCCCTTCAACCTCTGCGCTCACCCCCAAACTCACCTCTCTCAACAAGTGCCCTAGTAGTCTAGTGGTAAGCCTTATAGCTAGTGAGCAAGAGATCGAGGCTTGAACCCCGCTTGCACAAATTCTTGTTTATGGGATGAGAGAGTGTATGTGGCTAAGACCTTGTTCCAGTAAAAAAAAATTAAATATTCACCTCCCCCCACTTGATCTAATTCCCCAGCACACCTCGTATAAAGATGAAGCCGATGAGCCGTCTCTCAAATACAAAGATGAGACGAATTCATGGATTGGAATTACAGTCTTATTAGGGAGTAGCATTGGGGAGCTTACAATGTTTAACCTATCAAAGCTAAAAATAAAATATAATTAAAACAATTAAAATAAAATATAACAATAAGATAAATTCAAGAATATGATCAACCTACTCCACCAAAGTATAGAATATGTGTTCATAAACTCATCCAGTAATTGAAGACCCAATGCCCCGCTGCCATTCAAGAATATGATCAACCTACTCCACCAAAGTATAGAATATGTGTTCATAAACTCATTCAATAATTGAAGACCCAATGCCCCGCTGCCATAGTATATGATCATATATCTATAAAGGAATATAAATTTCTTTTCCTTAACGAAAGTGGTAGTGAAACATCAACAGATGTTAAGTGTAGAATATGATATAGGAGGTTATGTGATTATGGTCCAAAAAACCCAAGGAGCATTAGTGAAATTCTCCCTTTTTCTAAAAAGAAAAGTGTCTACCAAATAGATCGGAGTAATATATCAGTTTTGAGGATAAAATCTTGGCCTAATATACATGACATACATACACCATCTACCCACTAATAAATGCATTAGAACAAGCTACTTCGTCGAGTGAACTTCATTTTTGTTAACTGATTCAAGGACGTTTGATCACCTATGACTATGTTAAGTTGCATATTCTTTTGTAAATCAATCAACTAATCTTTAGAGTATAACATACTAAATCAAATCTTCCTACACTCCACAGCATCTATTTTCACCCCAAAAATAATAAAATCAATCCTAAATCATTCTATTAAAAAAGACACATACAAGCATGATTACTGATGAAAGAACGAACATATCTCAAAATTTCAAGTACAATTCAAAACCCATGAGGCTCTACAAAGTATACAGTGAACCCTTTCAGACAATCAGTTGTACATCATAAGATTAGTGGGTTGGCATGAGAAACAAGAAAGATCTATTAATGGGTGATCATAATTGAAGAAGAAGATAAAGAAAGGCTCACCCTTTTGTCAGCCAAACTCAATGAATGCTTGATCCAAGGTGAAGGAATGGGTTTTGTTTGTAATTGTAATGGTATTATGTTTGTGTTGACTGTTGAATGGGAAAGTGAAATAACAAGGAAACAAGAATCCAATTTTATTGGAGAACTAATAATAAAATGGTATAGATGACGATACAGAGTGCATTTGGAAGGGAAGAGGGGAGTACTCATTAGTGGGACCCACAGTGGTCCCAGTGTTTTCGGAGTTATTTTGCCTGCATAGGCCACTTTTTGAAAATATTTGTATTTTTGAGCCAGTTTCCCAACTATTAGCGCTTTTAACCTACTTTGTGTTACGTCAGCAGCGGCCGCTATTTTCAATAGCGGTCTCTTCATTTCGAGGTCGCTAATGGGAATAGCGACCTATGTTTTAATTCTCATTAACGATCTCGAAATGAAAAAGCCGCTATTGAGAATAGCGGTCGCTGCTGATGTACCACCAAGTAGCCCAAAAACGCTAGTAGTTGGAAAATTGACTCAAAAATACAAATATTTTCAAAAAGTGTCCTATGACGGCAAAAAATTTCGTGTTTCAAGGGAGTGTTCAATTTTCGAATAATTTTAAATTTTCAACAATTTTCAACATAAATTCAATAGGCTTTTCTAAGACATTATAGCACTTGTAAAATGTACAAACAAAAAATTATCTTTGTTTATTTTTTAAGATTTGGAAGTTAAATTCAACTTGCATCAATACATACTAGTAATCCGCACGTGCAATGCACGTTTTATGGGTTAGCACGTATAATTTGCACTGGGGATATGCACGTGCAATGCACGGATTCGATGGAGGGAGAGGAAGAGACGGTTTCGATTTTTTAGGGAACAAAATTTTATGGAGACTTTAAATGTGCAGTGAAAATTACAGAATTAACCTTATATATTTTTTTAGCATTTTATGTATATGGGGGCATAATAGTAAAAAGCCACCAAAATTGAGCTTTGCTTAATAATAGTATAGAAGACTTTAAATGTGAAGTGAAAATTACAGAATTAACCTTATATATTTTTTTAGCATTTTATGTATATGGGGGCATAATAGTAAAAAGCCACCAATATTGAGCTTTGCTTAATAATAGTATAGATAACAATGATAAATAATAATACTAAGAAATTTTGGTTGTACTTATTCAATATCGAATATGGAACTACGCCGGTGTATAATTAGTAAACATGTTAGTCCATTGTAATATACTAGTTTTAAAATGTATTATTATATATAAAATAATGACAACTATTGATAGTTAAGAAAGTCCAACAAAAAACACTTGCGTTGCACTCGTTCTCCTCAAGAATTTAATAATTTTATGTATGACTTTGTCTTGTAGACAAACAAATGTCAAACAGTTAGTAAATCAAACATATGTTACATAGCATACACACAACAAATTTCTAATCTTAGCCACATTTAAAAAGGAGAAATCAAATATGACTTGTACATAGCATGCAGGTAGCAACATATCTAGTAATGAATCTAATGATAAACTCATTAATCATGCATCAGTCTCACCTCATTAGAACTTCAGGTTTATGCGACTAAATTTTTTTAATTTGTGGATATGCGTTTATGCAGTATAATTGCATAACATAACTAGGCTTTAAAGTTTCACTCATCCGGGAAAAACAAAAACTTATAAATATAGATAGAGAGATGGATTTAAAGTGTTCTGTTTGTCCACAGACCTACGTACTGATTCTAATTATACGTTTTATTTTCAACATGTATAAACCTCAACTTAAATTCAATTAACTACTTTAAATCTGAACCCCATAGTTGAGACTGTAAACTATTAAATCATCTACATAAATTTAAAGATTACAGGAAGAAAAAAAAAAGAAAAAAAAATTAATACATATTTTTATCATCTAATTTAAATGGAAGAAAAATTGGAAACAAAATCCTTTATTTTGTCTTAATTAAAACAGCTTGGTCTAGTCTGTCAATGTCCCTTTAGGCTTTACCACCGCCACGTTCATTTTCTGTTGCTTTAGGAAAAGAAGGTGGAAGATTTAACAAAATGGAATCAAACCGACCAATCAGGCTACTTTTGTTTTTTGTTTTTTTTCCCACCGACCTTTTCATATCTTTCTACCTCAAAACTAATTCAGATTTCTACCAAGTTTTACGATCGATCTCTTCAGTTTGAAAGAGTCATCCATGAAAAGGGTGTTGGGTTTAAACTACAGAATTATAAGGATAGCATATATCCATCATGGATCCATCATGGTATTAATTAATATGTTGAGTTGAAATGTTGAATCAGTGTGTGGCAAATGATCACTAGTTTTACATGATGTGTAATCAATGACGTCTCTTCTAAATTAGACCTAGTCTTCAGTTGAATGAGTCGGTCTACTTGATTTTTCCTTCATTTTTCAGTATTCTAGCACTAATTGCTTGATTTGGTATCCTGAATGTACTGGAGTCTTTTGTGAAAGAATATTAGGGATGATCCAAATCTCCTTTATTTTTTCTCACGATGTCTTCAATCATAGCAAATGCATGACATTCATGTCTTTTCAAGTGAACAATTCTGACCATATAAAATTCAAAATTTTATGAACATGTACTTTTTTATCCAAAATTTGAAAATTATCACCATATAATATTCCAACCTCCAAAAAAAGATACTTAATTTCTATAGGCTCCACTAAGGTGGTACTTTCATCTCTAATCTCTAATGGGAGAAGGCCTTAGTGTTATGTGTCAATCTACGGAACGCGTGTGATGCACATATATAACTAATTTAAAAGATGTTTCAGGTTCGAATCCTCACTACGGCATAGCTTTTATTTTTTTTTTTAAAATATTATTACGACGTGCATTATCCGTGTATAACTAATATAAAAGATGTCTCGGGCTCGAGGCCAGACCACTTCAAAATTTTTACTTTAAAAATATTTATTTATTTATTAAGACGTGCATCGCACGTGTAAATTACTAGTACATGGAATTCAAGATGGTCAATTGGCATACAATATGCAGAATTTTTTCCCCAAAATGAACAAAAAGTTATTCCCAAACTGACCCACATTTTTTTAAAAATCCCAAAATGACCTACTCGCTATCTTAGTTTAGGCAAAACACACCCACTATATCAAATTGCGAGTGTTAGGTTTGTGTTTTTTTTATTTCTCCCTGACCGAGACTCGCTGTCTCAAAAGGCGAGTGGATTTTTACTAAACTCGCTTTTTGAGACAGCGAGTGTCGATTAGATATGTATAGTCACCAAACTCACTGTTTCGACCTCACTCTCTCTTTCATCTCTTTCTCTCCGTCTTCCTCTTCTAACCCCAAAACCCTAACCCCAAAATTCGATCTCCTCTCGTCGATTAACCCCAAAACCCTCTCCCTCGCTGTTTCAATCTTCCACATCTCTCATCTACCATCTCTCCTCACACTCTCAGTCACCTCTCTTCACACTCTTAAAACCCTAAATCCCAATATCCAAGAAAATCGTAAAATCGAGATTTTGAAAAAGAAAAAAAAAAGTGCGGTTGAAGGAGCTACATCGACATCGTATTCACTATCTACCTTTTCAATCACTTAACTTTAACGGTATATTTCCAAAACATTTGCATTTTTAATTATGGGTTAATTTTGAGATATGTTGAGAAATTTTTAGCGGTATATTTAGAAATTGTTAACAATTTTGAATAGAGATGTTGAGAAATTTGGAATAGGAATTTTGATAATATATGTAGGAACACAGTGTTGAAATTTTTGAAAAATGTTGAATAGGAAATTTGATAATATATGTACGTATATAGTGTAAAAAAATTTGAGAAATGTTGAATAGGAATTTTGATAATATATGTAGGTAGATAGTGTAGAAATTTTTTAGAAATGTTGAGAAAATTTGCTATATAGTTTGTATATAGTTTGTATGTAGTTATATATTTTTGTATAGTTAATAACAATTTTTTTAAGTTGTAGTGTACTCTCGTTTATTATAAATGGCATGCACGTGGGGTAATGTGGAGGAAGGAACGAATAGTAGACCTCCAAATACTCGAGGCGACGGACCGCGTACTTCTTTTGGCCCACCTCCTCGTGGTGGACGTGGTCGTGGTAGAACTGAGCGTACTAATGTAAGTGAATAATTGTTTGTATTCGATCAGTCTGATTATCATACAATAAAATGTCAGATCGGCGTATTGATTTTTTTTTTAAAATGTAGGTCTCAACTAATCCTACCGCTTCACCAAATGAGGCGGATCCTTCTTCATCAGTCCCTTCCTCATCAGCTTATGTTCCAACTGGAGGTCCAGGTCCTCTCGACCATAGACTACTTACTCTCTAATCGCAACACCATTCAAAAGCCGTGGAGAAGGCGAATCTAAGGTGAGTACGTTTAGGGGGCACAGTACATTGCCTATGCACCCAGGGATTCACGAGATTCTATGGGACTGCGGCTTATACAGTATTGGACTGATGAGCTCGATTAAGACAAATCGGCCTCTTCTTACCACACTTCTTGAGAGATGGCGGCCTGAAACCCATATTTTTCACTATCCAGTCGGGGAAATGACCGTAACACTACAGAACATTGCTGTACTCATAGGCATTCTAGTCGATGGGCAGGCAGTAACCGGGGCGATGGACTTCTACCGGGAATATCTTGTGCAACAATACCTCGGTGTAGAAGTCGAAACGGGGACAATAGATGGAAAGTTCATTCGCTTGAAGTGGTTGAAGGACACTTTCAAGGATTGGTTGAATAAGGATTCGACTGAGTTTGAGGTTGAGTACTATTGTAAAGCGTACATCATGACACTTTTTGGAGGCATGATGTTTCCGAACTCGACTGGTCATTCGGTGTCATTGATGTACTTGCCATTGATTGCTGATTTGCGAACAGTCGAAGTATACAGTTGGAGTAGTGCGGCTTTGGCCTCACTCTACAGGAGTTTGTGCAACTGCTCTCTTGGTTTGGTGCAGATGAATGGACCAATGATTTTGCTTCACGTGTGGAGTTGGGAATGTATTCATGTTAGTCGTCCTGTAGTGATTAGGCAATCGCCCAATTGGTTGCATGCCCCCGAGGACCAACACATGTTACCTCCACAAGGTGTATACTGGTTCGAGAATCTCACATGGAAGGCGAACCCAAACAGATGCATGACGTACTATCGAGATGAATTGGATAGATTGACAGATGATTGCGTCAAGTGGCAGCCCTACACGGAGGAGCGTTTGGATCGACTACCACCTATTTGCTTGTCGAGGAGTGAGCTGTGGCTGACAAAGGCACCTCTAATCAACTTTGGCACAGTCGAATTCTACTTCACTAATAGAGTGCTACGTCAGTTTGGTCTACTTCAAAATATTCTATTATTGAACCGTACAATGCCGAGATGCATTCTCTTACTGGAATGGGTCGACAACCCGGTCACGATTGAGCCACATGTTTGCTTACATTTGTTGAAAGATGGAATGCGAACCGGTTCGACAAAATCATTGGAAACCTACCTCCGTTAGATGCATCGTTGCATGGGGCTTATATGGCTTGGTATGATAGGATGACTAGATGTTATATCTCTCCCATAGTGCAGACTCCAGCTGGTGTGGAAATCCCGATTCACCGACGAGCCGCCGAACCAGCAGATGACCATTCAATGCAGTTGCCTATGTTCCAACCGAAGTCATCAACTATTCGTAAACTCGTAAGTTTTTTGGTGTTATTTTATTATTTTGTAAAATTTAGGTTTACATATACATATGCACTTCACCTAATACTGCAAATTTTCTTGTTGTGTAGATAGCCCAAACTTGGATACAAGTGAAAGAATGCGCTGTTGTGTTGAGGAGTAATGTTGTCAACCGATGAAGGACTTCTCACGCAAGATGATTACGTCATGTCGTGCACAAGCTGATGTTGTGGGCGAAGGAGCTACATTATATGCTATATTAGCGACTCCTGCATTCCCAACCAGTAAGCGTGGTGGTCGTGTTAAGAAAGTGGTGTATAGACCCCCATACAGTCAAAGAATATTGGAGCCCGACTCCGAAGGTGAACCTGGAGCTGATGAGGTTCAAGAAAATGTTCGAGGGACACAACCACATGAAGATGGTCAAATTCCCTTATCCGGTGTCACTCAAGCTACTCCATCATGTGCTAAAAGGCAAAGAAGACCCCACAAGTTTTTTACACCCGATCCGTGAATGTATCCCTTCAAATCCACTTTTTCAAAGTTTTTTTAATGTGTTCATGTAGGTGAAGGTGAAGAAAGTGTATATATGTATTCATGTAGTTTTTTATATATCCAGTAAGGGTATATATGTGCTTGTTTACTCATGAAGGTGAAGGAAGTGTATTTGTGAACTCATGAAATTTTTGAATGTATAAAGCAATGTTATTGAGTTCGGGGTGTGTGAGTGTGTGCATGTTTTTTTGTGTTGATGTTTATTTGTTGGAAATTGGTGAATTGGTGATAAATTGTTGGAAATTGGTGAATTGGTGAAAGAATTTCGTTGTGTTGATGTATACAGGGCAGACTGCAACTGGTTTTTTTACTCAGAAAGCATCAGACACAAGACTCATTGTCTCAGAAAGCGAGTTTCGGGCAAATCCCTTCGCTATCTGAGATAGGTACTGTGAGGTTAGGGAGATTTCTAGAGACTAGTGTGTCTCTGGATATCTCACTAACCACACAGTCACTATCTCAGAAAGCGATGGGAAATGACCTAAACTCGCTTTCTGAGATAGCGGGTTTAGGCCAAAACTCAGCGCTTCGAGATAGCGACTGTGTGCTTAGTGAGACATCCAGAGGCCAGTTAGTCGCTGGAAATCTCCCAACACAAAACCCACTATCTCAAAAAGCGAGTTTAGTCCATTTTCCATCTCTTTCTGGGATAGCGACTGTGATAATGAGGGGATTTAGCCCAAACTCACTTTCTGAAAACGCGAGTCTTGGGTCTGATGCTTTTGCAAATAAGAAGCCTCCAAACTTGCTATCTCAGAAAGCAAGGAGGATTGAACCAAACTCGCTTTCCGAGTTTAGGCCAAATATTTGCAATTGCAATCTGCACTTGCATTCTCACCTTTACATTCATATATTATCATAATTTAAAATAAAAAACATACAAACTACTAGAAAGTCCACATCACAAAATAAAACAAATACAACTAATTAGCCGTCCACATAACATAGACAAACACATTTATAATATTACATAGTTGAACTATTTTGAGATCCTCTAGTACGACATCGCTGCTTATTGTGTCCATGCAACCAACATTTCGAATATTTCATTCCTGTACCCGTGCAAAACCTATCTCGTACATCCATGTCGTTGTGAATTCTCGTAGTTCTCGGCCGACCTTTTCTTGAACGTCGTAGGCTTGCATCAGCTATAAGTCGTGGTCCATCAAAAGTGGGTCAATATGCTGGACCTAGAGTAGGATGAACGAGGGGAGCCCATGTTTGTGCTAAGGAAGTAACTGAGTAAAATTTATCAACAAAAGGCTTGTAATCGATTGCACGATATGCACAAGCTGCCAATACATGAGAACATGGAATTTGATATAGTTGAAATTTCATACATGTGCATGTTTTAGTACCCAAGTTAACATTGTGCAGGTTCCCGCCCTTTCGATCTCCACCTACCATGCGTACACTTGTTTTGACGGAAAAAACTTCAAGTTGATGATGAAACATTATAACCTTATGTCGGTTTGCTCTCTCACGCCGAATGTCAATCAATTTTTGTACTCTCTGAGCGAAAATCTTTCCTTCAGATAAAAGCTTATTGGCTTCCTATCGACGAGTAGTAAGGTAAGAATTTAGAGGATAAACGATCATCTCCACAATCGCAGTTACCCGTAAACTACAGACATCTTTCAAGACTGAATTGAAAATTTCTAATAGGTTCGTAGTCATTATGCCATATCGTCGACCTTCATCTGCATAAAGTGTCCATTTCTCAACCGGTTTCTCTTTCAACCAATTAGCCGCCTCGACATTGATGGTTTCAAGTTCAGCAAGTTTGGTATTGAACTTTTTGGGTTGGTTTTGACAAGCTATAATTTTTGCTTTTTTCCTCAGCCTTGCTACCAAATTTACTAAAGAAATTTGTAGCAAAATATCGCATGCAATAACGATGATATGCATTAGGTTCGTTCCAAGCTCCATTTTGCAATTTCATAGCAGACAAAATACCAGCATGACGATTGGAGATAACACACAACTCAGTTCGATCGGTGACAAAATACCAAATGCAACTCATGAACCATGTCCAAGTATATATACTCTCTCCATCAACTAATGCAAATGCAAAGGAAAATAAGCTATCATTCGTATCTGGGGAAACAGCAATTAACAACCAGCTCTTGTATTTACCGTACAAGTGAGTTCCATCAATACTAATAACAGGTCTGCAAGACTTGAAACCTTCAATCGAAGCACCAAATGCCCAAAATACTCCCTTGAATGTTTCCTTGTCAGGACCAGACTGATATTTATCCCAGTGGACAACGGTTTCTGGATTTTCTGCTTGTATTGCTGATAGAAGAATAGGCAACTTCGTATATGCTTCTTCGAAGGTACGGCACAACCTCTCAATTGCTTTTTGTTTCGCAATCCAAGCCTTCTTATATGAAATCTAATAATTATATTGTAGTTTCACTATCTCAATAATGGCCCGCGGTGTTAAATCTATCTCAGACTTCACCACACTCACAATCAAATTGCAAACAAGATTAGAATCAACTTTACGGTGGTCCTGATTCAACGTGGGATTCGTACAAGTATGAAGGCCAACTATATTCTTCACCACGAAATTTGTCCCGTCTTTTGGAACGATTGCACGTAATCTCCAAGGGCGGCCACCCTCACTTACTACTGGGGGAATTTGCACCATCTTCTCAGTTGTACGTTTCCTATGTGCTAATTTACATTTAACGGTATACAGTGTCGGTGTAGATTTCAATGTGGCAAATTTCCGATGTTTCTTGATAGAATACAACTTCACAGCCTGTTGAATCGACTCTTTACTTACAAACTTTTGTCCAATGTACAATTCGTCTACATTGGATGAACCGAACAACTCTGCGGAACTTGATGTACTCTAGCACCTTGTGTCATCTCCTCAGTAACATGAATGTTAACAGTGACATAGCTATCAGTAGCTCTCACTTCATTAGCCCTACTCTCATTTGTGTTTACATTTGCATGTTCATCATCTTCGTCCCCATCATCATTTTCTACACTCTCATCAACTTCATCGTCCGTTTCTTCCTCTTCTTCATCATCATCTAATAGGTCGTTGTTAATGTTTGAATTTTGAAATAATTTAAATAAAGTGTCATTTTGAACATAGTCATAAACTGGAATGGGTTGACGTGGCAACTCAACACCTGTAGAATCCGGGCATGTTGTATTTGTGAACGTGTCTTCTTATGGGGACAGTGGGATTGCTTGTGAAGTTTGAATAGGGTTAGACCTCATCTGCTGTGTCGGTACTTCTCGTATGAAGTTTGAACTAGGATTATCATGTGTCTAAGCATTCATAATTTGGATTTGCTGAGTATATAACTCCAATGCAGACCAAGTACAATTGGGATCAAGTGTCCTAGCAATCATTAACTTCATAGCATTATCAGTAGATACGGGCATTGTCATAAAATACCGACCATCTCCTTTTCCTGCTGCATACCGAGCTAAAATTTTTACATTTCATTGAGCCATATCCCAATTAGTAACTTCATAAAGTTTCTCAACTATTTCTGCCAATGTAATGGTACGAGGTGCCCAAACTATTTCAGGATCAACGACACTATAACAATAACCTATCTTTGGATCACGATTTATTTCAGCATCACAGTATAACCAAACAGGAATATCGTAATCCATACCTATGTATATTTATACGAAAATACGAGTTATTATCTAGACACAAACAAAACCTTAAAAAATGTACAAATAATAGGTGATATAAATCAAACCTTCACAACAATAATCGGAAGGATATAGTCGTAGATATATGAGTAGAAGAGTCGAAGTTGCTATTCTTTGAAGTCTATCGAAATTCCAAAATATGGATCTTTCGGAGGATGGGTTTAGGATTTTTGAGAGTAGAAGGTGAGAAGGTTGGATAAGATTAAGTGAATATATTTAGATTTATAGAAGATTTTGTGGATAGGAGATTGAATTTGGGAGGCTAAGGTTTTGGGCTTCGGAGTTAAGAAGAGAGTAAGAATGGAGATAAGGAGAAAGAAAAATTCGAGCCTGGGGCCCAATCGACACTCGCTATCTCAAAAAATGAGTTTGGTAAAAATCCACTCGTTTTTTGAGACAGCGAGTCTTGACCAAGGAGAAATTTAAAAAACACAAACCTAACATTCACTATCTTAGATAGCGAGTGTGTTTTGCCTAAACTCACTATCTGAGATAGCAAGTAGGTCAATTTGAAAATTTTTTAAAAAGTGAGTCGGTTTGGGAAAAACTTTCAAACATGGGTCATTTTGGGAAAATGTCCAATATGCATGACAAACTACATCTCTACTACTATAATGGGAGAAGGCCTTAGTGTAATTTGTCTGTATCCCAACCCGTGCAACTCACGTTTAATTAAACTCTAATATCTCTAATCTCTAATAATAATAATCTCTATCTCTAATATTATAATAGGAGAGTTGGAGTTGTAATGTTGTCAACAAACAAATAAAAAAAATTTAGTCTATTTACAACATGCAACGCATGTGCAAAACAATTTTACAATATTCTTTTAACACTAAACATACACATACGTTGCACGTACAACTCAAATTCTACTTATAAACCCATGCATTACACGTACAAATTGTAGTTTTTCCTTCAAAATATTTTTACCAATTACATACAACGCACGTCCAACTCCAAAACTATATCTTAACACGTAAATCGCACGTGACAATCCTCCAACTCTTATCAAAACGTGCATCGCACGTGAAAAATACTAGTATTTATAAACTAAATGGAAACAACCATCACCAAAAAACACCCAATCTCTCTTTGCCAAGCCTGCATTTCCTGCTTCCTTCAAAAAAAATTGGTCCACAAACTTACAGTGCGCATTCTTCATAACCATACACTATTAAACTGTCGACACATTTCAATAGGATAATCCATCTACACAAGTACACAACTACAACACCATCACATTTTGTTCGTACCTACCTTGCAACTACTTCAATATCGCAATAATTAGTAGTACAATAATGTGAACGCAGATACCACAATGGATGAAAGCAATTAGTTGCCTAATTCAGTACTACAATGTGGTTCCTGTTTCTGCTACCAAGTTGGAATCGACATCTTTGGGTGCGTTTTCTTCGTAGCCGTGCACTCTG
Source organism: Hemerocallis citrina (assembly GCA_017893485.1). Classification (NCBI taxonomy): domain Eukaryota; kingdom Viridiplantae; phylum Streptophyta; class Magnoliopsida; order Asparagales; family Asphodelaceae; genus Hemerocallis; species Hemerocallis citrina. The sequence goes on along the minus strand of CM030358.1, from coordinate 420,336,911 downwards.
AAGCGGTAGATGCAAGTTAGAGAAGGGTTACCATGGTTGGAGGTGAACACGAGTCGGACCACATTCACAACCCTGACAGTGTCAGCTGCCACCACATCAAATGTCTGTGCATTGCTTCTCTCCAGATCATAGGTAAACCTTGTCAGGACTTGAGAAAGTGTAGGTTCACCAGACCCTTCATGCCATGCAGAGACGACACAGTCTTTAGGAGCACTTGACCTATCATATGCCACACTCTGTCAATCAAAATAAAATTAGATAGTCAATTTTAAGGAGAATGGCAAACATATTTAGTTATGGGCTGTAAATTTATCAAACAAGATTTTGTTTTTGCCAAATACAGATCCAATATTCAATCAGTTATTGCATTTATCAAGAGAATACAGGCAAATATACATAAGAGTAATTATATATGTCCTGTATACACTTTATATGAACCAAAATATGCATTACGTTGCATTCAGTGACATGTAAGTATCAGTATCAAGCTGTGTTGCAGATGACATGCTAAATTGCTAATATATAACCAATCTGCTGTCAGTTCCTAAAGGTGAAGGGCCTGATTATGAACTAAGGATAACAAAGGACTAATCTACAAAACTTTAAAATGAAGAGCCTAATGAAGGGATATGCATTTCATTCCACCATGCTGCTTTGACTTTTATTACGACATCCTTTTCCATCTCACATTCACGACCAAACAATAAACCAGAGCCAATATAAGCAAACATTATTAGCACATGCAATCTTCTTCTTCTCATAAGAATGAAAACCTTATAGGCATTAAGACTATTCAAATCGTCTTGATATGGAAGTCTCTGTCCAGTAATATCAGATGCATGTTCTTGACAATTTACTAAACATAGTCATCGACATTACATTTACTCATAAAAATCCTTATTTCTTTTTACCAAATGGGATTGGAATCCAATAGTTTATTAATAATTACAATATTCAAGGGAATAAATATAGTACCTAAAGTAACTACATGATATGCTCCCTATCCACTTCATCAACTAGGTACTTACATTCAAACACCAGCATATAGGAGGATACGTGGGTTCCTATGCCAGAGGAGGAAATTTCCTCCTATGGCACACTAAAAACTCATTTTCCGCAATCCAAATTCACGACCCGGACCATTCAAGTTAAACTTCATATCATAAAACATAGGAGGGTGAAGAAAAATTACTAAATTTTGATATGTTTTGCCCATTCATCATGAATGGTTTTTCAGCAATACAACTAATATTGTGATCATGAAATACATGGCCAAAACATATTCAACTTTGATAATATTTCATCCTCCTATGTTTTACGACATGTTGAACACTTTCATCTGTGTGGATCATGCATTGAAGAGGGGGTAAGATTTTTTAATGTGGCATAGGCGGAAATTTCCTCGTGTGCATTTTCTCATATTGCATATATTTCAATAACTCCAGTTCAGTGAATAAAAAACAAGAGCAATAGAGAATTTCTAGCAAATTGAGCAAGAAAAAGCACCCAAAATTGTTGCACTATTGCATTTCTGACAAATCTAACCTCTTACCAAGCTCTATTGCATACGTCATACAACAGAAGCAGCAGCAACAACAGAGCCTTCCCCCAAACATTTAGAGAAAAACAAAATTTGACAGCTACCATGCGAAAAGCCAAAATGCAATTTCTTGAAGGACTAGAATAAGATGCCTAATAAAGAAATAAGCACTTGTCACTTCCAGCCTCTGTGATTTTAAGAACAGCATCCTTTTCAATCTCACCTTCGTGACTGAAACACTGAATCTAAAAACACACTCCCTTACAATTTCCCTGTTATCAAGATTAATTTCCTCATTTAGTATGAAATGGAGTAGTGCCCTCAGAGGCATTTCCTAATTTATTTCTTTCAAGCTTATTAACGCTGCATTTCATGATTCTCTATTAATCATCTGCTACCAAAACCTTTGGTTCATTGAATGGGGTCCTCTGTGGAGCACTAGACTCCATAAAGGATCTAAGTATTACAACCTGACATCAACACCCAATTTGGATGTTGATAATGAGAAAATCAAAATAAAGACTTTCTTTTGGTTCATTATCAACGCATCCAAATTCGAGGTTGATGTCAACTGACAGAAGATTGTAATACACTAATACTCATATTGTTTTTCTATCTAGAGTCTAATGTTCCTCACCAAATCCCATGCCATGGAAAAAGGCTAGGATGGTGAAGATTAAATAAATCCTTCTATCATGTATTCAACCAAATACCTTGACCAAGGTTAGGTCCTAACTATAGATCAGTAATTTCCAAAATACCCTCATTTTATATGATTAGCTATATGAAGAGGTATTTAACTTAACCAAATAAAAGTAAAACTAATCCAAACTACTCTCTGCCATTAATCCAACATTCAGTCACTAACAAACCCACAATCACCTCCATTCTCCCTAACAAAAACCACTGACCAACCACTACTACACCACACCATATTCCATAACCACCTCAGCAACTCCATCACCAGCTCATCATCTCAATAGCCACCAACACAGCCCAGTACACCCACGACGACCTCCATAACATATATATCCATTACTGCTACCATATAATTCACCATCATGACAAATTCTAAATTAGCCAAGCAAGCATTTAATCTTCATCATAATAATTCTCAAATCTTAATCTTCCAATACTTCCATAATAGTTCCACGTTTATATCTTCGAATGTGATAATTTGTTGTCCCATCAACTAAACAATATAATCAACAAGTAACAAATCCCAACTACGACATCATGAGTTTGCTTTGAAAGTCATAAACAATCAATTCAAAGAAGACAACCTAATTTTGACCATTGATATGAAATCTATAGTAATTGGGACTGTTTCAACCTTAAGTTGTTCTAGGACCAGCTACTGTACCATTGAATCACCTCAATATAAAGAATTGACACGTCTATTACTACCCCAGCATTTCACTGCTGCAGCCCAAGATACATTTCTTTAATCACCTGAACATAACAAATACATGTTGTCCATAATATAATGCACAAGTTATGGACTTATGGGCTATTCCAATCCTAAGCCTGAAAAAGATACAAGTATAGTTGAGAACTTTATACACAAAAAAGCAGGGGCATTCATCTTAAGTTTTTATCAGCGATACCCTTTTTCTTTAACGTTTTCCCACATATTTCACAATGAGATATTCTTATATATTCTATATCATGAAAATGTATAATTGCAGAAATCTGTTACTACTGGTGTGTGTAATTGCACAAATCAGTTACTACTTATTAGTGTGTGCGCACGCGAGCGTGTCTCCTTGTTTGCGTGTGCGAGCATGCATGTGGGTGTGTGTGTGCGCTCTTCATTCTGATCTATCAAATTCTTCAGAACATGTCCAAAAAAAATTGTTGGCTACTTCGATAAAAAAATCCTTTAGAACATGTCAAGAAAATTTGAATGACCTGTTCTGCAAGCAGGTGTGACTTCATTTTGTCAAAATAAAATCCACCAGAACATGTCAAGAGAATTTGAATGACCTTTTACTCTGCATGCAGGTAATCTGCCAAATTAGTTAACATGACAAGTCATGGACAAAGATTCGACAATATCAATACTACATTATTATTTGGGATGTAGTGAATATCATAAAAATAAACATGATTTTGAAACTGGGAAAAAACATATGCAGAGCACATGAATGGAAATTGTTATATTGAGTAGAAGTTGGATTCCTGAAATAGCACACTCACTAAAGTGATTAACAACCTCTAGAACTTCCATTTTTGCATATAACTTGCCCAAAAAGTCAATAATAATTGTTAAGAAAAATAGACACACTTTGAGAGAATGGTACAGGAAGGGGGCTACTTTCTTCTTTGACTGTTTGGTTTTATATATGCCTCATAGCTCTACTCTACGCTTTTCCTCTAGTAATTCCTCATTTTCTACCAAACTGGACTCCACATTAATTTGGAAGAATTTGTAGAAAGGTCTGGCACTGCACGAACTTAAACTGAATGGGAAGTACGAAAGTTTTTTTTTGTTAGCTGCCTGCCAACTTACATTGTATTATGACAGGCCCCTTTGTTATCTACAGTCACATTTGACCTTGAATATAGCACCTTATATTTGTTGATGTCAGGTTCATGGTAGGTAAAAAACTATTTCCAACTATTACTGGGAAAAGACTTGGATGAGCATGAGGATAATTATTGGATGATATACAAAAAGGGAAACTAACTAGGGAAAATATATCTACAAAAAATAGCAACGGAAAACAAACGAAACAATCAGGTTCACAACTAAACAAGATGAATCACAAAATTAGAAAGTTCAGCAGTCTTACGTTCCAAAATGGAAGTAGTGATCCAAGAGTATCATTTTTTTACAGAATTCTCAGAAATCACCATGCCATTTTTAACATATAGCGAATTTCTTATTAATTACATTAAAATAAGCTAAAAGGAATAAATAAAATTGTTTTATTAATCGTATATAAGTAAGAATATCAAGTAAAAATATTCAAGAATTAAGAGGTCACGCATTTTATTATATTAGAAATGAGAATGTGAAATTTTAGATGATCGTAAAAATATCAAGCATCTCCAAGATAATCAAAAAAGATATAAAACTAGAGCCATCTCACAGCCATCTCACCAAAATGACATGGTATGTTAATAATAGGAAGAATGGCTACTTCCTCAAAACTATCATACACACGTCATACCTCCTATTTCACTGAATAAATCATAAAGCATGCAGTTTGCGAATCTATACCAACAGCATGTTTATGGAGCTAAAACAGTCAAAGAACTTACGACTGTTTAAGCCAGTCAACCAATGACCGAACATAACCTTATATACTCCATTTATCCACTTCAGCAAGGTAAATTGGTGAAGACACTGACTAGGATATTTTTCAAATAATCAAATCCAATTTCTCTTCCACATCATATGTCATAATCCATAATTTGGTCCACCAATTTATGCATGTATCATAATTTGGTCCATTTCGATATGGCATTATCATGCATTTCAACACAACAACATGAAGAAGGCCCTTATTGCAAATCTAAAAGTAAAACTCCCAAAATGAGATTAAAACTAACTAGGAATGTAAAATCAATAGCATTACTGACTCTACCCCCACTAAGTTTCCTCAATTTTGACATCAGATTGTCTCAACACCACTCTATGACCAAGAAAAACAGTGAAGCTAAAAAATAAGTTCTTATCATAATGGAACTACTCTCCTTCAGCAAGAAATATATCTAGACTTCTTCCACCCAATTATTCATACCAAAATGCTACTACCAGCAAAATTAATTCAACTGTCAAGCTACAGCAATAAACTTGGCACCAAGTCCATATCTTAAGGGCATCTCACTCATTGCCTTGTTTTCTCAGCCTCCTAGAATATATTAAAAACCTACAAAGAATGCGATGAGGACATCAAATCTGTTTTATTTTGTTTTGGCAATTATAGTCATATGTAGTAGTTTTACAATTTGTAATCTTTCTTTTATGCATTAGAATATTTCTGAGATTTTAGAATATTTTGAAATTTGTATGAAGATTTATTTGAAGCCTATATATAGGCCTTGAGATTAATGAGAAGTTATGCTATTCTTGATATTAAAAAATTGTTATGTTGAGTTTTGCTCTTCATCTCTCTTTTCGTGTGATACAATTGAGATCCAATTATTAGGATTTGTGAGAAGTCCTAATAAAATTTTGGGGTTTGTGATAAACTCTCAAACTACCCTAAATTCCCAAATCCAATTCAATTCCTAAACTTCATTCCCCAAATTAATTAAACCTAACCCCAACCTAATCTCTATCTCTTCTCCCTCTTCCTCTGGCCTAATCCCGAAGCCCAACGCAAACCCATCCCAAAGCCCTCCACCCATCAATTTAGCCGCTGCCTTCTCCCACCACCGACGCCCTCAACCCCAACCTCTACTCCTTCCTCGTCGACCTCCAGCTTCGACCACCACCTCCATCTCCCGAGCCCACCTTAGATTGCAACCCTAGTTGCCCTCGCCCTTCAATCCCACACTTCACTCTCGCCGTTGTCGCCGGCTCTACTGCGAGCCCCGGTGCCCCATCGCAGCCGCCGTCTTCCCCTTTGCTGCCTCGCCATTGTTGCTACTCGAGCACAAGTACAGCTTTCTTCGAACCCCGGTATACTCTTTTCACTTTTCAAATATTTGTGTTATACTGCCTTATCATCTCTATTATATTATCTGATTTATCTGTCGTCCACAAATATTGAGTGTGTGTTCTACTTGCCGATTAGTGTACAAATCTTTATTGACTATCTTACATGCTAAGAACGCTTAGGGATATAATTATTGATTGTTAGAATTGAATCGTTAATTGGGCTTGTTAAACATAATTCAATTCTTAAAAATCCATCGAACCGATTAACTGTTTTAATTTCTAACTTGATCTGCATTACATGTTGGTAAAATTAATCCTTTTAAATTCTTGGAAATTCTCTATTTAGGATTAATTTTTCCTTAAGAATGACTCATATTATTTGTTCTTCTCCAATTTCCTTTCAGAATCGACTCAAATTATTGACAAGGAAACCATTGCAGTACGACAGTTTTCCAGCTCTATCTGAAGATCACCATTTTCCCACAGTTATTTTACTATTACTTCCTATGTACAGCATCATAAATTCTATATTCCTCTCTTGGTCTTTCAAGGATCTTAAAATACAACTAATGACATTATGAATCTCATTAATAAAAGCTTAAAATCCTGATTCAAATATAGAGAAGTGTTGTCTAGGTGGAAAAGAAGTTAAACAAGTACCCAACATAACATACAACCTCTAACAGTTTTTGTGAGCACCATAACCAGAAAAGATTGTCACGAAACATCCACATAGCATTTTCAAAGACTAACAGATACAGCACTTGAAGTCCTACAGTGAAGATCCATAGCTAGAGCCTTAAGGGTGTGTGTTTGGTTCCTTCCAAGCGCAAGTGCAATTTAGAGTATAAACTTACATCTCACTATTGTATCAAATTATTGCTCTCCAACTTTTTTTATTCAAATACTGTTTTCCTCTAAAATTAACAGAGTTTGGAGGGAAAAGGTATTTGAATAAAACAAGTAGGGTAGGATGATTGGATACAATCATGAGATGTGATTTTATATGCCAACTTTTTTACTTCCACTTGCAACATCTCAAGGAAACAAACATGCCATGAGTGCATTTCTCCAATTGATAATAATTGAGTAAGAAACTGTGTAAATATTTCACTAAGTAGCGAACATATCAACTATATTCAAGAATCTTCTTTCATATCTCATCGAATGTCCTGCGCATGTCGATGCTAAAAAACATCACCAAGAAATTGACAAGCCTTGATATTTAAGACCACTTTGTTTTGCTAACTTCCAATGAATCATACAGGCCTATGATCTAAGATATAATTAAACAATGTGACTCTACGTAAAACTCACAGTGACTTGAGCAAATAAATCATCGGCCGAAACCACCAACTTAAGTTTTCCAACCAAATTACAGCAGAACATCACAATTTAAGTAGAAAGAAAAGCAGGAAGTATAGGTGTGACAATATCCAAAATGCTAGACATTGCATCAGATAATAAAGAGTTCTCCCTTATCTTGAGTAGAGGGAGAGAGAGAGAAGGGGTGGGGGGGGGGGGGGGGGGGGGGGGGGGGGGGGGGGGGGGGGGGGGGGGGGGGAACAAAAATC